>JAVJGG010000007.1:15088513-15103292 GCA_035590195.1 Aviceda cuculoides
GGTTCTCCTCACAGGAGCGAGCGAGCGGGCGCTGCCGCCGCCGCCCCGGTTCTCCTCACAGGAGCGAGCGAGCGGGCGCTGCCGCCGCCGCCCCGGTTCTCCTTACGGGAGGGAGCGGGCGCCGCCGCCCGCGACAGTGAAAGCAGAGCGCGGGCGGGAGGCGGCGGGCTGCGACGGCGCCGCTTGGCAGCCTCTGAGGGGGGGCGGGGAGGTTTGCAGGACGTGCGTGCCTCCCGCCGCTGAGGAAAGGGTCGAAGGCCGGCGGCGTTGGCCACCGTGGTGCGGCCACGTCGCGCAGTGCCCTTTCGGCGGCTGCTGAGTAAGCGACACGTCTGCTCAGAGGTCCGGTGCGGAGGTGGTTTTGCTGTCGCTTGGGTGAACGCAGGCGTGCCCCTGAGGTGACACAGCAGCCAGTCGTGGAGGGAAACCTTTGGAGGTAGCTCAAGGGACTGCTTGCTGCGCTCCGCTGCTTAGGGTAAATACACCCTTCCACTTTTTGCCGTCAGAAAATGGGATGATTGCTAACAGTAGGCTAATCCGTGAGAATTGCTCCTTGTGCTGTGAAACGTAGCGCTGGCAGCACATCGATGGCTTTAGTATATCCTGTTAAGTACAACCCATGCCCGGGAGTGAGTTTGCTCAGTTATGTGAGGAGAAAGACTTAAAACTTTTACTATTTTCAAGGAGCAAGTGGGTGCATGTAGATCATCTCTGTAGGGCGACACTTACCTGCAGAGAAGAAAAAGTCCTGAGCAGAATTTAGCTCTTCTGTTCCTCTGATCTTGTGAAAGTGTTCCCAAGCAAAACTGACTGTCTTATCAGATGATGCTGAAGAGCCGCTCTACAAGTGTGTAACTGGGCCTAGGGAGTGTAAGTCACTCTCCCTTGCAGCTGGAATGTGATACAAGGAGTACTTGGGACTTGAAAAACATCGTTATTCCATGTAACTGTGTGGTGCTGAAGCATCCCTGCCTAATAACATCAGCCTTAAGAATAATTCACAGTTACATAACTCAGTCATGAAAGTTGGAAAACTCAAATGTTTCCACAAAGGCTGGTAGACAGTTCAAGAGACTTAACCCAGTGGAAAATAACATTAATGGTACTTAGCATTTACATAAAGCTCTGCGTTTTCAACACCCTGTCTAATGATTAGGTTTAATCTTCTACCCTCTGAGATAGTTCAGTAATGACTACCTCTGTGGGGAAACAAGATGAAGTTTTTGCCAGTTAGAGACCTGCAATTATAATACTACTACTGTTCCTCTTAACCAAGCAGACTCTATTTAATGTATGTCTAAGTAAACACTATTAAGAAAGTCCTTTTATCTCAACAAGTCACTGCTTGATTGTGGTTAACAACAGTTTTTATCACAGAGTCATATTCGGTTTGTCTGGGCACAGCTATGGTGCAAGTCAGAAGAAGATGGAGTTGCACTCTTAACCTCCAAACTTCCTTCCCTCATGAGTTTAATTTACATTTTCTACAACATCTTACTATGTTCTCTTAACTTCCTTTGTATTTTAAAGATGGGCTCAGAAAACAAAAACAAGTAGTAAGACATGTGAAGTACTTTTATGCATCTTCCTATCAAGATCTTATCTCTAAATTTATACAGACTGGCTAAATAATTCTAGACATGTCTTTGAAAGTACATGGTTTTCCACTGCATCAGTGTAGTGTTCTGCTATATTCTGGAAGGAATACTTTCAGAAGTCAGCGTGACTACCGTAAACATTCTAGCCTTCATTTGTCTGTTCTGGATGCCTTCTTAAGGATTATATTGCTACCCGGGCTTGGCTAGGATACCTCGATTTACTCCTGTGAGCCTTGGATCTAGCACAGCAAAATGGTGGCTATTTTTGATCGCCAGGTAAGAGCTGGAAAACAAGAGGAGTTCTGGGAACCTGCCCTAAGGAAGTGAAATCATTTGAAAGACTGAGTTTAGAAGAATTTTACTTGAAAGAATTTTACTTGAAAGAATTTGAACACTAGAAAATGGACAAATACATCAGAAATAGTATAACACAAATACTAAACATACCAAGTATACTTGGATTAGAACATTTCCAAACCTAGCAGATAGAAACCGCTGAAAACGCGTAGGTTCCAAACTGGAGAAACACTGGCTGGTTGCCCCCTCTTAGTGTACACCTCAGACAAGCCCAGATACTTAGTGCCAAGGGAGTTAAGGTCCCAGTGCAGCCGCAGGCACCTTGAATGCCAGAACGCCATCATTAGATGACAGAGGCACTCATCGTCTGCTAACTCAAATATGACAAGCAAATGTCTTCCTGTCTTGGGGCAGACTAGTTTCAACTTCAGTCAAATTTTGTTACTCTGCTGTTAGCTTTACCTGCCAGAGAAATGCCAGAAAGAACAGTTTCTCCACTATGACTGCTTCCAGTGTTTCTTCCTCGCCTGTCTTTGGTTTGCCAAGACAAAAAAAATCTGTCCTCGTAAAGTATAAAAGTTATGGTCTATAAACCTACGACTGGTAACAGGTAACAGGTCCCCAAAAGTCTCTTAGCATTACTGCGTTGCTTCTGCTGCTCTTTATTTGTGCTTCTTGGTGGTTCTTTTGGTGTGAACAAATCTTATTTTTGATCTAATTGACAGCCAGCTGTCATAGATCCTTATCCATGATTGGGCAACCCAGGTATTGCTAATGTATATAACTGTGAGTGTCTGGAGAAATTACAGCAATAGGATTAGAAGAATGAAAGGAAAATCAGACATTCTGGGCTACCTGTGGAAAAAAACCCTCAGAGTTTTCCAAATTCTGAAATTAATGCACTGTTAATTCTTCTGTATGGATTTGATATGAAGAGCAAATGAAGTAGTAATACTTGCATATCACGGTTTCCCGTAAAGAGCTTAGTGAGCCCTGAAAAAACATGTGTGAAAGAATATTACCAAGTTTCCAATTACATATGTTATAGCTTTTGTTGTTCTTGAGTATTATTTAATTTTGTAGGGTTTCTTACCTAACAAAATTTGAAGAATACCTAGAAAATGAATAATTTATCGCTGTATTCATATGCAATCTCATCTATTGTTACTTGTTTATCGTCTAGTTTTTGGAGGTTGATAGCCATTAAATTTCAGAGCAGTCTCTCTGCCATATCTGACATGATTTGTTCTAGCAACAAGGAAAAACCAGTAGTATCTTTTAAAGTTATTTGCTCGCTGGTGTTAGATGTTCAATATTTTTCTGCATCAGTATACAATTTCTTCTTCAGAACAGAGCCTTCTGTGTTATAATGTCAGATATACTATGACTGACTATTGCATCTTTGTCCTAAGAATTTCACAAATAGATCAGTTGCCACCTATTTTGTTTGCTCCACATATGAAATAATTCTCTAACATATTTTTTTAGAGAGGAGCAGGTAGGATGCTTCTGGTTAACCTTTCCATTAGGAGGTGAATGCCTCAACTCAAGAGTTGCGTTCTTCACTTTTTGTTTTCAAACACTGCTTATTACAGCCTCTGGAAAGAAGACCGAACTCAGTTAAAAGCACAATGAGAGCACAACTTTACAAACAGAAATCGAACTCTGATGCAAGTGACTATTATGGCTGAAATTTATTTTCCATTGATTTTGAAGCTGAAGAAACATCTCTTATCGCACAAAGGCAGGCTACATTCAGGACGGATGAGGAGATGCACTGTGTGTGAAGGAATGTAGGGATGTCTCAGTAAATTTGGAATAATAGAACAATCAATCAGCTCCATTGATTTTGGATATTTTTAAACCCAGCTTAATGTATGGGATGCACTGATGGTTTTGTTTTAAGCTGTTTTAAGCAGCTTGGAAATGCTTACTGTTGAGGTCAATGCCATGCTTGATGTCTTATTTCAAAATAGTATCTGCTTACATTCCTTAACCCATCTTTATTTCATATTTATTTTAAGTGCTGCACGTAGACTCATCTAAAATTTTTTAACATCATGTCACAGGATCTTTTAATGAAGGGATGCTGAATGTATACAAGTTGTTCAGAAATTTTTGAAAAATTTGAAAATACAGTATGAATAGCCATATAGCGAAGTTCATATCAAGCCATTGTGCTAGTTTTGGCTAGGACAGAGTTAATATTCTTCATAGTTGCTGGTACGGGGCTCGATTTTTCATTGGTAAAAAGTCTACTGTTATTTCTTACTCTTTGTAAATGGTGTGGTACCTGAAGTGCCTGGTTGTAATAGCACAGAAATAGATTAAGTTAATCTCTAAGAAAACAGTTGGATTTTGTTCATCCATTAAAAAGTTACTCTGTCTAATGGTGTTCTTCACAGAAAGTCTCTACAGTCCAGCCTGGGACCAGCAGAAACCCGTGAGCACCAGTTAAGCGCTGACCAGATGAGGAACTGGTGGTGCCTTGCTACAGAGCCAGAGGTAGGTTTGCTGCAACTGGAGCTCAGCTTGGTGTAGGAGCTGAGAGCAGCTTTCCTTCAAAGGTGGAAAGCTCAGGGGACTCTGGCTCTCAGCTCTTGGTCTCACAGTGGCTCTGGCATGTATTATTCCAAATCTGGTCAAGTAAATTACTGACCTGTATACTGGAGATACATTTTCAAAAAACATATGCATTTGCAAAGGCAGTTTTTTAACAAAACAATTTATTTGGGATATTTGCAACTGTATGTATGCAGCTGTGTTTTGACTGTTAGCTTCAGAACTGCAATAATTAGGCTGTAGTGGAACGGCAGAGAAAGTACCCAGGCAGGCCTTTGGGCACAGCCATCTGTAAGCAAGAAGGTAGATTTTCAATGTAAATAGGCCACGCTCCTACACTAATTATGTTTTCATATTTGGCTCTAGATGCTTATAGGACAAATACTAAATGCCCAGGCCTATTATTAGATTACATAACCTCACTGTGTTGTGGGATATATCTGCTGAAAGTGCGGACACTATGCAAGAGCTGCAGAAGAATATTCTTTAGCTGGTCTCCATAAAGGTACACAAAGAAGACGAAAATAGCAAGTTACACAGACGTAAGAGTGCAGCAAGGAGACTGGGGATAAGACGTGTCTAGAGGCTTGGGAGGTAGACTGCTTGCTGGTGCATTGCTCATTGGTTCATGAGCTCAAGTATAGGTATTCTTGCCTTAGCACTGGTAGTGTATGATGCTATAAATAAATAATGTATGTAAAATGTAGAATTAAAGTCAGAAAATAATTTTGACTCCTTAATGCAACTGCAAATAATTTTAGTATTTCCATTCTTCCAACTCAGTTCTCAACCATACAGGTATGACCTTTTGCATACTGGGCAGAGTTGTACCATGTGTATTATGCTGCAAGACTGGCAAACCAAGCACTTAAGTAACCAGATTATGTTTATCTGTGCAGTGACCTAGTTAAATCCCATGAAGTCAATAAGAGCTTTTCCAGTGGCTTTAATTTCACAAATTTAATAATAGTAGTAACCTTGTCTTGGTTTTAAAAAGGGCTGGGTTGGTTTGGTTGGTTGCTTGGTTGTTTGCCCCATAGGAGGCACCACTAACATAGACACTATATATAATTTTGTCCTGGTTCATCACAGAACTAAAACTGATTTAGCCCAATTTCAGTTGATTATTTTTTTGCATTTTAACTCTGTCTTGTGATTATCTTTATACAATACTGCTGTGTTTACATGTACATTTTGTTCTGTAGCATATCACTCAGGTTAAAAATTCTTACGGTAATTTCCTTGGTTCACCACAATCGTAATGCATGAGGTTGTCCACAGGTGTCTACCTCAGCTGCTGTTCTTTCTGTGTTAGTGTTGATACACAATGCTGCTAGCTGTGAGTTAAAGATCACAAACAGAAATAGGCCACTGCTGGCATTCCTCCTGTTCTACGTTCTTTTATCTCTTTGTCCTGCTCACCTGCCTTTCCATCTCAGTTCCATTAAGTCTTTGAGGCATTGTATATTCTGTTCAGTCTTAAATCACAAATTTTTTTTTATGGACTATTACAGGCTACTGTTCAGAGAGGCGGCTAAAAACCCCTCTTTTGACAAGCCAATGATTCATAGCAGCTGACCATAAAAGCAGACCTGTGTTTGATAAGCAGTGGAGGGAAATAGACTCCACAGGGCAGTTGTGGGTTTGTTCCAGAAATGGTCGCTAGCTATCCTAGGAGATTTCAGCGATGCATTCACTGGTGCCTCTGCAGGATCAAAGTGAAGAAACCAGTGTTTCAAGCTAATACACATTTCTTAGCCATATCTGTTACAGTGTTGGTTTTCCTAGGGAGATTGGCTTCTGTTAAGGGCAAAAGCCATTTAAGCAGCTTAAGCAGGAGTTTATTGCCTCTCTTCCATCCCAAAGTCCATATCATTATTGAGGGGTGAAAACGGTAAATAAACAACCAAGTGTAAATGTGTCATAGTAGTGATTTAATGATTTTAAATAGGCATATGTGACCATTCATACGATTAGATGCCTTTTCTTTAGTGTGTTGTCACAATCTGTAGAACTACATCATTCACACATAATGGGAAACTGAGATAGAGTTAAGTCATAACTTGGGCTACTGATAATAGACCTCTTCATTGGACAAAATGTGTCAGGGTTCAAAGTCACCAAAAGTCGGTCTGTCCTTGTAAGTTGTTTTTTTTTTTTTTGAGTGGGTTGTATGAAAACTATGCACACATGCAGCTCCTGTTCTTGGCAGCCCTTCATAGTGAGGCATAAATTGCTGAAGTCCTCTGTGGCAAGTCCATGTTTTTCAGTTTTTGCACTTTCTGTATTTCTATTTTTGATCAGGAAAGGGGGGATGTTGCAGAATACAGCCAGATTATACTTATCGGGTAGCAGCAATTACATCAGCAATTCATCAGTGACCTTTGACTGTTTCTAATAAATAATACTTACAAACTTACTATGCAGCCAGAATTTTGGTTGATTTGTTTAGTTAATAAGGTGAATTTTGCTGGGTCACCTCTGTTAATACTCACATTCATTGATACATGGTATTGTCACCAGGGTCTACAAAATCTTCTTTTTATTGGCTGAAGAGATTCCTCTACTGGAACAGAATACCTTCTCCTTGCTTAGAAAGACAGCATGGCATTGTGTTAAAATTTGTAAACTGGGGCCTTTATTACAAAGAAGCTAGGCAAGTTTTTTCTTCTGAATTTCTGATTAATGAATTCTCTTTCTCTAATTTTGCAGGTACTGTGAGTACAGATGGGCCGGTTAGGAGACTGAGCAAAGCCATTGCTACGGATAGCAAAGAAGTGCATCTCATTGCCAGTGACATTGCTGTGGAGATGCAAAAGAAGAGCACCAAATTCTAAGACTTGCTGCAGGTACAACAGGAACAAGGAATAAGACACTGACATCTTAATCGCATGAGAAAAAATGAGGAAAGAAGGCGCTTGTTAGACGGGTAATGAATACTTTCCAACATTTAAAGTTTACGTGCAGATACAGATTCCGTAAAGACTAATGACGAGGTCCCTGAGCGTAGCACGTAAAAATTATGACAGTGCATTTATAGACTTTATTTTCACAGATTTCACTTTAGCTTTAGTTTGCATTTGGCATGCCAAACTCTGCTAGGTGGTTAAAAAACATTTCTTTTGTTAGCTGACAGAAGGTTTGATAGCATTGTTCTTAAACATTTCCTTTTGTATGTTTCTAATATTAATGGAATTGTTTCTTTATTTAGGCACTGGTTGTCCACTTAGTCATAAAGAAATGGCTGTTATGCCAGAATGTGTTAAAGAAGAGTAAAGCAACCAATCTGTAAGATCAGATACAACAGCATCCCGTGCTCACAGAAAAGTACACACCAAGATTTATGTTTAATTTGACATGTAATTAAAAAAAGCAATCAACCCTTATCCCATGCATTCCATACAATTAATCTGGCACTACACAACTGTACAAATTTATAGTCACCTAACCTAAAGCTTAGAAAATAATAAGCACCACAGGCCTCTATAAAGCCTCATAACAAATGTGTATAGCATGTTCCAGAGCATTTTTCTAACCAAAAAACCCACCCTATATATTGCTAATAAATTGCTCCCTAAAATGGCCTCATCTGAATATGCGTAGTCTTTCTAATTTTAGTCTTCCTGATTTCTTGTGAAAGGTACGGATGCTTCCCAGAAGCGTGAGTCAGCTCAGAACATCTAATAGCAAAAGTTTACAGGATCCAAACCTTGTCAGAATCCTCACTTTCAGTTTCTCAAGTAATGGTACAAAATGAAGTATGTCATAAACTTGCATAGACTATTTGTAGTATAAAAAGAAGAGTTGTCTTGCCTTCCAAATGTGTGTTCTACTTCAGCAGTGGCTGAGAACATAGCTGCTTTTTCTGTGCAAGCCCCACCTTGTCTGGGACTTGTTTCTAAAATAACGTCAGGAGAAGGTAAATGAGGTTTACCCAAGCATGTTAACAACTTGTAACCCATTACAAGCAATGCCACTGGTTCTGAGCAAGGTTCCAGTTTGTCTAGTATCTTGTCAGTGCCTGCCACTGTTAAGTAGTGTTTTTGACATAGGTGTGACCAAATTCCTCAAGACATTCAGAATTAGAGTTATATTTCTTCCAGTTAACGCAGGCATTAAAACTTTTGGGAGGACAAATTACTGGCCCAACTTTTTTTTGTGCGAGAGTACTCCCTATGCCAGGTTACGAAGGCAACCCTTATTTGAGAAGAGACAGCCGTATCCTTTTGGGAGTAGTCAAGATCCTGTGATGAGAGGAATATAATTGTTTTGCATATAATACGTACATTAAATATTTAATGATTTGAAGGACAACTGGAAAGAAGAAGAATGTAATTTTTGTGTTATGGTTATGTTTTCTTGACCAGACACGTGAGTCTGAAAGCATCTCAAGCTAGATTCAGAGTTTCTACTTCATGTAAAAAAGCAGCTGTAAACCTGTTAAGCCAGCAGGTTTAATTGTTACTGAAGTACTCTAGAACAGGTGACCCCGATCCTTTATATTTTACGGGGAACATTTTAATGAAGGGTAACATTAACTAGTTCTCTCATTCCAATTCATCTTTTATTTATATAAGGATGCAAACCTTTATTCTCTACTGCCAGAAAAAGAGAAAGCACCAGAGAAAACAAAATGCTGTGTAAGCCAAACACTCCAGCGCATGTGTTTTACATCCCTCCCCTTGGAAGAGACAGATACAAAGACCACCAAAGGTATGGTTGATGATGGTAACATTACTCAGTCAGGGGTCAGGTGCAGCTACAACCCAGATGACAGAGCTGCTCAGCCACATGGTTGCTACTGTATCATGTGAGCAGGATCATGCCTGCCAAGCTCGCCTGCGCTACCCAAGGAGAGGGAGGTTGAGTGGGAAGGGACTGAAGTCTTTTAAAACTCACCCTGCTGTTAAATACACACTTCCCTCACTACCTTCCTGGCAAATTTTTATATGCTGTAGCAACAAATGAGTTAGACTAGAATACCTTGCAAATCTTTCATTATTAAAACCTTTTGAAAGTAAGTGTGTAATACTAACAAATCAAAAAAGGACCCCTTGACCTGCGTTTTGCACTTGTCTAGCAGGGGTATGTATGACTAAATAAAATGCAAGACACTGGAAAAGCAGGCTTAGTGTGCATGTATCCATGTTTTATCTCTTTGCACTCCTATCTCCTCCTTTTCGTTTTGAATAATGACCAGGGCTAGGCTGAATCTAAATGGAAAATCCATATTCCAAAGAAGCAATACGATATTATAATCTAAAATCAGGTGTTAGAATTGGAAGCTGAAGGGACATTAGACAGAAGCAGCCTGGAGAGAGTCAGAGAGAGAGGTTGTCTCTAACACAAGTAAGGATTTGGGAATTTTCCTGTTAACATCTACGTTCAATGCAGTCTTGCAGAAGTAGTCTTTAGAGACTAAGCTTTTCCTCCAATGGTAACAGCAACCATGTACTTCTCATAATCTGTGATGAATAGGGATTCAGCTATGCAGACAGTGCAAGGTGTGCATGAGAGTTCAGACACAGCATAAAGCTTGTGCAGGACTATTTCCTGTTGAAAATCAGAGTAGCCCGTGTTCTGTGTTCCAGTGCTGTTAGTGGCTGCAAAGAGGTGAAATATAAGACGAAAATTTCTGCATTGCACATGAGTGTATCTCCAGTGGTGCAGATATACTGCCAGTCCAGCATCTTTTTTACGGAGGGGTGTTACAGCCTCTTTTGCTTTGAATAAATTAATTTTTTTAGATCATAAAGGTACAAAATCATGCATGCCAGTGTTATGAAAGAGACATTCATGCTGTCTGGAGATCATGTTTGAAGAACCATTATACTACAGTAGGCTCCCTCCACACAAGTATTTGTAAGTGAGATTTCAAAGAAACCTGTGCTTTTTATTTGTGCTCCTAATAAAGTAATTAAAAATCAATTAATACATAGAAAAATGAAGCAGTATAAGTCTGTGGTTCTGCATTAAGTAATGTAAAATCTGTGCATGCCGGATTTCCTGGCAGTAAAAATCTGATCTGTATTGGCATGAGCAGACGACTGCATTTTTATCGAATCAGCCAGAGCATATGTTACAGTGTTTATTCAGATTTTATGCCAGCTTTCTGTCAGCTGAGGAGGATAAATTATGCCTGATCCAACATAAAGCTAGAGTGGTACAAACAGACAATATCTCATCTGATAGGAACTCTCCTGGGACAAAATTATTTCTTCAAGCTATTTACTATCTCACAGAATGATAGCCTACCACCCTAATATGCTGTAAACCCTACATAGTCCTTAGACAAATCTTTTTCAAGTCAGAGCATGTCTATATCTGATTAGCTGTAAATAGACTGACAATTTTTTCCTCAGAGGGAAAGAAGGGGAGAGTCACAAATTCAAATTATATTTTACACCTCAGGCAAACACAGAAATGTTTCAGAATATGATTTGTATAGAAATCTCAAGTGTACTCATGTGTAAATGTAAATAATGAGATGGGAAAAAATGAGTCGTAATGATAATTAGGAACATAATTCGGAACATAATGAAATTATGGGGTTAGGATTGGGCCCGTATTATGATAGAAAAAGGATTTGATTTTGTGCTTCCACCCATGTTTCTTCTTTTAAATATGCAGCTTCTGTGTCATATTAAGGATCCTTGGTATCTCACTCTGAAGATGGATTGTCATGACACTCGTTACTGGAGGTAAAGATAGTAAACAAGAACATTACAGTGTGAAACAGATGATTTTTGAGACTTCCAAAGTCAAAGGGCCAAATCCGTCAGTAGGTGTGTACAGGTTTTACTAACTTTGATATAAAATTGGCTGAGGTTATTTAAGATTTTGTGGGAATTTTGTTAATTGTCATTTGAATTCCTTTAGAATTTATGAATTTACTTTTGTCACTGCAGTATTGTCTGTCTTTGGCCAGGGATTGTAACTGACTACAATTCAAAATTCAGTGACAGTACTGCTTAACATTGTTCAGGCAACTCTGGCTACTCATTTCTGCACCTGCACTGCAGTCTTTACTAGAGTAGCACAGCAATTTTTTGGGGTGCATACTGCACTAGCCCATGGAACTGTTTTAACTGAAGAATAGCAGGCATTATGAAGGCTGGCACTGCCACTGAATTTTTTTTTCCTCCAAACTACATAGCATATGACAACAAATGGAGCTGGGAACTTATGCCAGACCTGGCAAAGCAGTATGGCGGTGTGGGATAAACTGAAAGAAGGATTATTCCTGACAAAGTCAAGGTAAGAGCATACCTGTACCTGCATTCCACAGAATAAGTTAAAGTAGAAAAAGGTATCCTGAAGTAGATGGAGTCATATGAATACAGAAATACTTCTGAAGAATACAGCATGTACTGGGGGCTGTAAGTCAGCTTTGTTCTGGTATGACTACATCTATACCAATTGTGCTGGTTTAACAGTGTTAATAAAAACATTCTCCTAAGTGTCAGAGTTGTGCTAGTAAAACTTTTACAGGTACAAGGCCCCTAAAAATTGGAATCCTCAGTAAATAGCATACCCATCTAATGTAAACATTGCGTACCCCAAATTCAGCAAGAATTCCTATTTTGCAGATCTTAGTTAAGAGTTTGTAGAGCTGTAATTCTACTAAGCTAGCACTTTGGGAGAATGCAGAAGTTCTTCTTTAGAAGTTGAAGAGCCATTTCATTTCTCTTGATACATTTCGGTGAACTTTCCAAAATTGTTCTCAGCACAGCTGAAGCGTCTTTAGCATTCTTCTACTACTATTTCTTCTACCACTACCACCTCTGAAAAGCTTATGTTTGTTCTCAGAATGGGACCAGATTGTACTGAGAGATTGGTATTTTCAATACAGTTTCCTGTGGAGGAATAACCTAGACTCTTGGCAGCGTACCACTATTCAATTCATAAAAAGCACTCACATCAGTTACTCTAGACGTAGGCTTGGGCTCATGACCATTCTGATGTAATATGTACTAGCAGTGCTATTTTAACTGCAATCGCATTACATTATACACAAGTACTGAATGCATACAAGAAGAGAACTTGAAACATGCTTTGGGGTTGAATTTTGCAAAAAGTGATGCTTCATAAAAGCTCATCAGTAGAAAACACTTCCAAGAGGAAGTTAAGCTCTGATGATACATAGCACTTTGCTACACATGCAGATACTTAGTCCAAAATGTGATTTGTATATTTGACTTCCACCTGCAAGAGAAAAAACATCCATCCTGTGATTACAGTGCACTTGGGACTGAATGGGTCCAGCTACTGAGCAGCAGATATTACAGAGGCATTCTCCTAGATAGGCTGTTTTGGATGCTCAGAGACTTGGGAGTGACCACAAATCCTAAAGCAAAGAAACTACTGAAGACTATGAGTATGGTTCACCCAGATACTGCAAGGAGGGTCTGATCTTCTTGAATGATAGGGCCTGTTAATTTGTGGTAAACCAGGTAGGAACGAGAGTGATGTGAAAAAAACATGTATGTGATTTCTCCTGATGCAATTTCTTATAAAATAATGGCAAATTTGTGTAATAACTTTAACTATTAAAATCATCATTCATTTAATCTTATACTGTTACTTCATTATAATAGTATGTACCTACATAGGAAATTTTTTTTATATTCCACCAACTGTCGTGTGCATAGCTTCCACACTTGTCTAAACAATCTGCTTTTGTTTGCCACTCTGAAGTCACAGTGGTTGGATTTAATGTTAAAATGCTAGTTTACAGCCAGGTTTACTATCTCTGTGTATGCACACCCTAGGAGTCGGCATCTTGCTCTAGCTCTTCTTTGTGCTTCCCATAAGTGCCGTGCTGAGGTCCTAAGTCTTCTGGCTCTATGGAAGAGGCAAAAGTGCAGGAAAGACTAGAATTCACACTTTTTGAGGGAACTCGTGAATTGCTCTGGGTCACGGGCAGGCTTCATGCGACATCACACACATGAAGATATCCAAAAAGAAGAGAACTGATACGTGCTGGGCCTTTATCAGAATTCAAACTAAATAGGGTATTTTTAAAAGACATTGACAACTTACTCTTCCATTGTGGACATGGACAGTGTGGAAGAGAATAGTTAGAGTGGGGTGGCTGAGGAATGCTTGTATAACCATGTGTCCAAGGGATCTTTGGTACACAGAAACTTGATCCCTGAGGTATGGACATAGTCTGTGTTCTTCCTCCTTCCTGCTTACCTTCCTCTCAGTGTCCCTATTGCTGGCCAGTCTTCTAACAAAGAAATACTCTGGCCATAAGCCACACTGTAGAAGAGTTTGTTAAGAACCATTGCTCTTACCATTATAAGATATTGGTGTAAATATGATGTTGCGTACACATATTATTTATTTTTGTTCCTGTAATTTGGTGCTCTTAACATGCCTTGTGGATAGGTTTTGTGATGTGGATTAGCTTTTGTCAATGCTGCTTACCTCTATTTAAGTTACTATCATCCTTACATGCTCCAAATGACAGTTTCTTTCCCAGTAGTAAGCCAGAAAGCCACAAATTGTTTTCCCTCTTTCATTCCAAGTTACCTCTTCAGCCCTCTAGGCGACTGCCTGTTCTTAACACATGCTTAAAATGATGATGGTGGCTTCAGATGGTGACCTGTAAGAGCCAGCTCATTTGCTGGTAGTTTCTGTAGTGAACTAGCCACCATTCTTTATGCTCCCATGCCAATCATATCAGCCTCCAGAGAACATGCCTTATAATCAAAACATGTATGAGTAAGAACATTTTGATCACACAAGAAATAATTCATCATTATATAGTAATGTCAATAAAACCCTACCAGTGCAGTTTTTTAATCCCTAAAAACCCAATTAACCTTTTTAGATATAAATCTTTTTTTTAAAAAAAACTTAGATTGCACTAGTGAGGCCAAATGCACAGAAACATTTTACACAACACCATTTATAATTATATACGATTATTATAATTGTTATATTGTTAACTCCCAGTGTGCTTATTATCTCATTGCACAAGAATGATAATGGCACAGCTAACTTAGGATTCGCCTACAGATGATGGAAAAAGAAATTCCCTGAAAAAAAAAATGCTTGGAAAGGCTCTAATGCAAGGCAAACCCACTTTCTGATTCCCTGAGTAGGTCTCGAAGGCCATCCAGCCTTACAGAAAATGAGTATAGTAATGTTCTTGCAAATAAGGGTGTGGTTTTTCTCT
The DNA here is from genome assembly GCA_035590195.1 of Aviceda cuculoides. Classification (NCBI taxonomy): domain Eukaryota; kingdom Metazoa; phylum Chordata; class Aves; order Accipitriformes; family Accipitridae; genus Aviceda; species Aviceda cuculoides. Next base: position 15,103,157 of record JAVJGG010000007.1, read on the forward strand.
TTCTTTTTTTTTTTTTCTTTTTGGCGACATAAATCAAGGCCTTGTACCTATCCCACGTCTTTACCCCTCTAAATTATTCCTGAATTGCACTTAATTATTGCCTTGTTTTACTGCTGTAATGGCTTCACATGGGCTC
>JAVJGG010000007.1:15103392-15155760 GCA_035590195.1 Aviceda cuculoides
TCTGTACTGTTACAAGCAATATTAAGAAAGAGTGAGAACATGCCCTGCGCTGCAAACAAGGCCCCATTTCCCTCACTGCTCTGGCACAGCTGCTAACAGTATCAGAGCTATGGACACTTCCTTAATTTCCAAAGCATATGAAATAAGAGGTGGAAAGAGACATACGATCTCCATAGTCTGGGAGGAGACTCAAAAAACAAAATCAACACCTTCTTTGCTACCATAAAACCTGAAAATTGAACGGTAACTCTCCACCTTTCAGGTTTTGCTTCTAGGCTCTGAGCTCCTCAAAACCACCTGTATTAGCTAGTGCTGACATGGCAAACTGAAGTGAGAAATTAAAATTTTTTAAAAAAAGGAATTTTTTTGGTGACCTTATGAAATACTTTAAGAAAGGAGAAGGTCAAGAGAGAAAAAAAAAAAGAGCTTGGAGAAATGGATAAATGATAAAAGCATAGGCTGAGGGTTTGCTTTGACTGCTGTTTGGGATTAATCCCAAGCATTACCCGGTTTAAACCATGATGCCTTTTGAGCTTAGAGCTTCATCAGTCATGCACATGGTGCTCCTTGGTCACAGAATCACAGAATAATTTAGTTTGAAGGGATCCTGGAGGTCACTTGGTCCAACCTCAGTTCAGAGCAGGGCCATTTGAGATCAGGTTGATCAGGGCCTTGTCCTGCTGAGTTCTGAGTATCTCCAAGGATGGAGAGTCAACAGACCCCTTTGGACAACCTGCTCTGGTGTTTGATTACCCTCATTATGAATTTTTTTTTCATGATAGCTGTTCTATCTGTCCTACAATCTGTATATCCTACTATCCAATCCATGACCAGGACCATTTTAGGAAGTAATTTTGTCTCTTCTTCAGAATCTGCTGCTCTCATTTCTTCTTCCAGTCTTGGACTCTGATGTTAGGGGAGCACAAAGGGCAGGAAATCGTGAGTCAAGACACCATAGAGTTAGTTTGGGAAGCCTTCTGGTTTCTTGCAGCCAGAGAGGATTTTGTGCAGTGCTTTGGACATGATCTTAGCATAGCTCCCACTGAGGAACTGAACTGAGGAGTATCTTTTGTTATAGTTAGTCAGGAGGGCTAAGGTTTGCATGTATACTTTGGTGGAACCCAAATTTGATGTGGTTTACTTTTGTTTTCCCTTAGGCTGGTGATTCACAATCAGGTGCTAAGAACACTGCTGTTTCTCTAATCCCCACTCTGCTCCCAGAAGGCCAGGCAAATTCCCTCACAAACAGTGGGAAAGGATTACTGGTGCCTCAACTTACTGCAGTGTATAAAGTTATGGACCGTAGCCCTGGAACCGGCCAATGCACATGCAGGTACGCAGTGCCAAGACAGACACAGTAAAGGTATTGTTCCATCCACATTTTTCCCAATGTTTTAAGCAGCCTGTTTTAAGGCGTTCCCAGGACCCACCTCAACTGCCAGCTGCTTGTTCCTGACACCCTTTCAGCTGTGCCAGCACAGCTGTTTATGTGTATGTTTGGGAACTGAATCATGAGACTAATTCAGGTTAAACTCCCTAACAATGCTTTTTGTATAGAATTTTTCTTTAATACCTGTTTAATTCCCTGGGCCTGATTCGTAGTGTGGCCTTACAGACAGTTGTGTTGATGAAAGTCATATGGCTGTCAAGAGAACAGAACAGGCAGGAAGGAAGGAAAAATTGTTGGAAGTACTTTAAGTCAATATTGCTGCCAAAGGCAATGTGTCTTCAAACTTACAGCTTTGTGGTGTTGCTGCTGACAGCTGAGCTAAGCTATTGCCGTTGCTCAGAGTCCAGTGTCCGTCTTACAGTCAATGTCAGCAATGCCGACACATCCACAGGTGTACTCGTATCAGGCTGCTCATCAGCAGTGATAAGCTAAAGGTTAAATTAAAAGAACATAGCTGCCAACTCTGCACTATGGATACCTACTCACATGAGGGCTAATAGTCTTGCAACATCTTCTGTCAATTCTCATGGTCTCCACAGTTCAGGAGAAAATAGTTTCCAGAGGGGTGTTGAATGAGGTGCAGTTTTACTGTATGCTTAGTCCACAGTATCAACAGGCAGCCAGTGGAAAGAGCCTATTCTACTCTTCCCTCAAACTTGTGTACGTCAAGGGCTTGCACCTCTTCTCTTGCACCAGATCAAATGGTCATGCAATGCAAGAAGAGTCAGTTCCCTTTGAGAATCTGATGAATAACTAATAATTTTTTTTGGTGGGAACACTGGACTAAATTGAAGGGATTAGGAAAAGCAGAGGTAATGAACTAATTCTTCAGTGAGGGTGTAGCTACAGAAACACTTAGAAAAGGATCCCTCATAAGCTTGTGAAGTTTTCTAGAAGGAATTCCTTGCTCTTTGCAAACCCAGTACTGCTGAATTTGCAAAGCAACACTCTTAGGAGTTGTGGAATAGAATCTGAATTAACAGTGTATTTAAAACTGAAGTTCTCATTTAAATTTTTATGTTAATTTTAGTCTGCTACTGATGTCACACAAGTGTACAGCAGGAATCATTTTATTGAAATCACAGACACTGCTGTGTCCCTTGTGAAGTAATTTCTACCTGTGTAAAATACATATGAAATGTTACTAAATCAAGCCAGCATTTTATACCCACTTGACACTCATATTGCAGTGATGTAAATTACTGCAATATGAGGCATCAGTGAATAAAATTACACTAGAATAAAAGTCTTGTGTCAGAATCTGATCCCATATAAGTGTTTTGTACTGTTGTTTTAATGGAACATTGCAAAATTGAAAAATCATTAGTAGTCCTGCCAATGCTTTAGCATTTAAAAGGTCCTATTTTCCATTTCCCTATAGTCCCTTTATGCTACACCATTAGTTTAAAAAGGCCATAAAGAGAGCACATTTAGCCACTTGGGAATATTTTCATTTCTGTGTTGCTCTTGCCTTTGGCATAGTAGATATGTTAGGTTGTGGCTGAGGAGAAAGGGTCATGGCTGGCCCGCCTCTCTGTTCCAGCTATTCTTGGTTGCTGGAACAGCTCCTAGGGGCCCCAGGCTGCCAATTGTACTAAAATTGCTGGTAGCCTTAAGACTATTCAAGGAGTAATTAGCTACCAAATGTGGGTAATTGTGACAGAGTCTAGCTAATACTACTTGTGTCTGAACAGACTAATTAAAGGCTGCACACATGAGCAGAAGAGAGAAAACCTTCTTTTAAGGAAAAGAATTATTAAGAGAGAAAATTTGATCTAGTGTTTAAAAAAAAGTTCTGTTCCTTCTAGTAGGATCCTAGCAGTTTTTGATAATTAAACTTGGAAAACGAAGCACAACTAGAGATTTTAAATTAAATACTTTCACTGAGGTACCCTTCATACTCTGCTTTTGATTTCATAAAAGGCTTTTCATATTTTTTACAAAAACATTGTTCAGTGCAAGAACATTTAAAAATTATTCTTGCCTGTGAAAAATCAGGTGTTTTATTTCTGCTATCATCAGAGACATTTCTAATTTAAAGAAGCCCAGTTGGAGATATATCATGGGTACATAAGTTCTGTTTCTCCCTCTGTACAAAATGAGATGGGGAGGGGGAATAATCTTCTGCTGGTCTGACAAGACTACAGTCCTCCGTGCATCAGTGAGGCTGTGTTTGCTGTAATTTGTACCTGTGCTCCTCCCTTCTGCTGCTCCTACAATCAGTTGTGAGTAGTTCCATTCCAGCCCATTTATGTAATGTGTGTATTCAGTGGTACTTAGATATTTGCTAATACGATCATAAAATCTCACATCTCTGCTAAATTTTCTATGCTTCTAGCTGTGCTGCAGGAAATAGCAGATTTCTTAACTGCAGGAGTCCCATATATAGCTGATTATATCTACTTTCGCTAGTCTGAAGTAGATCACAGTTAGACGAGAACAACCAGAGTGAGGCCCTTGCAAGAGCAGCAGATTCAGAAGAAAACAGCTCTCTCTACTTCCTCCTGCCCAGCTAAACCAGATTCTTTTAGAAAACACTTTGTTGCGCTCTAAGATGCTGCAGTATCACTAATACCCTCTCAGCTGTTCTTAGGGTGCCATAAAACACATCCCAGCCACCAGCCAGCCACCTGGCCACCCTCAGCAGTCTCCGTTTCTTTCTCACACTTAGACCTGTAAAACGTCTCTCAGGCGCCGCAAACAGCTTGCAGTGTCCTGCCTTGTGCTTTAGCCATAGCCGCTAAATTTGAGGTGTTCTCTGTCCGCCTTTCTCCTCCAATCCTGATTAGCTGTAAGACTAAAGTTGAGATGTAGTACTCTGAAATACACAAATTATCTCACTGAATACAGGAAAACTGCATCAGCTGTTTATGGCTGTAATCAGTGACCAAATGTAGAGTCCCAAGGTGTCCATTAATGGTAGAAGAAAGATAGAAAAGATGTACTTATTTAGAAAGAAAGCCAGTTCCTCTTCTAACTACAAAGGGGAACAAGCCATGCTGTCTTGGTCTGCCCAGAGAGCAGAGAACTGTGACCTGACCCACATATGCAAACACTCTGCAAAGTTCAAATCTGATTGAATTCCAGACATTTTACAGCCAGGAATACAGGTGTTACCTCATTACGGCAGCTGCAATTCCTTCTTTATAGGCTGCTTCAAAGAGCAGCTGATATAGCCTAGTCTCCCTGCTTAAATATCTTCTTACTCTGTGTTGTGAAAGTGGATTAGAAATAACACATTGCAACTGATCTTCATTCTCCAAAACAAAAGGGAACAAAGCTTTGTTACTGAACGCAGTCTTTAACTAGAACAGGCAGTTAGTTTATGGTTGTTTTCTCAATACAAATCTGGTAATCAGCACAGTTTGTGGCTAATACTTGCTCTTTTCTTCTGTATCCTCTCTGTTGATTTGCACTTGGGAATTCATGTAAGTGAGATGTCCTGTGTTGATGTGAGAGCTCCTGTGGAAATGCGAGGACATAAGTAGCTGATTCTCCTGCTCTTTGAACTAAGAATTTGGGTGACCTGACTGGCAACTCATAAAAAGACTCTTAGGTTAAGAGCAGCAGTGGTACTGGTTTAGCAGGACAGTCCAACCTGAAATAGTCTTCAGCTCGCTTTAACTGGCTTTAAGGCTGAGGATGAAAGTTCTGTGCATGATGTATGTGGAAAGATGTCAGAAGGCCCATGACAGGATTTAAAGAAGTCTCCTTGTTTACAGTCTTCATAACAGCAGTACATATTTTGTGCTCCTTGGTATTAACATTTGGAAGCATCTTAAAAATGAAAGGCAATCATTGCAGCCCAAAAGAGGAGAAAGAACTAGAAATTGCTGTTTAGCCTCATGACTCTTTTGTACAGTTCAGGAAAGAAGAACCCCAAAATAGGAACGGTGATAAGTCTGTGCCTTTTCAAAAAGTCTGACAGATGGTGCTATGGCATGTGTCTCTGCTACTTGACCTGGAGGCATTCTGGCTGAGACAGTGAAAAAACAGTCATATAAGCTACATTTTAGAAATACCTGTCATTGTTCATCATTATTCACATAACTTTGCATAGATGGAAGTAGGGGCTTCTGTGTGAGTTTACCTTGCAGTAGAAACTGCAGGCTCGATACAGTAAATTAATGTGTGACACATGCAGCTTCCATTTGGATGCATGAAAAAAGGCCAGGCTCTTAAAGTTTTATTAGACAAATCTGTGGTTTGGGTTGTTGGGTTTTTTTGTTTTATTTTGTTTTTATTGACAGTAATTAGCAGTTCACATGTAAGAAAGCTAAATCTTCCCCTACATTCAAATGCAAAGCTGTCTTTCCCATACCTACAATTGGTCATCATATCATTAAGATGTGTTCTTTCTTTGGTGTTTATTTTTTTTTTTTTTACATTAAAGGATTAGTGTCATGTTTCCAATCTTACCCAATGGGACTGGCATTCCTTTTTCTCTTCAAGTGGCACAACTTCAAGTACCACAAGTGCCTGACCATTTACTTTACTCCAGCCCTCATCCAAGAGCAAAATGTTAGCCTGATGACCAGAGCACACCTTAGAGAGATCTGTGTTTAACTGCATTTGGCCTAAGAAGGAATTAGGCCAGATTTCCCACCTCTGACCAAGGACTAATACCATTTTGTAAATCGGGACTGTTAACCACCATGGTGTTCTCTCCTGCTAGATCATGTTAGCAGAGAACAATGATCTGTCCTGATGTCCTTCTGGAAATTCTGCGTGGTGACACACAAGTAGATGGAACAGAGCACCTGCAGACCTCCACTGAGATTTCCCTCTTGCCCCACTGTAGGCAAGTACTTCCTAAGACAGTGGCTTCAAGCAGCTTCCTCATCAGCTCACTAGTTGCTTTGGATTTCATTTTGAGGTATGCAGGCACCTGCTGTGTCAGGAGCTTAAGCATGAAAATGGATCTCTGGGTTCCAGACTCACTCACGTCTCATTAATATCTAACCTAAATGCTACCTAAGACCTCTGTACAAATTGTCACTGAGTTTGCTGCTGTGTTCTCTGAACTGGCCAGATATAAGGTAGCTTCGTTCAGGGAACTGAATGGCTATGTGATGGCATGGCATTGTTTTACGGCATAGTGCCCTGGCAAGGGAAGAGCAGAAATTTACAGCCAGAGATGGAGGAGAGGACAGGACAGCTGCTTTCCATGACTGTGCAAACTTAGATTGCCTTAAGCTGCTTCTGAAATCACAGTTACAGTCTTTAGGTACTTCTAGGGAGAAGCATTTTTCTATTTTTAGATTAAATGACATTGCCACGCCAGTTTATCTAAGTGGTGCTGCTACACAATACTGCTATATTTAGAAATCACTGAACTCCTTAATGCAAAACCAACATATTATGAAAAAGATGACAGTATGCTTCTCCATTCTATTAGTACTATGAGTTCTATAATTTATGCTAGACCACTATATTCCTTTTTAATTACCACACATGTGAATGTACATCTTCCCTATGTAATTGTGGCATATATTTCCATCAAACTTTGTATCAACTGTATGTATAAAGACTATTCCCCTGATTTTTGGAGTCACCATTACCTCTGAGCTCATCCATAGGCTCTGAGTCATGGATAAAGAAAATGCATACTGGTACATGAAATTAGTATGTATATTGGTACATACCAATGCATATTGGTACATTAAATTAATACCCTGCACTGTTCTACCCACCCCTTTTGAAGGAATCCATTCCCTCATTAGGATTGGATTGGATGTCTAATGAGGGTGGATTTGTGGCATGCAGTGTGCACATTAGCAAGCGATGCGAGACTCACATTTCTGAGTGAAAAGTACACTGTGTAACACGCTTTCACATCTAACATCTCATTTTCATAAGTTTAAATACTGAACCAATTCATAAAAAGACATACCTTATTATAAAGCAGTGAGGATCAAAGTCAGGAACAGATAGCTGGAACATAGTACAAGGAGCCTGAAAGCACTGAAGACTAGCAAAATAGGGGTAGGGTCACTTCTGGATCAGGAGTTGCTTCCTTGAGCATGTCTATGAACTTAATTGGTCAGCTCTGGATACACATTTGCTAGTGGGGAGAGAAGTCTGTTGTTACCAGCTTCTGGCTTTGGAATTTGATTATGCATAAATAAAAGCAGGTGTTCTCCAGGATAGAAGGTTTATCAATCTTTTCATCTGTTGTTCAGGAATTGCAAATTATTATTTTTCCTTTCAAATTCCTTCTTCCTTCCTATTTGCATGAATATTTGCTTTCAACAAGCAAAGGCTGTATATGAGGTGTCAGAAATTAAACTCTGAATTGAGTAGAAATAGGTTACAGAACACATGGAAACATGTACTGATAGTCTTTATGCCTTTAAAAAGCTAATCTGAAATCCGCACTGAAATGTCAGGAGATAAGAAGTACCTATCAGCATGAGTATGTGCAAGCACTTTGGATATGCAGAAAATAATTTGGCACGAGGTTTAGACATTTCAAATGTCGGGGTTGAGCAATGTGAGTACTGTAGTCTTGTTACTTCTTCAGAATGGCACACACAAATGCCCCAAAAGAAGTCAAAGCCAAGTTTCTAAATTTTAAGAATATGCTACTAAAATTTTTGCATGTCAGAGAAAGTACATGATGTTAATTAAGTGAGGGGAATTCATATTGAATGTCATATGTCACCCACACTTGCAGTGTTCCAAGCTGTGCTTAGCCTGTGCTGCGACATAATATACGCAGTGGCATTGCACAGAACAGGTGGGAATCCACAGGCCTCAACACAGACAAACCAGGCAGTCTTGGCAGCATTTTTCCTGGTATTTGTCATTTGACTGTAATAGGACAGATTTGCTAGTACACTTTCAGGTGTACAGTAACAGGAACAGATTGGTTACTAATTTGAATGATTTTAGTAGTGCATCCAACGCAAATAAAGCAATTTACCAAACAATCTGTGAGTGAAAAGATTCAGAGCTTTGCATCAGCTTTGTCATTTGTGGATCTAGCAACTAATTGCCTGACAGAGATTTAATTAAAAGCAACATTATAGGTATAGATACTTACTTCGTATTTCCTAACTAGAGTAGATTGAAAAGTTTGACATAGTGATAAAATAATGAGATTGTCCTGCAATTTTTTGGTTTTAGAACTTTAGACAAATATTCTATTCGTAGGAATAATGTTTTGTATTCAGTTGTTCATCCAGAATAATAACTTACTTAGATTTTCTGTCTGAAGGAGGATCACTCCCAAACTGAGCATGTGCCTTTAAGTAGCTTGAATTGTAACATGTAATTTAGAAGCACTTTAAAAATCTAATTCATGTGAGCCAGTCGACCATTATACATCCAGTATCATATGTGTGTCTGAGGCTTGATAGACCAGTAAGGTGGATGATTCACTTGATTTGCTTATGATGTAGGTGGTTAGATTAGTGGTACTAGTAGCTCCATAAGCTCTGTCTACATTGCCCTCTGTAATATTAGGATTCTGCCCCACCCAGTTTACTGTCCCAGCTTGGAGCTGGCTGCTCATGGTGCCACCCACCCTGGAAGGAAGTCTGTGACCTAATCTCTGTATGGGGAAGATTCCCAATGCAGCAGCTTAGCAAAGGCTTCCTAAATCAGCGCTGGTATGAGAAGATTGCTGTTTGGTTGGTCTGGCGTGATTAAAAGCGGACCAACACCTAGTTCCAGAACAAGGTCAGGAAATTAAAGGAGGTCAGAACAAGCCAAGAATAGCAAGTCGTGCTCAGGGGCTTCACAGGGGGAAGCATTCTTGGCTGAGGTATGATGTTTTCCAGGAGGACTTTAGCAGGGAGGTGCGCACCTGTGACACGACACTGTATGTAGTGGGGAGAGCAAGGAGCGGATCTCACTGCCTAGTGAGAGGTACAGGAGAACCTGATTGGTCACAATCTTGCTTTTAGGCAATGATACTTATCAGGCAGTCTCCAGAGTTGCCAGCCCCATTCCTAGTCTCTGACTCAGTCATTCAATATTCTTGTAGCCTGACTTCATTCCTGCAAGATCACTTTTGTTCTAATGGAGAGGTAGGTCGGGAAGTGGGGAGGGAGAGAGAGGAGCCTGCAGTCTGCAGTGCCAACTGCAGGGCTTCTGTGCCAGATAGTATTTCCCCATCCGAGGTCAGGACAGCATATGGCATTCAGGAGCCCTTGCATGCCAGAGACACACTGCATGCATTTCGTGTCCAGTGATGGGCACCATGATTATTGTAACTGTAAGAAGTACCATTCCATCCTATTTCGTGGCCTGTGTGATCATCGCAGGCAATTAATCCACGGATATCAGCTCCTGATTTAAAATGGTGTTAAAGTGCCTGCGTAACCTTAAATGTGGCTGCTAAGTTAGTTTGTTTGGGGCCCTGTATCAGGCTTTGTTTGCTTTTCTAAAAGATAACAGGAATTTACAGGATATGGTAGAAAGCAGCAAAATATTGGTGAGATCCAGAGTGATTTTTCTGCAGCTGTTGTTTTATCCACAGAGTTGCTGTTGTACGCTGTTAAGAAGTGAATTAGGATTGGGAAGAGGTTGTTAGCTGAGAAATGTCTATAGTCTCCTTTCATGTTTTGTTCTGGAAGAGGACCGAAGGCAATAGACAGTAGCGCTGAACCTGACCCAGCCTTCCTTCCCTGCTCACGTGCTTTTTTTAACTGTATCTCATTCATCCTGGCTATAATAGGTACTCCGTAAGACTATCCCATGCAATTAAATAAAGAGTCAGAGGACGTTCACTCACTACAGACTCCGCATATGACCTTCACAGTACAAAGATAAAAGAAATTCAGGCATGCAGAGTAACCTCAACTATAGTTAGGTTTGCTGCCATTCTAAATTGTTTGGGACAGAATAGGGTGATGGCAGTCAGATAAAATGATAAAACCATGCCATCCACATTTAGATCCTGTAACTGGGTGTATCTGCGGAGGGGGAGTGAAGGGGCCATGTTAGTCACTGACACTGCCCACAGATTTAGAACAGCAGGTATGGGGAGATTTATGAAACAGCTCTTCTTTCTCTTAGGCTCATACATGTATAGTTTCATTTCCCAACTTCACTTAGTTCTCCCCACAGCAACTCTATTTACCTGGACTTTCTTTGAGGTGAATTTACTGAGTTTTCCTGCTACAACTGATGCCTACTACTTCTCTTAGCTATACAACAACAGAACACAGTGTGTGGAATCACATATGTATTTTATCACTGCTGTGTACGCTGAAATGGTAACTGGTCTAAAAAAGCACATTAAATAGGTCGTACTATAGTTAAATATAATACACTCAGAATACTCAGAAGTAATTGCAACAGCCAACTGTGATAAAACAGGAAATAAAATTTTTATATTCGTGGACGATCAAACTCTTGCTTAATGCAGGGTTTGTTTTACATTGACTACGCAGAGTGATTCAAACTTTCATATGGTTTCTATTCCAGAAAAAGGTAAGATAGCTTAAGCAAATACTTTCCTAATTTATCCTTAAAGAATATAAGCATTTTAAAGTAGAATATGTTTTAAAAATTAAGCAGAACTTTAAATAACTGTGATCTGCTTCTGTTTGCAAACTGAGCTATCAAAAAATCCTAGCTTCTTTTCAATACAATCTTTAGTGCTTTTACCCTAAAGCTTTAATGCCAGATCATCACATTGGGAACTGACCTGTATGTTCTCCTACAAACTAATTTTCCTGCCACTCTGTTTCATTTGCACAGCCTAGTTTTTCTTAAACGAATTGTGTTGAAAAGTAAGGATTGATTGAAAGGCTAAAATCCTTTCTTGTACCTTGCTTTTTAGGCTCAGGCCTTTTCTACAGAAAGCTTCTCCTACTGCCCAGAAGGGAAAGTTCTTCCCAGTTGCTCACATAATTGTGCATCTTGTCTACAATCAAAAAATATTCACTGGCTCCGTAAGTCCATCCAGTGGCTGCATATGGGAATTGCATATTTTAGAAGGTAAATTCCAATTTCGTGTAATTTAGTTTATTGAGTAGTGTAGTTAATAATATTACTAGAAATAAACATGAACGAAAATGTACAGTTGGAATACTCGCAGCCTTTGCTGATAAGCAGGTCTGTATCTGTGAAGTACCCTTTGAATAATACTGAGAATTGATTTGTTATTGCAGCAGCAGGAACAAGTTAAAAGTTGATGATTATTTGTTAGTATTTAAATTAATTACCTACTAGAACGAGGAACAGAAACCTGCTGAGTGAAAAACTTTAGCTTATTTTCATTCTGAAACAGAGGCAACTGAGGTCATTAGGAATAGAAGCCCTTGTGAGAGTTGTTCTCTTAGATCTCAGCATGCTTGTGTTTCTGCTAAAGCAAACCTGTACAAAATTACATCTTCTGATCATTAAATATGTTCTTTGCTAAATGCCATAAGATACTACAAAAAGTAATTCAAAAACGGAATGTAAAGAGGACAAGATATGAACAGTGTGTTCCAGAAGTCACATTAAGAATTTATATACAGACTATTTCCAGAAAATCCGACTTAAGTTCAGTATTGAATCTTGATGGGTCATCAGACTAAATCAGGCTAGCTGATTGTTTGAGAATTAACAATTAGATGTGGCATTTCCCCGTGGTGTTGACAGCAATTTGAGCCTCAGTACCTTGAGCCCTACTTCTAACATCACTTCCATTATTGCTACCAGTCCTGGAGCTGTAACTGTGGAGAATATCAATGTGATACTTTTAACAGTTAGAAAAAGTCCATTTGCTAAAAGCCTTTTAATTCTTTGTTCTTGACAAATACAGGCTTCCAAAATCTTCACCATCGTTACTTGCTTTTGTCTTTCCATGAAAGTAAATGTATCTTTAATTTTGCCTTCTAGAGTGAATACATTATGATACAGTGTACAATTACACAATAGCCTATTATTTGCCTAGGGGTGCCCTGCCTCAGTTAGTGCATAGGCTGGGAAAGCATAAAGAGAGAATGATGTTTATAAATAATACCAGCCTAAATCTAGCTTTTCTTAAATTTTAAATGCTTTATTTTTCAATCTACATAAATAAATTTGACCCTAGAAAGTTTCAGGAGCCTGTCTAAGATACTGTCATGGTAGGTACTTTGTACATGTGGAAGTAACCATACAGTAACTATTGCATGCTGTGGTACAACAGTTGCCTTTATATTTCTTTTGACATTTTTATACGTTTCAGATCTTTGTTTATTTTCAGTCTAGAATTGCCACTACTGAGGTTGCTATGGTTGTAAACTCTTGCAGTTTCTCTCCAACAAGATATCTGGTTTTAGTAATAACATCTAAAGTTAGAATATTACATTCCTTTCTTGCTGTAATGATTACTATAAAAATGAGAATGTCAGTGTTTTGTGGATATAATGCAATTCAAATATCCTGTTCTGCTACAACGACTCTGCTTTCAGGTTTGGTTTTTGTTTTTTTTTTTTAACTAGGGCAACGATGAATTTATACCTAGTTCTAGTTGCTGCACCTTATTTGGTAACCTAAGTACTCTCCAGATCTGAAAACATAGCCCTATATTTGGGCTCCATGTGATTTGAAATTAATATAAGATGGTTGCAAAGGAACACAATGAAATTACACTTTTAGGAACATTATGAACTAACAAAAAAAAACCCCCAAAAACACCAAAGCAGAAAGCATTCAGCTCATCTCTGGACCCCACTCCAGTAGCTTTTTGCACGGTTCCCACTTCACACAGTTGGCTGGTATCTTAAGCATTCACTTTCCTCTGTAAGGGTAAAGAACCACTGAATCAGCTCCTAACTCTCCTTTCCCTGTAAGCTGTGACCCTCAGCATATTTTGAGTTGAAGCATAATGTAGGTTTCCTTTGAGCTGGATGTTTATTTTAATACTGTGTGCTTGACCAGCCCTCAAAAGTCTGTGGATTAGAACATTGCCTTTATCCTATCCTTCCTTCTGAGCACAACCAGAGGAACACTTGGTTGTTTTCTTTTATCTGTGTTTGCCAATGTTAGGATTTTACTATTCATTTGTCAGTTATGACTGCATCATTTAGCAGAGCCAAAAAGACTCAGCTTCTTAGTACATTACAATAGCTACAAATCTTCCCAGAGGTGTCCAGTATATTGTTTTGGTTTTGTTTGTTCCATTAAATATATAGGAAACTGTTTCCCCCTAATGATTTAGTATTCTTCATGAGCTAGGAGACAAGGAATAAACAGGACGTGTTTCTGATTTCTTCTGAGCTCCTTACTGGAGATGGGAAAAGAACTCAAAATGTGGTAGGCCTTTTTGCTAGGCTGTAGTAGAGCCTACTTTTTGACCCTGTCAGCTTCCACGCTTACAGTCGGAGCTGTATTAATACTGCAGTATTCTTCTGTTGATGCAGGACCCTGCATTTTATCATGACCTGTGCTGTGACTGATGAATAAACCCCTACAATGGGGAGGTTACAAATAAAACTGTGGAATTTACACATTTAGAAAATTATTTTCAGATCAGCCATAGTTTTTTAGCTAGACAAAGCAAGATTAATAAACATCTGCATAACAAACACTTCCCATGAGTGTTCTCAATATTTACGAAGCCCACGGGTACTGCTTAGAGCTTAACAGGTTTTGCAGTATACCCTTAATCCTGTACTCAGCTGACGGGTTGTTACAGAGAACTCAGTATGGAAAAATCTGTCATGTTCTAGTTTCTCTGTCAAAAGGTCTCTAGCAGATCCGGAAGCCATGAGATCCATTGCCGACCTCAACTCTTCCCTTTCACAACAAATGCAAACAAGGAGAAACAGTTTTCTAGTGTTGCAGGCAGTCTATTTTTCTAGAGTGAACCCAACTGAATGATTGGCATTGCCATTTTGGGGCATATTTCTCAGTAACAGTGTTCTTGGTGAATGTAAAGACTTTACCATTCAATGTGTATTTATTTCAAAGTGGAAAAATGCAAAAGGCAAGAACAAACAAAATTAGAAGCTTTTCAGAAAAAAATTATGGTAGCAGAATTGAATTTACAGGTCAATACAAACATTATAGGCATATGTTAGTCTGTCATAATTATGAATCTCCATTTGTTCTTCCCTTATGAATAAAAATAAATGTAAAAATATGCCATTTATATTTCTTAGGCCAGATTTTCTTTCATCGTTTTCTAAACCAAACACTCCTAGTCTTTTAAATCTTCTCGTGTGCACAATAGAGCACAATTTAGTTAGGACTGTCAAATGTAATTGCAAAACTGGGTTAATTTAGTGCCATTATGTCATTTAATAGTGTCTTTCAAATTCTAAAATAATTCTAAAAATGTCTAGTCGGGGTTTATGGTGTTATGTTCTGTATTTCTTACACTTAAATCCAGAGATCTGTTTCAATTATATTTTCGCAGAGGTTTATCCAGTTAGTGTTTGGTTATGAGGTTACGAGTTGGTTTTGAAAAATTTGTTTCATGAATATTTACAGTCCATCTGTTTATGAACGAAGCACAGACTGAAGAGGCAGCGTATCATAGATGAGTCATAAACTGGTTCTTAATTATTTCAGTTTGGAGGCAGTACCAAGTGGTGCGCTCACTCCTGTTGGCCTGCATACAGTCCTGCAGCTGCTGGTGTAGGCTCCTGGGCTCCCCTTGAATTAATCTCTTGACAAGGCTGGAGGACTTTGGGGTACTCAGTCCTAAGAGCTGTTCACTCTCCCATAATCCTGCCTCCAGAAACTGGTAACTGACAAATGCTTAGTGAGAGATTAAACAATGAATGATCTTCATGTTGTCGTAATTTCTCTGACAGTTTCTTAATTTTACTGTAGTAAAATAAATCAATATACCAAAGGCTGTCAGTCTCATCACCCTTCTCATTTTAGAAGCGTATAGTTAAGGATCACAGAATTTTTATGTGTTTACATTACTGGTTATTTTTCCATCCCTGCTCTGAGGAAGGTGCTACAATATGCTCATTTTACAGTTGAAGGAAGTGTGGCAGAGAGAGCAATGACTTGCCTCAGGGCACACATCAAGAGTGGTGTAGGCTCAGTCATTCCAGCTCCCGCTTACAGTGAACACTACTTGTTCTTCACAACATAAACCCCACTACTTACAAAAAAGGAAAAAAATATAGCGCCAATAGCTCCTTTGTTGGGAAAGGATTTTTAGAACCCAAATTTTGGAATTTTGGCACCCAGGTGCCATCTACACCTTACTGTAATGCTTTAGTCTTCTTTTTTGGTGGGTAACTGTGCGTTGCAGAGACACCTAGATGCAACTAGAAGATCCAGAGCAACTAAGCTAACTTTGAAGCAGGAGGGCTGGTTGCAGTTAAAAGGGAGTGGGATTATTTTAACTAAGCAGTTATAATATAGTGAACAAACTAGATAAACCTTATTCTTAACAAAGTACAAAATGGTCCGGTGGCATTTGATTTGATTCATTCCTGCTGTAAGCCCTAGCTTACCTTTGAAGAGGTGTTAACAGAAACTGTTCTGTGAAGTTCATTTAAGAACAAGTTTTTATTCAACATGAATAATACTATACTATTTTATGGATAAGATTAGAAAATTAGTCTACTTTTATGTAACTGAGGGAAGATTTTTACCATTGAGATATAATGCTGATGGAGCATGCTCATGCATGCCAGAAACATCCCTGGCTAATCAGATCACTCCTCTTGGCCAAAGAACCCAATATATGGATTTCACTGTAGTCACACAGTGCTGTATCTTGCCTCATGTTCTGTGTGCTACCAAAAAGCTGTTAGGAACAATGCATTGACCTTTGATAGTCTCATTACTTAAACTTGTGCTTGCTGGTATCAGCTTTCAAAAAAGGCAGGTACTACTCAGAATGATGAAAAAAAGAGTAGAAAGGACATCCATGGAGTCACTGGGAGGAGAAAAGTCTACTGTAACCACTGTCATAACATTATATAAGATCACCCGAGGAGGTGGCAGCTGTGCAGCATCTCTCATTAAATGATGCCTTCACCTGGCTTTGAGGAAACGCTGAGTACATGCCCCAAAAAGTGCTGCCTTGGGGCTCAGCAGAAACCTAATAACAAAGAAATATATTAATAAAGAAAACCAGCACTGTCTGTGCAAAACTCAAATGTTCTTCTCATCTCTGAAGTGACTTAAGTTGCTTTTATCTTGTCAGCCTCACTTTCCAATAGTTTTGTTTTTATGGACAGTATTTAGCAGGCAGCTCCTATAGTTTTTGCTACATGATAAAAGTTTTTGTCCAGGACATTTTCAAACCTGATTGGAGTGTGGGTCCTAACACCAGACAGCTCACTGTTGACATATAAGGGATCCATATTGGCTGTCATGCATACATTCAGTAGGTCACCCGTGTATAGAGTAAATGAAAGGAAACTGTAAACTGCAGGGTTATAAATACACGAAGAGTCTCTCGAGCAAAGCCTGAGTGGTTTCTGATGTCGGCAGAACCCCGAGACGAATTTAGTGTCCTGCTTGGTTTTGCTGTTCCTCTGTTCTCTGTGAAGAAGGGCTCCTTTATAAATAGCGAGAGAAAGCCAATGGTACTTACTAGAGAAATCAAACTTAGACACTAAAATGATAACTGTAAACATTTACAGGATGTCTTATTCTATCATTGCCACAGACAGATGCATACAATTGTGTTTCATGGATGCAGCTCAAACAGGAATTTTGAGCTTATTCAAAGTAATTTACTTCATTTCCTGGCTGTAATGCTGTTGTAATTGGATATTACATAGAACAATCTTGGGCTTTAAAATGCTGTTGTATGTAAATTGAAGTATAAAACCAGAAAACATGTTAGTACAGTACAGATTTAAGAGGCAAGTTAGGAAGATAATGAATATAAATTATACACTAAAGAATAACAGGATGATCTATTTTCATGGCAATGCAGCAGAAAATTTTTGAGACTAAGAATCTAAGATTTCCATACAATGACACAGTGACACTCGGTAGTAACAAAGGAGGAACGACGTTGGTCGGTAACATTCAGAAAAAAAGAAACTGAACTAAATCGTTCCTGAAAAATAATCCATAGGCTTCAGTAATAAAAAATGGTATATTTTGCAAGTTGCACTGCAGATGACTCCAAAACCTGTAGGCAGAATCGGAGTGACAGTACCCAGCTGTATTTGCTTCTGACCCAAAGGAGGAAGAGTTCTTGTCTGAATGAAAAAGAGAAAATAACAGCGTGTCCTGTGTGTTAGTCAAAGCTATCAGGCTTAAACTCAGTCACAGCAAATAATAACCTTGTTTCTCTATTTTTCACATTGTGCAGCATAGTAATCATAAGAAATCATTTGTGATCATGTTGAAGGATGTTGCATATTTACTATAGTTAGTCTGAAGGAGCTTTAAGCATGTAAACAGCATAATTTGTTTCAGAGGTTAAAGGTCTAGACCAAAAAGGCAGTATCTGCCTGGATTGAAAGCTGGTCAGAAGGACATCTGACATTTAAGCGTGGGTGGAATCTATAAAACAGTGAAGTCCTCTAGGCAGAATTACCTTTGTAACATTGCTAAAATGCAAGGTGTGTCTTACCTGCCAATATTTATTTTAAATAACCCCCAAATTTGTCAAAATCCCATAACATGTTCTTATCTCAAATCTGAAAAGGTAGATAAGGACAGCTACCGTTAGGAGGACATCATTATTCTGCACCACCATCCTTCCTTATCCATTGTAAAGCTCTATAAAACTACAGAACATTTTGTCATACTGTTACTAAAATATGTTGCCCTGGCAAAAATTAGGTGCACTATGGCTCAGCTGTGATTTCTAGGTGCACGTGGAAGTGTAGGACTGGCTATGTGGCTCTGTTGTGTTGGAACCTAAATTATTCTAGCCAGCCTCTTGGACCTCAGGTGCATTGGCCTGACAGAAGTCCTGTCATGGGAGCAGAACTGAGCCATTATGTTGGACACTGCTACTTAGTACTAAATTTGGCTTAAGGAAACATGTTAGGCAGTTTTGGTTGATAGTATGTCAGATACCCACATCTTTTGCTGAACTTGGCTAGTTGATCAAATCTCATCTATGTTGCTATAGTGTATGAAATGAAGAGAAATAAAAGAAGTTTATTTTTCTGTTGCCATTCACAATTGATCTTCCAGCAGTTCCTTTTACAGTGTAATCATAATAACAGCTAGAGTTAAGTTAAAAGTAAGTTAGAGGTTATGGGATTACAATTAGAGGCATTTTCTTCGTGTCAGATTCTCTGTGGTGGCAATGAAAATACTCACTATGTTTCAGGCTAAAATGTGAAATAAGACTAGCAGTAATTACTCCTGTGTGAATACACAGTTCCTTCTTCTGACAGTAAATTTATCTCAGTTAGGCTTTAAAGAAGTCTACAGGCATTGAGAATTGTATTAAACATATTCCATGTGTGCAAGAGCGAAACAGAAATTTAAAATATATTAATTCCAGCCTCAGATGGGATATAATTCTTAATATTTCCACTTGTACCCTGGACAATATCTCATAGCTCTATAAAATTTCTTATTCTAAATGCAGGTGTTTTCTTAGGGCAATCTTGAAATCAAAAATACCAGTCCTTTCCCCTTGGAAATCTAGAATAATAACTCACAGTATAGAACAATAAATCAGTTATATACTGGAAATGTTACTGTTTGGAAAAAAGCAAAAAAAAGCCTAGAAAACACAGATTCGATATTACTTTCCAGAGTAATGCAAAAACTTCATTGAACACGTGGCTGCATTGGCATACCATGCTTAAAATTGACAGTCACACATGGCACTGAATACAGTCCTGTCACTGGGCCCTGCCTGAGTATAAGAGAACTGGTTAACAGAGTCCCTCAAGCACTTTGGCTCATCTCTGGTAAAATTTTTCAGGTTTACTCCACTTGGGCTTTTTTCCCCTACTAAATTGTTTTTTAAAAACATTACGTTAATTATGTTAATATTTCTGGAATTAGGTGCATTTCAAATAAATGCATGGTACATTTTACTGTACACCATAATAATGCTCAGAAGTTTATCTGTGTAAACTATTTCATCATATATATTAGGATGATATTTTAAAATATAGGTCTTAATGAAATAATTTATTTGGCTGCAGTAATACAGGAATAAGCATACAAAAAGAAACTCCTGAAAACTTCAGGGTAAACCAAATTCTTTACATCTGTATTCTCTAGAAATAAAGGATCCTAATAACAACAGACGATACTTATGTGTGTAGATGAACACACCTATTCTTTTTTTTTTCCCTGTTTCACTTCAACTCATTTGGGAAGATCTGTGATGGAACATGCCTGCCACTTTCACTGTTAATGAGAATCTATGAAGTATCTGGCAGGATCACTTACTTTAAGGTGTGATTTCCTGCTGGAATAAGATCTGGAGGCCAAAGGGGAGGTGAGGACTTTATTAATCTTAGCTGGAAGTAGGAGAGAGAGATCACATCATAAAGCATTCTGTCAATGATGTCAGCTATATATTCTAAGGTTGGAGTAGCATTTTAAAATCTTACTGTGTCTGACAAGCAAGTCTTTCCATTTTAAAAAAGAGAAAAAAACCTTCTCAAGTCTGTATTTTTGTCAGAAGTTAAAGAACTTAGTTTATTTATAAGGAATGTCCACAAAACCATCTTGCAATTAAACTATATTGGTAGATTAAGGAATCTTGGAAATGTTAAGTAAAGGGCTTTGGGTTTGTGGTTTTGTTGGTTTTGGTTTTGGTTTTCTTTTTAATGGCAACTGGGTCTAGATCCACCTACGCAAAAGGCAGGTAAGAACAAGACATGTAGTTTTTCTATCCCGCCCCCCCCCCCCCGTAGTCAGGGCTCATTCCTAGAGCAGAGGATTTGAATTTCTTGTTCTCTAGTTTGGAGCCAGAGGGAGAGGAGAAAACAGTATCGATCCTGTATCCTGAAAAGCAGGTAACTCACATCAGTCATGGAAGAACAAAAATCAAGGCTTCACTTTATCCAGAGGCAGAATTCAAACATGCACCTTCCCCTACAAAAGCAAATTCTTTAACTTCTAAGTTACTCAGTATTGCAAATTGGGAAACACTGTGAATCCTCTGTCTTATTTTTTATGAGAAGGGGCTGATGGGACATAGATACCAGCTCTAGAAGATAGCCAGTGGCTGAGAATTCTGCATAAGGATGGGCCCTTGACTGCTTATTGGTGACAAATATTAGACCCTCTCCTTTTTATCGGCATCTTTTACTGGTAGCGTAGGTGTCAGTCCATTAAATTTGCTGGTTTGAATGACTAAATTTCCTGCAATTTACAGGGAGTGTGGGCATCTTCTCTCAAGAAAGTGAATTTTATTGCACACATACATCCATGATGGAAGTAAGCCAAGTTCGTTTTTTGTACTCTAAGAACAACTGAGTTATTCCAACAAAATAAAATGCCAGAGTTCTTTGTGCTCATTCAGCATCAGGCAGAAAGCAAAAATGAGACTTTTTGAAAATTCACATGTGCAGAGCTCTACTAGAATGTGTAACTAAAGGAATGTGAAAAGTTTTAAGCCCTGGTGTCATCTGATATGACAGACTATAATATTTCAGAGTTTGCTGCCAAATTCTAATTTAATAAAGACAGATACATTTCCTTTAGCAAAAGAGTTTCCAGTCATGTCAGAAAAAATATTGAACCAAAGCAGTGAAGGAGATTGTGATCTACCTAGGAAAACAAAGTAGTTCTTAATCTGGATAATATTTTTTCTTATTACTTTATTACAGAAGGTTAGATTTAGACTGGATGCTGTTTTAGTAGTTACTGATTAGTGATGCATTTATTTTGGGAAGTGTAGTAACTAAAAGCTTACTGGACTGACAAAATAATGCTATGCACAGCCAAAGTGAGAGTTCAGAAGCATGACAGATTAGCTTTCCAATGAAACTCTATGATTTTAAATCACTATAGATCAAAATTGTTTCACTTCCCTTTGAAGTGGAATAGGATCATTTGGAAATAATACAAAATCACTTCATTGGAAAAAAACCAATGACATATTGTCTTTCTCAGACCACCAAATTTGTGAAGTAGAACAAATACTTTTTTTCTAGGTTTTTCTGGTACCTAGCTCACAGAGATGTTTTGTGGGTAAATGAATTGTTTTTAACTGCGTTAAATATGAAAAAATGATGCACAAATATTAATACACAATAGTAATTGTATGGAAGGACTAGATTAACCTCTTAGATCTCTTATTTTAGGTTTGGGTTTTTTTTTTTACCGCCTTTGTTACTTGGAGTTACTTATGATTAAACTTCAAATTTTGGGCCAAATCTTCACATCTTTTATGTCTGAGCTTTCGTGAATGGTCCCACCCAGATTTCACAGGTATGTTGCCTGAAAGGACCACGAAGGCACTCAGGTACAAACATTATGCGATAGTAATTAAGTAATCAGATGCCTATAAGTTGCTCTGAATGCTCTACTACATCAGGAACATAGCAGATGGAACGGGGTTGAATTTCTTTTCTGAAATGACCTCCTCTCTCTCTCCCTTTCCACCTTCCTTGCCTCCTCTGCTTTCTGCTGGAAACCGCTGGTGTCCACGAGATGGCACTACGCCATAGCAGGGTGTTAGGATACCAGGTCTACAGCTCCCATTTTAGAGCATGGATATATCCCTTTTTAAACTCCAGAGGTTTGTTCAAACTGTAGTTTCCTTATGCCACAAAGATCCTGCCTTTCGGACTATCATCAGCTGGGAATTGCGGGTGATTCCTGCTAGGAGGCTTGGGGGAATTCCAGTGTAGAAAGGTATCAAGTTACTAAAAAGTTTGGGAAACATGTTTAGCCTAAGCTCCCTCCATTAAAGGAAACTGTTAGGTGAAGGACCCTCTTAGGAACTAGCAAGAGTGTCTCTGAGGACCACAGTTAATCAATTAAACAGGGCTTTAAAATATTTAATTCATATGTTCTTGGCCTATCTTCAAACTCATATATATAAGGCAAAAGTTGTTTTTTGATTAAATAAGAAAAGATTAAATAATTTAGGAGGTGTATCCTTCAAGTGATTTTTATCAAGACTAGCTCATGGAGAGGAAATGCCTTATCAAGCCCCAGCCACCTGAGACCCACTG
The DNA here is from genome assembly GCA_035590195.1 of Aviceda cuculoides. Lineage (NCBI taxonomy): Eukaryota > Metazoa > Chordata > Aves > Accipitriformes > Accipitridae > Aviceda > Aviceda cuculoides. Next base: position 15,125,869 of record JAVJGG010000007.1, read on the forward strand.
GGCTATTCAGGCCAAGTTAATTGGTTCTGGGGCAGGGTGATATAAGCAGCGAAGAGCATACAAGGTCAGCACCCCCTCACTCCCCCATCCCCTGTCCCCCATCCCCACCAAATGAGATAGAAAGAGAAAAATCCTTCCTGTCACGGAGCTGCTGTGCAGCTTTGCAGGGAGGAGAGCTCTTGCTTTCTGGAAGAGGAAGCAACCTTTGCAGCTGTGAAACCTGAGAGAACAATGGAGACTGTGTCGACCAGCAGTTATGGGGGGCTGCTTTCTGCTCTCCGGGGCTCGATGCCAGAGAGGTCCCACAGCAGCAATCTTTTCTCTGTAATAAATTCTAAACTTCTCTTGACCTTATTGCTGCACTCTGGGCTGAAATGCATCCGAACAGTTGACGGGAGGTACCCCATATCTTAACAATTGTGGATGCATCCTGAATGCCAACAGCATTTTTCTCTTGTTTCCAGATTGAATTTGAACTAAGATTTTTAGTCCTGCCTTAGCCATGCACTGGAAGAACATGTCACAGCACTCAAGCCGCTTTAGGTTATTGTGATAGAAGTAGCTCTCATTTTCCTGTATTCAGTCCTGGGGTTTTGCTTTTTTGCTTTGTGTTATTTAAGCCTGGTATAACTTTTCATTTATTTATTTAAATGAAGGAAAAAACCCCACCTTTTACACTTTTACTTAAGAAAGTCTGAAAACTTCACTTTTTGCTCTACGGAAATATATTGTCCTTTGCACTTTTCCACTCCCTCCAACTTGCTGTTGTAAAATATGGTGCTTTCAAAAGTGTGACCGATCACGTGCAGGTAGGCCTTTGCATACCCTGCACAGGCTCTCCTTTGTGTAGCACTGGTCTACTCCATAGTAACTGCCTAGAGAGGGTTCTTGCTGAGAGCAAAACTGTTCTAATATATCTGACCCCATTCCATTCTAGAAACCTTACCTATGATTGCTGTCACAGACTTCAAAGAGCCCTTTGTTAGGCCGGGCTGTACAGATGCATGGCTTGGCTGCAAAACACACCGGCATTCCACCCCAACACATCCATGTGTTGACCATGGCATTTATACAGGTAGGCAGCCATAATGTGTTTGTGTATATCCATAAATTGTTGCAAATGTGTTCTGTTATACACTGGAACTAAAAGAGAAATAGTAATTTCAAAACACCTACTTCATCTCCAAAAGGTTTTACTTACCTAAGAGATAAATAGCGAGTTTGCTCTTTTAGTTCTGCTTTTTGGGGGGTGAAAATCAACTGCAAACATAGAGAAAGTGAAACCTTAAACAATTAAATACCAGACTGAAGCAATCCTGGAAGCTATTATTATTTGTACTTCAGTATCACTTTGAAGCATCTGTTCAATTTAAGGTCCTTGATTTTATTCCAGGTTCTATGCAGAACATGTCTAGTTGTTAAAGACCAGACCCTTCTTCTCCACTTTGTCCTAAAACTACTTCTATCCATGTACATACTAAGGCCGTGGTTCTTCCAACTTTATGGATATGCCTAAAATATAGTCATGTGAACATTCTAATTGATTTTTTTATACTGCGTGCAAGAACTTAGGCATGTGGATAACTTGCAAGAATTGGAACTGAATTATTACTTTGTCCTCAGAGGATTAAAACCCTTAGAAATGCCTACTTTTTGCCAAATGAGACAAAAGATCCAGATTTACACCATAAGTTTTCTATACACCACAAGACCAAATGTATTTAAACAATACAGTAAAATAATATTGTTTCTTGTAACATATAACAGTGGACTCTCATAGTAAGTAGCCCACAACTGTTGGATTAATATATATAACTATTTGTAATTTATGTTTTAAATTATATACCAGGATGGACTGTATATTTTTTTATACTTATATATGTGTGCATGAGTATATAGTCTTGGATTGTAGCCAAGACTATGTAAGAAATATTGCTTGTGTAGAAGCTCTGAATGGCCTCCTTCACAGTCATCATCATGCAGGCATTTTCCCTGTTTAATATCTACTACCCCTCAATGCTATTTCCTTTAGGTAACTGTATTTCTGGCTCATGTCGCACTAGAAAATATTCCCTCCACTGCCTGTCATCTACTAGGATTCATTTTAAATGAGGTAGTCACTATCTTTATCTAATGAATGATAGTACTTTGGCCAGTGCAGTTTAAGGATTGGGAGGATTTATAGATCAGCTGTCTGAACATAATACAAGATTTTCAGCAGTGAAATACGCATTTGAAATTCAAATTTTGTAAATGGGCTCTTTAAAACTATTTGATGTTTAATCACACCAAAAAGAACTTTATTACACTAGTGGCTGTAAGACTTTTGGATGCTGTCTGTATTCATACCACACCAACACAAGAGAAATTATCATTACTTACTGAAGAAATAATCTCTGTTCTTTCTAGTTGGATTATATTTAAATCCTAGAAAATTTTGACAAAAGAGGAAGATGAAAGCTAAGGTCAGTGATAGATTTAGTCTTGAAATAGTTGAAATGTGGCTTGTGGGATAAATGGTGTTTTATATCGACTGCATGTCAGCTCTGTATAAGCAGCATGACAATATCAGAGAAGATGACTACCATACTTTGCTTGCTTTTATAAAAAACGGATGTTGCTGGGTTAGTCATGCAAGGGAGGCATTATGTTGTAACTTTGGGTGCTTTTCACCCAGCCTAATTCAAGGCACACCAGGGTGAGTGCCGGTGTTGGGTGATTAGTTTCTACCACCCAGAGGGCAAGTCAGAGGAAGAGTTCATCACAGGTAACTGAATTATTCTCCTGATGAGGCCCTCTCACCCTGCTTATACACAGGAAGCCAAGAGCAGCTAGCTTCCTGCTTTATTGTATAAACAGAAAAAAAGATAATGACAATGTCAGGAATAAAAATCAAATCAGGCTATGTATATAAGCCCGTAGTATGCCAAATGCAAAATTAGGCACTTAAGGCCAAAATGATAATCCTGAAAATACTTACTTACATGGAACCCAAATTCTAGGCTTTCTAGCTTTCTCAGACTGTGCTAGGAGCCTAGTGATTTGTCACCAGGCATGTCTGGAACTGCTTTGGATTTGGTAGTGTTGGATAGGCAATGTATGTCATGCCTCAGTGTAATCAAGGTACAGAAACTAGATGTTCTCTCCATGACAAGACACATTCTTTTCTCTTCCTCTGTTTCCCTGTGAAGACCATTATTAATGATTTTAGTGGTTAAAACAATGGTTAGAAGGTCCATTCTCGTGTAAAAGTTGATATGCAAGCGGAGAACCATTTTAAGCATTTATAGTTAAAAGTTAACACTCTGATTGCAATAGATGCTGTACAGTAACAAAGGAGAAAACTATTTCTCACCTGAGGCAGTTGTACAGTGTAATAAGGTTCTAAACCTCTTTTAATTCAGAACAGGAGAAAAAGTTTAATCAGGCTCAAGGAACTGGAGAATTGGCAATGCCAGCACCAGGTTAATTCCACCACTGCAGCACAGGTTTGAAGTTTCTAGTGGAACTAAGCAAAACAAAGTTTATATTAATTTTAAGTTTTGGGTTTTTTTTTCTTTTTTCCTAAGAGACAATTGAAAAAAAGGCAAGAAAAAGTGTTACATGGGTCAAGACAAATTGTATTAATCTGTGGTAAAGGAAGAGGTAGGTTGAAACTGATGTCTTATCATTCTTTTTTTTAAATAAATGTCCAACTACTAAAGAAATCCAAACAGGTCTGAATGAGTGTCTATAGGTAGTACATCAAGAGATGTGTATGTAACTGTGCTGTTCTAAGACTGGCCAATAATCACAGCCTGCATTAATTCCAGAAACTACACACAAATAATATTTCTTGGCTCCATTTTCAAAGCAGCATTTGGAAAGTTATGTGCATTAATCCTGTAACAATAGCAGGATTTGTGTTTCCAACACAAACATAGCTTTGAAAATGTAACCATAAGGGTCTAATGCAGCAGTCAAAGTAATCCCTGACCTTTTACCCTCTGAGAAAAGAGAACAATTTTGCAAAATTTTTTGTCACTAAACTAAAATATGTCCTGTATCCTGGGGAATCCTCACATGAACAGTCTCTTTCTGACCGCAGGAATGTAAGATAACTAAATGCAGGAGAAAGAGCAGATATTGAAAGAACCCAGGTCTGCCTCTTACCTGTCTGAAAATCCCCAATTCCACCTCCCCTCGCTGAAGTGTTATCATAGAATCATACAATGATTTGGGTTGGAAGGGACTTTTAAAGGTCATCTAGTCCAACCCCCCTGCAATGAGCAGGGACATCTTCAACTAGATTAGGTTGCTCGAAAATCTGTCCAGCCTGACCTTGAATGTTTGCAGGGATGGGGCAGCTACCACCTCTCTGGGCAACCTGTTCCAGTGTTTCACCACCCTCATCGTAAAAAATTTCTTCCTTACATCCAACCTAAATCTACCCTCTTTTAGTTTAAAACCATTATCCCTTGTACTATCACGACAGGCCCTGCTAAAAAGGTTATAACCCCGAGATGAAGAGAATTGCATGGTCACTTTGAGTACTTTATGATTTAAACTGATAAAAGTAAATTTACTTGTTTACTCTTCTGCTGCCTGACAGTACAAGGTGTTATCTGTTCTCCTTCAGTTCCTATTTCCTTCTGTCCAAGGAGTAGGACCTTTGGAAATTTTCAGAACTGGCATTTTTCTCTTCTCCCTAGAAAAAGAATTGTGTGTAAACCTTACACGTGGATAGGACGTTGAGTGAAATTCAGAAATTCATGCAGGGAAGTAGCAAGTACAATCTGAGAAGGTTTAACCTGGGTCTTTTTAGTCAGAATTCCTGCTGACTTCAGAGGAACGCAAGATGTGGCTCTTTCACAACAGAAGAACAACCCCCTGCATTAAATATCTGTTGGAGCAAATGGATGTCAGCAGCTTTTTGTATCATACTGAAAGTTGTCAATTTCTTAGGATATTGGTTTCCAGTCTTGTAGTTTAGAGCAGGGTTATTCGCTATTATTATTTGTGACACCTATTTTAAAGAAGGAGCTATTTAATAACTCTGTCCAGGATAGCAGTAACTAAAGATTGCAGTCACATATAGCAGCATTGTTGTGAGTCTGAATAAAAATGTAATAATATGTTTTTATTTCACATTAATCAAACACAAAGCCTCCTCAGCATTGTAAAAAAAGACTACTTGCAAACCAAGAAAATGACCTAATAATCAAGTACAACAGAGGATATTAAATATCTTTCCAAATATCTCTCCATACCTCTCAGTTAAAAGAAGGGAGAGAGAATTTCCAAAACAGAAGGACTTTATGGAAAAAGGGACAATGTTACACGCTAGTGAGGATTTTAAAAATAAGGAAAAGGTTTTTTGCAGAAAAGGACCAAAAGGTGGCAGTACTCCATGCACTGCTGAGTGCCTGGAACCCTCAGAGCTATCCAGTACTTATTCCGAAGTGCTTAACATCCACTTTTCTTCAAATACACCCAAGGAAATGATGTCCTTAAAAGAAAATAAATCCCTTTGTGGTTACATTTGGCTTTTCTAGAAGTACACAAGACTACATGAAATAAAATATTTTAATAGGTCTGAAAAATACTTGTTTGACCAATTCCCTTTCTACTCCTAGACACTCCTGCATTCTGGGCTGCTGGCTGTGTCTCTTGCTGTAGTCTCACATGGCATGTCGCTATATCACAAAAGTCAGACAGTTATGTGGCTTAATTGGCATCAGTGTGGATGCATAGCAAAATTTAACAAGACTAAGACATGCTTGATCCTTCCACTTAAGAGAAATCCAGGTTATAGCCCATGTAAAATCATCTTGTATTTAGTAAAGTATCTGCAGGGCACAATTCAAACAGGTTGACTCTTTATGCCTAGAGGAGTCATGCGGTAATGGAAGTAAAACTGCAGGTGTTAAGATGGCAATAGTTGTGTTTTACAGATTTCCTGTGGCTGTTATCTTCCCACAACCTTCAGACAGAATCCAGCTAATAATGGATCCCTTTTTCATACTTGAAAAAAAACAACTGAAGGATCCTTGCTATTAGCAGTGGGTGGTTATGGCATATGGCGATATATGGTAATACTGCAATTCTAAATGTACACGATAGAGTTATTAGTTCCTGCAATGCCAGGATTGTATCTGTGGCACCAGATTTTGCTGTGCTCTATCACAGTCTGCGCAGTCTGGCTCTGAGCGTAACTGTGCCTCTGCCCCTGCTCTATTGCCTTTTCTCTGTTCCCTTTTCCTTTGGCCTTCTCACAGGGTTGGGTCTGTATCATTTCTGTGGTTGTCTTCCCTTAATGGAAATGTTCACCCTCCCTTCCCCATGGCCAGGAATATTGCTGCTTTTTCCTTAGGAAAGGATCCAAAGAGAACTGAGCCACCACAAATTAGGTGTGAGTGAAGGTTTGGGTGTCCTAGAAGGCAGTTAGGGGTGATAAGCAGTTCAGTGAGGGGACAGAGGGGCAGGGAGAGAAATCTCCTCCATCTGATAAAGTCCTCTGCATTGATATTAGTCCAAAAAGCACATTCTTAGCTGTATCACTGCACTTATTATTAACAGTGTTACAAAAGACACAGATTATATTCCCCACTACTACTGCTTGTCGTGGTGCAGTATTGCTTTCATTGCTAAGAGGGTGGGTTTCTCTTACTGAGAACTGCAGTTCTTCTTTGGTTATGCCCTTTATACACAGAAAATATGGGAGGTGACAAGACTTTCTTTGAAAAAGTGTTAAATTCAGCTGTTGGGCCAGATATTACAGCCAACAGTAACTGAGCCATTGCGTATTATCTTCAGTCAGGGTGAGGCTTTGTTTTTCTTGTTCTGAGATTGAACTGGTTTAGCGGCTTGCCACTGCTGAAAGGGTCAATTCCATTTCCCCCTTCTCCTGGCCACACATTCCTGTTGCTTCCCTGATGCTGGCTATTGTGTTTGTCTGATCCTACCATAAGCCAGTTCCACTCACCAAACCAGAGAAAACTAATCCAGCAAAAAAGTGAATAGTTCTCTGTGACTTGGTGGGGGCTGAAGCACCTCTCACAGGGCTCACACGAGTGCTGGAACTGGTACAAGGAAGAGGTTAACGAAGGCAGCAAGATGGCCACTTCAAGTAGCAGAATGATGTTACACTGGCTCAGCCATTCTGTGAAAACTCACAGTGTAGGCAATGTTGGAAAAAGAAGAGTCACTAGTAAAGTTTACTTTGCAAAAATAGATAATTAATGGGCACTGAGGCGTGGCACCAGTGAAGTAACTGAACTCTGTATGGTCTCAAAATACATGGATGCTAAAGGTGCAGGCTTGTCAGACATTGGTTTTCCCAAGAAAGCCAACTTAAGACACTCTGTCTCCTTCCCTTGATGGCTTGTTTCCAATCATGTGTTCAAATTGTCCGCCTCCTCAGTTCTGCCAATATAATATTTTTTAGGAAGCATTGTAAACTGGATCACTGAAATGATCTGGCTTAAAAATCCACTTTTTGGAGGTTTTTTTTATCCCGGATTATTTCAGTGAAGTCAGCATCTCATGAAAGTACACCTTTGGGATGAAATCAAATTATATGTCTCAATCCAAATTAGTAATCTAATAGGACATCTTTACTGAAAGATGGAAATTTCTCCCAGCTAACCCAGAAAAAATACGCAGTCTTCTGTCAGATTCGTGAGTTGAAGCAGCTCTTTCTGTTCGCGTGTGTGTGTACATGCATGCATGGGGATCTGAAGTGGGCCTCAGTGCAAAGTGTTAGTGGTGAAGGACCTGTGGCTAGGAATGAAAGGGAGGGAAGAAAAGCCGGATCTTACCCTTTTGGTCGTATTAAGCTCTCATATTGGCTCAAGCCAAACTAGGTATTTTCACCTTCATGCCCATCTCAAAATGTTTTATTGATGAAGTAGAATTAGCTACATTAATGGCTGTACTAAATCGGAGGCCTATAATGCTATTTTTCAATATTTTTTCTCATTTTCCACAGAGTTTCAGTGTTATGATAACTGTATATTGATTTATTTATTTGTAATATCATGAAGTATTCTGAACTCTGTTACTGATTTGCTCAGGCAGCAGCCATGCTCTTTATTTGCAAAGTACCTACTACAGCTTCAGGCTGCAGCCCTGAGGTCGGCTGCTCTGGGTGTGTCTGCCGTGTAAATACAGAGAGACCCAGCAGTTGTCACTAGCCATTATTTTTGACCTGACAACATCTCTTTCATTGCAAATCCCACAAAATTATAATCTCTAAACCATATTTATCTAACTTATCAGGTGTCAGGGAAAGCCTTTTTATGATCAGCAGCAGACCCAAACTAGTTAATCACCAGGCTCTCTGAAGTACATTGAGTTCATGTAAATGAGGCAATTGTTTGCTAATCAACCACAGCTGATTTCCTCATTCTTGGCTGAGACCAGCTACTTCCTTCTGCTAATGCTTGAGATAGTTATTCACTTGAAGAGAACTTTCTCCTCCTCCCTTTTGTACGAGGGAACATTTTGATATCTCCCTGTTGTCTTCTGCATGTCCTCTTTTACTTATCCTTATTGCAAGCTTTAGTCCCGTCTACGCTCCCTTTCTTTCTTTCATATAGTTACCGTGTTGTTCAAGTGAAAATCGTGAAGGAAGATTTGTTGTTTTATTGTAAAAGGGGATACCGAGGTCCTGCACTGGTACAAACAGGTTTGGGGGGTTTTTTTGTGCTGTTACAGCATATGCATGTTCAGATTTTGTGCTTGTGAAGTTACACAAAGTGCCAAACATGCTCAACTGGACAAGAAATATTTTTAGTTTCTATTATGTCATTTAACCATAAAGTTCCTTCTTGAATTCCCACTGTGACAATGCGAGATCAATCAATTACCATACATCCTAAAGAGGCTAACAGCCTGTATTCTTAAACCTGTTGTTGAACTCTGGTGGGCATGAATCCTTCTGATAATCAAACAAAAAAGTAAACAAATTAAAAATAGGAAGAAATATTGCTTCTACTCAGTTGTCGTAACTGTGGATGTTCAATAACAGTATGTTAAAAGATTGTGTGTTTGATGCTAATGTACCTTTAACATTAGTTATTTCTATAAGGCATTTTGAAATTATTATAACTTAAATAAGATTAGTCTTATTAATGACACTTAAGAACACTTACATTTGAATACATTATTTCTATCTTAATGCACTATTTAGAAGTGTTAAAACTATGACATTTTCTTAAGCCTGCCATTCTCTGACTATCAACAGTGAGCAGTCAGGACTTTATCAAATATTTAACAAAACACGGAGAATAAAAAGTAAAATCTATATGGACAGGAGTGATTAATATTGAAGATGGTCCCAGTTTGGTCTTCTGATATATGGCAGTGTAGAATTCACTATATTTTTCTGAACAAACAGACAGAAATGCTCATCTGCTTTTCTGAATTAATTTAGGGAAGCATCTCGAAAGGTGTACTGTGATATTAAAGGCCATTTTTTATGCTTGGTAGAGTTTTCCCTTGCGTGTGCTTGGAGGCACATAGATAGTTGGGAAATCACTCTGTGATGATTCTTCTGAATTATGTGTAGCCAAAATCGGACGCAGAGCTGATGAAAGAGTACAGGATGTGTTAGCAGTCCTGCTTCAAGCCATGCTTATAAGTAAATAATATTAATCCCTTCAGAGCAATGCACAATCAAATTATTAAAGCTGGTTCCTGAAGAAACTTAGACCATGGTGCTTAATAAAAATGTCATGTTCCTTGAGTTATTAGTTCCTCCCTCACTATTGAGAATAGTTTTGAGCTTTTCCTACTTTATCCAAGAATTTGTGTCTTGTGAGGAAAATGCAGCCACAGTACAATCTAGACGTTGACTGTTACTTCAGCTGGAGAGGAACGGAAACTAAGCTGTGACAACAAAGGTTGTAGGAAACACTTCAGTATATGAAAGAGATTTCTGAGTGGCTGAGGTGAAAGGGGAATTTATGTTGAAGGGGCTATCTGTTACAATGTCCGAAACTAGTGAGTTAACTCTAAGTCTGAAGTCTAATTATTTTCATGCCTGATTTTACAGTTTAGTTTAAAACCACAAATATGTTATAATGCAATGTTAATAATTTCTCTAAGAAGTCTCATATCTGTATTTTTAAATTGCCTCCATCTGGTTATTGAAACAAAACAAAAAGAACAAGGCTAGCTGCTCAGCTGGCAAAAAAAAACTTCAGTTGAAATTAGTGGAACTATACCAATTTGAATCAGAGGAGAAACTAGCCTACAGCAAGTACAATGAAATTAATCTATCCATATATATTTTCTATGGTGATTTTCCATTTTTCTATGTAGCTAATATGGGAAGTGCAAAAGTAGTAATTAAATTATATTTGTAGATATACGCATATCAAACTAAACATGTTATTCAAAGATCATTAAGAGACAGTAAATATACAGATACAGTGAAATGCTTCAGACAGACTATTTTTACAGATTTCTGTTTTAATGGTGCTCCCTGCAGTAATTACCAAATTGTTATGTGTCAGCGATTTATGCTAGGTAGTTTTGTTTTCATTAATACATACACTTTGAGTCACTAAATCTTGACATTCTCCTCAAGAGATTAATATTCCATTATTTTTAGTTGAAATATGATAATTTCCTGATATTTTCTATCTAGAATTTTAGCACATAGGTTTTGCTCTTGGAGCGTCTTCTGCTTCAATTAATATTTTTATGGTAGTCAGAAGAAATTAATTTAGACTATAGCTTGACAGGACAATATTTCATATATCTGTTACACTTAAGACAGAGGGAAAAAATCAATCAATCTATCTATCTGTCTGTCTATCTACCTACCTACCTACCTACCTATCCAAAAGTATTACATATATAGAAAAGTTTAAAGAATCTGTTCAAATAAAGTTCTTATTAGTCATCTGCTGAAATAAAAACCATCTTCAATAAGCTAAAATATCTAGGCCTATGTTCAGCAAAGCCCAAAAGTACTCAACCTAAATGTAAGCACATGTATAAATTCATTCCACTGTGCAGAACTCCTATTTGATTTTGAGCATGGGCTTCAGGGCTTTGTGGAATTAGAGCTTTGGCATCAAGTATTCCCATGGAAATCTCACCATTAAAGTTCATCCTAACTTTAAGAGAAGGTACAGCTATACTTTCAGATACAGTCTTAGAATTTGTCTGCTCACCTGTATGTATGACTTTTAAGTCGTGAGAATAAACCAGGACTTATTCCAAACATTAAGGCTTTTCACTTTTACAGGTCTGACGTGATTTTGCCACTAGTATAAGTAATTGCAAATTTACAGATGACATGTCTTATTTCAATAAAAATATCAGGTATCAATTTCTAAGGGATACAATTTCATATACTTCTTCATTACAGCTTATTTTACCACACAGTGCTTGGTGTTGTCTCTGTTAACAACGAATACTTGACAACTGGGGAAGCTATATGCTTTCACATTGTGATTTCTGTTTTGTGAAAAATTTTGTGATCTATCCTGGACATTTCTTCTAATAATATTTCACAGGAGGCAGTGAAGAGCTGCACTCCTTGAAAAGGAAATCCCTGTACCAAAGGGATCATGCCTAATACATCTGTACAAGTGTCTGCACGTCTCTGAGGCATACTCTATCATATAGTAAGGACGTAGTAGATTTGTCCTCCTTCTCATTCTTCAACCTTGCTTTGAAAGCAGAGACTGACTGAATTATGATCATGCCTTCTGCTTCCTTTTTTTGGTGACTTGCACTTTATGGCCAAGTCTCTGCACTCGCAGGTTGCAGAGATCATGCCTGTCATAAGCCCTTCTACATTTTGAGAAAGTAGATTTCTTGTGCATCCTCCAATTTATTAGTTATGTGGGATCATCACAATATGGTTCTACAAGTCTGTAATGCTTTTAAAGTCTTACTCCCTTTGTAAAAAACAGCCTTTTCAGCTATTTCAACACTACCATCTCCTGCGTGTGTCTATCAGGAATTTCTGTGGGTCCAAGGTGCTTTATGGCAATAAACGATGTTTAAACAGCATTTGCATAGTACAGCATGAATTTCTCAGAGGGGTGGTGGGTATTGGAGGGATGAAGCAGAAAGCCTGAAAGAAGGAAGCTGAGAGTTCTGCAATGGCTGGAAATAGACATGAACACCAATTTGATAAAACAGCTTAAAAATGAATCTGTTTTCCTACCATGCCCACAAAACCCACATCTCAGTGACTGGAGGTACAGAGTCCACTACTGAGGGCCCTGATCTCCAGCGGGTCTTCCACGTTCTGCATAAATCTCAGAGCACCCAGGAAAGAGCAATGGGTTTACAACTCCTTTGGTGTGTGGTAAACTTGCTGTCTCTGACAGTTTGTGAGAGAATCATGGGTGGTTTTTGTGAATGTTTTCCCCCAGTTTTCCCCTCTCAAGCCTGGAGCATTACTGCGTTTGTGGTTAATCAAATCCAATGTCAACATTTTCTGGTCAGATACTTGGAACTCTGCATTGCTGGAGTTACATTTGCTCATAGAGCAGTAGTATTCCTCTCATATATTTGCACATACTTAAACAGAATTAGCGTGTGTAACATCCTGTTTAGTGTGGGGCATCAAAAAGTAAAGATCTATCCAGTGAGTGTTTCAGACACCTTACTGTTTGGTAAATTAGATGGGATTTTTTAAAGATTCAGGAGAAGCTTTTTCTATTAAAATGTCTTCAATTTTTCCTTAACAGTCTGAACTCTGGGATGCTTACTTAATTGTAAGTCTGTTATTTTCACTGTCAGATAATAGCTGTCAGCATCTTTAATGGACTGCCTGAAACAAGCGGCATTTCAGACCTGTCAGTGATATTCAGCATTACATTAAATTTTGTATGATTCTAGAAGCAGAACCCAAATGTCATGAATTATGCCAAGAAGGTCAAATCTGCTACTTCTTTTGTAACCCATATAAAAGACGTAACGATTAAGAAGATAAATTGTGGACAGATGAGTAGGATCCTCATCTTTTTTGTACACTAAGTAATCAGGAAAATACTAACTTCTTAGAATAATGTTGTGCCTTCCAAATGTAGCTTTAATAGTATTCTGCCCCCTTGTCCTGTACAGACTCATAGCTCATGTAGTTCTTGCCTATAGACCTTGCTAGGTCCTCCATGCACAGAAGTTTCTAATCCATACCAGCACTGGCTGGTGTGCTGGGCACTTCTGCAAGCGGTGAAGCCATAGTCCTCTCTCATCGATTAAAGCAAGACTCTTTTTAACTTTTGTGGGAGTTTTGCCTCTCAGGTAGCTAGTTAAGATTATAATTAGGTTACCCACAATCTAAGCTAAATATACTGAGCTCATGGAATACTCCTCTCCTGTAATTGGTAGATAGGAAATTTTATAATTGAAAAAAAATAGAAGCTGGAGAAAAAACTTTTCTTTGCTTCTGAAAAACCAACAACGAATCCTTCCCAGCAATCTCTTCAGTAATATATAAAATTTTAGTAGAAACAGATTTTCTTAAAAGGTGTAGCAGCTAATTTTCTGTTCCTTTTGGATGTGAGAGTCTTTTTGTATCAACCATAACTTTTAGAATTGGATGTTCTACACTGGGATTCTTTTCTTGGTGACTAACCTATTTTCTGCATTAGCCCAGAATAGTACAACTAACCATATGGAACCTGGGAGACAGAGTCAAGCATTTGCAGTTATAAAATACAGACAGATTCTGATATGCACAAATATGCCAAAGGCCATATTTTCTTTTGACTGAAGTGCTTAAGCACAGGATAGGCTTAGATTTATAACTTAGATTTACAACTTAGATTTACAAGTAGCATACAACAGTATTTTGTTTTGTGTAAGCAATTCACTATAAACTTGTTTTGCAACAAGTGGGTGTTTGCTTGCTTAACAGTGAAAAGATGGTGAAGAAACCAATTTTTTTTTTCTCTTTCAAAATTAATCAAAATTTTGAAGTATTAGTTGATTCATTTTTCTGTTTCATAAAACTGCCTTACTGGACAAGATGTGTGGCTGAGATAATTAGGCATCAGGTTTTGGAACAAAGAGCAATAACCTTACAGCATACCCACCGTAATTGTAAATACAACTGCCAGATGAAAAACAGTTTGTCCAAGAACAGTATTTTAATACATTTCATTGGGCTGCCAATCAGTTCTTTGTAAGATGTAAGAAAAGGATTTCCTTTGATTTCATTAGAAATCATCCTCTCCCTAGAAATACGGGGCTTGGTAATCTTAATTTCTGCCATCTTCCAGATTGTATTCTTAGTAAAATAAATGTTTAAAACTCTATAGAAAGTAGCTAGTCGCTTAACATGAAATAGTGAGAGTATCATTCTTCTGCATGTAAATTAACTGATGATAAGAGTTTACAGATTCTGATTTTCAAAACATGTAAGTGAGCCGAGGTTTAGTTTATTTACATCAGGGGAATCCTGATTCAACAAGTAGTGTGTGCCTACCTTTTACTGCAAAGATAAACTCATTAATTTAAACAGGACTACTCACATGCTTAGTGATGGGTGACTTTACTAGGTATGTTGAATTCCCTTGACTAGACTCCAACGAATATTTTCCTGGGGCCTCTAGCAAAACGATGAAAATTTTGGGGGAAAGAAAAAGAAATGCTTTATAATTACTAAGAAGTCATCTGTACAATTATCTCAAAATAAATAGCTACATTAAGAAATATGTAATCTCTTATAAAAAGAAAAATGGTGAATCAGTGCAGAGGACCGCCAAGTTCCAGAGAAGTAATATCAGCCAATTTGTGACCCAGTGACTGACAGCTGCTGCATGTCCTCGTGATTTTATCGGGATATGCAGGAAACTTTTAATGTTTCAAATGTTGAGTACTGTGTCTTTGTAGCATCCATCTGCTAACCACCTATGTCACTTGTAAATGAATTCATAAATCCAAACTTCTTACAATTTTCTTAGAGACATTATTGGAGCCCTATTTATGTTGACCTCTTGATGGTAGTTATGTTGACCTATGTTGATCACTGTCAAACACTAATCAGCATCAGTGAGTGCTGTTAAAGACCATGCGTATCATATTTCTGAAGGTCTCTCTCTTACCTTTTATAAGCAAATTACTAATCTACCTTAATTCAAATTATTCCTTAAAGCACAGTTTCTGCCAAACTTCTCATTGCTAGTACATCCAATTTACCGTGACTGTCGCAAACTGAAAAAAATCCCCAAACCATCCTGTAATCTAGAACATTCTTTTCTATTCCTTTTGTTTTGTACAGTGCTGAACCACTGACAAATCTCCAACAGAAAAACAAACTATTGTTTTCTGTCTCCATCTGAATATCCTTCCATGCATCATCTATCCATCCCGTTGCCGTTGTTTATGTATCAAATTTTTGCTCTAGTTCTCCTTGGATTTGTGGTAAAAATCTAAGCTTTCACAGTTTTTCATTGCAGTTCAACACTTTGGATTTGCATATGAAAACCTGATACTAAATAATAGTCAATGTAATTCAGAGCAGTATGTGCTCTATATGAGTATATGAATTTCCAATTTAAAGGCTTGAGAAATGTTAGTTCTTAATATCCCACATAATGGGAATGAATTTAAAATCACAAATAGATCATTATAATTCAAATATTTAGCAGGTACCAAAACCAGATAAACTTACAGGAGTAAGATTTTGTTTCCTTACAACTATAAAATTTAGTCAAAAGATGAAAGAAGAATCCTTGTTTCCCCAGGAGATAGTTTTCCCTTTATTTTTCCTTGAAACATTAATTTTCCTCTATGCTGAAAAAAGAATGGCCAGAAAATATACTGTTATTTTGCCCTTTGCACTGTGTCATGGATGAAGAAGCTCTGTGATTTTTTCAAGGTCTTAGCTTTAACTACTGGGCCATAGCATCAGAGATTGGTTGTTGCTGTTGTGTGCCATATAAGGGATATTGTACGTTCAGCGGTCTGAATCATTGCTGGTTTTTTCTCTGTTGTAGTACCCCACGAACTCCTCAGTTTTTTCTTCTCAGCAAAACATGGACAAGCTTTGGTTTTGCTTTTTTCATTGTCATAGGAATCCTGGTATGATTTGTACAGTTTTCCTGTGTAGACTAAGAGAACGTAGTTTTAGAATTATCTGTTATCCACAGAATCATAATGGGCTACATACCCATGAGATTATGACTTTACGCCAATTTATGATGAATTTAAATTATTGATAGAAATGCTATTTACTGACAACGACAAGCATAATATAAAATAATTCTGCTAACGTCGACTGATATTTGCAGAGTTAAAAAAGTTTTCTGATTTTCACCTGATAGGCAAGAACCTTAGCAATGGTTATATATGACCTGATCCATAGAAGTGACATTTTATTTTTGTTTCTTCCAAGTTTATAAGAACTTCCATGAAAAAAATGCTTACAGATGACAAACTGACAATCCTGAATATAATCTATTTTTGTTAGTCACAGTGTAGTTACCTCATTATCAGCAGCAACAAGAGTTTTCCCGTTGTCTACCAAGTACCTCACTTGGGAGTTAGAATGACCATTCCTAGTTATTTGAGAATGTTCTAGTCTTTAGCCCGTTTCTGTCCCTGGTGTATACGATGTACACGATTTGTACTAGCAAATAGATTTGGTGGTATCTGCTGCAAAGAAATTTTTAAGTGTATAACCGAGCAAATAGTTAACTTTGTCCATAGCAGGTAAACTTTATAGCAATTAACCTTAAAAAATTATGGTCAAACTGGATTGAAATAATTTTAAATATTACTTTTTTCTCAGCTACCCTTTGTGTATAGTTTATTCAACAAGTTTTATTAGATTCACTGGGATGAGAAATGAGCTGCAAGCCCTCACAGAATTAACTAGGCATATTAGTAAACTCATCTTTTCCTGTTTCAACTTCATGTTGAACTTACTAGCCTTGGTTTCTATTGCTGGTTTGTCTGCACTGCAAAATACTTCTCCAAAATGAAAGCAATAGCAGTGCTACCTTGAGATGTTTTCTAGCAATAGTTTATGAAACAAACATTTTTCATAAATTAAACTACAAACAGCTGCTGATATGCTGGCAATGACAATATTACAGCCATATAGAATTTTTATGGATTTTTACAGAAACAGGCATTCAAGTACACTGTGGTGGTTGAAAGCTCCTTACTTGATGTTGAGCAGTTTTATGGTGCTATACTGGAAACAGTAGCTGGAGCAGGGAAGGGAGGGAAAAGGGAGGGAGAAAAACCGGGGTCTTTTCAGCAACTAACTTGAAGTATCTAATTCAGGACCTTGCTTCCCCATATAGAACAAAGTAGTCAATGTCACTACGACTGGAGGCTATGTTTTTTGTACATGGTTACTAATCATCAAGAATATTAACAGTTTTCTGTTATCTCGGCAACAGACAATGGAACAGGAGACTATGATAACAGAAGAGCTTCCATAAAAAGATAATAGTGCAAGTACAGGTGCAGAATCACAGCACCAGGCTGTGTCCCCAAACCCCTTATTTCAACTCAGAAAGAGCTTGAGTGTGTCCAGACCATGTTTCCCATGACGAGTGGAACAAAAGTTACAATGGATGTTTTGTTTTGCCTTATGGAATATCTCCCCTGTCATGAAAGCAGGGTCCCAAAATCTCATGCTCCTAGAGCAAGCTTGTAACCCAGCTCAAAACTCCTGCCAGGAGGCACATCTGCCTGCTGAGGCCCATCCCATATTTCAGAGAACTTGTCCCCTTCCAGTCTAAATAATCCAAGGAGCCTGTTCGCTAAACCGCAACCTGCTCTCAGCCAAACAGTACAACCTTGTTTTATGATACCTTATCTAGAAGCTACTTCTAACTGATCCTAGACTTTTCCCTAAACCTACAGCCTTTCTCAGAGAGTGCTCCCAGCTCAATGCAGGTGAGAAAGATCTAGACCCTAATGGCCCAGCTTGTGTTACTGGCTGGCTTCAGAGGTGACTTGGCTAGCTCTCCTTCCTTTTCTCTCTGCATGATTAGTGTCTTGGCTAGCTTTGTTTAATGTTTCCTAGATAGGCTTGGTCTTTGGCTGCTTTTTCAGAATCCCTGATCTTCTCGATGGGATCTCCAAAGGATGGATTACAGAAACAAGAGTCTTCCCTGAACAACTTAAAAATCAATGTAAGTTAGTTCAATACAAAACAGTGCGATGTGAGGTCTAATTTTTTTCTTCAGAAGGTGGTAAATCATTTTGTGTGTGAAAGTAGAATTGTGCTTGGTCAGAAAGCAGTGTTACATGACTGACCTCTTTAAAAAGGAGAAGAATTAAACCAGTATCGCCTAGCTGTTACCGTGCTGCTTGTTAGATCTCAGCACTGTTACTCTGATGGCGAAATGTAGGCAAAATGAACAAAATTATTCTCCAAGAGATTTAGTTGTAAGTGTATTACAAGAAGTTGTTCTCTAATGGCTTGTATCCACAGAAGATAGAAAGTGGATTTTACTATTACTTACGCATCCTTTGTAAAGCTACTCAGAAGTCCCTTGTTGAAGTTAATTTAAATTTTGCATGTAAATGTTCAACTAATTTATTGTAATATTCTTCTTATACATAGAACATATTCTTCCTAAGTTTACAGTACTTCTATTTTACATTTTTTCTAATTTGCAACTAAATTTATAAGTTTTATTATAAAAAATGTTTCCTTTAAGAAAGTAGTTCCTTTTACTTTTTTGTTTCGATTTATTCTAATATTGAGGACTCTTCAAAATTCCTTTGTAGTTAAAGTTCAAAGTATAAAACTTTACTAGTTGCATTTAAATATCTTTTGCGGTTTGCTGGGTATTTTATCCTGCTGTTTTTCATAAGTAAAAATATCTTCTTCAGTGATACTGCGTATTGATCAAGCTGTATCAGCCCTGGGAGAAAACAGGCCTCTGGGTGTATCTTTTCTGTTCCTCCTCTGTGGCTGTGGCTTCCTACAAGTTTTCCTCTAAACTGTAGAGTATATATAACCGTATAGTCTGCTCTAAAAGCAGCACAATTGATATTGTAACAGCAAGCTATTTGTCAGGGAGCACTAGCAGAGTCTGAAATCCAAAGCAGGGTTAATGTTATAGAATTTCAAAACATTTTATAAGAACGTATTCATTGGAACTTGGCTTGTGTGTTAGCTGTAACAAGAGTATTGTATGCAGTCTGGCAGAGCGTAAATCTTCTGGACTCCAATTTTGGCATGATCTAATTCTAATTGAGTCTTGTTTTGTAACATAACAGCTACTAAAAATGCATGTGCTGTTTAGTTGAGTGACAAGAGATGCAAGGATTGCTACCTACAAATAAATCTTAGGCATGTCTACTCTATTCACTGGAGAGAGTTTAAAGTATACACTGACTTTTAAAAAGAATTTGATTGTTTTTTCTGATAATGCAGTAGAAATTCTGGTCTGCTTATGAGATAACTTCAGAATCTTCACCTTTCAACTTCAGTATGTGAATGAATTCTGGAAAGCGAAAGTACTTGGAAATGTTAAAGAATGCCAATGCGCTATACTCACCTACCTCACGTGGTGAAGAATGAAGAAAATTGCATTACACAAATGATGTTATAGGTGGGACAAGTAAAGGGACAGACCGTGATGTTCTATAAAAGCTCAGTGACAAAACCTAATAATTTGTCATGAAATTTCCATTTATCTATTTAGCCATGGAAACCTGCAGTTAGTGCTGTTGAGATGCTAATGAAATTGCTGGGAAGGAACCCTTTAAAAGTAGGTTTAGATAGAACAAAACTCCCTTTCATTTGCAACAAGTGAAATGCATAGGGCTTGACAATAAAAGAGGCACGTAAATGTATTGCTGTTAATTTAGAATCAGTTTTTCCCCTTCTAAAAACTCCAGGATTTCATCCTTAACCCTTTGTGACAGCTGCCCCTACTGTATAAACAGATATAACCTAGGATTGCATCTGTGCTTGCAGTGTCGTTCTCCCTTATTCAGTTGTAATCTAGAGTATTATTAATCTACTGCTGGTAGTGTGCTTTGGGATGGCTCAAACTCTCCTCAACTTCCAGGGAACATGCAGTCTTGGAGTCAGATTTAGAATAGCTGTGCATCTGCATAGACAGGGTGGACCAAAGAGTGTCTTTCAGGCATGGTGTCTCCTGAGATGATAAAGTTTATATATTGTCAGAAAAATTCATGTGAAAATCCTTTACCAATTTGGCAGCCAAAGCAAAAACCCTAACATACCCAGGTATGTAGTTGTGGAAAATAAGAATCACTGCTTGCAAGGTCATGTCTTCCATGAGAGCATTACAGTGTTTCCAGTGTGTTTCCAGTTTTCCAGACTTAAAATAAAGTCTGACACTTGTGAGGCAATACACATTTGAATGCAGATGCGCCTTCCTTAAGTTCAGTAATGAATAGATCCTTTGTTTCCCATCTTGTATAAAGGTGCAAAGTCCAGATGTGGACCCAACTGCCACTAAAGTTCTGGAGGGATGAGCTTTTGTTTTGTGTGTTGTTTTTTTTTTGGTTTGGTTGTTTTTTTTTTTTTTTTAAATTAAACTTAGAATTGGCAGCGTTGTTAGAAATTATTTGGCAATTCACATATAGAGTTGTCTAAGTGATGATTGCCTTTTATACTGATGTTCTGTAAGAAAGATAGCTCTCAGGTTTTACATAAAAGGAGGTTTGGAGGTAAGTAACTGAAAGTTGAAAGACAGTGAAGGATAGCTGAGAATGCTGGATAGCATAATCATAGTGAAGTATAGGACTGGACTAATTTATTTAAAGTGTTTATATTAATGAAACCCTGGTAAAATCACCTTAATCTTGTAATCCAGTGTTGCTTTCACTCTGCGTAGTATTTAGTCTGCTTTTAAAAGGCTGTGTATATTTCATATGCTAGTGATAACATAATAAGAGCACATGGAAATCCTATAAAGATTGGAGGAAAAAAACTCTCATGAGAAGAAAAACAGATGCAAAGCTATAACCTTGCACCTGGAAATCTTTCACACGGCAGTTCTGTGCATTCCCAATCACCCCATAAGGACAGAAACAACACAAGCAGCTGATAATGTGATTGTGAGGAATGTGTTGACCATGGTGATGACAGGGTGATACATTTACCCTAGAGAGCACGAGTGCACCTGTGAAATATTAGACTGTGTTTTTTTTACTAGGAGATCATTTTAGAAATATTTAAGAGTAAGCTACAAGATGGAAGAAGAGGGCAGTTAAAAGAGGCTGGGAAGAGGTAAATGACAGACTTTTGGGCAAAAGCAAAGTGTGCTTTCAGAACAATTTATTACAGAGCTTTGGAAGCTCATTCTCTTCTCATTAAGAACAGATTCTATGCAGGCAAACCTCTATCAATGCGACTAATTAAATACATTTGAATTAGTAAACAAGGAGAGAAAGATCCTAGTTTATATTAAAAATACATAATTTAACACATAATTAGTGATGTATACTTGAGAAAGTAAAAGGGAATGTTTAAGAAAGCTGATTTGGTTGCACTGACTGTGTATTTCTAATTTATGTTTTATGTTGACACACCAAATTGTACTGAAAACACTACATGCATGAAGAGCATCAAAATTGAAATTACCATAGGTTTGATATCATTTGGGTTTCCTGAATTCTTGGAGTGTTATCTTCAGTATTCACAAATAAGTAATGTTTGTGATTAT
The DNA here is from genome assembly GCA_035590195.1 of Aviceda cuculoides. Taxonomy (NCBI): domain Eukaryota; kingdom Metazoa; phylum Chordata; class Aves; order Accipitriformes; family Accipitridae; genus Aviceda; species Aviceda cuculoides. The sequence continues at coordinate 15,147,495 of JAVJGG010000007.1, forward strand.
ATTTAAAGAAAATTCTGCATGCTAGTATTACTGTTTCCAAATGATGCCTTTCCATTTTGGAGTTCCCCTGTGGGATGAAAGAAATAAGATGTGCTTGTGGGTTGGTTTGTTTTGGGGGTTGTTTTTTGTTTGGGGTTTGGTGGTTTGGTGGTTTTTTTTGTTTGTTTGTTTGGTTGGTTGGTTTTTTTTCACTACTGTTTAATGTAGACTTATGGAAAACTGAGCAAACCTTAAGGTGGCTTGTAAGGGACATGTGTGGACCAGAATGTTTTGTAGGGAAGACTCTTCCCAGTTAGCTGCTGTTGTGTCTGGGAGATGCTGAAATACATTGGTTAGTTTACCTACTTCAACATTTTGTTGAAACTTGATGAAAATGTGTAATCTTATACAAAGGCTGATGAAAAGAATATAATACCATCTGTATAAAATAGGGAGTGTGTTTTGTGCAGGCTTGTGAACAGATGCTAGCTGACATGTTTTAGCCAGAAACTATGAAATTAATGATAAGGTTTCCTGGGACAAACACTTCTGTAAGTATCTGAGAGAAGCAGTTCTGAGCTTAAAATGTCCTCACAGTCAGTTGGATGAGGACTGATTTGGCTTGCCACCAAGGAGAAGTAGATTCTTCACTGGCAACACCTGAAAGGAAAGGCAAATGCTGAATAGAGAGTTTAATGCTGAAGCAAATAGCTGTAAGGAGCTCAGAGCCAGGTTTTATAGTGTGAAGAAAGTGACAGAGGACACCAGGAGGCAGAAACAGTAGAACACCTGGATGTAGATACATTTTTAGAGATGATAGATTAAATTTTCTTAATCTTTCTGTTGGAGTCAACCTTAGTAAGAGAAACATGCCTGGAAAACTTAATTAATATTTTGGCTGTCTGTCCAACATTACTTTGCTAGTGAAGTGGAGGAAATCAATATGAAATGTATTTAGGAGTACATTATGCTGAGTTATGCTGACCTCATTAAATATATCACTAACAAATGGCTACAGTACAATTGGTAGCAGGACAAAATTTGAATCCTAGTCTGCTGAAGCATCCTTTTGTGGCAAAGACATTAAGTAGCTTCTTCAGGACAGGGCTGGGTGAAGTCTACCTGAGATTCTGAAGCTGGTTAGCCAGACAATTAGCTGCTATCAGTCGAAGAAAGGGAAATAAACTAACTGAAATCTCAGTGCACCAGGAGCTTAGTCAATGTCAGATTTCCCAAGCAGCCCTCAGAAATGTGCTAAAATGATCTGGTCTCACACTTCAAAATAGTGGAAGGGAAACTCAGTGAAAGGCTCTCTGAGACTCATCTGCCTTACGCTTCAGGGCGCGGGACGGTCTGGCTCCAGGTGATGCCTGGGGACACTGCACACTGCTGCCAGCAGGCTTTACAGCTTTCTCTGCAGCTTGCAGAGAAGGCAGCCTTCTATGGCTTGGAGAAATACCATGGATGTGTTTAAAAGGAGGAAAACAAGAAGAAAGGTGTAAGGGACTAGTACAGCTAAGAGTCCTAAATGGAATGAAAAAGGATGTTTTTCAGACTCGGCGCTTGATTCTTATGTTTATTAATTTAAAACTGCACTAAGTGGATGTGGATGATCTTCAGAAATGGGATACTACTACTGATAGAGGAGTGTAATGGTTCCAAGTAAAATGTGGCAGAGGAATCTGGGTTTAGGATAGAAAGAAATGCTTACTGATGTGTTCAAATTGTAAAGAGAGGAGTTTGAGACCAGAAACTTCAGAAAGGGATATTTTACTCTCTTTAAGAAGAACTACGTTCAACACCTGAGGGAGACCTGTCAAGTCATGTGTCACCACTGTCTATCTTCTACGCAGTTCTTTCTGCAGCAGCGCCCAGCTATAGTGAGAATCTGGTTCATTTTACTTTGGTTAATTAAGCGTATGTTGCTTTCATACCAGTAACGTTTTCACGCAACTTGTAGTTCTATTATTTACTGTGGTTTTTTTAAATGGTGTTTGAAGTTAGGGCATCTGAAAAAGCCAGTTTGCCTGCCTGGAATAAGATTTGCCCTGGGATAATAACCGAGTGGTAATCTATAAGGTTTATGTCAACTGAGGGGGAAACTGCAAGTATTTGCAGTACAGTCAGTCGGCAGTAATCTTATTGAGGGGAATTAAATCCCTTAGAGTGAGGAATTCAACAGTTGGCTGTTTTTGCTGAATAGGGCCCAGTAAGATTTCTTGAGCTACTAGGTCAGATTCATTTGACAAGGATCTAAGTTTCTCCTAAAGGAAGTAAAATTTGAAAAATGTTGCAGTGTGATGTTATAATAATCTAACAGATGAAACCTATTTGAAAGGCGCGTATGTGATAATAAACTAAACATTGCCAACCTTGTTTCTTTAGGAAATGAAACTAAGGGTGTAATCTCTTGGTGTTTGTGCCAACCCTAACAACTTTTGAAGCCATTGATTGATTTCAGCCAAAGCTGACAATGGAGATCAATCTTTAAGCTACTTGATTTCTGTGAGCTTCATGAAAATACAATCCATCTCTCCTACCCACCAATCTGTCAGTGCTCTCATTAGGAAAACGTGGTAGTGTCAGTTCAACGCTCGTTAGTTATCAGATAATCTGTAGGTGGCAGCAGTGGTATGAATGCCCCGATTACTTCTGTTAGATTAGTGCTCTTTTGGACTTGGGAGAATCCAGTTGTGAGTGCTAAAGCTATAGAAAATCAGTCTTTTCTAATTCTGCTGTCCATATTTCAAATCAGTTTTACTTGAGGCACTGGTATGAAGAAACCATAAAGGTGATTAATATTTTGTAATGAAGCTATTGGCACCTAATAAGCTATTCACTTCTATAGACTCCTTACTAAAAATATTTAAGAACTTGAAGGTAAATGTGATATTCAATTTTAAATACACACATTTGGATACTAGATCCTTTGTCTAAATGAATTCATTAGTATTGATTGATCAATTGCCTTCCAAAGAGATAATCAAGGGGTAATCTTGTTAAAGACAAATGGACTACTTAGCATCACTCAAAATGTCAAAAGGCCAAATCTTGATTTGAGAGCGGAGAATAACCTTGCAGTTAGATTACAACTGTTAAAATGAGAAAGGCAAGAGGGACTCATTCCAAAAGGAAGTGAGTTTTTGCTAGGTCTCTAAGTCAGAGGAGCCTGCAGCTGGCTGATCCAGCAGCTTTGCTTTAATAGACAGTGCAGAAGGGAGAATGTGCAGATGGGGAGAATCAGGTCCGTTTCAGTATCGTGCAACAATGAAAGATAAGGTCACTTGAGCTAAAGCTTATAATGTATTCCTGATGTTGTTAGCTTTTAAAATAAAAATGTTGTAAAGTTTTTTGGCAAGTGTTGGAATGAACTATATGGGAAATTCCTAATAATGACCATTAATCAGCTTTCAAAAGAGTATTGCAAACTGTTTATTTCCTAATGGTCAGCTAAAAGATGATGATATTAAGATGTAAGTAGCATTTGGAAAATGTGCTGCTTCACATTATACTGGCACTTTTAAAAAAATTAGATCTGAATACCAGCTGTATGTTTACTCCATTTCTCTTCTGCAGTATCTTAATTTCCATTTTAACTACCAGTTATAAAATATGGTAAGCTCGAACACATGTCTGTAAGCATTGGACCCTGATCTTCAAAGACTTTTTTTTCACAATTTTTACTTTTATAAATGGTAAAAAACATTCTTAATGTCTCATTTGATTAACTTATTTAAGCTTCACATGGTAATTGTGATATATTTAAGTATCCAGAAAACAATGGAAAGAATGGTTTGTGAAACATCAGCACTCTTGGTTTTCTCTAAAGTACTTTTCCAGTCTCTGAAGTTACCTTGTACCATTTTGTAAAAATGGTATTTTGAACAATGGTCTGAAACTTACTGGACTTAGTATATGACCAGCTGCTAAGGAGAGCAGGCCCTAGAATGGGAAGCTTCTGGATCCTGGGTGCATTTGACTGGCAGTGAGTGACCTGGAACCTCTCTGTGAATACAGAGGACTCAAAAATACCTGTTTAGTCCTCCTGATAACAGAGATGGTGTTTGTCTGCATGTGACTTCTGCAGACAGAGTACTGTTTGCTTACAGCACACTTTGCATTTTCTGTTGCTCACTTTATGTTGGGGGTAGAATATAGACAAGGACTCGCACATAAAACTTCTACAGCTAAATTGCTGAGTGCCCAGGATTTTATTCTCTACAAACCTTAAAATATTACTTCAGAACTAAAACAATAGAATAAATAGCTTTTCAGCTTGCATACACTGGCAGCTGAAGCTGGCTAAATTTCTTTCTTACTCCTAACATTGTTTGCCTTGAGCTGAGTAAAATCTACTGATGCCAGACTGATCCATTTTATAGGGATAGACTGCAGTTTTGCTAAGAAACAAACAAACAAACAAAAACTACCAAATGGAAGAGGAAAAAAAAAAACCTTTTAAATTTTCTTTTGAGTTATAAAAACCTAAGGTGCTTTATGGCAATTTTATTTCAAGCTGACTTGCAGGGTTTTTTGGTGTCATTTATGCAAAATTAAAAAATTATTCTAACTTCTGCATTTATCAAGGTTTCATGTTTGTTGAACTCTTTGGGCTGTGGCTTAATGGTACATAATTTTGTACTTTTGAAGAAATGTCTGTGACAAACCAGCTGGGGCTTACAGATTCATTCTTTAGTAAGTCATCCTGATTGGAGAAATTTCTGTGTATGTTCTGATGCTACAGTTAATCTCCTCCTCTCCCTGACATTTCAAGCTTTGTTTTTTAGCCCAGGCAACTCACTGTATACCAATCTGTGAGGATGTCCAAGCAATAAGGCAGACTAAAACACCTTACATTTCAGATTATTTTGTAATATACCTGCACGTGAAAAAAAAATATAATGTGACATTAAAGTATTGCAAGACTTTTTAAAAACTGGAAGTGCCTTTTGGAATATGCAGATGAGCTTTTTTTGGGTGAACTGCTATTCATCAAGCTTTCATTTCTGTGGTCCAATTTCTACATTTTAGGCTGTAACCTGTCAGGAAGCTGTATAAAACGTTTACCTAGGAATGTGGAATGAAGCATTCCACCTGCTTCATTTCCGAACCTCTGTTTTACTCAGAGCTCAGGATTGCTTGTCTGTCATACGGTGTCACTTGAAACATCAAGATTTGTGTGGCTGAGGAATTGGTCTGAGTAGGCACAACTCATGTAGACGGCAGCTTTGTTTATCCCTGCACAAGGGGCTGGCATAAGATTAAGCTTTCTCCTTTGATATGATCAGCAATGAGCACCAAGTCTCTACTGGAGGAAGAGGTTGTGTACAAATACTGTAGAAATTTTGGGCTCTGGCTCAGGCCTGTTTCAAACAGAAGTTAAATGCATCTGAAGTGTCCGCTTTCTTGTGGTGTCCCTGCCGAGGGTTCCCTAATGGTGAGCCTGCATGCGTGGCAACAGCAGCAACAGAAAACCAGGGGCTTGGGGTTCAGATCTTGGGCAAAGAGAGGTTTTGAGCTTGTATGAATGTCTAAATTACTGAACTATTGAGTAAAAAGCTATTTCTCCTGATACTGGTTTGTAAACTTAATTCCTTCTTACAAGGAAAGCTCAAGTGGTGTGTTTTGCTCTGTAGTACTATTTATTTTTCATTCCAAATGTAATTAAAACCAAAACCGCTTCTGTCCTGGTTTTGGCTGGGATAGCATTAGTTTTCTTTTTAGTAGCTGGTACAGTGTGTTTTGGATTTAGTGTGAGAATAATGTTGATAACACGCTGATGTTTTAGTTGTTGCTAAGGAGCGCTTATCCTCAGTTAAGGATTTTTCAGTTTCCCATGCTCTGCCAGCAAGCAGGTGTACAAGAAGCTGGGAGGGAGCACAGCCAGGACAGCTGACCCGAACTAGCCAAAAGGATATTCCATACCATAGGATGGCACGTTCAGTATATAAACTGGGGGTAGCTGGCCAGGGGGGGCTGATCGCCTCTCAGGCATCGGTCAGTGGATGGTGAGCAATTGCATTGTGCATCCCTTGTCTTTTTCTTGGGTTTTATTTCTCTCTTTTTCTTACATTCCTTTTCATTACAATTATTAAATTGTTGTTGTTGCTGTTATTACATTTTATTTTTCTTCAGTTATTAAACTGTTCTTATCTCAGCCCATGAGTTTTACTACTTTTTTTCGATTCTCCTCCCCATCCCACTGGGAGGGAGGAGGAGCGAGTGAGCTGCTGTGTGGTGCTTAGTTGCTGGCTGGGTTTAAACCATGACAGCTTCTCATGGTTGACTTAAATCACACTCTTTTTCTGTTGTTTTCAGAGACTGGTAGGCTGTGCAGTAAATCACTTCTAGTGAATGCCCTGTGATTTAAAGACAGACCCCTGGTAACTATTCAGGCTTATTAGGGGGTGATCTGCAGCAGCTACAGCTGCATTAGATGCAAGTGGTTTGCACAAGCACTTCTGATAATCAAAACCTGTAAAGTATCTACCTGGGGGTGCATGTTAGGAAGTTCCTTGCCCAGCAAAGACTTGTCTCTCTTGTAAACCAAACAATTTATTTAAACATTTATGTCCATATTTTGGCATCTAAGTATAGGCACCACAGGTTGAATTGCCACCTTTACTTTTGAAATCTGAACCATAGTCATTCTTAAAGCTAGCTGCAGCACTGCCAGCATTTTAAGGTAGGGCTTCTGTCAGCAATATATGCAACACTGCCTGGGATACTCTCTAAATTTAAAAAAACAAAACAAACACCCCCCCCCCAACTCAGTATCTTGTTCATCTGTATAAGTAAGGAAATGGATTATGGTCTTTTAAAAAGAAACAGATTTAAAAAGTAACTGCTTCTCCACCACAACCCTGCCACAGGTGGAAAGCTGTCTTGAGACAACTGATGAAACAGAGAAAGAACTACAGTGCCTACTACAGTACTAATGTCTCATCCCCTGGTAAATTGAATGGTATCAAGGGCTTACCAAAGAATGGCTTCTCACTACTACCGCTAGTGTTTTGTTTTGTTCTTGAGGTAAAGGCAGGGCCCCAGCTGTATGCTGATGTAGATTTATGTCCAAGAATCCCAAGATTTAAGGATAGCTTTGCTGTTCACCGTTAAAAGGTTATTTGCAAAATCTTTGTGTACAGACTTTTGTTTGTGATGGTGTATGTGTGTGTATGAGTTTTCTTGTTGTTTTTTGGTTGTTTTTTGTCCCTCTGAATGTCTAGGTGAATGTTGCATTGTTCAGCCTGTGACTCTGTCATGATCTGCTTACCCTTAATTGTCCCAGGTGTTCAGGATTATCTGTATTTGTGCAGTTGGTGCTGGCTGTCAGCTGAAGATCCAAGAACCAATCCTGAACTGATAAGAATTTGGCTCTAAGTGGTGACTTTGAAGGGAAGGTCTAGGCTGTGTTAGCTGTATCCTTCAGGGTAGGGTTCCTCTGATATAAAATACAACTTTTGAATCTGTTCTTGTGAGCTGATTGATTGATTGATTTGCACAGAACGAGCAGAGCTTTTGGGTTTCTCACATGGCCAGTTTGTAACTGTGCAGTTTTGTCACTTCTTGCTGCTAAGACAACTTACACTTTCTGGTTTTTAGGCAAGTGGCTATAACACGGGGTGTGTCAAAGCATACTGAAGAATTGTTCAGTGATTCTTGTTGTCGTTTGATTTGGTGGGTACGAATGTGAAAGGTTTGATGTGGCAGGGCTTTGTAGGATCAGATAAATCTGCAACTAAATGTTAATAATGTCTGGTGATGGATCTTTGTTTTTCTTTTATTACTGGATGTGAGTGATCATACCTGTCACCCATCTTAGTGGTGTGATGGCATGGCATTGAGCACAATAGAATGAAGTGGCTTTGATTTGTTTCTAGATACAAGTAAAATGTTGGTTTGTTTTATAGTCATGGTCTAACGAATCGATTGGGATTCAAGGAATGCAAGTTTTATTACTGGCTTTTCCAGCATCAAGTACAGTGGCCTTGGCAGGTGAATTAACCTTCTTTTGTAGATTAAAAAGTTGAGACCTGGAGAAGCAAGTGACAATTATATCATTTGTGCAAGTTATAAAAATAAATATGGTTTACTTAAATATTTATAAAATTTACTGTCGATATTATTGTAGCATTTCCATCTGAAATTATTCCAGAGAGTTTGTAGTGCAGAGATTTAAAACAGTTCTATTTCAGAGATGCTTCTTGTACTTTGTGATGGTAGAGATCCCTTCCTTCTTTTCATCCTTTCTCTGTCTCTTTGCTATCACCTCCCAGCTCTCGCTGGG
>JAVJGG010000007.1:15170114-15183076 GCA_035590195.1 Aviceda cuculoides
GGGGGGCAGAAGTGGGACAAAAGTGAAGGAGCAATGAGAGAGATCCTCTATGCAATGTGTGTCATTATACACACCTATCAAGGGAGTAAGGCGTAACTTGCTGTGGGTGCGTCTTCATTTTAATAGGATTTGAGGCAGGAATGGAGTTGGGGCTTGTGGCAGTTGCACTTAACACTTCTTTCTTCCATGTGTTTTCCAAGCACTTTGGAGTCACTTCTAGACTGTAGGTGTTTCCTGCAATTCAGTTAATGTTTATTGCTTTTTCCTCCTCATTACATACAGTCAGGTTAATTCTGAGGTGATTGCTACCTGCAATTGCTTAGCCTGGCACAATGGAAATGCAATAGTTGTAAGCAGAAAAACAGAAGAAAAAAATTAATCAATTTACAAGGTAAATGCAGTCTTCCATTAGTTGAAACTGAGAGCCATTCAATGCCCACGTGTCCTTAGCCACTGTAGAGTCTCGTCTGTCTTTTCAGCTTTTCCCTTTGGAAATATCAAAATTTATACCGGACTTTGTCAATTAATATCTTTCTAGTAAGCATCACAATTAAAATTGTTATTTAAAGAGAGAATGTCTCATAGCTATACATTGTTAATTCTCCTGCCTCAAATGACCTCCCAAAGGGAACTTAAAGTTGCAGGTGCACATCCATAATTAGAGGACAAACACTTTTAAGAATGTTATTTTTAAAAAGACAGAGAAGGGAAATCTGTAAGACATGGCATTCAGGTTGCTTAGTGAGGCGACTGTGTTTCCCAAAGTCTCCACAAAAACTCTGATATTATTTAGTATGTCTGCTAGCACAAACAGGGTTGCAAAATTAAGTGTTTGAAAGTTAAAAAGTGACCAGCTGGCCTTAAAATGTAACCAATGTTGGTGTTCTTTTCACAAATTTTGATAAATTGTATTTCTGAACTTTTGCCTACAGGTATTGTACACTTCACGTATACGACAGATGGATGCTTCCTCCTTGTCAAATCTGGTAAGGCAGTTTTAATTCATACTCTAATTTTAAGATAAACTTTCTCAAAAATACACATAAATAAATCTAAGGAAAAACCACCAAGAGTGGGCCGCTTCTGCAACATAACTGTAGCTGAAATTAAGTAGTAACTCACAGGAAAACCTTTTTAGGTGTTTGATGCAAGAGCAGACTGACTATTTTAGCGTATTGCTGTTTGATAATACTATGTTCAATTTTTAGTTCAACAAAACTGGATAAGAGACTCTGTGATGCTTATTTGAGCTGAATCCTACTTGAATTATCAAAGCTGTTCTAAATCCAAACCAAGCTCAACAAATAGCTTACTCTTGCTTGTATATGGGGGGGCAAGGGGAGAGGTGAGAAAAAAACTATTCACTTAATTATGAATTCATTGTTGTTCTCTTGCGCAACTGCACATCAGGGTTGAAAGCTTTAATTCATTTGCTAAACTATACTTTCAGTTATAGGGGAAAATGGGCTGCATGCAATTCCCTTAAAGCAGCATGTGGTATGAATTATTTACCCAAAGAATAACTCTGGTTCTACACTCTGCACACTGACAAAATTCCCAGTGCTGGGTAAGGCATATGGAATCACGCTGTCTTTCGTGCAGCAACTTGTGAGGTTCTTTTGCCCAGCTCTACTGTTAAACTTAGTTCTCAAACAAGACAATAAATAATTTCTTAGACAACTTCTTCTCTGGCTGCCAAAACTAGAACAGTGTGGTTGACAAGCAGATGCTTTGGCTATGGTAAAGTTTTCTTACCGTTCTAAAAATGTTTCATGTTTGTTTAGTTCTATCAACGTTAGTAACGAAATAACAGACCAAGCAAAAAATGACTGGGACTACTGAATGTACTTACAAGAGTTTTGCATACCTTTTACCACTCAAATCTGCTAGCTGAGACATCTGGCAGAAGATAACCTGAAGGGAGACATCTGTGTCACCTTATATGCTCTATCATAATTGTCATGTGCTTAAATTACATGGTAATTTTTTTTTTTCCATAAACTTTTATGTTATTTTGCGTGGATGGTTTTGAGGAATGTTTCATAAGTTTTCCATAGGAGTTGTTCTGTCCCAGTTGTCTTGCGGATGTGATGTATACTGCCTATGTCTTCAAAGCACAGATAAATGCTGCAGTAGGGAAAGGTGAGGAATAAAAGCAATATGGTTTTACTAAATCAGATGATTAGATCAGCTAATCAGGTATGTAAGTTAATTGAACTGCCTTTATAAAAACTGTGAAAACAGTTCTCAATCCAGTTATTCCACCAGCAGCAGAACAAATAAACCCCGGTTTCTTACAGATTTGCCTGAGTAGCTGGAGTTTTTGGTGTCTAGGAAGATGAGGGATCCAGCTGAAGCTTTTATGCTGATAGGACGATTTCAGCACCTCTGCTACGCATGCATTTTCTGGTGTCTAGTAAGGCTGGAACACAAGTTACAGCCTTTCTCTCTGTTGAAGTTTTGATACTCTGTCTCCTCGGCTTAACTACCTAATATCATAGTGTTTGATGAAAATCATTATCTTTGAGGAAATTAGCCTATTGATTCAGAAATTACTGGTGTGAGAGAGTGAGCATGTAAGGATTATTTCTTTGGGAAACCTAGGCATAAAAAGTTATAAGGCAGTGAAGATCAGTATCAAGATAATTATTTTTAGTGTGGTCTTACATAAGAATTCTGTTTTTCTTCATTCCTTTGTAATGTAAGGAAGTCCAAAATGATTAAGGCTGTTTTGGGCTTGCTTTCTTTTACTAGGTTTCTGTTCTGGTCTTTTTCTTTGTAAATCACCTTTAAAATACATTGCTTTGCGTACACTGGAAGAAGTAACATACATCAGGATATGGTTATAGTGTGAAAATTTGTGCTTACATTCTTTTCATAAGGCTCAGCTCTATAGGTGAGGCTCAGGTCTGTGCAGCCTCTGCTGTATGTTTCAACCAGCCCATATTCTTTTGAGAGAAAGAATACAGGATGGAGACATATTTATTTTTATAAAGGTAAACAGAAAATTAAGCACATAGAAGAGGAAGGAAGCAAAACTAGATGAGAAGATGAGCTCCTAAGGTGAAGGAAAAAAAGTTGTAGCCATGGAATATGCTCACATACAGCAGCCTCTGAGGGGTGGGGAAAAGAAGAGAGGTACACCAAATAATTATGGTATTCAGATCACAGAAAAAATTACATGTTAAGGCATCCATGCTTTCCTATTTATTTGTAGTGTAGCATTCCCTCAGTTGTGTTTTTTTAAAAAAAAAAAAAAAAAAAAAAAAGTTGCCAAAGGTAAAGCTCCAGAAAGCGCAAGTAAAAGACTGTTCTGCCTCTGTGGGGTGAGGAACGATGTATGAAACCTAAAATGGCTTTTCTTTTTGTAAATGTGACGTATGCATTTCTCCTTGCATGTTCCTTTGGAGAGCTTTTTCCTTACCACTCTTGAACATTTTCCACATTTTTAGTAAATACTCACAGAACCATAATTGAACTATGCTACTGAATCAGTCCCAAATCACAAGAAAACAAAGTCTTTACCTCTAAGCAAAAATCATACCTTCCCTTCCCAATGTTTCCCAAAGCATGTAGCTCTGAATTAAAATCTGTGCAAGGAAACATACAACAAGGAGAGGAAAGGCTGGGGAAATAAGATCTACTGCTTTGTTTAGAGTAAATGAATTAGCGTAATATGTAAGATAAGAAGGAAAGGAAAGTTCTTCCCTTTTACACTGGAAACTCAGAATAGAAACCTCCTAGGGAGTAACTTTATTTCAATTCATGATGATAATTAACACTTAAATTGTCGTGGTTTTTAGAAACTTATCTCCTCTAGAGCTGTATTAATCTTTCACTGAAATTGTGCTTCAGTGAGTCCTTTAAGAAGAAGAAAGAGAGAATAGAAAACACTTTTTTTTTTAGTTATAATGTAACTGGAACAGCAACAATTATGCCACAAAACCCCCTTCAATCTCAATAATATGAATAACTGAATGAAGGCATTGTTAACATTGCTAAAGTTAATTGTCATTTAAGAGCCTAATGTTAGCCAATTCCAATTTCTCCATCAAGCAAAAAGGAAATGTGCAGCATTGTGTGGGAAGAGGATATCAAAACAGCCTGATTTATCTTGCAGTAGAAAAACCTGACTAGATGTTGATTATGTCAGTCAATACTGTTCCTATTTCTGAAGACTAACTATAAGCAAAAAAGATAGTGCAGAACCTTATTCAAAATCCAGTTTCCCTTTGTTCTCCCTTCGTTTGTAGGAAGGGATGCTGTGCTGCTGATGTATACTAAATTTACTTCAACAGCTGGAAACAGGGATTCATGTTAGATGAATTGGGAACTTTGAGATTTGTACTAATTAAGGATCTGTCTTTTTGGGTCAAAGTCTCAACTTCCTTTCTCTTGAAGTGCTGGAGCTGAGAATTGGAACTCAGAATTTACTTAGGTTGGGTTTTTTTTTTGTTGAGAAAATTCTCCAGCTTTTAAAATTTTGTTCAGGGAAGAGAGAAAGAGTGGTGAAGTTACTTTTGTATTTTATTTCCATGAAGATAAGGAATGTATATGACTCATCAGATATAAAAGTGTTTCTGAACCAATAATCCAAGAAAGGTCTGCTTATTTAAATAATAAAACAACAGAACAGCTCTCTTCTTGGTTTCTTGGCTGATTAATATTAGAAAGGTTTGTAAGCCCTGAGCGGTCAGCATAACTTGGTCCATAATCTCCATTACAGTAAACAGAAACTCCTTGGTCTGACTTGGAGAAGAATCAGCTTTGGTCTCATGGAATTATGAAGCTGCATAACACTTTCAGTAACCCTTTTTCAAATCTTCTTACCTATTCCCATACATATGTTTTTTTCCCACTTTAGAGACAGAGCAAATGTAGAAGTCTAATCAAGACTGTGGATGAGTTAAGTATCTTGCAGATTATGCTGTGTAGTATTCATGTATGTATGGTGCTCATTGACGTAACATGTGGTGAAAAAAGAACAGAGTATCCAAAGGATGAATCCAGATGCAGGGATTCTTTCTGTGCTTAAAATAACCTTATACACATGCAGACACAAGTCAAGCATATATATGTTAAATGTGGGTTACGTATCCAGTCAAGAACCCTACTTAACCTTTTGAAGTTATCTGATCACGATTCAGGTAAAGCTGGGGTACCTCAGCATATTCGTTGAGGACTTTTCATTCTAGTACAAACCACCACTCTGACAGCTTGAACGTCAACTGCGAATGACCAGAAGAACATCTACAGCTAGGGGTAGATTCACTCTTACAGTGCTGACTTGAGAGCACCTGATTCACAAGCTGTGCTATTTTTCTTCCTCCCGTTGGCAGTCAGTCCGAGATAGACTGGTCTTCTTCTGAGCCTTCAGACTTTTTCTCTCGTGGATCTGGTGGCTTTGCTCCCTGTGGGCAACAGCTGTGGTAGTCAGCATCTTGATGCTGCTCTGCTGTACAGAAAGAATGAATACCTCCCTAAGGGTATGGTGAGGGTGTCTTCAAAAGCGAACATTACCAGGATTAGATACTATCATAGGCTTCAGTTTTCACCTTTGCCAAGCGTGTCACTTGGTGATGTGGAGCTACAAATGAACAGTTTAATAGGTAACAGGCTCTAGTATTTTCATCCATACGTGATTCATAGGATTATATTCACTCTGGCTTCTTGATAGCATGTGACATATAGGGAGCGTTCCTGTGAAATACTCCTTAAAATTGCTGGAGAGTAGCATGAGCTGCTTCTTCCAGCCAGTCCCACTTGCTGGCTGTCAGTTCTTCATTCCTTTCATCTCTAAACCCAAATTTTTCCAGTTTCTCTTAAGTGGTGAGTGCTTTCAAGAGGCAATTTCTTTAGGTGAGGATGCTGGTGATAATTTATAGTGACTTGTATTGATTGGAAGGAGTTGAGAGAAATAATGGTCTTAGTTTTCTTCACTGTTTCAAATCTTAGCAGGGGAATTTTAAAAATGGCATGCACTGGATCAGTATTTTATGTAGACCTAAGCCAAGTGCTTTTGGTGCACATTAATATAATTATATAAGATGTAACATGCTTCCACAACGTAGAAATAGGTAGGTGGGCAGTCTTCCTCACTTTTCTGATGGGATACAGAATCAATAAAGGTGTATGAGAATCAAAACTATAATTATATATATAATATGTAAGGGCTTTCTTCAGGCCTCAGTGAAGTATGTGAGAGCCTGTACTAATTTTGCTTCTGCTATATGCCTATTCCGTGTCTATATCCTGTCTATACCTTGTCCTCCAGATCTATCAGTTTGTTTCTTTTCATAAAATTGACTATGAATTCCTTGATAGGTGCATTAGCAAATATGCATGTCTGTGGAATTGGACATTACAGATGAGTGCAGATAGATAAAAAGAAAAAGATAAAAAGCTAAGAATTACATTTTGAAACAAAGTTGATGTCTGTCTCATTGCTTCTTATCATAATTAGTCCACGAATGATATTGTAAAATATTTTTACATCATAAAACCTAATGTGTCAAATTTCATATTTTTTCACTTGCTATCAGAAAGTATTTTTTAGGTTGCCATGTTTTCTACATATTCTCCATGTTGCCATAATCCTGTTAATGTCATGTTACAGACGTGAACATATTGGATCAATATAAAGTGTATTTTTTTTGTACAAATCAAACTATCAGTGCAAAATGAAAATCAGGAGACTGAAAATAAAAGCAGTGGGGAGTTGTTGACAGACAAATAAAAGAAAGCATTTATAGTTGATATAGTTTGTACCATAAGAGGCCAAAACTTGGCATGCAGTGAGATACAAGCTATCATCTGAATTGTCTTCCCACTGAAGGAATTGCCTGCTCTAAACTATTACAGACTCATGTCTCATAATTAAAAGAAAATAGTCTACTATAATCCTCAGATAATTTTGTCTTGGATGCTAGTCATGTTTCTAATGTACTTTGGTAGAATCCTCAGTTTTTTCAGCTTTCAAAACCATTTAATGTAGTATAAAAGCAGCTGTTTCTGGCAGTAGGTAACCGAGTATTCGACCTATAGTATCCTTACTGTACTCTCTGTATTTAAAACGCTGATTTTTTTTTTTATTTAGTTGTTGAGGAACTCCAGATGCAGAGCTTTGACATGGTGAATGTCTTTAAAGAAAGACTTTCTGGAAGTTCAGGCTTTGGTTCTTACTTCCATCTAACAAAGCAGGCAAGACTTTCTTGCACATCCTAATATAATTGTTTTTCATGCATGCATCAACTGCTTTGTACAAATGAGTAGAGCTGAGTGAATTTTTTACTGGAATTACTTTTAACCAAAATACCCTATTTTGGGCCAACAGAACCATTTCATAAATTTGTGTCTGACACATTACAATGTATCAGTGTGCAGAGAGAAACTTGAAAAAATTCTGAAAAAGACTGTTTCATCTAAAAGATCTTCTTTTTAGATTTTTGTTTTCTCTTAAAGGAACTAAATTCTTATAACTGAAAACAGTGTGTTAATTTTGACTCTTCCCACCTCCTCTCACTCCAAGTCACCTGGTGGAGGAAAAAAAAGTCGGTTTTCTTACAGCTTTTCTAATGACTCTGGGTGGACTTGGATGGTCCTGTAGAGATGCCTGTTCCTGTCTAATGATGCAACCAGGCAGGGCAGCTTGGTGGATCTTCAATACTGAGCTGCTACAAAAAGGAGTGGTCCCACTTCCACTCCTCCCCATTAATTTCTGCATTCTTTTGCATCAAATTATTCCTGCACTAATCATGTCACACCTGTTTCCTCACAGAAGGATCTTGGAAACCTTTCTTGAGCGAGGGGAAGTGGAGAATTTCTCCATAGCGGATTCGGAATAGAGATTTTCATTTAAGCAAAACTCATTGTCTCAAGGATAATCATGGGAGGAGGCAAGAAAACTTGGCAAACTCACTTGTCTGAAGTTGCCCATTGTGACAACTGTTTGTTCTCAGTCTTGAAATATGTATAAAGCAAACAAATAACATGGTATATTGTTCAGCTTGTATAGTTTGAAGCTGTTACAGCTGTATGCTTGAGTGAGACCTTAAGAGTACAAAGGACAGCAGGGCATCTTCTCCCGGACTTTTTATTTTCTCCCACAACACCTGCTGCTAGCACCATCGAGTTCATTCATGAGTAAAATGTTGTATGTTGCAGAAGAGGCAGTGTTGTGGTGGGAGGCTTGCTTCCTAGCAAGCATGCTTTTAGCAGGATCCTAGAAGCTCAGGCTGTTTTGGCAAAAAATAACGCAGCTGTAGGTGAGATGGCTCAGCAATAAGGGGGTTAGATGTCTAAGCACTATGCAGTGTGTTTGGAGGAGTTTGCAACACAAAATAGGAAGAAAATGAGAGTTGAAATCATTGTTTAAAAATGATGTGTGGTTTTTAAACTTTCTTTTAAATGTGTTTGAGTTGAATCTCATACTTGCTGACAGATACGGGGATCTTATGGCATATTTATATATAGACTTGCAGTTCTGGTTTTGTGTTATCACCGGAGAGGAGGTTGCTGCAGTGTTGGGGGAGAACAGGGATGTAAAGGGAGAAGGTTCCTTTTCAGTCATTTAACCAAAATAAAGCGGAGCAAATCTAATGAAGAGAACTTCTCAGACTTGTTGAATTTTTGTAGCATTTCTTGGAATGATGTTAGCAGGAAAGCTATCTCGGGTCATTTTAGAGCTTTCTGTGGTTTTCTTTGTCTCCTGTGCAACTCACCACCGCTAAAGCTCTGCTAAAGAAATCATTTAAAAGTAGTTCTAATTTAAGGAACAGGTGAAGCTCAGACTCTTTTAAAAACATTTAATGCTTGACAAACCATATTGAGTATATACCTTATTTGTGGATTATAGTTTGTAATTTATTTTTGTGTATAGCATATAGATTTTTTTGTGAATTTGTCACATTAGTGAAGATGTACCTCATTGCACACGTAGGTCCAATATGTGGCTGATAACACTGCTTTTTTGTAAAGGCGATGATGCTTACTCCATATCCAAAAATCTGTGTTTTGTCAGCAGTGGATATGTAAAGGTATCTTCCTCTTGGATTGTGGAAACTCACCTTTTGTATAGCTTAGTTTATCTTTGTCTGAACTGCATTTTCTTCAGCTTTGTAAACTGACTCCCATTGTATCAAATTAGTATTTTTCTTACAAAGCCCTGACCAATTCTATCTTTTTCTGGTTTAGTACTGGTCTCTCTTACTACATAAGCCTCTTCTGCTGAGAGATGTAAAAGAAATCAGCCAGCTACCATGACTGGGCTGACAAAGCCCTTTTAAGTTTATCTGCTCACTACAGGCCCTGCGTTAATCATCTGAATATCTTAATATAGTCTGTTAATTTACAGCTATTGTCTTCTTTCATTGTCTTTCCTGTAGGCAGGAGTGGAGTGCCTTGCTTGGCATATACTTGCATTTAAACTGTCTTAGCTTGCTGCTGTTAGGTCCCTGGACTTGTCATAGGCTTTGGTACCCGTGAGAAGCTATTTCCACATACTTGGCTAGCTCTTGTGTCTGTCTCCTGCACAAATGAGTGGCTTTTGGGAAGGAAGTTCTTTGGCTTCATAATCTCCAGTGCATCACTTATTTGTACGTGATGGGCTTAGATATTGATTGCTCTTGAGGACTGAGGCTTTGAATTTGGTTTGCTGTTAAGGAAAGCCAGCATGCATAGTGGGGGACACACATATGCCTCTGCTGTTTGGGAGATGAACAGCAGCATTTGTTTGTATCTATTGTTTCTTAAGGGCTTTACATTGAGGTACACAGTGCTGTTGTAGTCTCAGTCACTCCTTGGTTCCTCTTGGTTTTGCTATGTAAATAATTGTAAGAATGGGGCTTATAGTTGATGAGAAGTCTACTCTTCCAAGTAGTTAATCTTGAAAATGAATTAAAGATGAACAACGTTAAATCCACCATAATTCGGAATGAGAGTACCCACACAAGGATTTAATGGTTTAAGTATTCCATTAGATTAATTTGGATTTCTGAGTGTACTTAGGTAATCAAGTCTTCCAACATATGCTCTGAAATAATTTCCTATAGACTTCAGTACTGTGGAGGATTGTAACTTGAAGACTTGTATACTTTTTGTTTGTTCTGCCTCTTAACTACACTATAAGTATATTCTGATACTGCTGTTACTTCTCTGCTCACTCCTATGTGATATGTCTTAGTAGCTGTATTTTAGGTGGCCAGAGATATGAATAAGCTCCAGCAAATTTTGTGGCCTCAAAACTCTTGTCTTAATGTTCCAAGTTTCTCTGAATCTTATGTTACTTTAGTAGAATGCTATTAGTTTGCCACTGCAACAACTCGGCTGTGGTATAAATGTTTTGACTGTACCAAAAAGTTACTTTTATAAAATTTCTCTCTCTCTCTCTTCAGATGCTGTAATCTAATGGATAGCACCTTGGATTGTTTGATGAACAGATACACTCCCCTATCTGTGGTAGTTGTTTTCAATTGATGTTGACAGGGGCACAAAGGCTGATGAGACATGAATAAAGAGATTTTTTTTTTTGTGGTTCTAGACGCCAGTGCTCAAGGTAATGATCTGTAGGTTTCTAGGGTTTTAGCCAATTGTATGGCTGTGATTCAAGGACTTCAGTTCTGTGTTTTGGAAACACCGTTCTGTAGCAAGCATGTGCTAAAACCAGTCTGTTTTCCAGTGCTGGTGCAGGGCAAGGAAATGAGTGACAGTGGCTTGTTCTACATGACATATTTACATGTAAGTTCTACTATGCTAGTTCATGTGTAGGACTGTTGACAGAGGCATGTTTTGGCTTCTTGTTAAAAATCAACATGATTTCCCAAAGACTAGGACTGTTATGTTTATTTGTGCCCTGGAGTGCTTGTATATGCTTATGAAGGACCAACGTACACATTCTATTTCCTGACAGCCAAGGAAAGTTCTCCCCAAAGAGGCAAACAGCTGAGCTAAAGATTGTAGCTGACATGGGAGAGTCGCTGATGTGACAGTACTGTGGCTGTTAATGACAGGTTTACTGCTGTTCTTGTTGCCCTGAAGGATTTTTTGCTGAAGGTAGGAATACAGCGCAGGCAGTGAGAACTCAAGGGCTGCTGGTTCAGATTGCTGGCTTTGCTAGTAATGCTGCTTGGCATAGCTTGTAAGGAGATCTTTTGTATAACCTGAAGTTTGTCACTGTCAGCTCAGCTGCAGGCAACTCCCTTGTCTCTGATTGCAGTTCTTTATTTGGTATATGTAGAGCATAGATTTGCATTACAGGGTGTGGGGGGGTGGCATGTGGGGCTTGGGGCAGGTGGTGAGAATTTCACTGTGCTGGCAGCAAGGAATTATTATCCAGGCTTAATAATCTGAAACATCAGATAACTGTTCACTGCATCATGTTCTTCCCCAGAAAGAAAAAAGATTTGATTGAGACATTTTTGAGCCACCAGAGGTATATTCAAAGTGCCTTCAAAATGTTGGCTCCAATGCTCATCTTCTCCAGAATCTGAAAGGTGGCTATGTGTGTGAAGGGGGGGTGGGCACACTGGTTTGACTCACAGAAGTAAATGTTTATCTGTTAGCAGTGCTTTTTTGGGGAGCTGTAATTTTTGAAAATTAATCCTTGAGGGACTGCCAATGGCCCATTTGTTGAAAAACCTTGAGCAAGATCTTTGAATGAATTGCAAAAAGAAGTTTGTCAACATACTGTCAGTGTGTCAGGATGTGTGCCTCTTCCCCTAACCCTGCCTTTGTTGGATGTCCTGTTGCTTGATCTCGTGAAATAAAGCTGGGCTGTGCCTAGGACTGGGAATAAACTTGGTCCTTCCTCAGTCCTTTCCCTTTACATCTTGGAGGAAAAAAGACATTTATATTTGTAAGAAGGTATATTCAAAGAAAAACAAAATCTAAAAAAACTGCCTACAAACCTTTAAGAGCTGATGCTAAGCTTTGGATAGCAGTTTTTGTCTTAATGCTCCAGGTGGTTAAAGGAGTAACCAAGAATAAACTCTTTTTGTTGAGCATGGTGAGAGGTGTCAAGAGGAAGCTGGAGCTGAGAGACGCTTGATGTTGAGCAGGTGAAAGGAGGAATGCGTATAAAGCTTATTTGATGTTATATTTCTGTCAGGTTAAAACACCTTCAACACTGCAACTTGTATATTTAAATGTTGTAACAGACCAAACAGCAAAGCTACACTTGGGAGAAACAGTATACAAAATTACCTTTGCAAGCACAGTCACTTAAGCTCAGAAGTTTTATACTTGTATACACAGTCATCCCAGTGTGTCAGCATGGGCTGTGTGTACATAAGCAAGCAGTAAGTCCCTTTTCATGCTCTTTTTTCCCTGTTCTGCTGGTCATGTCACCTGATAAAGCCTTTAGTCCTGCAGTGATCTCTTCTTCTGACAGGCTTTACCTATAGCGTGGTACCAATGCTTCTATTAAAATGGGCCAGACCCTTCAATCTTATAGACTGGAACCAGGTCCTGCTGCTTTTGGTGGAGTCAGTCCCTACTCATGTTAGTCTTTGGGCTTCTCTGAACTGTGGCAACTGAATTTGTTGCATGCTACTGTTTATTCCGTAGTTCTTGTTTTTCCCTGTAAAACTGCAAGTTACTTTGTGTTGAAGGAGACTGAATAGACACACACTTTACTTCTCTACTCACTCCCATGCGATATGTCTTAGCAGCTGTATTTTAGGTGGCCAAAGATATGAATAAGCTCCAGCAAATTTGGCGGCCTCAAAACTCTTGTCTTAATGCTCCAAGTTCTCTGAAGTTTATGTTACTTGATCAGAATGCTTTACTGTTTAACATCTTTGTTGGCGACACGGACGGTGGGACTGAGCGCACCCTCAGCAAGTTTGCCGACAACACCAAGCTGTGCGGTGCGGTCGACACGCTGGAGGAAAGGGATGCCGTCCAGAGGGACCTTGACAGGCTTGAGAGGGGGCCCGTGCAAACCTTGTGAAGTTCAACAAGGCCAA
>JAVJGG010000007.1:15183690-15213321 GCA_035590195.1 Aviceda cuculoides
TGCCCCATCCCTGGAAGTGTTCAAGGCCAGGCTGGATGGGGCTTTGAGCAGCCTGGTCTAGTGGAAGGTGTCCCTGCTTATTGATTGCAGGGAGGGCTGGAACTAGATGATCTTTAAAGTCCCTTCCAACCCAAACCATCCTATGATTTTCTGCTTTGCACATGAATACTATTTTGTTGGTGTAGATCACTCCCTTAGCCCTATTTCTCATTCCCTGCTACTTCTCAAAATGTCCACAAGCCACACGTTCAGGGGTGTTATGGACAGAAAGACTCTTGTTACCAGAATATGGAAATCTTTTTGTAAAAGTGTTAAATGGAGTCGGGTGCCCAAAACATTTGAATTTCAATTGGAAATATCCAGCCCTGTTAACTGAATGTATTATTTTGCCAGCTTTCTTTTAAATGACATCATGATAAAAGAACTCAACCTGTTTTCAAATGACTGCATGTTAATAGCTTCTAGCAGGTGCTCCAGAAATCAAGGGAGTCTATGAAATTTCAGAATGCCCCCTCCCCCTAAAGAAAGCTTATTTCTAAAAAGTGCATGTGTTTTTAGTCTGGTTTATCGAATGTGAGAGACTATGATCTGTTTGTACTTCTGCTGTTTTGAGATTGGTATTTTTGTAAGGATTCAAAGTGCATCTGTCTTAAGTGGAAATTCCACACAAGCTTAGCTATGTTGATGTCAAGGCATCTCTAAAGCATGTCATTTTAGGGTCCCAAAAGTGCAAAAACAGTTGGCATAAAGCTTCAAGGAAAAAAAAAAAAAACCAAACAAAAAACCAACCACGACCAAACAACAAAAAAGCGCCCTACAGTCCCTGAAATGTCTTTTGTCACCTGAAGTGCAGTTGCTCCAAGAAGCCAGCACAGAAAACTACAAAACTGCATTTCATCTGCAGTTACAGACTGATAGATATTCTTTGTAGCTGACAGTAGGCAGTGAGGCGTAATTCCTTTTGTTCCTTCGGTTGTTTAGCACAGTAAGTAAATTTAGGTCAAACTCTCAATCATTTGATCACATGCCTGGAGATGTAATACATTTTGTCTAATAGCCAGGGGAAACAGTCATTTAACCAAGTAACTGTTTCATTTCTTTAAGTGACTAATTTGATAGACAAGGCACAGTTCATAGGAAAACAATGGATCCTACAATGGGATGTTCTCAGCCTGACCTTTGTGCCCAGCTGGATACTGGTGGGGCCTGTTAACATGGAGATGTTTGCCCTATTGAGATGAGTGTAGCAACATCATACATATAATACAGTTTAAGTTACATCATGCAGCGCATTGCATCATGTGTCCACTCCAAATAATTTACCTCTCTTTTTTTCCTGCCACAAGGTTTCTGAAGTAGGGTATGAAGTAAGAGCATTTAGTTAAAAGCAAACAGCTTGCTTTACCTTTTAATTTCAGAATAGCAGGGGCTTGTGTATTTTTCACCCTTCTTTATCCTGAAGACCCAATTCAGCACTTTATTGCACATTGGCTATCACACTAGAAGCAACTAAAAGAGCAGGTGGATTTAAAATGAAGGGACAGCTGTACAGATGAGCTGCTGTATAAGCAGATTATAAAATATGCAGTTTGGAGAGGTGGAACTTACCTACCCTTAGTAAAGAACTCTTTGCTGGTCGTTACTTGATAAGTTCAGCCATCATTTCTTGAAGATAAATTTTGATGTGAAATTAGTCAGAGCTACAATGGCAATATCAGCCTCTTATCGTCATGCAGTCATGGTTTTGACTCTTTGGAAAGGTTTAGTTTATAATGGAAATATATTTTGCTGGTCTACTTTAATAATTAAAAAACCCTACACTTGTAGTTTAGTGCCGTCAACTGAGCATTTGTAATTATTCAGTATATTGTGTTCCTCTCCAATGATACGGTTGCTTTCTGTTTGGTAATGACCCAGGAGAGAGAATCTGCATTCATATGTAAACAGAAAACCACTAGAGGAGCTATATTGTTAAATGAGATATTTTTATATTCTGATTTAACTGAAGGAGGACTTTCTACTGCAATTTTTAATTTAAATGTGGAAAATAAGTCTGTACAACTAGCTTTGCAAATTGTTCTAGCCATTTTTTCAGGCAGAACAAGTGTCAGTCTTTGCTGTCTTACTACCACACCTTTTATCCTACGCTCTCATTGATGTGCCTCCTTGAGGGAAGGTCTTTATTGTACCTTCATCTGTGATGAAAGTTTGCAGCAATTACCTCTCATTCTCTTCTTTCTCCAGAGCATAATATGTGCATGATTTTTTTTTTCAACTACATACCAGCTAATAAGCATGTTTAAAATAATGAGTCCCAAGGACTGTGGAAAAAAAAAATTAATGTATACAAATTAGCTTCTGAAAATCTTTGTTTTCAAAACCAAAATTTATTTCACTGTTCTTTTATTGTACTTTCACTTCCCACAAGTTCTTTCCTCAATGCTGTTGCTTTTAAAATCTTATTTTATGCTGCTTTTTTTAATTCACAAAGGTGTAGTGATCTTGTGTGTTAGGTTGCCTGCCACGATGCCTCTGGTATCCCTTCCAGTGGTAACTGCTGAAGTCCCTCTAGTCCGTCACTACCAGGTTTTTAGTAACCATTCCATTAGTGAAGGAGTACATAATTCTTTCCATTCCACTTTTGTTTCTCACCAACATTATTTGGATTCTGCCCACTTACGGCTAAAACATTAGCAAGAGTTTTCAATGATTGGATACAACTTTGAAAATTCTCATGTTCAAGTAGCTATAGAGAGAAATGCTTTTAAATAGGATGTCTTGCTTCATCTTCCTCCCTCCCCCACTTACAGTTAATTTCATTCATGTTCAGTTCATAGTGGAGAAAAGATATCTAATTTGACTGAAATAATGAAATTAAATCATGCTGCCACATTTAAAACCTCATGTGGCCGAAGGAGTGTACCAGTTGTAAGAGAGACTGGAGCACTGGAAAATTCTGTGTAGGCAAATGCAGACCTATGGTACTCTTAAATTGAGCACACGTACTAAATTAATTTAATGGTTGGTATCGTTTTATCTTCCTGCCTGGTCAAATCCTAAAAGCTGAGCAAAATGTTGTGTTCAGTCCAAATGATTGCTGGGCTAGTGCAATTCTGTATGTTCTGTGCACCTCTGAAAATAAGAGAACTTTTTTATTTAGGCACCAAAGTGGATTTCTTTTTTTTTCTAACTAAATGTTTAGAAATTAAGTGTCTGGCTTTGTTTCTGACACACTTTGGGAATAGTTTTACACATAGACTTCTCTGGAGACTCCTCTTCCTCAGTTTTCCTATTATTAACATACAAATCACTACTTTTGTAAGTGAGAATGGAGCCAATTTTATGATCTCTCACCAGGTTCCTCCCAGTCTTCTCACAGCTAGGGAAAACAAATGGGCCTTTTAGTTTGCTCTGAAAGTCAATAAACTAGAACTAGTTTGTAGGGGATGGGGGTGCAAGTTCCCAAACTGGGGGGCCACAGCAGAGAGAGCACATCTGCCTTCTTTTAGTGGCGTTCCTGCCCTAATGCTCAGCTGCTAGCAGTCTGGTACAAAGAAGTTGTTGTTTGATAGTTTGTTTTTTATAGATGCATGCTTTTCCCAAACACTTGAATAATTTAATCAGCAAAAATAAGCACCCTGAACGCCGTGGCCAGAAGAGGTCAAAAAAAGGATCTAATGTGTATGTGATAAGAAATGGGATGCTGATGCTATCTTGCTTTGTAGGTGGCTTTTGGATTGGACACATAATAGTTCATCTGGAAGGGAGAAGCTGTAGCTGAGAGCTGCAAGTTGTAACCTCTGGTAATCAAATGGCAGAGAAAAAAGCTGATTAAGTTGTAGCTGTTAACCTCTTTCTGGTTTGGGGCAGAAATCCATTGGGTGCTTTGTTTCTATCCTGCAGATGCAAGTTTAAAATCAATAGAATATCACAGGTTTTTATATACAGTTATTTATTAAATTTCTGTGTACAAAGTTGTGAGGATTAAAGAGAAAAGGAAATAAATTTATAAAGATTTACTGTATGGCTGTTACTGGACAGGAGTGAAGGAAAAGGGGAAAAGAAGTTTTTTTGATTTTTTTTTTTTTTGTCTTTGTTTTAGTCTTTCTCCCACCTTAGCCAGCAGAGGCTTCCCCACAGTGTGAAAATAAAGCAGTATTCTTATATCATCAAAAAAGAAGGAGGGAGGAGAGAGAGAGAAGCACTCAAGTAGCTTAACAATAAAGATCATGTCTAAAGCAAATGTATTTACTCTTAACAGTTGAGATTGATTAGGCAAGAGTACTTTATTGCTTTACAAGCAAACAATGATAAGAACATACATCTGCTTTAAAATGGCTTGATTTCTTTTCTAGTACTGAGACAGATTTGCTCTGGGCTCTGGTAGTTATCAGATCTGGCCTTGAGGATGCTGCTAGCTGCAGGTTACACTGCGAGCATGAGAATGTGTTGGGGCAGGACAGGCTTGTCTTAGTCAAACAGATGTCAACTCACTTTGTAAAACAAGGCAGCTTCATTTTGTGTCTGGCTAAGGGTACCAAAAATGTTCTGTCTCAATTGTGGGTTTTTGTTCCTTTGGTGAATAGTTTTGAGGTGTGTATTTGTTGGTTTTTTTTTTTTTTTTCCTTTTTAAAGAGAATTTTCTTCTATGCTTGTTTTCTAATAATGAAAGAAGCGATAGGTTTACAAGCTGTGGGGGTTTGGGGGCTCTTTCATTTGCTTTAAATTTGAGTAACAAAGATGTTAAACCCATACCACATACACAAAGGTATTTTCATCATGTACTACATTAGCATATAGTTTTAGATGTCTTCTTGAGTGCTAAGACAAAAGACCTTGGTTGCATCACACATTTTTATGCTGAAGTATGTATGCATTAAGATATTTTTTTCCTTCTATATAGGGTCTGTACTTTTTCCAGAAAATTCATTAGAAATCACAAGTTTGCAAGTACCGGGCTTTGCCTTTGCAGAAAAATAAAATAAAGGAAAAACCAACTGCAACACTAGCAATAATGTGATTTCAGGCTTTGCCTACCTGTGGTAGATGAACTACCTACTGCAAAATCCCAAGGGAAGCAGGCTGTTTCTGTGGGGTATTTAAGGACAGGTTCACTGTACTCATTTGCTCATGGCTGACTATCTGGTTTGTTTTGTGATAAGACTAAAGACTCTCTGTAGACTAGAAACTGTCTCTCCTAGTGAATAAACAAAAGAAACCCATTTCTGGCAGTCAAGACAGAGCCATAATGTTCCAGATGGCTCACAGTATTTGAAGTAACTCTAATATTAAATAGACACAGTGTTTCAAAAGCGAGAAGTGCCTTGTAGGGTTTTTTCTTCTCCTCTCTCTCTCTCTCTCTCTTCAAGAATATTTGACAAAGACTGTTGTTGAAGAAAAAGAAAGAACTGCAAAAAATGTGTCACTTTTTACACCAAAAGTTTGGGAGGCTGCAAAATAAGCCATACTTTATCTTTGTAAATGATTTGGGCTTGTCTTAGGGTGTTTGTATGTAGTACCTTTTTACAGTATCACACCTTTTCCTATGTGGTGACTTAAACATTTTTACAGAGGGAGCTTAATAGAAGTGCAGTATCTTAAGATATAAAGTGCTTTCTGCCAGATAGAGTCTTCGTAAGTTTCAATCACGAATCTAAACTTTCCCTTTAAAGGAGTTATTCAAGAAGACGGACAAACAGATTAGAAACATGATGCAGATGAATGGGCAAGTACAATAGTAATGGTAAAGTCCCAAGCAATGTATTTGCAAAGATATGTGTAGATCCTAAGTTAGAAGTAGGAGTGGGTAAGCACATGGAGAGTCCAGGGGAGCCAAGAGGTTAATTTTATCAATTCTTTAATCTTCCTTCAAGATTCCTGGGACTTGCTTAGGTCAATGGAGAAGATATATTGTTTAAAGTGAGCTATTGGAAAAAAGATATTAGAACTGCGGTCAACCTCTCCTTGGCTTTCAACAAAACTTTGAAAATACTGGTTTGAATGTAATTGTAGCTAAAGTAGATTCTATCAAAAATGAACTTACCTGATTTGAGTGAACACATGCCTAAATCCTGGACAAAATAATTAGGCAAGACTCACTTAGCATGTTTTGGCCTGTTCTTTGCTGATTATCTAAATTATATTGGATCCCAATATGATGATGAGACTGGGCTACCAGGCCACAGCTACTTCTGGTTGAGCGCATGAATACCATGATTTATTGACATACTGCCTAGTGAACAGTAAAGAAATTCCCTGTCAGACCAACATTAGTTGGAAATGACCTCGGGTGCAGTTACAGTATCTCAAGGACACTGAAATTGAGCTTTTCAGCTCTATTCAGAGAAAGAATTTTTGTGTGATCTCATTAGCTGCTGAATTGCAACTGGCTGTTTTCATTTTCCAGAGGCTCCTAAATCCACAAGATGATCAGCAGT
Source organism: Aviceda cuculoides (assembly GCA_035590195.1). Classification (NCBI taxonomy): domain Eukaryota; kingdom Metazoa; phylum Chordata; class Aves; order Accipitriformes; family Accipitridae; genus Aviceda; species Aviceda cuculoides. The sequence continues at coordinate 15,190,128 of JAVJGG010000007.1, forward strand.
GCTTTGCAATTAAAGGCTTTCTCAGCTGAACCATGCACAAGAGCTGTGGCCAGTAGTGTGGTTTTGGGAAGATTTGTACTTGGCGGGGGAATTCTTTGGGGATGCCCCCTCTTTGCTCTTTTTCTAGAACCGTGCGCCCTTGGAAAGCTTTGGAGCACTTATGTAAATGTGTATGTGGTGTGACTATGTAGGTCAGACATTGCATGTGACACTTCCTAGTTTAACACCACAAAACTGAGGATGTAGGTTAGACTTCACAGTCCTTAGGATTTACTGTGATTGATTATTATTTTTTGTAATGAAAGTTGAAGATGCTTTTTTTTTTTCCCAAAAGGTGGAGTAGTCTCAATTTGTGTCTAAAATATGTATAGCACAGGCAATGATTTTAAAATTTTACTTACACTGCCTAGTATGTGTCTATATTAGCAGCTGGATTTTAAAGAAGAGTATGTATTTGAAGTGAAGCCCTGATTGTCCCAGTTTACTGCATATTGATTCAGTGCTCAAAGTGGTCTAGGATCAACTGGATCCCTCTGGGAGAAAACAAAACTGGAAGTTCAGGTCCAAATATGCTCCAGTGTTTGTTGGGGATTTTATTAGGCTCTGTCTCTCAGTTTGGGTTTTGCCACCATGAGGTCATCTGGGAAGACCCAACACAGGAGGGCTGAGATAAGGATCTCAAATGCCAACAGCTCTCTCAACACCCTGAATTAGTTCTGGTGCTCTATAAGGGGCTAAATGCCACGAACACTTTCCTATTTGCTGCTGACTGCCAGCCCTCTGCTCTTTCTTGCAGTTCTAGTGCTCCTTCCTCATTCATCTGTACCTATTTGGATTTGAAATCCATTTCCTCCTGCCCATCTTTCTCTTGCCATCTTCCCTTGCTGAATTCCTATTTATTTTTGTTTCTGCTTTCTAGAATGCCTTTTCTACTTTCTTCACCACCTTCTGCCAAGTTTATAGTTACCTGTTTTACCTCATAAAATTCAGAGACCTGCAAATTGGGGCCCCAACGAACTGATAGGCTTTGAGTTGTGCAAGGGTTGGGATTTTAGTGCCATCAAATAATCCTACTGCCTACCTGGAAGTCATTAATGTCATGATGGCTGCTGATAGAGGAGACTGGCAAGCAATGAGGAATTCAACCAGATAAGAAAGTGAAGGTAGAGTCCTTGGAGTTCAGAAATAATATCCAGGCTTGGGAACAGTGGAACAGATGTGTACTCTTTATGCGGACCTTGAAAGGATCCTTGCTTGGGAGCATGCCAGCAAGCTGGTGTCATGTCTGGACAGAAACACCATGTAGGAGAATCCAGAGGAGAGTGCCCATTCCAGCATTTACTCCAGGGTACCTGTTCCCTGTAGAAGGCTCCTGCGGGGGCAGGCCAAGAAATACCTCCTTCCATGTTTCCAGCCAGCTCTGGCATCGTCACCTCCTTGTGCCAATGCTCTGGATTCCAGCCCCACAAAGTGTGCTGCTTTTTCTGTTATGTCGCTCTGGGGCAGGAGGAGTCGGTGCCTGACCTTTCTGGTAGGCTTACAGCATCAGGCTCAGAGCCACAGCAAAACTGTGCACACCGCTGGTCTGACTGGGGCCATCATACCTTTACAACACTTCCTCCAGAGCCATCAGCTGCGGAAAAATTCCTCCGTGAAACAGCTGTCTCGGAAATTACCTCTCCAGTCCCAACCCTCCCTGCGTGAGTGCCTAGCTCAGCGCCAGTATCGGGGAGCTGTGTTTAGTGCGTGCTGCGAAAGCACAGCTCTGCTAGGCTTCTGTGCTGAGAACCTACAATGCAGCCCCTTTCTCGCACTAACTGCCGTGGATTAGCCTGCTCACAGGGCAGTAACTTTGTGGAGCCTGTCCCTGACCCGCAAACACAAGAGTAATTACCTTTTGGAGGTTTCTCTTTATCAGAAATACAAAGCAGTTACTGGCTGAGGTGCTGGTTGATGGCAGTAACCCCACTTGTCCCTGCATGTCTCAGCAAACAGAAGTTGCTGTGTCACCCATCTTCAGTCAGCCCCTGAAGGGGGGCTGCAAGGATGCAATCCTGCTGCTGTGACTTTCTGTAGTCATGCGAGTCCCTCTGCAGAAATGCTGCGCAGCACAGAGTCATCCCTCTCGTTTTAGGAAGCTGGGAGCTGTGTTGGTTTGTAGTTTCAGCAAACAGCTTGCAGACAGGATCACTTATAAGTCTCTTGGGGTGGGAAAGAGAGAAAGGGCTGTTGTTGGCTATTGTGTGCTGTCATGCCATTACTCCAGACAGGGCGTTGAGTTCATGTAGTACCATATTGTTGCCAGTATGGGATGGAGATGTAGGCAGGCTTGTGCGTCAGCAGGAACACCGGAGAGGGCAGCCCGCAGCGTTCTTCACAGCCCCTAGCATGTGAGTCCGCAGGGAATTGAGTAGATTCCCAGCAGATGCTCACAAGAGGCCCCTGCTGTCCTGAGATCACTTATCCATTACTCTTGGACAACAGGAGATTTCCTACCTCCATCCTTTATGGCACAGGCTACAAAAAGGGTGGTGCGGGATGGGGCAGAAGTTCATGTCTCAATAAAAGCAGGAAAGAGGTTTTCTTGCTGAGAGGGTGTCATTCCTCCCACCGAAGCTGGCTCTGCCATCTGATTCCTTAACTTCTTAATTTTCCCTCTGCCGTGCTAAGGCCGCTGCTTTAACAACTCTTATCAAGCTTTCCTTCAGCTGTCCTTTCTCTTAGTAACTTAATGGTAGAAGGGGCATGGCTTTATGACTGTTGTGGGTTGACCTCAGCCAGCAGCTAAGCACCCACACAGCAGCTCACTTGGTCCCCCCCTCAGTGGGATGAGGGAGAGAATAGGAGGACCAAAAGAAAAATAAATTGTGGGTCAAGATAAAGACAGTCTCATAAGTGACAGAAAGAGGGAGGGGGAAAACCCCAAGTGATGCAAGGGCGATCAATCACCTCTTCCCATCATCACACCAATGCCCAGTTAGCCTCTGAGCAATGGCTACCTTGGAAGACAAAACCTCCTGGTTCTTATTGCTGAGCATGACATGATAGGGTATGGGCTATCTCTTTGGACTATTCAGGTCACCTGTCCTGGCTGTGCCCCCTCCCAATTTCTTGCCCACACCCAGTCTGCTTTCCAGTGCAGAGTGAGGAATAAAGGTGGCCTTGACACTGTGCAAGCACTGTTCAGCCATAGCCAAAACACTGCTGTGTTATCAACACTGTTTTAGGTGCAAATCTGAAACACAGAACCGTATGTGCTGCTCTGAAGGAAGTTAACTCCATCCCAGACAGGCCCAGTACAAGAGTCTGGTGTCACAGCTGGTCTGCAGCATGTCCCGTGGTGTAAATGGGCACCCAAACGCTGCAAATAATCCTCTCTCTTCTTGGTGTCTTGCTGCGTCCATAAGTGGTGTTAATGTGGTGCTGAAATATTTGTAAGAAATGAGAAGACAGCGCAGTGCTTCTTGGAGAGACCTGTAGTTTAGGTCGTGAAGCCCTGGCGCATAGCTTCCCTTCAGAAAGTTTTGAACAGTTTTGTGAAGAAGTTTTGGCCCTAGGCCAGGCTCTGATCCAAAGTGACTCTCCTAAACCAAATACGATGGAGATACGAGGCGTTTCAGCACCTCTGCTGAACAGGTCGCTTTGGGCGAAGGTACTTCCTGATGTGAAGTAACCTAAAAGCTAAGGTGCTTGCCCTTGGTCCCTTTAGCCATTTAATCTTTAACTCATTTTTTTTGCAAAGTGCATCACCCTGTTTCTGTAGCTAAATACTCATAAAGGGATCTGTTATAACTTGTGAAAACTATGCCGGTTTTCGTTAAAAACCTCTGTCACGCTTTGTGACAGTTTTCTTAATGAAGCAACTGCACAGATATTGGGATACCATTTATATTGGTATACGTTACTTAAGGGTGGAGACCAGTCTTATTTTTCGTACTCAGGTTTGGTGTGGCAGCTGTTGCTACAGTGTATCACATCCACCCTGACTTACCTGATTCAGTACTGGCCATCAGCTGCACTCCCGAAGGTTGTAATCTTGTTAATGTTTTTAAGGTAACAGGATTTGGGCAGAGTCACTATTTGCATGGGAAATGCCCTTGGGAAAAACGCAAGTGCTGAAGGAAGGTTGTCTGAATTGCTAGATAGTGGTTTTCCTTGCTGCTCAGTATTTCATCAGTGGTATAGCTGGGAGGTGTTTTCTAAGTTGGTATCTTTTAAATGTCAGACTTTTTTAAACTAGTTGTGGTAACGCGATACCATAGTGACATTTACCATCAGCAAGAAGCATTAGTCTGGGGATCCTAGCCTTCTCCAGCAGGCAAGAGGTGAACTTTGAAAACTTGCCTCTCCAGGAGGTGCCAGTGACACCACATATGCTGATACTCCAGTTGTGACACTGATCCGTGTTAGGATAACTTGAGCAAGCAATATCTTCTGCAGCTATCAGTTTTCCTTTAGTCACATAAACAAATTTAGACCCAAAATCCAGAGTTGACAAAATATTAAAAATGAAAAACAATGCCAGTAACTCCAACTGTCTTTCCGTGTGGCACCGTAGCTTCTTAGGCAGCTCTGTGGGAGTGTGTCTGTCTCGCCCTGCTGGGTTTGGAGGTGTGGGGGGGGGACTGAGAAATGATGTTTGCAGCTGAAAGTAAAAAAGCTGATATGGCTGTCTGTGCTGTCAGCCTTCAGAAATAAAACTGTGGGCGTGTCAGAGGACCCAGTACTGTAGAGAGAAATCTAAATAGAACTAATAACTCTGGAAAACCCGAAAGAAGGAAGTACATCTCAAGACGCTGAAACAGAACTGTCTGGAGAGATGCGAAAGGGAAGCTTACCTGTTTTAAAGAGAACTGCCTTCCAAGAAAACCAAAATGAAATAACGAGACTATTATGTTTTTGTCCTCTGTCTAAATATCAATGACCAGTTATTAACAAATGACCCCCACATCTGTGCCTGTAATTTTTGCACATGCTCACTGACCCTTGCAATGAAGGATTTTGCACACCTGATTAGGAATGTAAATATCTTATAGGATAATATGCTTTTTCTTCAATATTTTGCTTCGGGAGGTACAGCAGAATTGAACAAGCTCCATACCAAATAATACCACCTACATACCAAAACTTAATATGGCTCTTTGGCCAGAATGTAAACATCCATGTGAATTGATGCCTCTTAATATACCCGGGTATGAAAATAGATTGGTATTGACAGGTATAAAAATAAATTGGTATCAAAGTTCACAGGTCTTGATACCTATCAATTGGTATTGGTGTCTACTGATGACTACCATAACAATAAGTATCTGTGTCTATCAAAAGATATCGATATTGATAGGTATCAATGCTTATCTAAATCAGTCTATCAGTACCTACCTATCAATAGGTATTAAAAATGATAGATATTAAGGACTATTACTATTGAAAGGTATAAATATCAATAGGTATAGATGCTTATTGATACTGCAATCAGCATCAAAATTGATAGGTATAGATGACTTGAAATCAGTAGCTCTTGAAATTGATAGATACTGATGGCTATCAATGTCTACTGATGCCTATTGATTTCAAAATCAGTATAGAAATTGATAGCTATCAATGCCTACCCATATCGAGATTGGTATTGACAGACATTGATATTAAAAGGTTTTGATCCTTTATAATAGGTACCATACTATTTGAATGCCTATTGTTATCAAAATTGGTATTGAAATAGGTTTTGATGCATACTAATATTGAAATTGGTTTCAAAGTCAAGACATACCAATAACTATACTTATCGGTAGGTATCAATGCTTTTTGATAGATATTGAAATCACTATTAAAAATTATAGGTATTGATGCCTATCAGTATTGAAAGGTGTTGGTATTGATAGGTATTGATGCCTATTGATAGGCGTTGATGCCTGCTGATAGCAAAAGGTAATGATGCATATAGGTATCAATGCCTGTCAATATCAGAGTTTTGAAACTGATAGGCATCAATGGGTAGCAATGCCAATGGATATTGAAATCAGTAAGTAGCAATGTCTATTGGTATCAAAATAGGTATCAAAATTGATAGTATTGATATCTTTACTATGCTTGGAGACTTGCAGGTGGGAGTATATACAACCGATGTGTACCCAGTAATTATTTATAGACTAGCACATTCACAGGAACAACATTCTATTAGGCCAGCCAGAAATGTGTGCACCACCCCTAATGCAAACATCTGATGAGTCTCTGCTGGTCAGTCAGGTGGAGAAGCATTGGCCTCTGCTGGTTCTTTGAATAAACGGTTCCTTGTTCCTGCTGACTTTTGACTATTACTTCTTTGGCATTTTATACCTTTTCATGGCAGTATTTGTCTCTCGAGTTACTTCAGTTACTGCTTCAGACTCAAAAATTTCGCTTTACTCTCTGTTTTTACTTCTTACTACTTTTACTTCTTCTTATCTTGCATTGTTTTAGCTTGCATACTCTCTCACAGCTCAACAATAATTTTCCATAAAGCTGAACCACAGTCATACTTCTGTGCTTTGCAGAACTTGGCCTCAGACCACAGAAATCTGAACTCCTGGGCCATGGGTCTGTGTTCAATTTACAGGGAAGAGATGGCAATGGCTCAATACGTCAGAGTTCCTGTTTAATTACACTGACTCGTTATATCCTTTAAGTTTAGTGGGGATGAATGTTGAATGGTCAGATTTCCCAGGAGATGTCCCACTCTAGACATAATGATGGATGGATTTACAACTTGGAGAACCCCTTGGTGCTTTAGTGGTGGTGCACATATAAAATGAAGAGCAGAATCTGATTCTCATTCTTCTTGAGACAATCTAGACCCATACACAGATACGAAATTCACTTAGTCTCCAGCATCTGTATTTTATTTCTGTATCTGAAAACATCTGTGTCCATATTGCCACAGACAATTGCTTTTCTTTCAAAGAAAAAATGTCTGAGAAGTGCAACTTTTTCTTCTAATTTTACTTTTCCTTTCCTTAAAGTACCTTAATATTAAACAGACATCTTGGCCGTAACCTTTTTGCCCTTCCTAAATGGTTACTCCAAAGTCAGCAGGCTTTGTAATGTTCCTGAAAAGCTACTAGGTTATTAGATCAGGGAAAGCTTTTAAGAATAGAACCTTCATGGAAAATATGCTGTTTCTCTATCCTTTTCTTCCATATTAAATAGTTTCTGCCTCAAGTATTTCTGCTGATCATCACAGGGTGCACATATGTTAATGCATTAGTTCAGAGAGGGGATGTCCTGGTGACGTGAATCTTTCCACCTCCCTTCCTTGCCTCACGTTGGTATGTGTTGTCAAATTGTCTTGGAGAACACAAACTGAGTTCCTTTTAGATTAAACTAAAACAAAAGGCAGACTGCAGGAGCATATTTAAAGTGCTTTAACTGCTGATGGTCATTCAGTGCAGAAGACTGGGGTAGAGCTACTATAAAGCATTTCCCCTTCCCTCCAGAAACACCTGTTTTGCTCTTCAGATTTGCTCTGATTGTGCTGCGCAACTTGCTAATTAAAGTGTAGCTACAATTATGCTGTATTCGCATCAATCTCAAAGAAAAAAAAGTATTTTAAGTGAGGTGCGAGTCCTAAAAATAGGCTTACATGTTAGCATTTTGGTGCTGTTTCCAACAGAATAGCATTTTAATAAATGATAGCCTACAAGCTCAGTTTAAACCTTACCATCATTAATAAAGCCTACTGAAAAATACAGGTCATCAGCATAGTAGTTTGGTGTCTTAGTCTTTAAAGCAGATGCTTAATATTTAGTATCTGTTTAATCCTGATGTTATCAGATATATGTGATGGAAGTTTAGTAGGGAATTCTGTTGATGATTACCAGAGTGAAATAGAATTAGGTTCTTTCATGGACATTCTTTGCTGAGTTAAAAGTGCAGTCGATCTTATTTTCATCACTAAAATAAATGCAAAGGACTCTTACCTGTATTGGTAGAACACATTTCTGAAGTGCAGGAGAGCTATTTCTTAATGGTGATGACTTTAATGGAACTGTACTTGCAGACCTAAATTTCACTCGTTGGCATCGTAGAACTCCAGACAAGAGCTTTCCTATTTAAAATCTTTTGCTGTTTGTTTTTACATGGTGGCTTTCCTTCTAAACTGCAAGAATATAGATAGCATAACTCCTGCCATAGCTCAAACCATGGCATGGATGCTTTTAAAAAAAATTGCCATTGTGATTATTCTCTGAATGTTTGTTACTAAAGCCAACCAAACTAAACAAAAGCGATTCCTGCTGCTTTTTGTCTGATTCTGCAGATTGCCTTTACTATGGAGGTAGTCCTATAGTATAAGCCTCAATATTTACTGATAAATTAGTAAACTCCATTTACTTTCTGAATTTTCTTTAATTCTTACAAAGTGTACAATAATTGAGAAAATGCGCTCAGAGAAACATCAGCTTTATGATGCAAAGAATAGGGCCACTTCTGCATTATTTCTATGAAGTGTTCCACAAGTCTTTTGTGACCATTTTATTCTGTGTAGCTTTGTTAATTGAGATCGGTGTATGGCCTTCCCTACAGAAATGATTCCTGGGAGTGGAAGAAGAAAAGATGCAAGTATGTCTGTATTGGCTACTATGTATTAGGTACCTGGACTACTATAACTCAAAGACATTTGAATTAGGAGTACAATTTAACAAACATGCTAGAAGTAGTGGTCAGAAAACCACCCTAACCATTCTGTCGGTTAAACATGTAATGGCTCACTTCGCAGAAGAAGGAACTTTAAACCTTGTCTGTGTAATATCGTGAAAAGAAATCTGGATTTACAGGTCTTTTGCTAGCCACATTTGGAATGGAGAAAACAAGTACGCTAACTTGAAGTGAGGAAAAGCTGATGTTTGGTGGGCCTTCTGTTTCAGAGAAGCAGCTTTGTGCAGAATAGGGATACTTCTTAGAGGACTTCAGTCTTAGTCTTGGACACTTTTTGGACTATTTAGAGAATCAGGTAGCTATGTACGTGGGTGTATTTAGTATATACGACATTTTTAAAAGCTAAATATACAAACTGCTTGTGCTTCCTAAAACAGACATTTGCAGGTATTATGTTGCACACAGAGTTAAGTATCAGTTTGCTTCACTAGCTATGTGCCCCCTGAAGAAATGAGCTGAAAATTGGAGTGTCCTGAGGCACAGATGTAGAAAAAGACCTATTTTGAGGAAGCTTAGTATTGGTTGATTCAGAACAGCAGGTGGACTAGGAAGTCTCATGAGTGACTGATAGAGAGCTAGTGAGTGCTTTGGAAATGTACCAAAGATGCCGAAAAGAGAGAGAATACGTAAGGCTGTTCAATCCAAGCAAGCCTAGACACACGAAGACTAAATATGGAGGGCTGAAACCCTTGATGAACGTCTAGACCGCAGTTTCAGACTAACGTGTTTATAACACTGAGCTGGCTAGAGAAGTCCAAATCTCATTCGGTCACAGGATACTGGCCCACTGTGAAAACTAACAAGGCTTCCTGGCACAAAAATTGCTTCAGAAAGAGGGTGTTCTTGCTCAACTAACCATGCTGCATTTAGTAACCAGGGGACCACCAGTGTGATTTTTTTTTTTGTCCGGCCAACAGAGTCCAAGGGACTCCCATCTCTCGCTGCTGTTGCAGCCGCTGGGAGGAACAGCTGCCAGGAATGGAAACAACATAACAAACATCCATGAGGAATGGGAGAAGAGGAAATGAGAAGCATTAAAATGAAAGAAGAGACACAAGACAAGTTCTCCTTAATTAATGGAAGAATTTTGATGAGGAAACGTTCTATTGACTGAAGCAGAGTAACCTTCAAGAGAACATATAATTTGTGTTTTGGCAGCCAGATCTAGCCTGTGATTTCTGGTGAAGAGATACTTTGAAAAGTGCTATTTACTTTGACCATGTAGATTATAAATATATTAGTAAAATACTGTTATCCTTTAGTTACCTATTCATAGGAAGGGATGGCTCATCAGATTTTGGGTTCAAGCTAGTGCATTTTCCAGGAAAATTTGTATAGCCAGCTCCTGGTTTGAAGTAAGAAACCAAATTGCAGACCGTTTTCTTAGACGGTTGGAGCTTGGTATATCTAACAAGCAATTTTCTGCTGAAAATGTTGCTGTGGTCTGTATCAACGAAATTCTTTAGTTCATCTACTGTTTTTGCTGTTTATCAGAGGACTTTTTGTTCCTTCAAGAAAGGTTTATTGTAATCACGGCATAGATTTGGGCATGAAAGTAAAACCATTACAAATGTCTTGCTGTTCTGATCATCAAATTCTGTTCTGTTTTCCTTTTAGTTGTGTAGGATTTAAGTTGTTTTATTCATTTGACCTTTAATTCAAAGGATGAAGGCTAGTATCGACAAGTACGGAAGAAGTGCTTTGACCTTGTATCTTGTATCATGGGGCAAATTTAACATTTCACAGAGTATTCCAAGAAGGTTCTAAAAATTATGTCCCCAAATCGGGGTAAAAAAGATGGGGAAAGGCATTAACCCTCAACTTTTTTGTATTTTATGTCTTTTTCCTTTCAGAACTGCTACTGTAATACTAGAACAGATAAATTAGTCATTCCTAAGTCTCTCACCTAAATCCGTAAAGAATAAGGTGGTCTTTCCCTATAAAATGTAGCAGTCAGCAGTTCTTAGATAGATGAAAAAAGGGAAAGGTGTCAGGAAATGAGGACATTCCAAACTCTGCACATCCACTAAGGGACACTTTGTGGTTTATCATTTACCACAAAATAGCTGTGGAATTGCCCTTCATGTATGCTCCCTTCTGGTTTGGGTGTCGTGGTGGTATTGTTGTTTTTTGGGTTGGGTTTTTGGGGGTTTGTTTTTTGTACGAGAGAGGAAGACATGACTCTTACAGTATGGGAAAAATGAATGACAATGATCTTTTTTTCTAAAATCCAAATAGAGCTCCACAAATTGTTTTTGTAAGATGATTTTGGATTATCAGGAAAAATTTGTGTTTTTTAAATAGACAAAAAAGTATATTTTAAATAAACTGACTGTGGTGATATTTCATATATAGGTTCTGTTACCTGTGTGACCAAAAATATATATGTACACACAATAGGGATGACATGGTACAAGGACTGAACATGTGTTAAGGAATAATATCAAAAGGAAAACTAACTCCTAAACATTTAAATTTGAATCATCAGTATCTTGCTTTCTTTTTTTTTAAAAAAAAGTAAATTGTTAATTGCCTGGGGCACATTAGCACCTAGTTGGACAAAAACTTATGAAGTTGTCTAATTTTAGGTAGGCGTGATAATAGTCCAGTTGATGCCTCTGGACCTAAATGTGTGTAAAAATGTGTTTGTAGAGTTACTGAGTCTGCCTGGCAGGTAGTTTACTTTCTTCATAGCAGCCTGTATGGTATTGGAAATACTGGACAAAAATTTTTTTGTTGGTGGTTTTGCTTTGTTTTCAAGCAAAATAACATTCTGGTTTTTTAACCACTTGAGACCTGAGTGTTGATTTTTTTTTTTTTTTTTTTTTGCATTATTTTATGCAAGAAAAGAGGACAATGAATTAACATAACAGCTTTATCCAAAAAAGTTATTAACTATGAGCTTACAATTGCCTCTAACAACATTTTATATAAAGATAACAAATCAGTAAATATTACAGTCATTAGTGTTAATCTGATATATTAAATCAATTAAACTCTTTAAGGATTAGTTTTTATCAATCATACTTTTCTAGAAGACTTCACATACAAACTTTAGAATGAATTTGCAAATACCTATGTGTTTTATCGCTATCTGTGGGTTTCTTCTGGTCTCATCATTTATGAAAAGCTGCACTGGGATGTTGATTGTGATCTGAAGATTCCCCAAAGTTTGGGTTGCTTGTTCACTCATGCACATGTTTATGAAGTTCTTCTTTTAGAGTTATCTTACTGATCTCAATGCAATAGAAGTCTCTCTTGATTCTGTTGTGCTAGTGAGACCACAGCTTTCATCCTTCTATGATCCTCTTTGCCACTAAAAGAAAATTGGGAGGACTCTGAATGGAAAAGAAGGAAATTGCTGGTGACATAGCCGTTAGTTGCTCTGGGAGTACTTGCGGCATCCTTCAGTTTAATTTGCTTAATATATGTAATTAATTAAGCAACTACAAAGTGATAGAAATGTATTTGTGGATTCAGTCGCTGTAAATTAGTGATAAACAATTTGATACTGCAGGATGTTAGTGCTTTCTCTGTGGGACTAATGATCTCTAATGCCTCAGCAGCCTTTTGTGGAGCTCATCATGTTTACCTATTAAAATGAAGTTATTACATTTTGCTATAGAAATCTTAGAATGCTCTTGCTACTCCCTGTATTTGGCTGTGAATCTCTGATCATGAATAAGACCTGAATGTTTAGCTGAATCCTGGTGGACAGGACCCAGTGTTATGGGTAGATACTCTTTTAGGTTTAGAGGGTGTTTATAGAGACATGGAGGATTCAGCTGAAGTATCAGCAGTTAATTCAGTGGTGCAGGGCATTCCACAACCTGAAATTTAAGAGAATTACCCTCTGTTTTTTTGGTTTGGTTTTGTTTTTTTGGGGGGTGAGGGTGGTTTTTATTGGTGGTTTGTTTTTTTCTTTTTTTTTTTTTTTTTTTTTTTTGAAGCCTCGCCAACTTGATCTTTCTCAAGTCTTCTACACAGCAACTACATGAGACAATTTTTTAAGTGTGATGTGTTTTATGGGAGTCAAGGGATTAAGGTGTCCTCTTCAGAACTTGACTTACAAACATTTGGGTATGCACTATTCTGTGTAATGTCATTGGAAAATATAATGCTACTCAGGAGCACCAGTGACTTCAGGGTTAAAATAAGCATCTTCAACAAAGGCAGAGTGGTCTCCTAAAGGGTGGAGATCATTTAAAATGTTTGGGCTGAATAGCTAGAACCTGTCTAGAGACAGCTTTAGCGTGCACAGGTGCTGTGCCCACATCGTGTGCTCTTGGGGTAGCTAAATGTGCAGCTACTGAGTCTGCATGCACAAATGATGATTTTTTTTTTCTATATGAAAGCCCGTAGAACAAAATTCAGAGGCTAAACTGAAAGAATTTTCAAAATTTAGGCTCAAGACCAAGGCTTCCTACTTTCCTGTACAGTATTCTTGCTGTTTTTCTTCCCTCATACTATTTAAAGGAAACTGATAATTTAGCTGGAGTCCAGGCACATGGTTATTAGTGTCATCTGTACCCAAGAGATAAGTGACGTAACCTTAGTGCAAAGAAAAAAAAATTGCAACTTCACTTGTTTCTTGCAAAAGTTGTTTTTTTTTCTTGAGGAAATTCATGTGGTTTGTTGTCACTGTCAAGCAGCGTAACATACTTACGAACTTAATCTCTTGGAAAATATATTATTTGTTTATTTTTACAAGCTGTGGCCTACATATACAGGAGATTTTTCTGTATGTGGAACAAAATGATTTCTCAATAGGGAAGTGTAAGCTGAAGGTAGTGGTATTATTAACAGAGGTTAAAAATACAAAAAAGTTAAGATATTTTAGTTGGTGTCCTATGTTTGTAGCATATCTAGCAGAAGTGTTATGCAAGTCTCAGATCTAAAATACTAGTGTTGTTTTAAAAAAATGAGTCAAGCATTAAGAGGTTTTTTTCCTGCAGTTTTAAAAAAGTGGTATAGTCAGAACATAATTAGTAAGTACAAAGATATGAGAGAGAATGATTTATCCCGAAACTGGGGCTGAGATGTGTGTTCTCCATCTCTTTTATTAGAGTTGAGGCATTGTGCAACAGAGCACGTACAGGTCATGAAGCGGGATGAGAACAAGCAGACCCTTTGGCTCTGCAGCACAGTGTTGTGAAATCCAGCTTGGAGAAAGTGGAAGCATCTAACCAACAGGTAGCCCTGGACCAGCACTTCTGGCTTCACTGGGCTGAGACTGAAGCCATGACCTCGCTATGCAGACTGAAGCAGTTCAGATCATATCAAAAAAATAAGAGCTGCAGATCTTCAAGGAACGTTGAAATTAAGACTATTCCAGAGCCAGACAAATGAGCAAGAACTTGCTGAACTATGCTTTTAGCCTTGGACATCAAAGTCCTTTGAACCTAGTCTCAGTAACCTAGGACGTTTTTCACTTTACTCGTGCTTAAGGCTCTCAGACCTGGCCTAAATTTTCACAGGGTTAAATGTGTCTGGTTTTGTGCTATGAAGCATTAACAGGGTTAGTGCAGCAAACACCTTGCTAAGTATGATTTCATTTGGTGCATGCGCTGGAAATGACATGCAGCTTTTAAACCCTCTGTCAACTAAGTCCTTGTTTGATGTTCACGTTGAGATGGTGGTCTTCAATCAGAGTACAATGTGTTGTGCTTGATACATCAGTTTATTTAAAAAATATCATACAGTTTGAATGGAAATGGCTATATAGAATTCTCTGCAATTGTAAAATGCAAGCTCGGGGAAAAATCCTAGCTGCGTGGAAGTTAGTGGCATAACCACTTATTCCCAGTGAAAAGAGAATTTCAACTCATGCTTTTGGTTTCATTGGTTGCTGACAAACTGTAGGTACATGGAGGGAATTTTTAAAGAAAGGCAAGCACCAATGTCTTCCTCCCTCAGCTGGGCTTGGACATCTCCTGACTTTGAGATACTTGGAAAACAAAGCATGCATGTGTGTATGTAGTAGAAAAGGACTTTGTGTGTACGTTGTAGCTTGATTTTCTGGACTGCTATTTTTTCAGGGAAGAAGGTAGAATTCGGGGTATTAGTGTATCTTTTCCAACTTCAAAAGGATTTAAAATATTTAACCAGCTGTTAACTGTATTCCGAAGGGTAACCAGCTTCCTCGGTTAATGGGGCTCCCTCGTTGGGGACAGTACGTGACAGATGTACACATTTTCAATACCTAATCGTTCTGTTCACATGAAACAACAGGGCTGATGCTGTTGGTGATCTTGGTGCCTCATTACGTTGCCCGAGGTTTGGGACCTTTTTGCTGTCACTGATTTCCTTCCCTGAAATCGAACTGCAAACAAGCAAACTAGGTTGGCCGAGGCGTGTGTCAGGCACTACTTGAGTGCACAATACTTGCAACGTTTTATTAAGGCAGTCATGAAAGGTGCTTAATTTCCTTAAAAAGAGCAGGACCCCAAAGAATCCACAGGAGCAGCTCTTTGAAAAGCATGACATAAACATGTAAAGGTAGAACCAAATCATTGCTCTAGGCTCCAGCGCCGGCACGTTGGGAGAGGAAAAATCCCTTTGCTCCATCTGTGCATCTGTCCAGCCTATCAGTCGGTATGTGCTTTCTTACAGATGTTACTGATCCAAAGCACTACACCAGAGTGCCAGTACAAGATGTACTCTGGCATGGGACTGTGTGCTATAGGGCTGGCGCTCTTTCAAGCTTTCCTGAACTTATCTTCTGTAAACTTTTTTTTCCCTTTGTGTACCGTGGCTGAAGACTCTGCCTGGCTCCCTTAAGTAGTTGGGCCCTTTTCCAGAAGAGATCTGAGACACTGTGGGCTCACCTTTAGCTTGGCCAAGGGCAGATATGCTGCCATGGTTGGCTGAATATTTGAGAAGCCGAGTGGGCTGGAACTGTGGTTTTGGCAGTTATGTACCTGTGCTCACTGCAGGATGTGCCTGTTCCTCCTTTAGAGACACCAGATTACAGTTGGCACTTTTACTTTGTCCCAGTACTCGCGCTTACCTGTGAAGAAAGTAACCTGCCTCAGATTGTCATAGAAACATAAATGTGCAATGGTTTAAAAGCATGTCCTGGATAAAAGAGAGAGATATTATTTTCTGACTTGTGCAATTTGAGGAGCAAACACAGATGTTTACCCTGTGCCAAAATCTGCCCACATAAGCAGATCAGACTTTTTTTTTTTTTTTTTTTTTTTTTAAATGTTGTTCTGGAAGGTCAGAGACTATTTTGTTTGCTGCAGGTTTTTTTGCTTAGTGAAGCAAAGTTCACAGGAGCCACAGTACTGATTTGATTTCCAAGTTTTCTTCAGTCTTCATTGTGTGTTTAGTTAAATATATCTGTGGCAGTCTCGGCTTTGAGCAGTTGCAAAGAAGCTATAACTTCTAAATAAGCAATAAACTCCTTTGTCTATTTAAAAAAAAAAAGTAACTTCAGAATTACTTTTATAAATTGGTATGAAATTATTGGAGGGCTGTTTACATTGTGAGTGCTTGCATTATGTGCGCTGAAAAGTTACTATGCAGCTGTTTGTGGTTTTGCCTCTGAACATCTTCACATGCAAAGACTCTGATACCTCCTGTAACTCTCATTGCTCTCGTAGACTCTGAAGCAGAAATTTGGGGTTAGACACAAATGCAATGTTTAAGGATAGTTGACCTTTTGTACTGTGTACGTTTCAAACAGCACTGAAGGATTAAGCTATTGTAATATGTTAGGGCTGAATCATGAGATTGAGTCTTTTTGCTTTGCCAGGGGCAGTTTTTATTTGTACCTCTTTACCATTATGTCTCAATGTCTTATTTGCAAAATAGATACTAATTCTCTACCTGATAAGGGTACTGTGGCTTTTCTTACGTTTATGAATTTTTTACTGGGTGTGTATTTCTGATAAGCTGTTAGCAGAGCGGAAGCATAACAGTGTGGTCTGTGTTGTTCTGGTTGTGCATTAATGCCGCTGGCCAGATACAGAGACAGTCAGCTAGGGCTATTTGCTGCAAGGTTATGTAGCTCACTTGTATATGGGATAAACTGCCCTGTTTATCCCAATACCCCCACCCCCCCCTTTTTCTTGGGAGGGGGGGTGAGAGATGGAGGAAGGGAGGTTAGAGAAAGGCTCAACTTCCCCTGTTGTGTAAAGGTTCTTTTGTGCTAGATATTCTGAGCCTCTTCTGAGTTCTGTTTGATAGTGTTGAACCTCTGAATATATGTAATAGTGAAATGGAAGTACATGAGGCAGCTTTTATAACATTTATTAATTAAATGTCTGATTAAGACTTTCTAAACTGGTTTTTGTGCTTACTTATGCAGTGAAACTCGCAGAAAAGCTCAGCAATCAATATTGCCACACGAAAAAGACATTTTGGTTTTCTCAAACGTTTTCCCTATGTGTTAAACACTGAATAACTTAATTTCTAAAACATATAATTGGTGAAGTAAAATAGCTGAAGTAAACAACAGTTGCCTATTTGTTTGGCTAGCATTTTCTTTATTTAGAAGTGATGGCTTCTTTTACACCCTTTTTGCCTTACATCTGTGTACTATTGAGCTAAAGTTACTGATATTTGAAGTAGGTTTCAGGACAACTGCATCTGAAATCAGTGGACCTCTAACTATTTAGGGAGAAAATTTTCCCTTTGTCAAAATTATGATGGACACATCCGCTAAGGGGGATTTCAAGCATGGAAACTGATTTCAAGCTGGTAACCTAAGGAGAGGGAGCTGTACCTATTGAGGATAAACAGAGTATCTCCTCTGCATTGTAACTTATGTCTAATTGTCCTACGTCTGTTTTCTGCCATGGAGGGTGTATGATCTCTTGTGGCAGACCTCAGTTTCATGGTCTGGAAACCGCTTTAAATTCAATGAACTGTGAGTCATCACATTTGGAAGAGGCTGTCCCAGGAGAGACCGCAAATAGAAGCAACTCTGGGGCAATTCCATAAAGTACCAAGTGGAACCCAAAAGGGCCACATGGAGAGTTACTTCCAAGATTTCTGCTCTTTCCAGAAATGTTACCACAAGCTGCTCAGAGCAATTCAACAGCTGATCTTTTTTTAAGTTGAATCTTCTTCTGACTCCTAAGGATCCAGAGTTGAAGTTGCCACTTTTTTCTTTCTTCTTTTTTTTTTTTTTTTTTAAATTTTTTTAAAAGTCATTTTGGCAGTAGGTTGTTCCTGAAAATAGAAATTGATTTTTGTTGTACTTCCCCAATAAACTGGTACCACTACTCCACTTTTAGCAACCAGTTATCAGGACGCACTCCGCAATCAGAAAATCTGTCATCAGATTCTTTTGAACTCTTCTGCGAGTCTTGTTACAACACCTTTCTTTTACTGCATGATTTCTGCCTGCACAAACACAATTTAATACGGAAGTTCATTTAGATTAGCCAGTGTAAAGTTGCTTGATGAGCTGCCAGATAGGCACGTGTATATACTTCAACTGAGATTTGATCTGTTGCAGCTAAACTCTCACTTGCCTGAGGTTTTCACAATCCATTCTTCCTGTACTTAGGGCATTACCTTGGCTGCTAATTACTTCTCTCATCATGTTCAAAACTGTGTTGTTTACCTTAAAGGTGATGCATCAGCTTCATCTCGATTAACTTGCAGACCTACAAGTTAACTGCCTGCTTCTAGTTGTTCCCTTGAGGTTCTTGTTCTACTGGTTTCCTGTCAGTAATTTGGAAACACTTGGTTTCAGTAGCTGTACTTTTAGATTTTGGAATTTAGCAAATTTTACCTTTTGTGCATACCCGTTCCCACTTTACTTTCAGATGAATATACAATGTTAGCAGTTGCATATCTGTGCAATGATTGTGCTTGATTTGCAAAAATATTTTAAGATACCTATGTGCAAAATGTCATGGAGGTATACTTTGTATGGTGTTATGTACTATAGACCAGACCAAAGGAGAGGATATAGTTTAATCATTAGAAACCTTGGACCGAGAGGCATGACTTTAGGTTTCTATTCTTGGTTTTAATGCTGACTTAACATGTGACTTGTGCAAGTGGTTTAACCTTTGTATGCCCCTGCCTACCCACGCATCGAATGAATATTATAATCTCTACTTCTCAAGTTTTGTCATTAAAAACACTACCGTAGTCCCTCAATTGCAAGCACCCTGTTTGATAGCATGTTAAATATGAAATTCAGCTCTAAAGATTAATTTTCATCCCTCTGCATTGTCATCCCTTAATGGCACAGCTCCTACTTTACTGGGGTACTGGCTCATACACCCAGTTAGTGATCTCGCACAGCAACTACATTTCAATAAAACAAAGGAACTATAAACCAGAAGAATGAGGCTTGTGACTGCAAGAGAAAGCACATCTTCGGAGTATGGCCTGTGAATCTGCAAATCACTCCCACAAACAGTGCTGGTAGCTGTAAACCTCAGCTTCAGAGTAAAAGGAAATAAGATACTACCTGAGTTTAGTCTTTTTTACTTCCCTAATACAGACACACCAAAATTCAGTGCTTGTAGATAAGAAGGAAGAAAAAGCCAGAGCGCTGATTAATTTTTTTGGTGCGTATTTTTGTGGTCAGGTGACATGTTGCCATAAATGATGTATTTGGATTGGACAAAACTGTGACAACTGTGTTCCTCTATGGTCTATACATAAACTGTGTGAGCACGTTTTATTTCTGCAGGAGTTAAATTTGTAAGTGGTATAGATTTACATATGCATGAGTCAAACCCTTTTTTGTTCCTTTGCTCATGTGAGTAGATCAACTAGAGACAAAATGGACCTCAACAGGATTTGGCCCAACCGTGCATCTGTCTTATCTCTCTGCAATACATACATCTCTCACAGGAGATGGGAAAAGCTCTCTGGAAGCTCATACTGTCATACTCTTGAAGATTAAGTACAAGCTAAAGTTTTGACAGTGCTGGTTTAGATCCGTACTGTGTTCTTCCCCTCGAGTTTCTAATCTTCAGATTAAAGAAGGGGATAATTGAAGTAGAAGTTCTTAAAAACTGGAGCCAAAAGAGCAAAAGAACAGTTTTGAGTTCTAAGTGATACTCGGGCTAAGTTTAACAGTGGCGAGAAAGAAACTCAACTTTGTGAGCTCCACTTTCATGTGCAGAGGCTCTGCAAGAATTAGTGGAAAAGATTACAAGTGTAAAAGGAGTATTATAGGATTAAAAAAAAAAAGAAGGAAGAAAGAAGTAAATAAAAATATTTTATCAGACACAGCTGCAGCAGCGTATTTCCAGGAAAGGCTGCAAAAAAAGTGCTGAAAAGCCACATATTCTTTCCTTGGCTTTGTGCATCTGCTCAGAAATAACAGTCAAGAGGGAGACATTAAGAAACTACATAAATGATCAAAAAATTTAAATAAAATTAATATATGAATGACTATATCCAGTGAAACAACTTGGAGAAGGGACCAGAAGTTCTGTGTGTTAGTACAAAGCCTAACTCCAAGCCTGACACGTATTCTCCGAGCGCTCTGGAATGAGTGTTAATACTGATATCAAGATGACTGAGGCACAGAGTCTAATGACATTATTTATTATAACAAAATGCCTGCTTTGCGGAGGGGATAAATATCTATTAGAGTTGAAGGCTGAAATTCTGGCCCCACTGATCTCCATGGCAAAATTTCTACTGACTCTACCTCCAGCAGAATTTTACCCATCACCTTGAAATTTAGGCAGTGGAGGTAGGAGAAGACTACTGTGAGGTTGTCTCTCACTGGTTTGGTTCCGAATCTTTAGACTCAGACTGCAGTCAGATGTTTAATGCAGAATTAAGATAGATTTCTTTGTTCCGTGTGGCTTGCTTTTACCATCCTCCCCAGTTTCGCTGTAGGCAGCGTGCCTGCACTGGCAGGTTGAGCCGGCCACTGAGTTTGTAGAGAAGTGAGGACCACCCTTAGGGTCCGTTCCGGTGTCTGCCGCTGGTGTTCTCAGGCAGGAGTCATAACGGCGTCTTAAGCTGCTAAAGCTGATTCTGCAGCGAACAACTCATTGCTTTATTTAGATCATATGCAGATCCTTTTTTTTTTTTTTTTTAGCACTGTTTTGTATTAATGATGCCAATGGCTTTCTCGGGTGTGCTTTATTATATTCTTTCCTGGTTGACCATAGCTATATTAGTATACAACTTTATACCTGTAGCGGTGAAGTGGTACAGGATGTAACCTTTTCTTTGTGAAGTGTTTTCCATTAATTTCCAAAATTATTCTTCCAGCTACTAGCCCTCCAGTTTCTCAATATTTCCTTTTAAAACCTGTGAGCACATTATTCCAGAACAGTCTCAGAGCTACACTGCACACAGAGACAAAAGAGCATCTTTGTTGCAGTTGCGTTACCTTCCTCATAAAGGACTAGCCGCTTTTGCAGCGCAGAGGGGTCACGTTTGTTGAGTTTTCTACAGTAATTTAGATAGCATTTTTAGTCGCTACTTTCTGAAACACAACCCACCGTTCCGCAAACATTCACGTTCTGTTCCTACATATATGGCCTTGCATGGCTTCCAAGAGAAATGTTTCCTAAAATACAAGATGTAACTTAAACTTGGCTGTATAGGCAAAGGAAAACTAATTATAGAAAAACAAAAATATTGCTTCAAATCTAGGGAGTTTGAGACAGGAAAGTTTCTATCATTCCTCTTTAGAAATTAGAGCGCATTCACATTTAAGGTTTTCTCAGAAGCCAGTTCTGAACTTTCTTGGAAATAATTCAGAAAAGTGGGACAAACAGTATTTCCAGTGATTCTTCAATCTTTTACAATGGACAATATTTAAAAAAAAAAAATCATCATCTAGTAGAGGTGCATATCTCTGTGGAGTAAATGCCAACTGACAATAGCTTTACTAATCTGGATTACTTTTTATGGACTTTTGAGAAAGTAGTCTGGGAGCTCCCAAGGGGTCTGCAGACCACCAAGTGAAAAAAAACCTCTGACTTAATCTATTCCGGCCCTTATAGCGTAGCACAGCGGTGGGCGCAGGCTGTTTAGGTAATACAGATCAACAAAGTCTCCGGTCACTGACTCCTTTGGCAGTATTGAAAATTAGCGCTTGGGGTAGGTTCCTGGAAGCTCAGGGGTAAGATGATGGGGGTGCGAACGTAATTCTGGCAAGAAGTGGACTGTTCATCAGACAAAGTGATCTGGTGTGTCGCGCAGATGATCACCGGTGCCTGATGGCTGTACCATGAATGGCAAAAAGGTAAGGCCCTGATCCCGCGAATATAAATGACATCAGTGGCGCTACTTCTAATTAGACTGCTGATGTGCGCAAAGCTACTCCATCAGGTATCTTGATGGGTCTGGATGCCAAGGAAAGTGCGGGAAAATGTAGAGAATGTGTGTCTCATTTTCATGTAGATGAAAACAAGGGGAATCAAAGTCTTAGGCTCTAAAACCTGAAGATGCTTCAGGCTGTTCTATGAATAAAACCACCACTGTCTTATTTTCACAGTGAAAAACACCTTGGGGGGGAAGGATATTTTTGTAGTGAAGTACTACTTTTTACGATGCGTAGCAGTGTAAGTGCCGTTTCGTTATTGGGCAGGTAGGTGGGTGAGACGGCAGGATAAATGACTCGGTTTGCATGGATGAGTAACGACCCAATTCCTCTGTTGAACTTAGGTGTGATTCTTTGGCAGACTAATATTGCTGTGGAGGCTGCATTAATTTGTATTTGCATACTATGGGGATCACTTTCCACAGATCGCCTTGATTCTGTGTCTGAGATTACGCTGAATCTTCTCGGTGGTGTTTATTACCTCCTACTGTATTTGCTCAGGAATTCTGCTCAAAAGGGGGAGTTCTCCTTTGCTCAGGGAGCACAGGTGCAATGGCGTGAGGTAAAGCGCTTTACCTGGAAAATGAAGAAATCCGCATTCAAACATACTTTGGTTTTGATAATGGGAAGTTTAATATGTAATTTGGTGCCAACGCAAGATAATTTAGTTTCCTGCTCGAAGGACGTGAACTGAACCGCAGTGTGTGTTAGCGCTCTCTTTCTAGTCTTTGGGAAGTATCAAAGTTAGGGAGCTGCAGGGATAACGCCGGGGGCTGAGAATAGGGAGCCTGCAGTTTTATTCTTGCCCTGGCAATTGCGCACCGTGTATGTGGCCACGGCATTTAACTCTTAACGTGCCTCAGTTTCTCTGCCTGAAAACCAGCCACTTACGCGTTATGCACAGGGAGCCTGTGCAGCACTGTAATTCCCGGTTCTGAAATCGGCTTAGATTTCTTGGAGAGAAGAGTTAATCGTCGCAGGGCACCGCCAGCAGTGCCACAGGCGGGATCTGGGCGCAGACGCGTCCCATTTCCCAGCTGCCAGCCTCGCAACGTTGCCTCCCATCTTCAGTTCCCAGCCCGCCTGGATGCGAGCGAGGACGGCCCCGGGCTCCGGCCAAGTGGGGCGCAGCGGGGAGCCAGGAGCTCCCCGCAAAGCCGCCCGCCGCCGCGGGCGAGGGGGAGACGGCGGCGAGCCCCGGCCCGGCAGGCGGGAGCCCCCCGCCCTGGCTGCGGG
>JAVJGG010000007.1:15215197-15225629 GCA_035590195.1 Aviceda cuculoides
GTGCCGGAGTTTGTTGACGAGGGGAACGGAACGTCCCCGGCGGTGTCGAAACGCGAACGTAACGTTACAGAACAACAAGCGCGGGGGAGCGGCGGCGAACGCCCGAAGTTGCTCGGGCGGCAGTCAGGGTAGCTCCGCGATCTCGCTCTTCCCCCGGGGCCTGGCAAGCGAGACGGGTCTGCGCTGCGGCGGGCCGGAGAACCGCGTTCTGTCTGTGTAACGGTCCGTCCTCGGCCTCCCGCAGGAGGCGAGTGCGGCTCTAGCGATTATTCCACTTGCTGAAATTAGACAAAGCCGCCCTGATGCTGCTGCTACCCTGCCCGTCACTGGGCTCGGGTAGTCGCCTGCTCGGAGGATGGTTTTTAATATTACTATTTTTTTCTTTTTTTCTTTTTTTTTGCCTTTCCCTTCCCGTTCGCGCCCGCCAGTTCATTGCCGATAGGCGGTGGGGTGTTCATTATTTTGGAGAGGGTGGAGGCAAAGGGTGTTTGTTTGTTTGCACCGCCTGCTGGTTGGTTTCCTGTGACAAGAGGTGATACACAGTTTCCAGAACTGTCTGGGAGTGGGAGGAGAGACAGACACAGAAAATGAGCTCAAGTCTCCTCCGTGCTGCTGCTGCCGCTCAATCCGCCAAACCGCCGTCCCGTCCCCTGTCGTCTCCCGCCTCCCCCTCCACCCCCGATCTCAGCGTGCAGCTGGGGGGGCGGGTGGGGAAGGTGCTTTGGCCGTTTTCGGCAGTGACAGGCGTTCGGGAGCGGAGCCGGGGGCACCAAGTTTGATTTGCAGCCGGGTCCGAGCGGATTGGTGTGGCCGGCGGCGGGGAGGAGCGGGAGAGGGAGCCAGGAGGAGGTGGGGGCGAGCCGGGCCGTTTCAAATGGAAAGCGGCGGCCGTGCCGCTGCCCGGGAAGGTGCCACCCCCGCGGGGGAGGTGTAGCCGGGCCGCGAGGCGGCTCCGTCTCCTCTTCCCCGCCGCTGCCCGTGGCTCGGCGGCGCCAGGAGCCCTGGGCGCGGGCGTTAACGGCCGGCGGGCGCCTGAGGCGCCGCGCGCGTGTGGGCAGCCGCCGCCCGGCCGGGAGCTGAGGCGGGATCGCTGCGGGAGGAGGAGGAGGAGGAGAGGAGGGAGAGCCGCCCCGAAGCCGGCGAGCGTGAGGCGCCGCTTTTGAATTTACTCTTCCAGCCCCGGCTCCCGCCCTCTGGAAAGGCGGCCCTGAGCCGGCAGCCGTTGGCTCGGCGGGTGGCGACCGCTCCTTAGGATGGGTAGAAGCGCCGCTCACCTGTGAGACGATTTGAAAAAGCCCCGCTTCCCGGGCGGAGTGCGTGCCTCTGACTAACTTCTCCCTCGGCCTCCTTCTTTTCCTTCAGCTGACAGCTTTATTTTAAGAAAGTTTATTAGATTTCACCCATAGGTGAAGTCCGTGGGCTCTTGAGACCTGTCAGTCGGTCCAGTAAGAACTGGCCATGTGTGACATGCAAACGACTGGTTTGTGCGGCTGCACACGAGCGTTAAAAATAGATTACCTGTCCTTGGATAACTGTTAGGTAGTATTAGAAATTATGATAGCGTTTAGCGACACATCTTAGTTGACATTTTAACGTTAAAGCGGGAAGATGCTTTTATGCTAGCCCTGTTTTGCTTTTTAGAGAAAGATTTAGCTGTGATTTGGAATAATTTCCTTTTTGAGCAGGCGCTGTCTTTTAAGTAAGTCAAAAGCTGCCCACACTTACAAACCTAAAACCTTCATAAAAGTTATGCCAAAATATGCTTGTTATGATTCTATTTCTAGAGGTTTCTCACACTCAGTGAGATATTGTTGAAACAGCAAGGGTTGTACGTTTTAGTGGCAGGATTTTCCCTCTGGCTTCAGATACCACTCGCTCCCTGCTTTTGAGCTATGTTTAATACATATGTTTAAAATAAAATAATAATAATAAACTCCCCTTTCTCCTCACAGCTGCAAATTTCCCTTCCAGCTTCTCTGGTTTCATTCCCAATTCACAGAATAGAGTTAAAAAGACTTCTAGTCTTTCCTCCAATGTTTTCTCCATGTGGTTAGTACTACTGCTTCGCGCTCCTGTTTTCAGCCGGAGCTGACAAAGCTGACATCTTTTTCTAGATGAAAGAGATGAATTACAGTGGGTACAGGGTGGGTTGAATTAATTCATGGAGCCCAATTTATCATTGCTCAAGATTTTGGGCAGTCAGTTTCACCAGCACAGTTTGGGAATAATTTGCTGCCACTGCCCAGATTGTAAGGTAATGTTCTGAGCTGACTTGCACAGGTGCATAAATGAACATGTGGATTGCTGAGAAGCGTTCGGCTGATATGTCCAAATTGTGCTTCTGCCTTTCCTTGTGAAATTTTGAATAGGTGCGCTGAAGGCAGTAGAAATACTCCTTGTGGAGAACAGTCTTGGCCTTGGGACATACTTTTTTGTTTCATGAGACTTGGAGGATTTTTTTGTAGTGTGGACTGTGATACATAATACTGTAGTATTTAATTTAAGAACTCTTCTTGTATCTTCATGACTACAAAATGTCACTGTTGAAGCTTTCACGGGTGATAAAGTGGAATTATGATGGTTAGATGGGTGGATTTTAATAGTATAACTTAAGTCTGATGTAGTTCCTTTCTTTATTTTTTTTTTTTTTTTTTTGGCCAGGCATAGAAGGAAGAAACAGATTTTTTTTTTTTCTTGCTATGTCAAGTGTTGGCTGGTGAAGACCGGAGTGGTGTTGTAACAAGCTATTTAAAAAGGGTACAGTAGTAGAAGCCAAATGTCTTCATCTACTATCCATTTCGTTAAGAGTATGTCACACTTCTATTTGTCCAATAAGTGTTTTGAAGCTATTTCTTGTGTACTAGAGATAATCAGGTCCTGTTTTCATTGCAGTTACTGGGCCGCTTTCAGGAGAAACCAGTTTTTCGGTTTGTCTTCAGGGTGTACATCTGTCATAATTCTGCTTTCTTCCCATTCTGTCTCTGCAGCTGTTCAGTGCAGTTTATTATAGTGACATCCGTTAACACGGTTACAGTTAATTGTCTGTCAGAGTTTGAATTATGCACTCTTTTTACCCAGAGGTTTATACAGCCCTTAAAAACACTTTAGTAGGAGTTGTGCTATGTAAAACCTTTGACCTGAGGATGTAGATTTTTTCACATATAATTATTTTTAAAAATTTGGTTCTGTTTAGCTATTTGCATAACAAAGACTGACACACTTTACATCTTTCTCTTTGATCATCTCTCTACTTGGGGTCAAACTGAGTGAAAGAGTATACCGTGTTCTTCACTGCACAGTAGTAAAAAGTTCTGTGGTGTGTTGCACGTGGATGTACATGTGTGCACACTGCCACGCCAGGGTAATGTCTGGATTTCTGCTCTGAGGAAGCTAGGAGAAAGGATTTGTGTTTTTTTTTCACTCGTATCTGTGCAACTCATGGAACTTCAGTGTGGGAGGAAAAAAGTAAGAGGAAAGTTTTTAGCGTTGCTGTCCAGTGTGGTTTTTGGGTTTTGTTGGTTGTTTTAAATTAATCTCTTGCAGAACTAAGAATGCAGGAGCGCGATAATGCATACTGGTAAAAATAGTGAGTTTGCTGTACTGTGTCATGTTGCTGATTCTAACCTATTGCACCGCATCTGCCAGCAAATACTGGGCAGTAGGTAGAAATGTCTGTATTCCTAACTGTATCTAGCTATTTGTGTAGAGTTAGATGTTTGTTGCTCACTTCTACAAGGGTGTGTAAATCCAAATGTTATTTTGTGGCCTGACATTGATTATATTGGATTATCATCTAGTCATTTCATTTGCATAGCATTTTACAAGTATTTTGAAAAAGGCTTACTGCTCTTTTCAAAATACAGTAGCCAGAAGAAATGTTTCAGGCATTGTAATCTTGCCTTTAGAAACAATCTGAGCAATTGTACCATGTAAGTCTGGAGGTGCGTTTGTACGTTAGAAGTTTGTACCTAATCAACAAGTAAAACCCAGAGCTTAGCTTTCAGAGCTAGGGTGATGGAAAAGGATGGAAAAGCCACTGGTGATGTATCTCTGTAAAGCACAGTGCCTTCAGCCTCTGAAGCAGCACAGCAGAGCGTGTTGCAACCTGTGCCAGCCTCACGAGTATTGCCCTGGTATGGGTAGCTCATCTGAGGGTGCTTGGTGGCTAAAAAGTCATGGCCTCTGCCCCATCTCTGCCCTTGCGGTGGTGTGATTGCATGAAGTGCTTTTAGATACTTTGTCAACCCTTGGAAATGGGGTACCATTGCCAGCAGAGTTATGGCTGTTTCTATAAAGCTGTGTTTGCTTGAGGGCTGGCGTTTGCCTGAGTCCGCTTTACTCCCTCCCAATAAATGGCTAAATGTTATAATGGAGTTCTCAGGAGAAATAACTATCAGCGTGCTGTGTGTTGGTCTGTCTGATTTCTGAAAGGGTGATTTGAACATGAAGTAACAATCATCTTTCAAGGAAAGGAAAGTGAAACGACGTACAAAAGTCACTGGGTTATTAGGAATTTACACGTGTCACTGAAAACTCAGGGAATATTTGGCTTGGTGATGCAGCAGCCTTTGTTACATGAGGGCTGCTGGACTCTGTTGTAGCTTTTCAAGTGTTGGGCTTACTCTGCAGGTGAATGGTGTATGGGCAAATGCCGCTTTGGGGCTTGTGTAAGAATTTGGGAAAAGCAGCTGTAGAAATGTTTGTGATAGAAGATAAAGGCTTCAAGGGCACTGCTTGGTTGGCTGCTTTGTTGCTTCAGAGAAGCATTCATTTTACAAAGGGGTTTGGGAAGTTGTTTTGTGGTATGTGTGGGTGCAGTGAATGTTTTGTGGAAACTCCTGGACTAAACAGCAATTATGTGGTTGCGTGCAGTTGTTGGGAATTGAACTCGGTAACCTGGGTGGTCTCTTCCTGTCCTGCAAGTGTTGCAGGCTGAGCGCATAGTTTTTACTTACTATTGGTATGAATCTTAAATCTTAGCTTAAATATTTCACCCTTTTTATGCTTACATGTGAATTGTCTTTGCTTACAGGCATAGTGATCATAGCCAATTTGTACCACTAAACTAGCTGTGGTACAATCAGTCTTGATGAACTTGCTTCTACTTCTGACCCATTGACAGAGCTACTTCAGTTTCAGAATATATTTTAATGAGAACAAAGTTGGATCAGATGCTTTGTATATGCACCTGAGTATATTAAGTGTATGTCAAAATACAGTCAAGTGAAAAATGCCGACATTTTCTTGACTCTGAAGAGTGAGAATCTGAAAGAAAAGTAATATTGCTGGCACTCAAATCTCGGATTAGGAAAGGAAAGAGAATGAAATAAGTAATTTTACTGAAAAGTTTGATAGTTTTTTCCATCCTGCCTTTTTCAGTATAAAAGTACCTCCTTATTTTTAGTTAAGGATGTCCCATGAAGAATGAGTTACTATAGTTGTTTTGTTGTTTTGTTGGTTTGTGTTTTTTTTTTCCCTCGGAGATTAGAAAAATGTTACTTGAATTCACAGTATTCTCTGAATATGCTGGGAAAATGTGTATGTCTGTGGTTGAACAGGGAAAGCCTGCACCTAAACCATCACTATCCATAATCCATGTTTATTTTTAATGCAGTTCTTGCGTGACTTTGAGGTCACCATCACCTGATAGAAACTGGTAAGTCTTCGAGACAGAGGCACTGTGATGCCCTTAAGAGCAGCAGCATTTCAATCTGTGTGATCGTAATTCTTATTAGCTGTTCTAGTGTTCTCTCTAGAACATGTGTTTTGAACTGTGGATATGAACATCTGGTGGGAACAGTTTAAAATAATTTTGGAAGTAAAAAAAAGCTGTTTTATTACTTCTAATGACAAAAATTCTAGGGAGTTAATCTTACGCGGTTTGAGACTTGCTCTAAGAAGCCAAATGCTGCTTTTCCATCTGTGATTTAGCTCCCTCTAAACTCAGGATAGGTTCAAAGATGGGAAAATGAGATCTCTGGATTTTAACTCTTTTTTTCACATGCATCTATAAAGGAATGTCACAGAAGTGTCATCAAATGGGGTATTTCTTTTGATGATACTTTTGAGAACACAGGCTTTTCAATGTGGCCAACTTCAGAAACCTGACTAGAGTGGACAAGGAAATTAGACGCCTTATCTAATACTCTGTGCTCCTGGACAGTGGATTCTGTTCTGGCTTCTCTTATTTCCTGAAGAACTGTGGAGAGTGCTTGAACTGGGAGGTGTGAATACCACTCTCTCCTTTAAACAACAACAACAAAGATGTTTAGTTTGGTTTTTAAAGACACCTGGTAGGAAGGAGAAGCTTCTGGGTCTTTCCTTATTTTGTGCATTTGCAGCAAGTATGGCTAGGAGAAGATGAACTCAAATTACACTTATCCAAAAAGATGTGGAGGAGCAGAATTTCAGATTTTATTGTTCATTGCAGGCTTATGAGTGTCATGACTGAGTAAAATACAATCTCCGGTTCAGTTGCTTGTGATTTGCTACTGATGGTAAAATGAATTACCATCCCCCTACCCCCCCTGCAAAAAAAAAAAAAAGCTTATTTCTTTTATATTAATCACTTTTGGAAGGGAAAATATTATTGTACTTTTTTGGAAATAGTTTCAGGCTTTGGTTAGGCTTTTTGGGTTTCCTTATTTTGGGAATTAGTCTTATAAAAGTTGAAAGCATTATTGAGTTTACTACAATGAGACGTGTTCTCACTAAACAAAGTTGAAGTAGTTAGCTGCATACTGAAGGGTCAGTGAAAAGAGTTTTGTTGAAAGGTTTCTCGGAAATCCCAACTCCCATGAAAATAAGGAGGTTAGATTTTCTGCACCTACCTAGAAGGAAAAAAGTATTTTGGCATCTGATTTCCAAATCTGCGCCCCAGAGGTATGTATGAGAGCTTTGCTGCTAGGAGAACACCCAGACCTTGTTGATACCCCGATTGATATGTGGTAAGCAAAGGCTCAGGGGATTTGATGTGCATCTAGAGTCCTTGTCAGTTTAACTTATGGTGGATATGCCTTTCTGCACTTGTCTTGTCATGTTTTTTCTGCTCTTCAACTTACACTTTTTAAGAGCTTTTTACACGTAAGTGCTGACTAGCTATTTACAGCTTCCTTAATTTTTCTGAATTTGGTTTCATTCCACAGAGAATACATGCAAAAATACCAATGCTCTGTGAATAGCAGTTAAGAAGATACAGAACTTTTGCCTTTATATCACCGGCTCATGTGCAGTTGAACTCAGTATTAGCAGAAGTCTGACAGTTTGGAGGAGCTGTTTTGTAATCAGTTGGTGGTCTGATTCCTGAAAGACAGTTAGTGTTAGGCATGGTGCTGGAAATGTGCCTACAGGAGGAAGGAACTCTCTTACCTTAGAGGGTGGTGGTGCCTTCCAGTGCATAGATGATGCATGTTTAATGTTTAGTTAATCTGGGAAAATTGGCTTGCTACTGCTGATGTTTCTCTTTTTTATATGTAAGTGGATGACTTTAGTCTTTGATTTCATAAATCTGGCACTTTAAACAGGAATAAAATGGTGCCAAAACATACTAGCCAAAGTAAATATTTACACAAGCAGTAAAAATGTTATTGTATTGCAAATCTAGTGTCAGAATGGGTAGGGGAAGCTAAGCATGTTGACTGCAGATATTTAGTGATTTTAAGACCTCTCAGAATAAAACACACTTTTGTTTTTGGGTGAAAGTGTTGGTGGGGTTGTCATTGGTGCTCTCCAGTTTTGTTTACCTGCTTGTATGATGACTGTTTAATTAAGCATCCTCCTTAAGATACTCAGTGTTCATATTTCAGATGCTGTTTAAAGTTGTTTGTTTTCCTTCGTGTGCTGTAATGCCATCAGAAACACAACTTGATGACTGTGTAGTATTATCTTGGGTTAAGTGCTGTCTCATTGCTTTGCAGGCTGCCTGCTGTTTCCCGTGGAGATCATGAAACGACGTCGGCTTCCTAGCAGCAGTGAGGATTCTGACGACAATGGCAGTAAGTGCTCCTTTGTTGTAGAGTGCAGTAGGTTATGAGTTTGAAGACACGTTTTAATGCAGTGTTTTATGTGACAGAGGCATTTTGCATATTGGTTGGACTGGTAGAAATGTGTATTAATAAGGATCTAGTTTTGAACTCAAGTCATTCTGAGCACAGGTGGGCAGTAGATTCAGGATCCCCCCACTATATTAATTAGGCAGTGTTAGTTAGTAAGACAAAAAAAAAGACAAAAAGTCGTTTGTCCTCTTGAAAAATCTTTGCAAGCAGTATAATTCATCATTACAAGGACAGAACTTGCATGGAGACATCTGCTAACGTTATCCACAGCTTAGTATTTAATAGAAGTTTGCATTAGGATTTTAAATTTGCTTCAGCCTTCTCATACTTTCTTATGCAATGGAAAAGTATATTGCTTCAAACTGAAGTAGGAAAGATTGATGGTGCATAAAAGTTGTTCCTTAGTTTGTTTGAAGATTATCTTATTCGAGGAATAACTTTCAAGAATTTGAATTCAGTAAATCAGTTATTTGGAATGTTTTTTTTTTTTTCTTTTTAACTGTTTCTGTACTGACATAGCTAACACTGAGCCCTGTATGGTGTATTTATCTCTTGTGTTTGGATTTGAGGGATTGATAATCTTTCATTTGGGCAGGAAAAAAAAGGGGGTGATAAAATGGCAGTTTGGGAAATGTGCCAAGGTGTTTTATTTGCCCAAACAAGCAAGTTGATTGTAGTTGACAATAGTGCAGCTTAGCCAGTTGTCCGAGAGATTTTCCTGGTTTTAATTTGATCTGTCTGGGTGGACATCTTCAAATCTGAAGTTTTTTGTGAGACTTCACACTGAAATGTAACAGAAAATGGTCAGGGAGGTTTTCCAGGTGCTTTTGAAAGCTTTATTCTGAGAACCCTGTGCTGCACTGTGGCCCTGCATAGGTGACTGCTTCACCTGCATGCGTTTTTAGGTGTAGCTGTGCTGCATGGGAGTCTGCTCAGGTATGGCCAAATCTGCACCTTAAAACAACCTTAGGCAAACTGTTGCTGAAATGAAGGAGTGATAAAAGGATTGGAGGAGGTGAGAACTAGCAAGCTGATTAGGAGTTAGTCCAAATAAGGTTTGAGTAAAATCTTACTAAAGAGGTGTGGGATTTGGTTTGTTTTTGGAGAGCTACCTGCAGTTGAGGGATTTTGGAAGAAAAAAAATCCTGAATCAGACCTGTTTTTTCTTGGTTAGAAGTTTACTTGGGGTTATAAAAATTTAAGTCGGTGTATTTCCTCAAAGGTGACGTGTACTTCACCAAAAGAGAGTTGTGTTTTTGCTTGTAAAATAGACAAGTAGCAGCAAATGTGATGTCTTTCATTAGAATTTTGCTTTACCCTTTTTTTCATTCCCCAGCGGCTTTATATAATAGTGTTTCTTTTTGATAATAGTGTTTATTTTCACTCTTTTATCTGTTTTGGTTTTTTTTGCTCTGATCCCTTCATATGCCTTGTGTTACAGGCTTTACCAAATAAAATATGGAGCAGATAATCTTGGAATTGAAGTTCTGAAATAGATACAATTGACTGATCTGTTGCTGATTATAATGCTTGTTTGTTATGTCATTTGATAGATAACTATCTGGAATAGAGCTGTTGACTTACTGAATTATGTTTTCCAAAAAAACTGTATTTTCATCTGTTCCATAGATCAAGGTGTAAGAAAATAAGTTAGGAAAAAAAAAAACAAACTCTCGTCCTTTTAAGATCTCTCTATTTTAAAGTCTAATTAATATGAATAAGTATTTGTTGAATAATTTACATGGCAAAAAGCAGTGAAATTTTAAAAATATTTTCAAGTATTGTTTGAAATACATACCACTTCCCTTTCATTACACTTTTTTTTTTTCTTGATTATGTTTTTTGCCTCTTGTGAAGTTACTGGGCAAATTCAGATACAGGTTCCTGCATATTCATTCTGTTGTTATACGCATGTTCAAAAAGATCAAGGGTTAGTAATCAGAAACTGAGATAACATTTAAGGGAGGGTCAGCATCTCCAAGGCTTTTTGTCATTCACTCATCCCTGAGAACAATGTCTGATGCTCAGGCCCTTTCTCTCCACTTTTCCTGTTACAGGAGATACCAGTACTTCTTTGCAACTGTGTTTGAATGTCAAGGGTCTCCCCGTACAGGTTTCACCTTCGTTTAATCTTTCCTTATCTTCAGTAGAATTGCTGATTACTCTCACTATTAATTTCTGTATAATTACTTTGTCAGTAGTATCTCCGATTCACTATACTGATACTAGTGTTAGAAGGGTGTAGGGTGCGGCGTTCGGAAGATCTCGTGATGTCACGGAAAGAAAGAGAATTGGTCACCGCCTCCCTGTGGCGCATGTGTAATCCCACCTACCTTTGCTAGTATATAAAGAGTTAACTGCGCAATAAACGAGGAAGT
>JAVJGG010000007.1:15232308-15338774 GCA_035590195.1 Aviceda cuculoides
TGCCTCATTTGCCTCAGTATTTTGGGGAAGGAGTGGGTTTTGTTCAGATCAGCATAAACATTGGTACAGCTTTAGTATATTATGAAATTTTAGGTACATTCATGCTGGTAGATTATAATGTCTGGCAACATTTGCAGCTATTGGAATGTGACTATTTATACTGTTAATTGTTAGAACAGCACTTCACGTGGCTTTGGCCCAGCTGACTAGCACTCTTTCATACAATTCCCAGGAACAGTTTGGGAGTTCACATGAGCCTGAGACCATTCCCAGCAAGCGGTTTGCTTAGAGCCACCTGTTTTGGAAGATATAAGACTTTACTGGTACAGATATGGGCTTTTCCATGCCACTTAGCCTTGATGCCACATAGTGGTCCTTGAAACCTATTTAGTAAATAAATGTAACTGGTGCCTTCTAGTGGTAAGGCTAATCAAGGTAATTTTTGTTCTTCCAATGTATCCCACAGCAGGAAAGCCTCTATCAAGCTTCTGCACATTCTTAATGAAATCTTTCATATTTTTAAACAAAAAAACCCAACAAAACAAAACATAGTTTATATCAGATATTGTGGGCTCATGCCCTTTCTGGCTTTGAACTTATGGACTGAGTATAGATTTGATGCAGTTTTTTGAGATGCCATTGTCAGAGAACATCTAATTTGTGAAAATACCTTTTTTGCTGCAAATTCTTGGGAGTGCTTCATTTTATCTACCAGTCGTGTATCCATCTGTACTAGGCTGTAACTGTAGTCAGATTTTTTCTTCATATTTGTTGGTCTCGGTCAGACAATTGAACAGCTGGTGACAGTGATGTTGTATTAGAATGTGACCAATAAATTTATAAAGAAGCTTAATCTGGGGGGGGATTGTAATATTTGAAGAGATCAGTAATGCTGCAGGTCTCTCTCTTAAGAGTCGCACATGAGAAGACGTGGTATGTATCAGCAGAACTTAGGGCATGGCTTGTCTTCCTCACTCTCATAAATAACTATAATGTATTATATCAAATTATTTTGAAGTCTTGGAGGCTTTGTTGACAGTATTTTGTTTATAGCAAAAGAAAATAAGAGTGAGATTGGCATTTTTTTTTCCTTTGTTAAAGGGAAATTGTTGCAGTCTTATGCTAATGGTCCAACTACCCAGTGGAGAATACAGTTGTTTTCTGCTGGTTAATCCACTGCTGTGTTTAGTCCATATTGTGTGATAAGACTGGTGTTCCAAAAAAGTTGCAAAACAGGTACACTCGTGAGACATACGGGATATGCTTAGTCTAAGAACTACTAAGCTTTGCAATGGTGATATCTCAATAGCTTAGCAGTTCTAGCACCTTAGCATATGGTTTACACTTTGATGGTGCAAGCAAGCCCATAACTATTCTTCGAAAAATTGGTTAGTCAGTCCCTAAATTGCTCATAAGCCTGCGCCGTGAAGAGTTTCTCTGGAATAACAGTACTACGTATATATAGGTTCTGGAGTTTGCTTTGGTTTGATTTTTGCTTTTTCAAGGGACAATTGCAGAATGGCTAACTTGAGTAATACAATATACAAGTAGAATTGAAACCAAATCGATTCTATTGCTTATAGTTTTGGAAAATGTAAACGGCTAGTTACTTTGAGATACTTAGTCCATTAAATTATGGATTCCTGAGTTTTGCTGCGTGCTGCTTATTGGGAAAGTTTGCACCAAATAAAAATAATTGGACCTTTCAACCATTTCAATTCCTTAAATGTGTTTGCTTTTCTTTCCATAGATCACCCTAGATTTCCTAATGAACAGGCTTGTTTAGTTCATGTACTTGTATTGCATCATGGATCTGAGTATGGTGCTTTGAATGCAAGAAATTTGGACACTTGTACTACTTTGAAAAAATTGTCAAGATTAGTTGAAAACTTTCTTCACTGAAACTTATATGCGACTGGATTTTTTTTTTTTTTTTTTTTTTTTAAACTGCGGGTAGTGAAGGCTATGAGTAGAAGGGAAGGTAACTGTTAGTGACAGTGACAATTTTAATCATGTTCTGAGGGTGATTTATTTATGTTGTTGTAAATCAAGCCTGCCATGCCAGCAAGCTTTTAATTTTTTTCATCCAGACCTTTGCATTTCTTGAGCTTGGCTTTTGTGAATTGCTGCCCATCTGCTAGTAGTAAATGGATGAATAATTGACGGTTTGTTTCCAATTAGGCCATGCCAGTTCCATGCCATCTGTTGTCCAGCAACACAGGAGTTTGGAGAAAAAAGATTAGTTTCCTTAAAAGAACTTTTATTTGGCTTCCTAGATGCCATGTAGCTACATAGTTTTGTTTGTTTTGTTTTGTGGGTTTTTTTTAAACTCAATTTATTTGGAAGAAAATACTCTTAATGGCAAAACAACCCTCTCTGAAAGAGTAAGCACTTCTAAATAAAATTTGACCAGTATTGCCATGATACTGATGTTCAGTGGAAAGAGAACTTGTGTCTACATGAGATGATAGGTGAAATCTGATCTATAAATTTCTTGTTAAATTTGATGCCATTGCATTGTTCCCTTTGTTGCTTTGGGAAAGTAGCCTAACTTCATCAGCTCAGATTTTGTAGGATATGTCCTGTCCTGTCTTGATCTGTTTGGGGCACATTACGTGGAGCTGTTTGCTTTATGCAAACAAGGGGCATGCTAACTATGTCAACTGGCAGCATCTCTCAGATGCTGTCAACTAGTTAAGAATAGTTCAGCTTATGTTCCCAAGCGGTGCTTAGGAACCCGAGCAGAGCTGCCCAAAGACTTAATAGCTGCCCAAAGGACCTAATGCAATATCTTTCTTTTGATATAAGTGAACTGAATTCTTTAGTATCTTGGCAAGTCACATGAAATATGGTCTTATTTGGTTTTGGTTTAGGAAGTGAAGCAGGCAAAAAACCTTCTTGACTGTAAACTTGAAAAAAAATTGCAAGAGATCCACCAACTTGAAGAAGAACTAAATACGATCAAGCAGTCTCTAAAACAGAGCCAGGATTTTGCAGAAGAGATGAAAAGTGAGTTATGTATTTATGTTTGCAGAACTTCTGTTGCATGTTTAATAATGTATGATTCCTGCAATCCTGTAAGTTTCATTGTGAATTAAGTAAAAAGGTTTCTACTGTGGGATATGATTAGTGTTTTTAGCCAACATTGAGTTTGTCCTAAACGGAAATGAATTTTTGTCTATGAACATATGCAGTTCCTGAAGATAGACAAGTTTGAAATTAATTGAAGTGTACTGAACTTACCAGCAAACTGAATTTGATAGAATCTGTTTAAACTAGAAAACTTCTGTTTTGTAATTCTTTTATGCATTTCACAGCATTTAAAAAAAAAAAAAAGTAGGGAAATGTTACATAACCACTGATAGTTGAGCCTTGCTTGCGGTGTTTATTTCTAATTGAGAACACAGTTTTTCAGGCATTGAGCTGAAATATACGTTGTAGTTCTTGTGGATCTGACTAAAACAAAATGGGATAGATTCCCGCTTGTTTCTGTGCATCCCGCTTGTTTCTGTCCATCAGTTAAACTTCATGTAAGATTTCAAAATGAAGCTTTTGAATTTGAATTGGTTCTCCTTGAAATTAATGACCAAACTTTCCATTGCATTTCAATGGATGATTTATTTTTGATTGTGTAGAAAATCTGCAGCCTTTACCAGCTAGCCAGTGGAACCTAATGCCTTCTCCCCCCCTCAATTATGAAAATTTGGAAAATGACTGTGTAGAATTAGACATTCTTTGGCAGAAACAGTATAAGACTGACCCACAAGAAGGTCACATATTGGAATATGACCTGTTCTGTTAAAAAAAAAAAAAAAATAAGGCAGTGCTGCTATTATATAGAATTTGGTGAAAGTGGAACACAAAAAAGCCAGGTAGTTACACCTGAGAAGTAAGGACTGACTCAGTTGGAGTGCAGACTTGTGTCAGACTGCAGAGTGGAAAGTTGACAATGTCTATGCGTACATAGTGTCCGATAGCCTAAGATGATATAAACAATCCTTTATCCAATGGTATAACTTGAGAGTAATGCTTTGCACTAGAATGAGAATTGAAAATAGTAAAAGTAAATAGTAAGATTTCATCTAGAAAATTATTGGTAGAATTGCCAGTATTGACTGGCAAAGATTTGATGGTGTTTTCTTTTACAGATAAGAATACTTTGCAGGAAGCAGAGCTGAAGTTACTGGAAGAGAGATTTAAAAAGCAAGAGAGCTCCCTTTCACTGGAGAAGCTGAAAGTAGCTTTAGCTGACATGGAAAAGCAGCAAGATTCTACCCAAGATCTGCTCAGGGAAAAAGTTAATCATATTAAAGAACAAAACTGTAAAATTAGTAAAATGGAGGAAGAATCGGAAGCTTTGCAGAGGCTCCTTGGATTCAAGCAGAGAGAATGTGAAGAATTGCAAAAAGAGGCTGCTGCTTTTTCTCAATGGAAAAATGAATGTGATCATCTTATAAATAAACTTAATTCTGAAAAGGAAGGTATGCTGACTCGTATTAATGACTTGGAGAGTTCCCTTCAAAGTCAGCAAATCAAAAATCATGAGCATAGTGAGAAACTCAGAATTATGGAAAGTGAAAGTGACAGAAAAAGCACAGAGATTAGAGAACTTAAAGACATCCTGGAATGTAAAAGTGCAGAATTAGAGGTACAAAAAAAAGCTTTTGATGAACTTCAGCAGAAAGCAGAATGTTCTGATAAAAAGTACTGTAAAGAGGTAGAAAATATGTCCTGTAAAATATTCCAGCTTACAAACCAAATTGGTGAAGTAGATGAAAAGTTACAGTTAGCAGCAAGTGAAGGACTGCAAAGGGAGCGATGTTATCATGACCTGCTCATTGAATATGAAAAAATCTGCTGTCTTGCGAAGGCAAAAGATACTTCAGAAATGACAGAAAATAGAGAAGTTAATTTACAAAGTGGTCAGGATAAAACGGTTTTAGATAATATGCAATTTACAGCAAATAATATGCAACTTACAACAAATAACTCCATTGCTGAGGATCACGAATGTGCAAGAGCTCTTCTAGAAGCAGGAAAAACTAAGGATCTGGCTATTTTACGAGATCAGATCTCTTCTCTTGAGATTTCCTTAGTGGCTCAAAAGCAGCTGAATTCAAATCAGCAGCAGCAGTATGAAGACTTACTGCAAATAAAGTGTGAAACGGAAGAAAGATTATTTCATGTAGAACAGATGCATGAAAACTTCATGACAGAAACTAAACAGCACATTAGTAACTTGCAAGTGGATATTTCAGCACGTCAGAAATTAGCTGAAAAAACTTTAGCTATTCTTGAGGAAAAGGACATGCAACTGCAAACTCTGAATGAAAAATTAGAAAACCAACAAGCTGAGCTTCAGGATTTAAAGATCAATAATAAATTGCTTGAGGATTCAGTAAGACAGCTGAAGCTCATGTCTGGAACATGGGATTCAGAGAAGAAGGACATGTCTTCAATGATTTCCTCATATAGAAAAAAAATTGAGAAACTTACTGAAGAAAATGCAACCCTTAGGGATTTAAGCAGAGCTTTAGAGCAAGAACAAATAACTTTACTGGAAGCAAATAAAAATATTTTTGATAGTTTAAAGGAAAGAGAAGAAATCATTTCTGAAATGTCCAGAAGACACAAGGAGGAAAGACAATGTATTGAATCAAGAAGTGAAGAAATCAAAACAGAGCTTAAAGTTTTGCAAGCAAAGTATAAATCAGTGGAAGAAGAAAATGCAAATGTGATGAGCATTCTGAGAGAGCAGACAATTGAATTTGAAGAAAAGAAAGCAAAATTAGAACAAGAGAAACAGGTATTTAGTGAGAATAAAGATATCTTACATAAACTAATAGCTTCAGAAGAAATAAAAAAGGATTTGGTTCAAGAACTTCAGCAACTGCAGTCAGAATTCTCCAATATCCAACATGTGCCTTCTATGGAGCTTGACTGTTTAAGACAGGAAATGTTAAGTGTCAGGGAAACACAAAATACAATGCAAGAGAAATGTGGTATCATATTTCAAGACAAGGAGCAATTGAGGAAGGAACTAGAAGCAAAAAGTGAACCTCTAATGTGTGACGTTAGTTGTCAATGGAGACTTCATTCAGAACAGTTGAGGAATTCCATGGAAGAAAAGGACGCAGAGCTGAGTAAATACCAAGTTAAACTTGAGCTTCTTCAAATGGATTTTGAGGACAGAGAACTCTCCCTGGAGAATTACAGGTTAGAAGTGATGCAACTGGAGACTGCTTTAAAAGGCGTGGAAGTAGAACTTGAGAGAAGTGTGAGAGAGAAAGAGAGACTGCAGCAAGAACTACTGTCTGTTAAAGAATTGAAAACTTCAGATTCTCCACTTACAGTGTTAGATGAAGATGGCCACTCATTGGAGTATAATTATGATAGTGTTTCCCAGAATTGTGGCAAAAGAGAAATGGATGAAAGTTATTCATCAGTATTGCTGTCATCTTCTTTGCAGGTAATGATGAACAATCTAAGCGAGCTCGAGAAAATGTGTGAGAGGTTGCAGAGTGAGAACATTGTATTAGCCTCTGGATTTAAAGACTCAAAAACCAATGGCATCACAGGTATTGATAAAGTGGCAGAGGAGAAAAAGAACATAATGAGTGCATATAAAAATTTAAAAGTGGAGAAAGCTATTTTTCCTGATGAACTTATGGATCAAAGTGATAACAGCTATCTAAGAATGTATTTTGATAATAAGGAAATGTCTTTCAGACTTAAAGAATGCAGTACTGGACCCAGTTCTGACTCCGAAGATATAAAATTGTCCAGCAAAGAAGTTAAAATACACTTTGTTGAAGTAAGAGAGAAGCTTTTGTCTTTCCAGAATGAACATATAAAATTATATGAACTACACTGCAGTATGAGCTCAAAGATATCTGAGCTACAGTCTTGTATTGAAATACTGAAGGCAGAAAATTCTGCATTGTTGACAAGTCTGAGCAATGCTCGTATAGATTCTGTGAGAGTGCCACTATTTCCTAGCCAAAATGACACAGCGTCTAAATTAGATGAAACTAAGTCCATGGTTTCTTCCTCAGATCTTCTTGAAAGTCCCTGTTTTACAGAAGTAGGTGAGGTGGTTGATTCTTGTAACAGTGGTACGTGCAAATGGACAGAGGAAATGAATCAGCCAGACACTTCTGCAGAAATAATTCCAGAAAGTGTAACAAAAGTTTTGGCTGAAAATCATCATAATCACAAATTGGACTCTGTTAGGGAGCCCACGAGTATTACTCCTAGAAAATCTAACCTTGAGAGTAGAATTGAAGAACTTCAGATGCTGTGTCAGACATATGAGAAGGCCATCAAAGTGCTGGAAGACCAATTGCACATTCAAGAGAATATGAAAAATGAGGAAATACAAGAGCTGAAAAAAGTTATACTTTCTGAAAGAAAAGAAATAGATCATCTCAAACAGCAAAATCTGTCTGACAAGGAAGAATGGCAGCAGAAACTGAATAACATGACTATGGAGATGGAGTGCAAACTGGAAACAGAAAGAAAACAAACTGAGAATCTGTCTTTGGAGCTGGAAGCAGCAAGACTCCAACTACAAGTCCTTGATTTAAGTTCTCATTCATTGCTGTGCACAGATATTGAAAACGTAAGTAATTGCTGTCATGCAAATCAGTTTTATGTAAACCCTTTCATTTATGGTAAGCCTCACTTAAATTTTGAAATTAAATGTGTTTAAAATTGTGTCCCACAGAAACAGTACTGCTCTTTAGAGAAAGTAGAAAAATAATCCGTACCTTGAGTTCTGGTTTATGCTTCACAGGGATCATGAGAAATAACAAATGATGACAAAACCAACAAGTTTAGTCTATTAGAGTTGTGTAATACTTTGTGCTACTTTCTCGGTTTTTCTTCAGGTCTGCATCAGTGTGGATCCTGCTGTGTTAGTGGGTGTGCATGCGCTGTATGTATCTGTACTGTGCTTACAATCTTAGATCTCTGATTTAACACAAGTCAGTTAAAGATGCACATGCTTCCCATGTCCCTCCATGGGACAAGCAAACTAGGACTGCTTCCACACCTCTTAATTCCTTTCAATACCATCAACAGTAGAACAGAATGAGCTGGTAGCAGAGCAGTTACTTTTCATCTCAGCCTGAATTCCTTCAAAATAGCTAAGGGAACAAGAAATTTAGGAGTCAGCTCTGTCATTTTTTTCAGCGCTGTAGGTGGTATCTAAGAAGTGAACTAGATTTTGCTGCTTGTAAGGATCTGCAGAATCAAAACTTCACTCAGAATGGAGGAAAACCAGTTTAATTCTTTCATACAGTGTATTAGACTAATTCCCCTTAAAAATAAATCTAAACCAGGTGCATTTTCTGCTTGTGAGAATTCCAGTTTTGACCATTAAGTCCTGTGCAAGTGGCCTCCAGTGCCCAGTCAACATAGACTTGGAAATTGAAGTTTAACACTGCTCTCACAGTCAGAGCATCTTGAAGCTCTACATTTTGGCCAGCTGTGCAATACTGAGCAACTGTTCCTTGCAGAGAAGAAAATCTTTCACTTGTATGTGTTGCTTGCAATTCACATAGAGCATCCACACTGATATGTAGACACTTGAAGAAAGAAATAGTTCCTTACCATACATAGCTGGAGCTTTTTTAAGATGAAGTACTCAATACAGATCATTCAGGTGCTTCAGACCCAGTTCTTTTTTGGAGTCCTCAAGTTTAGAAATTACTCATTTTTATCGTTTCAAATGAGAGCATGAGGTGGTGCCAAACATAAGCCAGCTCTGACAGGCAGTGGTAATTTGGAAAAAAGGTTTTTTGAGGATTTGAGTTTGTGTCCCTTGAAGATTGTCTGGTGTCTAATAGAAGGTGATCAGTAAACCTTTCCCCCATTAGTGATAACAATAATTTTTCACTTTGTCACATGAGACACCTATTTTCCCAAAATATGGAGGGATGGGATACCTTTGCACTTAGTCTTTCAGTAAATTTGGCTGAAATTTCTCCCTCAGGATCTTTAAAACGTTTTGGACAAAGATGCATGTGTGTAGAAATACGGGTAAATCCTTCCCATAAGAAAGCAGATTCTGAAGTAGAGAAGGTTGCTCTCTATTTATTTCACATGAGAGGAAGCACTTTACTAGTTTAAGAAAACTTTTAAAACTCACCTTGCTTTTTTCTTATATATATTATTTTTCTTTTCCTTTTTTTAATGGATTGATTCTTAACCCTTGCAGAACACCGAACAAGAAAACAATAGTCCTTATCAATTGGGAGTGCCTATTGAAAACGCAGCACTGAAAAGCAATAAACCTAAACTAATCCCTGTTGAGAAAATGCCTGTAGGAGATAACTCTGTGTGTGAAAATGTAACTGAGACCACTGAAGCAAGATTAATGGAAGATTATACTGAGAAGATTTCTGGAGAACACGAGTATAGAAATATATCAGGAAAAATAACTAGCCCTTCAGACAATGCCAGTGCATTGTCATTTTCCAACAGTAGTATGTTTTTGAGTGCAGGGAATTTCTATGAAAACCAAATAACCACTGAAACTCTTCAGAAGGAGGCAAAACAACAGACTGCTGGAAATTTGAAGCTGATTTATGAGACAGAAGAAAGCCATAAATATGTTGATTTACTAATGAAAGTTGAGCAATTAAACTCAGACCTGAACTTTCAGAATGCACAACTAACTCCGAAGAGCTCAGCTTTTGCAGAACTAGAGGGAGCTAGTGCAGTTTTTAAGGAAGAAAACTGTGACAAAAAGGAAAAACTGGAATTGGTCTCTGTCAATAAGCAGCAGTTATCTCTTAGAGTAGTCTCATTAGAAAAAGAACCAGAGAACATAAAGTCTGAGTTGGAGATATATAAAGTTAGATTGTCTAATGCAGCAGACACATTGGATGATGTAGAAATGACCAAGAGAGATTTTCATGAACAATTTCTTGCAGCTGAAAATGAACAGAGGAGTGAAAAATCTGAGCAAGTTAATATGGAGAACCATGCCTTGTTGACAGAACATGATATTGAAATGCTTCAGGTAAAATGTCAGCAGTTAGAAAGGGAGAGGGAAGTTAACCTGAAAACTATTTCTAGCTTTCAAGAGCACCTTGTTTCAGTCATAGCTGAGAGAAACCATATTGGCCAAGAACTGAGTATTTTATCAGAAAATAAAAAAGAACTGGATCAGAAATATCAGAAGCTACAAGAGAAGTTAAAAGAGCTAGAGTCAACTAAGGTAGATTCTACTGAATTTATTAGAAGGTTAGAGGGAGAAGTGAGGACACAAACAAACCTGATTGAGACTGCAAAATCTGATTTAAATCAATTATCAAATGAAAAAGATGATCTCCTGCAGA
This sequence comes from Aviceda cuculoides, assembly GCA_035590195.1. Taxonomy (NCBI): domain Eukaryota; kingdom Metazoa; phylum Chordata; class Aves; order Accipitriformes; family Accipitridae; genus Aviceda; species Aviceda cuculoides. Next base: position 15,242,655 of record JAVJGG010000007.1, read on the forward strand.
AGCTGCAAAGTTTGGAAAATGAAGCCATGTCTTTCACCTTAGAAAAAGGAAAACTCCAAAATGAAGCAGCAGATTTGAAGACAGAGAAAGAGCTGATTGTAAGACAGTTGGAAATGATGCAGAATAAATTAAGTTTGTCAGAAATGGAAAATTCAAAACTTTCCAGATCTTTGGAAGGCTTGTTATTGGAAAAAGGTGAACTTGCTGCTAGACTCAGCTCAGCACAGAAAGAAGTAGACCAAATGCGATATGGAATTGAGAAGCTGAAAGTAAAAATTGAATCTGATGAGAAGAAAAAACACCATGTTGCTGAAAAGCTGAAAGAGAGTGAACGGAAAGCTGACTCTCTTCTGGATAAAATAGAGAGGCTTGAAAGAGAATTGGAGCTGTCAGAGAAAAATCTGGAAGATGCAATTATTCAGTCAGAGACTGCTAAGGCAGAGGCAGAAACATTAACAATGGAGATGGAAGAGATGACTGAAAAGCTGAAATGTTTTAACTTACAAATTGATGTCCTCACCTCACAAAAAGAGTGTTTGGCTAAAGATTTAAAAGAAAAGCAAGAAAGAATCTTTGAACTAGAGTCTTCAAATTTGACTACAGCAGAACTGTTAGAAGAAAAGGAGGAAGAAAAGATGCAAATCAAGGATGAGTTTGAAAATACTGTGGTATTGCTGAAGTCTGAGCTCAAAAGTATAAGTGAGAAGTTAGAATTTTCTTGCAAAGAGGAAGCAGATGCTAAAGCAAAAGAGCTAGTCTTGATTAATCAGGTGGCTCAGCTTGAGGAAGAAAAAACGGTACTATTACAGGAATGTCAGGAAATAAAAAATGAAAATATCAAATTGGATCAAATGAGGGAAATATTTGTTCAAGAATTGGTTGATTATAAACAAAAGCTCAATGAAAAGGTGCAGGAAAATGATACTCTTCAAAAGCAGGTGAAAGAAACAGAGGAACTGTCTTTACAACTGACACACATGCAACATGAGCATGAATGTTGGCACCAGGAAAAAAAAAAGCTGTGGAATTTGATTGCTGAGTTGAAGCTGAAGGAGGAACATTTTTCTGATAATGAAACCTTTCTGGATATCCTGAATGTTCTAAAAGTGTCTTATAAGGATCTTGAGAAGGAACTGGAATCTACACTTTGTGAAAAGAGCACTTTATCTAAAAAGGTAACACCATTTCCATGAGGGTAGAGTTGCCTTTTTAAGAGTGAGGATAAAGTGTCCTCTGGGCTTACCACTTCCTTAATAAATTATATCTTAAAATAACTTTAACCTCAGACTTTTACAGTAAACATCCTATTTTTAAAATTATGTTTTCAGTGCAATCATGAGTTTGCATTGAAGTTACAGAGCTGTAAAGCATGACATTGTTTTGTGTGGGGTGAATGGGAAGGTTGCTTGAAAGTAGGCGTAGAAGTTTAAGTAATCAAATAATGCAAGATAGTTTCCCCTTTCCTCTAGAAGAAAAAGAGGAAAGAAAAATTAGTATTGGGTGAGTGAGTTTTTATATCAAGAACAAGTACTTTGGGAGCTCAAAAGAAAGTGAAACAACAATTGGACACTTGCCATGTAAAGCTGGACCAGCTATGGGAATAAGATAACCCATCTTATAAATTGCTTGTTGCATGTAAAAAGATCCTTTGGAGGTCATGACACATGTATTCAAAATAATTCTAGAAAATTTAATTTCAGGTAAATGAACTGACTGAAAGTCATACTGAGCTGCAAGTCAAGCTAAGTGATACTGAACAGAAGATTTCCGAATTACAAGAAGAATTTACCACAGAAAGAAACAAGCTTGCTGAAGAAATACAACTTATTCAAGAACATTCAGAAAAGAACAAAGTTAGTTACTCTGTGTGTAGTATTTCTGTGTTCAAGGCCAGATGCTCAAGTACAATAAATGTGTGGAGGTTGGTCAAGGAGCAGTACTCGGACGTACAGTATCAGAGGTTCTTTCTTCCAAATTTCCAAAAATGTAATGCTCTCTTCTGAGATAGAATGATTAGTTAATAGTTTTTCCCTCTTCCTTCTGTTGAAACTGTGTTTTCTTGGGATAAAGGCCACAGGTGGGTATCTAGAAATCTTTCAGTGCCAAGAAATTGTCTCTACTACAGGCATTCAATCATCACACTGCGGACGTTCGGTTAAAAAAAAGGTAACATTTCTCAGGTTTCTTTTAAAACTAAACTACTTTCAGTGTCTCAGCAGTGTTAAAGTAGTTTCAGGACAAAGTCAGGGAAGAAACAGTTTTAGAGTATTTAATTTGTTCATATTTTTCTTAGAGGCTGTTTTACCATCTAGACGGTTGTAGGTCTTATTTGTGAACAATATTACGTCTTTAAACCAGCTTCAGTGGTCTTCTGACCTACTAACATTATTTACAAAATTTTACAACCAGGGGCTTGTTTCTGTTGTGGCGTTGAGGATTTTGAGTGGGAAAAGAAAAGAGATTTCTGCAACTTTCAGAAATCTGGTACGGAAATACAGACCAGCTGTCCAAAAAGTACAGTTATAAAAGTGGACCAAAATGAAAATGCTTAGAAAGTTTTCATCTTAAATAAGGTGAGGGAAGTGGCCCTTAACCTCTCAAGTCACTCTCAGAAGGAACAATGTTTGGAGAGGTTAAGCTTTGATTTTGGCAGTGCTGCTTGATTTAACAGTGTTGGCAAACTTGCACTCAGCGTACCCCTCAGATCACAATGTTTCTTTTTAGAAGACCCTCCTTGGCCTCCTACCTTGCCTTTTGTATTCAGATGTTCCATTCTTTGATTACAGTGTGATTAGCCACTGTTAAATACTTTTTTCTTATCAAGTTGGTTTTGGAAATTCAAAGCCTTTTCAGATGTAAAGTCAAATAGCTTAATGGGTCAACTGTTTCTTCACTGAGAAAATTCTAAATACTAAAGAAAGTGCTGTTACTCTTTACAGATTCAGTTGCACCTAACTGTGTCAGAAAAAAATGAACTGACTAAGAGTTTGGAGATGGTCCAAAAAGAACTACAAGAAAAAGAAAGTGAAATTAAAAAAAAAATAGCAGCATACAAAGAGAGACTACTTCAAGCAGAGAAAGAGCATCAGGATGCTCTGACAGAAGCAAAACTAAAGGTAAATCAGAAAATGGGAAGGATGGTGCTGTGAGTTTTTAATTAAATTCTATGTATTTTACAAAATGTTGCTGATTCTATTGCAGAAGAAACTGTCTTTGCTAACAATATTTCCAAACTCTATATACACTTACCTTGGAACTCAGTAAGTGTTAAATTAACTTTCTTCCATATAGCAAGCAGTGAAAGCTGAATTTACCCCAGAACTCAGTAAGTGTTAAGTGTACATATAATTTATCTGGGACTATACATTTGAAAAAAGGGAAAGCAACAGTATGTTTTAGTTCAGGAAATGGTTGTTTTGGTAGGAATAGGGAAGAAAGATTAACCACTTTAGGATATAACAGCAAATTTGTTGGAAATGCATGAGATCCATGCTGTATACAAAGACCCATTATCTTTTCAGCAGAAATATCAGTCTATGAATATGCACTTGAGGCCAGTAGGACACAGGCAAATAATTTACTGTAATTATTCTTAATAATTTTCATTCTTGTGAATATAAAGTAAATTTAAGAGCAAGTTATAGTAAAATATAAGGGCTTTCTAATGGCAGACTTCTTAGAGGCAAGATTCTGGTATTCAAAATGTATACTTGAGCCAAATTGCTCTTTCAGTTTTAAACTCCTCAAAACATAACAAGCAAATTTGCTGTGGCGTTCCTATGGGCTGTGATATGCTCTTAAGTACATCTTTAAAATATGACTTGATGTCCTTTTTAGTATCCTAGTAATTAGGCACATTTTCTATCTTTAGAATGAAGTAGAAATTGAGGCCTGTCAAGATAAGATGAATTTGCTGGAGCACTTTATCAGCTCACAAAAATTGGAAATTGAGCATTTGAAGTCAAATAAAGAAGAATTAAGTAATTCCCTTAAAGAAGCTAATCAAACCCTAGGAGAACTCCTAAAAACTAAGGTAAGAAAAAAAATATGCAATATGCAAAAATATGTGAGACCCAAGGCACTGTGTAGTAAAATGAATGTAGGATTGGGAAAAATAAATGTAGGATTGGGAACCGGTGCTCCAGAGCTTTGGCTTGACTTTGATACAGCCTTTGTTTCACTGGTGAGAATACAGAGCACAGAGGAAACGTTGTTATTATTGATCTACATTAGAAAAATTCTGTTACATGCGCCACACTGAGATCACCTAAAATTGGTTTGTGTGATACTAAACACAGCAGTCTATTGTCTACACTGAACATTGCAACTGGGTTATAACGTGGTTAGAATACACTCAAAGAGACTTTGCAGTGCCTCTATTTTCTGTTCGTGAATTACTTTGATGATAAAAGATACCATGTTCTGTCTTAAGCATTAGTCTTGATACATTGCTCTTGATTCTTGAGAGTTTATCAATTCCATTTTATATAGAATTCTCATTACAGTTATTAACTAATGTAATTCTCTAAACGACAGAACTGTTCTCAGTGGTGGTAGAGTATGAGCTCCACATACTGTGAACAACTGATAGCTGAGAACAGCTCTAGATATGCTTGGTTTGCTTTCTAGTAGCACAGGTGAAGTTTAACTGTCCATATAACTGAATTTCTTTATTAATTTCCCCTGCTGTCCTGGTTTCAGCTGGGATAGAGTTAACTGTCTTCCTAGTAGGGTGTTATCAACAATCTTCGCATACTGAACTCAAAACACAGCACTGTACCAGCTACTAGGAAGACAGTTAACTCTATCCCAGCTGAAACCAGGACACCTGCATTTTCTCATATACTTTTGTGTGTGTGTGTGTGCTGTTTCTGTCTGTGATTGATTGCTGGCTCCATCTCTGTACTCCCACTTCGGGAATGAGTATCTCTAAATGCATCCTTGAAGAAACATAGTCAATTCAATATACTTGCAAGTAAACACTGGATTGCAATACATTCATCTTGCTCAACAGCTCTTTATTCCATAGGGTCCTCCACTGTGGTGTTAATTTGTTTAATACCAGCAGTCCAATGATATATTACTGTAGGATATGTGCCAGTGACAGAAAAAGTACCTGTGGTAGTGCAAATGTAGCCTACAAGGCTTCCAGCTGTGCTCACTGCGTGGTATTTGTACACAGGTTGGTACCAGACCAGAGGAGCAGGGACCAACCCAGGAGAGTGGAAATGGGTGGAAAGGAATGATCTTCTGCTGCTCAGAATAGTATTTTTGAGCTGGAACTTAGAGTGCAGAGCAGGCTTGAGTTATCTTGCCTCTGTGGTAATAAGATGCTTTCGGGACAAAAATAAGAATAAAGGAGACTCAGACTAGGAGAGAGCACTTCAAAATTTAGAGTATTGGTTTGAAATCTGTTACCTGGAAAGCAGCACTTTCTTATGCCATGTCAATAAAGTGATAACAGATGGAAAAAGGACTCCTGCCTCAGAGTTCATACAGCCTTCTCATAGGTAGCATGCTAGTTTTGACAACAGTAATAACATTCATAATTTGTTGGTATATCTGAAGAGAATAAGTCTCCCTTATTGGCATTTGAATTCTTGTTTTTCTGCTGAGTTAATCACCTGTATGTACCCATCTAGTAAGAGGACTTTCATGTTTCCTGCAGTAAAGGAGCTGCTACAATGAGGTTGTATGGGAACAAGCAAACAAGTATACATTACAACCATGCTCCACAGCTAATATTGCATAACAGTTGAGCTTCCATTTGACATTGTAATGTTTAAATGGAAGAATTATGTTTCTGGTGCAATAACTACATTTCTCATTTTGTAGGCTGATAATATTAACATTATAGTTCAACTGAAGAAGGAAAATGAATTTGCCCACAGTAAAGTGCAGCTGTGGATGAAATCCTGTAAACAGATGGAACAGGAAAAAGAAATGTTGCAGAAACAACTAGTTGAACGTGATGAAATATTAAAGGAGAAAAATCTAACTATGTCAAAGTATAAGAAAGAAGGTAACTGAATTTAGGTTCAATCTTAATGCTTTCTTAGCGGTGCATTAGTTTGTAAAACTTTTTTCCCCTAAAATGTCCATTGCATATGCAGCTCTAATACAGAGCATGATTCTTAACTAGTAAAAAAAAAAAATACAACTGCCAAAGCATCAAACATTTTGAAAAACTAGTTCATCTTCTTTCTCTTAAAGTATCAGAGGCAACTCTGGATTATGAATATATATTTTAAATATTACATTTTTGTGGTTAAAAGTGACTTAAGAAAGAAGGGGAGTGTTTTTCTTAATAACTAAAGTTTGTGTATAAGTTCTTTTATCATTTTCCAGCCAGCTTTCCCCTTCATTCTCATGTTTTGTTCTTTATATTTTGGCTTATCTCATGACATGCACTGTGTTGTGCAGGGGTACAAACTCAAGTGTTCAGAAGTTACAAAATGACAGGGAAAATGTTTGCCCATGCGCTGGTCAAGGATTCTTTTCAAATTTTGCATGTTTGTTCTCTATTTAGCAAATACATTATTATGTCTAACTTATTACTGATTTTGTTATATGCTGTCACTTATTTTTTTTATGGTTGCACAGTTACAGATTATGTATAATGCAATGGTCACACAACTTTTAATTAATTATAAATTCCTGTATATGCATCTTTTTTTATGTCAGTTATATGAATAATGATATTTTGCTTTGAAAGGTGCTGATGAGAATGCCATTACAGAAGAAATTAAGTTAAAACTGGAAGAATTACAGGAGTCTACAGAAGTGAAAACCAGAGAAGCAAATGAGAACTTGGAGAAATACTGCGCTCTAATTGTTAAATATTATAAACTAGAGGAAGCAAATGAGATGCTAAAAACACAAGTCAATTTGTTGAGTGCTCAGCTGAAACAGCCAACAAGTGATGCTGTCAGCACTCCTTTGCTGAATTTGGATAACTTATTACCAGTGAGCAATCAGTCTGTCAAAGACATGAGGTCAGATGAAGATACTACTAAGCTTTCAAGTAAAAGGCAGAGATACAAAGACAACAGGAAAGATAATGGAGAACCAAGATCCCCTGTGACAGAGACTTTATCCAAAAAAAGCAGGAAGGATGATATCTGTCAAAATCTATTGGATCAGGAGAACACAGACGGTGAGCCAGATGGGCTTCCAGAAGTAGTGAAAAAAGGTACTTATAATGTTTTATAAAGGCAAACATCCTCTGAGCATAGCAGGTAGTTTCTTTTCTCTTTTGCTTTGCTGTATTAGTTTTACTCTGGGTGAGTAGGTGACTATGCAAACATTTTTGGTGACAATGATGGAAGGTGAAAGTAGTCAATGGGAGATGTGCCAGTTAGTGCCAAGTTAGTGTTTGTGGAGCTGTGGTGTTAGACCAGCATAATACATTTGTTGGTTTTCTAACTACCATTCTGCTAAGAGTTAAATGGTCCTGGCAATCACAACTTTGTAGTTCCTCGCGATGCACGTGTTAGAGGCTAAGCATATGATATGTACAGCAACAAAGTTTTGCTGACAGAAAACTTCCTCTAGTAATTTAAAAACATTATTCGACCATTCACTGAAACTTACAGGAGAATAGATGTGGAGTGAATTTAATCTTAAAGGCCACGAGATTGGAGTGCTAGAGTACTGTGCTGTGATGGACTCGTGTTACCTCCCTCCATAGCCTCGCTGTTCCTTTGGTATTACTCCTTGAGAGGTCAAAGAGGCTGTTAATAGCTGTGCAGGGTCTGGCTGGCAAGTGGTTGGTGGCAAGGGCTGCAGGGGCACTCTGAGGAAGGAGGTTAGGGCTGCCTCATGGCTCCAAAGGACAAAACCGTGTGCCAAAATGGAACCAGTCAGAAGTGTTTGTCATGTCTCTGTGGAAACATGAGTAAGAAGGGGTGGCAAATGCTGAGGTGAAGGAAAAACAGTGCTGGGGCTGGAGGTACAGGAGTAATGCTGAAGGAAAGTATCATACTGAGCAGGGCATGGGGCTGAAGGGGGTGGTGGTGGCCTGAGCAGGGGCAGGAGCTGGGGGGTGGCCCAAGGCAGGCTGAGAGGAGACTGAGCTGGAGGTATGACCCTAGAGGGACTACAGCCAGTGGGCTCCTCCATGCCTGAGCAACTGAGTTAAAAACAAGGAGCAGGATCTGATCCCCATCTCCTGCGCTCCTATCACCTCACTGAAGGTTTAGCGCGCGGCAAGGCAATTGGAGACCAGAAACTGGGGAGGAAAGGTGTCTGGAGGGAAGTCAAGGTGTTTTCCCCAAGTGTTTGCTTATTTGTGTGCTTTTAGTTCTTTCAATACCAGTAATTAAAAGTGTGTTATACTTGCCCACTACATACTATATAGTTGGCAATACACTGAATAGATTAAAATTCCCTGAGTGGAAACTGTCTTGCCTGCAGCAGTAATATATTACTATCTTCATGACAGTTTTATTCTACTATGAATGCAAAGAAAGTAGGTAGTCTGATATTTCATACAAGGATTCAGTGTAGTAGAAAGTAACTGAGAAGATTGCACAAATCAGGGCTTGAAAAATACGTTGTACGTTCAACTACCTATTAAGTAACCCTTTATAATAAATGCAATTGCAATCATTAAAGGACAAGTCATAGGGATACTGAATTGCCTCAACTTCAGTGATCACTCCCAGAAGTCAGAATTTCTAAGTCTACACATTATTTGCATTCCACTTTCTTACCAGTATTATTATTTTTCTGGAAATACACCTGTTCTGAGGACATAAGTGCCAGTTAATGTTGACTTCTAGGCTAAATAGAGAGAGGTTGTGGTTCAACCCCAGCCAGCAACTAAGCACCACACAGCTGTTCAATGACTTCCGCCCCCCAATGGGATGGGGGAGAGAATTGGGGGGTGGGTAGTGAAGCTCTTTGGTTGAGATGAGAACAGTTTAATAGGACAGAAAGGAAGAAAATAGTAATGAAAATAATAATTAGAAAAATAATAATAATAATAAAAGAATTGTAATATACAAAACAAGTGATGCACAATGCAATTGCTCACCACTTGCTGACCAACACCCAGTTAGTTCCCAAGCAGCAATCTGCGCCCCCCCCCGGCCAACTCTCCCCAGTTTATATACTGGGCATGATGTCACCTTTGGCCAGTTTGGGTCAGCTGTTCCTGTCTGTGTCCCCTCCTTCCCAACTTCTTGTGCCACTCCAGCCTTCTTGCTGGCTGGGCATGAGAAGCTGAAGAATCCTTGACTTAGTCTAAACACAACTTAGCAACAACTAAAACTATCAGTGTGTTATTGACATTCTTCTCATACTAAATCCAAAACATAACACTATACCAGCTACCAGAAAGAAAATTACCTCTATCCCAGCCAAAACTGGAACAAGGAATAATAGACAATCTCTAACACTATAGTTCTGTGCAGAGTAAAACATGAACAATCAAGACTATAATGTTGTGTTATTGTGTTCTGACTGAATTCTAGCAAAACCAGTACATGTATTCAGACTGAAATTATTCTCCAGATAATAATGTAACTGTAAAGAAGACAATGAAATGCTTGTTTGGAAAAATGCTATAGAATTACTGTTGTACCTTGTCTGTGGTTTCCAGGGCTTGCATATGAATTTTGGAATACACAACATCTGCTCAGCAATATTTTGGATCCATTTTCTTCAATAGAACAAATTATTTCTTTTAATCAGCTATTTTTATCCTCATTTTGAAAAAAAGAAAAGATATCTTTAAGGAAGCATAACTTATTTAGCTTTTTTTAATAGAAGCTGTTTATTTTTCAGGGTTTGCTGATATTCCCACTGGAAAGGTTAGCCCTTACATTTTACGTAGAACAACCCTAAATCTAAGAACCAGTCCCCGTCTGGCTTCCCCAAATGAGAAATTGCCTTTGCCTACACAAGATGTACAAAAATGCAGACCAGATAATCTCGGTGAGCGCTCCTGTTCAACACCTGGTGGCAGCAAACCACAAAAGGTAACTTTAAAAAAAGTATTATCTGGGTATTAAAGCCATGGCGAAAACAAATACATTCACTAAATGTATTCATCTTTCCAAGTAAGTTTGAGGACATATCATCATTCTTTACATTTCTCAGCAATACAGTGAAGATGAGATCATAAATACTGAATCACTAAAACGTGACAGAAGTCTTGACCATGCTAGCAATCTGCAAATTGTTCCTGTGATGTAATTCGTGATTTCACAGGGAAGCCCACTGAGAAACATCAATTAAATATAGGTATATTTTCAATTTCTTGTAATGGATGTTAAAGAGCAGATATTCTTCATACTGTGATTTCTCAGGTTCCAGAAAAAGTAAACAGCAAAAGAATTAACCGCTGGGAGTCTGAGCTGAGGCTTAAAGTTTTCTGCTAACAACTTTTCTTGGAAATCCAGAGTAAAGATGCTATAAAATAACTACAGATATTTGAGAGGCTATTAAACATGTACATAAGGAACATTTAGAAGGTAAAGAAACTAGACTTTAATGTTAGTGCTTACCAGATTTTAAGGTTACCAAAACAAATAAATACTACAGAGTTAGGTTTTGAAAGCTGATTTTTATTGAAACAAGTTTGGTAACTGAAGTTTACATTAACTTTGCATGCGTTTTAAGTAATACAACACACTGCTGAATGTTTCATGGTACATCAGAATAAGGCGTTCTTTCTAAACTGATGCAAATGCTTTGCAGATTATAGAAAAATGTTCCAGCTTTAGGACAGAAATAAGCCTTTTGTTGTCTGAAATCTCCTCCAAAGTTTTTAACTATGCTGTCTCAAACTGAGCAATAAGAGAATAGTTATTATATATTGATATTCTTCACATGAAGGCTACATAGAAATATGCCAGTAGATAAAAATTCTTCCAGTTTGCCAGGTTACACAAAAGCATTCCATTGGCAATCAGTGGAGTCTGCCACACAGACGAAAGTGAAGCCGTAAAGCAAGAGTACAACTTCTGTGGTTTGTTGGGGGTTTTTGGCAAGGGGGGCGTGTGTGTGTTGTGGTTTTTTTTTTCTTTAAATGCAGTTCTTTTGTGTTAGCACAAAGTATGTTGGTAAGATACCAAAAGTAAGGAAAGGCAAGAGCTACATAGTTTAGTGAATGTATAGGTTTTGAGGCCAGAAAACACCATTGGGTAGATGAGTCAGATCAGAGCCATAATTTGTTTTGAGCTATAGCAATAGGAAATCTGTATTTTGAAGTGAGAGTGAATCCACTGAATTAGTGTATGTTGTTTCAAGGGTTAATTACCCTACTTGCAAAAAATTGCTGCTGCTTACAGTCATTGACTGAAGATCTGTGTTTTATTACTATTTCATTAAGTGATGCTAATAAATTTTATTTACACTCATTTATGTATGTTTTCCTGTAACTTTAGAAACATGTGAAGGGTGTTGCTTGTAAAGAAACTCAGTAGTGCAAAAAAGAAAGGAAGCCTTGGCTGCAGAAAGTTGCGTAGTAATCACCTGCCAGCATGGTGTAAGCTTGTTGTAGGTTCTTGCTGACCATAGTCAAGGTTACAGAAAATAACAAGTAATCAGTAATAAATTATTTTTAATTCAACTGGGAGAGGGAATTCCCAGACAGTCCTCCTCTCTTTCTAAGCTTGTATTGTCTAGGTCTAAGGACAGACTACTCCTTTCCTTCAACTGTAAAATTAAGATTTCAGGGTTGTTTTTTCCCCCAAGTGTAAATATACAGGAGTCATCAGTTCCAGGAATTTGTGCCCTTCTCTCTTGGTTGTTGCTGGATATATGTTTGTTTTATTTCAAGATGATGTACATCTGGGAATTTCTGGAGGAACTGCTCATAATATCATTTCATTGTTTGTTGAAACCACCAAAACGTATTGTTTCATGCTTTATGTTAATACAGTAAATGGTGTGTCTTATTTTAAAAGTGAAATAAGCCTTGTTTCCTTCTCTTTGACAGGTACTTATATGTGCTTCATTTCAGGCACCCAGTTTCAAACTGTTGCAAATTTCTCAAGGTGTTTAAAATGTGCTCTGTCATATTCATATGCAAATTTATTTACTTTCCTATGTGAACTTAATGTAGAATTTAAATTGAGTGCTTTGCACATCAGTTAAAATGTGAAAGCAGTGGTTTCTGTCCAGATGTCAGCAAAAAAAGTGACAACTATGTTTTATGTTTGCAGAATATGTACAGGAAAAATGAAATGGAGGTATCAGTACACAATACCTGGTACCTTAGTAAACAGATTAAGAGTACTGTCTCTTCCTGGTTTAGCTTTTTTCTGCTCCTAACAAATAGCTTGCCAGCTGTGTAGCAGATAATCCATTTTACACCACACCAAAATGATTGATATCAAGTCTCACTGTATTGTATATTCAAAGTGATAAATGTCTTCAAAATATTTTTTTTCTATTTTCAATATGTATGTATATGTTTTTTGCAAATTCCCAATATTTAGTCTTTTGCAGTGAGTCTTTTGACCGACTGCAGAAAGTTAATATGGTTTTCCATTACCAGTAAAATAGGACATTTTTGTTTGTGTTACAGGTAAATGATGAGCAGCAGTCACAAGCAGTAACAACTTTTCCACCAATGAAATCTGCTTCAAGGTCACCACTTTGCCTGTATAAGCAATGCACAAAAACTGTCTCTGATAATACTAGGGAGAGTTTTATGATGAACAAAGCCAAAAATTCTCTAAATGCACAAGGACTACCTGAGCAAGATGAGCAAAAAGAAAATTGTAAGGTGCAGTAAGTCTATGTGGACTTAATCACAACTCAGAATAACTGACAATCAAAAACAAGTTTGTGAAATAAATATCAGAACTATATGGAGGACACCATTTTCTCTTTTCCAGTGATTAACAACATATGGGTTCTGCAGAGCTTGTTCCTGAATATTTACTAGTACCAATAGTCACTCAAACTTGTGGAATGATAATGAAGGAACAGATATAATTGATCTTCTGTAGAATTTTCTGTAAATAATTCTTCATAAATCTGTTCAAAAATTAAACCATGGAAAAAGTGGACTACATGTTGCCATGTAATTAATTGTTACCATTTTTTCTGTGTAGCAAAAGTTGATTTACAAATGGAAACTCAACTCACTTAAGTATCTCTAAAAATATTGGGTTCCAGGAAAAATGAGGCACACGCTATTGGATGATCCAAAATGAAGCAGTGACTTCTTTTGTAAGTGCAAAACCAAGTATAAAACCAGATATAAGATACATCCAGTACACAGATCCAGTGCACTGTGTCTCAGTATGCCTTCTTCCAGATGGAATAACATTGTGCAAAGGGCGATGAGACCTGATCCGTACAAGCCCAGAGAGGACTGTCTGTTTTCCCTGAAACTAAGCATCTACCAATACATTGCTTTGTACTTCCCAGTGTGCACTGGCTTTGACCATGGCTGAAGGTCTTACAACGTTAATCTTCACCTATGCAAAATGGCCCTTGGCCAGCCAGTAATCCTCAGCAAGCTGGGGGTGGGCACTACGTACCTGGCCAGGAGAGACACCATAACAACAAACTGTGCATGCTCTACCAGTAATGGCTGTCTGCTGATTCTCCGCAGGTCACCCTTCACCCTGACAATGCTTGGCCGCAAATGTGTCACTTTATATGAAAGTCGTTGCAGATTTGTACCTGATGTAATGGGAGTGGATGTGTTGGAAAAATGGTCAGGTGTCAAGAAATATCTGCATAGAATGCCCTGAGTTAGCCCCTTTTCATTCAAGAAAAATCCTATTTGAGATCCCAAAAGAAGGTAACTCACCTGGAAATAGCATTTAAGATTCTGGTATCATCAATATAAGAAAAATAACTCTAGTTCATGATAGTGCACTTGAATTCAGGATGATTTGTTACAAATAAGCTCATCACAACAAGCTTGTACTTGTGGATTTTAAATGTCTAATTGGGCTTGCTCAGTTGGGCAGAGCAATTCTGTGTAAAACGGTGACATCAATTAAATCGGTCATTATCCAACTGAAGAGAAATTACTTTCCAATAATTCATATTGCTTATGCTTGCCTACCCAGGCAAGGTATTAGGAAAATCAAGCTCCTGTACATGAGCAGTAGTGCCCTAAGACTCCAAGTTGCACAGCAGAGAGGTATTTTCACATTATTCTTTTATCAGAAAGATGTTGTTTCTCCTTTCAACAAAAGTGGGTAATAATGTTTTCTACTCCTTGAAAAGATTCCTTATCTTAAAATAAAAGACAATACTTTTGTTCCAGGTTGAACTTTGAAAGTTTAACAAGTGCTTCTCTAATGATACAAAGGTAAGATTCCACTTGAAGTTTAGTTTTAGAAAGCAGAGTGTATTTCTCTATTTACGTGTACATATACACCATTATTCTGCCTTGCTCACAGCTTTGTGTGTTAGAATGCAGTTTATGAGAACAAATAATCTACTCATCAATCTAACTGAAAAACTTTTAAAGAAATTCAGCATTTGTCTCAAATAAGTCTAATAGAGTATGACAAACCAAAATATTCCATTTAGCTCAAATGAACAAAAGCTTTGTATACAAGATATTCTTCAGTAACTAGATATACCTATGGCTGGGGTCCGATCAGCAGATCCTGTGGCCTTTTCTTAAATGTCTCTAGTTGTTTGTTAACTCAAGTAGTAGGTAATTAAAACAATCTTTGTGGCACTGTGCGTAAAGGCATCTTCCAGGGACACTGGAAGAGGCCCATCTTAAAGGATGCATTTTGATTGCCTCATCTTCTGTCAGTATACCAACAAAGCTGCTCCTAAAAGTTAAATTATTTCAGATAAGGTTTTGTATCTTCAAATTATTTAGGGATCATGTGTGGAATTGTGGCAATTTTAAAAAAAAATTAACTCTCTTGAAGTAGAAGCATGGGTGTGAAAACATGTTGGTAGCAGACAATAGTCAAAAAAATCAGAACAAAACTGGTATGTTTTATTTATCCCAATCATTGTTTTCTATTTTAATCTGATGCTTTGAAAAGTGTCCCACTTGGAGAAGAGTGTGGAAAAAACATCTATCTTTAGAAAGCTGTCTAATCTTAACCAGACAAATGTAAACAACTATGTTATAACGAAGTAAGTAAAGATCATCACTAAAAGAAAGGTTTGAAGCTTTAGTAAGTACATATTTTCCTACTTGGCCATATTTTATAAGCCTTTAGATTTCTTTAAGTGTGAAATATTTGTGTTTCGAAAGATTACAATGCCTGTTATTTTTCAGTAACTAGTATGTATTGTAGTACTAGCTAATCTTAGCTTCTTAGCATATGAGCTAATATAGGTTAAGATTTTCTAGAGAACTTAAGTCACTTAGATTAATACCTAAATCACTTGAAAATAAGACTTAATATTCTACATCCCATTGCAAACCGATGAGACTTCAGGTCACAAGTCATGTAGGCTTTTGAAAGCTGTATCGAAAACTTAATTTCCAACCTATCTGTAAATCAAGCGTGCAGTAGGAAGAAAATCAAAAAGCCTTATCAGAATTCCTAGTAAGAGGATTGCATAGGATGTGTTTTGTCAGTGTCAGCTATCCGTAACGAATGAAAGGATGCTTGTATCTGGCTTTCTATTCTGATCGTGAAAGTCCCTGTAAAAATGTCTTTGGTGATCTTAGCATGCTAACCTGATTGTTGCCATAGTGATACTGTGTTACATCACAGGAAGATACATTAGCTGGATTTCTTCTTCATTTTTCTGTTTGCCCAAGGTTTACATTGTAATTGGTGTAAAATCTAGTTTGCTGCCCTAATTAATTTTGAATGCTCTCTGAAATGCCCGAAGTTGTAAGTTAAAAGCATATTGCAGGAATGCTGGCGTCCTTTTGCTGTGCACCCTTGCGGCTGATGGAAGGGTCTGGTTGGTTTGTGAGGTTCAGCTCTTTCTTCAGGCTTTGAACTATTCTTCTCCTTTTTACCTAGTAACGATAGGAAAACATGAAAGGAGGTTTGTTTGGCTGCTGCTCTTCGACGGTTATTATTAAGGGCCAATGTTTGAACTGATCTCTCATATGTCAGAATTTAAAACACTCTCAGATGAGATCCTGCCCTGATGTCAGGAGCCCACTCAGCTGCAGAAATGATCAGGAGTTCCTCACGCCTTGAGCACAGGAGCAGCAAAGCAGTGGCAGGCCTGAGACAGCCGTGTGCTTCCCGTGACGTAGCCACAGTCTAAACAGCTACCGCTGTAAAAAATTTTTAAAAATTAATCCTTGGTAGGAGAAATGCTGTTTAGTGAACATGGGCCTGTGTTACTTTCTCAAGCCTCAGCTTCCAGAAGGTGCTCTGCATTGCATTGCAGTTCCACTCTTGGGTACAGCGCTGCCATCGCTAATGTTTGTTGGCTCACAGCAGGATCACTCGTAAGAGTCTGCCAGCCCCTTAAGGACTGGTGGGAGGGAAGGATGGAGCTGAAAGAAGAAACACATTCTTGCTAACCAGCTTACTAATTTTGGTGATGTGCCCTACAACTGATGCAAACTAAGATACTTTAAATAGAGGAAGAAAAATACCAGGCAGAGCTGTGGTGAATCCAAATCTGTCCAGTCTCAGTCATGTGTATTGGACAATCATCCTATAGTGCCCTAAAACCTTGAAGGCGATGACAGAGAAAAGTGCAACACACATCTAATGGGGATTTTCTTTGTACTACACATTGCAAATGAGTTCCTTTTAGACAGGGAAACATAGCTGAACAATGTAAACACTCTATACTGTAGGGAAAGTAGTGTCTGTCACTCCATGGCCCAGGTGCCACCTCTGTGGTGAGAACACCCTGAATTTGTCCCAGAACTGGTTTCAGCTGTCTGACCCTTGTTCCTGCTGCTTGAGCTTTCCGCTGTCTAACCCTTAAAATGACTCCACCTTCCTCTGCTTTTGCTACCTTATCCTAAATAGCTACAAATTACAAAAGGCTGCCAGTAGTTCCCTGCAGAAAACAGTAATTGAAAACACCTGTTTGAACTTTTTAAAGATGTTGTCAACTGAATACATGGTGGACTACTGTGAAAGCAGATTGCAATAGCAGTATTCAAAAGCAATATTGTGGATTTGCTTAAAATACAGACTAATATGTCTATAGTTCTAGTGACAGGAGATAGGCATATCTTCTCTGTTACATGTATGTGGTGTGCATATTCTCTGACACACATAGGCACACCCAAGCACTTATTTCAGTGTAGAATTCAGAAACTATATGGAACTTAGAAAAACAGGATGTAGCTATAAAATAGCTAACTCTGCTTAGCTTTTTGCATAATTTTATTTGTCTTCCTGGAAGCTTTTTTAACAGCAGACAAATCATGATCTTTACTGACAATTCAGCTGTTGAAATGCTTAGGTGAATGCACTGATGATGGATGGGTGCACAAAAAAATCAACAGCTGTTTGTATTTTGCTTTTCTGCTACTGTGCTTCATAAATTAAACAGATGAAAGCTTTGTGAGAATCTTCTTAGTACTGGATGGTGTTTCAGGGTTCCTTTATTTAGAAGGCCTGCTGAGTACCACATGAAATACAGTGTGAATGCATTTGATAATGTGAAGAAAGACTGCCTTTTTCACAAAGTCTGTGTATACATCACATTACTGATTTTTTGGAGGGGGTGGTTTTGGTTTAGGGGGTTTTTTTTAGAGGCAAAACAGAGGAGTGGGAAATTACTCTGTGGTTGGGGACTGCTTTGATTTTTTTCACTGTAGAGAAAGGGAAATATTCCTTTGTATTCTTTTGACCCTGTGCTGAAAAATAATCTGTTTTCACTACTGTTATTGATATTTAAAGGTATGTGTGGCTTTAGTCATTGTCTGGCACTGAGTACTTGAAGAATTTAGTTCTCCTGAGGAGCGTGGTTTGGATCCTTTTTAATAAACTTAGATTCAAATCATGGTGGCTAAAAGTAGTAATGGAGATGACTGATACTTCATCCTTTTGGATTTTTTTTCTTGTCAATTTCTTGTGAGCAATTACAGAGGGAAAGACTGTTTTGTGATTCCCAGATCTCCTACTTGCTTAACTGCTTGTTTAACTTGGTTAGCTGCTCTTTTATCTCTCTTTTTATTTAAGTGTTTGGTGTCTGGCTTCTGGTATTATCTACAGATCAACAAATCTTCTGCTGAGACAGGCTGTTACATGTGGAAGCATTGGTTTATATCAAGGAATCTAAATAAGAATCTCCCACTGCACATCCCTTTACATAGTGTTTTTAGTATGAATGGGAAAGGTAGCAAATGACTGGTTTGTTCAGGTGTCTTGATCCCCATTGCTGGCTTCTTTGACACAGCAGCATGCTGCCTGTGTTGTAAGCATCATTTTAATGTGCTAAAATGACACGGAAAACATGGAAGGGTAGTGAATCAACTGCAGGAAAGAGAATATAGCCTTGAAAGTTCTGCCAGAGCTTCCAAAATGTAGGTAAGTTTGTGGATAGAGTTCACACTGTGTTTGGCTACAGCTTAGAACTAAAAGGTGGGAAAACTAAAGTCTTGTCTTTGCTCTAAAGCTGACACTTTGAAAAAACACACAGTCAAGCTAACCTGTTATAGGACTGATGCTGAAATAGCCATTTTCCATACCCCGTGAACTGGTAAAGGGTTGTAATGTGCTCTGAGAAGCTCTAACAAAAGAGAGCAAGCATTAACGAAGATTTCTTCCCCACTTGTTTCTTATCCCGTATCGTCACCATCAGAGGAAAGTGTGGGATTTTACAGTCGTTTTAAAGGCAAGTCTCCTGGTTTCAGCCACCACAGTTGCTATTTCTGCATTGCTGCCAAGGGTACATTGTAAAAATGTTGATGGGAATGTAAGTGATT
Source organism: Aviceda cuculoides (assembly GCA_035590195.1). Classification (NCBI taxonomy): domain Eukaryota; kingdom Metazoa; phylum Chordata; class Aves; order Accipitriformes; family Accipitridae; genus Aviceda; species Aviceda cuculoides. The sequence goes on from JAVJGG010000007.1 coordinate 15,261,469, forward strand.
GCTGGCTTGCTGTAGCAGGCAGGAGGATTCCACAAATTCGCATTGTCCCTGTGGTACACTGGAGATACTTCTATAAATTCAGTAATGTAGCTATGATTATTCTTCTCCTTGCCTCTCAATTAACCAGTACTGCACATCTTGTTCCCTGTCAAATATCTTATTTTGTCAGATGGCAGAAAGCAGTGTTGTTCTCTTTTCAAATTGCTGGTTTGATTTCTGGCAGTACTTGATTGCTTTAAAATGTGCTTTCTGCATCCATTTTCCTCAATACTTAATTAACTGGAGAAAAAGACTGAAATGAGGTTTCAGTTAAGTAGGTGTTTCACTTTTGTCCCCACTATCTCATTCATTTATTTTCTCTAGCTCACTTAAGTAGTCTCAGAGACTTTATCTTTCACTTGCAAAAAATTTTGCAGTTCAGATTATCTCCGTTATAACTAAATCCCCCTGGAAAATGCATCCCATGCTGGTAAGAAGCGCAGAGGCAAGACTGCAGAAGAGGTGGTGAAAAACAATCCAATATCAAACCAAAACTGCAGTGAGCATAGGTAGGCAAAGCACAGCCGGTTGTTTGAGAAGACCATCTGGGCATGGGAAAAGGCTGGGTGCCTGAAACTGCTGCTGTAACAGCACGGGAGTGGGGTTAGTCAGGAGTCACAACACGTTGCAAGAACGTTCTTGTAACTTTGCAGTGAAGAATTTAACTTTAACATTGCAGATGCAGTTTCCATCTACACTAAATAGCAGCCAAAGTTAGAAGCAAGCACTGCTTTCCAAGATTGCAGCTATTACAGCACTAGCAATGTTTGAGCAACATCTGGGGGGCACCTGTGCCTGTACAGGAATGTCTTTAGGATCTACAATGCGGGTAACTGCTTGAAAGCACTTGGCTGTCACCTTTATCCCCCTTCCCTTGCTGTGACCTCTTCTGTCGTAAGCGCCTGTGGGAAGATAAGAGCCTGCATGCGGTAAGCTACCATGGAGCAGAGCTCCACAAAACACGTTGCATAAGATAGCAGCAAATTTACCTTTTCTTTGTAAGAATAAGGTGGAAGACTGCTACTAAATTATAGCCTAGTACTCCATATAGTCTAAGGTTATGAACCACGTGCACAGATTCCTCAGAGGTAAGACACCAGCTTGAAGTTCCAGAGTTCGCTGGAGCAAAACAGGCTCTTTTTTATGTTTTCCTGCGACCCCATGTGTTTCTCTCTTTCAGCCTTACAAAGAGCTAAGACCATTTGAGCTAAATACACCAGTGATCCAGTATAATTGTAATGGGAGAAGGGGAAATGGTGATGAAATATGCAGCCAGCAGTTTGGGTTCCACTTAGTAAGCAGGTAAAAAGTTCACCTGTCTTGAAAAATACAGGGGTACATTCTGAATGGCAGATGACTGCAGAATGGACTGAGAGAGGCTGACCAGTGCAGTTTGACTTGCTCAAGACTGAGAAAATATTACAGTAAAAAGGAATCAAGTGGTAAATGGATTATGGGTTAATTAGAATTACTAAAGCATCCCCACAGAATTTTGCTTTATTAAGAGATGATAATCATGATGGCATCTCTTTGTTCTGTGGAAAAAGACCTGTGGGTATTCATGACACAAAATGAGTCTAGAAGCTGCCATGCAGAAAGGGACAAAGGATGAGTGGAGTTAAAAGCTGTTCAGCAGATTCTGGGGAACTTATTGGGAAAACCTTAAAACTCTAGTTCAATTCGAAGGTAATTACGATGGGCATTCAATTCTAAGCACTTTAACTGAAAAGTAGTTGTTCTTGTTGAAACACATTAAGGACAATGGATAATCCACTCTCCGTGAGCTGGAAACACATAATGTCCAGTGCTTCAAAAGGAATCACTTTTCTAGCTCAGCATACTAATGTTCAGAAACTATGGAGCAATCCAAACACCTTGTGATAGGGACCCGATGGACTTCTCTGTGCACATGCTTTGTCAAACTGACAGGTGAAATTTGTAGTCTTCAATGTCAAGGGATTTCTTTTTCTTTTGAGAAGTTTATGGCCTAGATAGACATTAAGAAATGCTCAAGAACAGTGAAAAGAGCAACTTTAAAACCTCTTTCATGGCTCTAAAGTGATTCTTATAATAATTTCTGAACTAATCTAAAAGTTATTAAAACCTATCTGCAAGGCTTTGTAAATATTATAAGGTAATTTTATATCTTCTGTCTTCTGTTTTGCTGAGTTGACTACTAAAGTGAACCTTCAACAAAAGGGAAAAATCCAGTACAGCAGCCAAGGCTACGGAAGCCTGAGGGCTGTGAGAGCTTGTGGCCAGACCTGCACGGTACTGAGCCAGCAGATTTGATCCTGTGTTTTAACTATGCAAATGTTGCCTTTCCTCTCTTTTCCCCTCTAGATCTCATTTTGAAGCTTTCTGACATATAACTAAAGCATGGTCTGGGTTAGGCTTGGCTAAGGTAGTAAAAGCTTTCAGTTATGCAGGTGTGAAGATTCTATTGTACACGGCTCCTGTGGTTGTGAGATGAACCGTGTTTATGTGATACTCCTCTGTAGGGTGCGGCGTTCGGAAGATCTCGTGATGTCACGGAAAGAGAGAATTGATCACCGCCTGCCTGTGGCGCATGTGTAATCCCGCCTACCTTTGCTAGTATATAAAGAGTTAACTGCGCAATAAACGAGGAAGTTGACGCTCACACTGTGTGTGCTATCTGTCTCTTCCCTGGTCCAGGCTGACCAGTGATCTAGTCGCAGCGCCATAATATGTAGCAACGGCACAAAATTTTCTTGCCTGAAAAAAAAAAGGTAAAAATTTCTTTGAATTTCCGGGCTTCGCGTTGAAGGCTTTAAGTTTTTCACTAGCTATTTTTCCTTCTCAAAGTTTCTGGAGGCAGAAAACAATTAAATAGACTATTCCGAGCATTTCAAACAGCTGTCTTCTAATTGAAAAGTTGAAATTTTAATCAACACTTAGTTGGAATCCTATTGCCAAACATCTGCTTCCCTTCAGTCAGTGGCATCTCTTGACCCGCCAGTGCGCTTTGTGCATCCCATCGTACTGAACTCGATAGCCCTTCAGCTTAGAGCTCAGCGCTGCTCTCCCTCATCTCACAAGGTGAGGATTGGGCCTCCAACTGTTGGGTTTCTTCAGTTCGGAGGTTGTCATATGGTGCCTTAGTAGACTGTGTGATCATTCATCATGAGTGTCACTGGATAAATGTTGTTGCAGTAACCTGAATGATGAAGCTTGTCCGGGGTAGACTCCAGCGTGTAGACTGGTGCCACCTGGAAAATATTTTGGCGTGAAGAAATATACATTTTATTTTATTGAACTCAGGAACTGGCATATTGATAAGGTAATTATAATGATGCTACTAATAATGGAATTTATCTAAAAAAATAAAGGAACACACAAAGATTGTTTTGCATTAGATCACTGAACTGAATCAGTTTCCTTGGTAGTCACAAGGTGATAGAAAAAGCCTCATACTTCAAGCCCTAAAAATGTATTATACTGAAGATACAAGCATATCTGTAGCTCTCCAGAGGAAGAAAAAGGTGCCTCTCCTTTTGTGAGATGAAAGAAGGGAGAATCGTTCTCATTTAGGGGTGAAATATGGAACAGAATAGCGCTTAACAACGTAGCTGCAGTCCTAGAGAACATACATGTATTTAGTGACTTATGTAAGGTATTTTAGTGTGGGCGGTTATGTATTATTTGCAGTATTTTAAAGCCTTGCAGCTTAAAGACAAAACCTTTGCTTTTGTCATCACTTCTATTTTGCCCTCTGGCTTGATTCTTTCCCAAAAGCTAAGTGCAGACTTCAAGCCACCGGAAGTGTTTATTTTATGTCCTTCAACCTAACTACCGAAAATTGTTAAGCCGTCTCCCCTTAAAATCAGAGTTCTAAATCCTCATTTAGACGTGGGGCCAAGGCAGCTTATTTGAAGCACTGAGCAAGAGGTGTCAGTGAAAGTTTTGCACAGCAGTTCTGCAGTTAGTCCCTGGATATCTGAGTGTGTTCTCAGAGATTTCATTTTCTGAAATTATAGGTCACTTTTGAACATTCTATCCGTGAAATATAATTGAATGAAAAATGGCTGCAGGCGTAGTTCTGGATTTTGAACTTTTATCTAAATACCGAGGAATGGTATTGGGAGAGGCTTGGGGAAGGGTTTAAGGTTATTGGCACCTGAAAGTAATCCTTTTTTTGTCATCTGGCAGCTTGTTAGTTTCTATCCCTTTCCAGATGCTGTATTACAGCAGCTATAATAGATGTTAATATTAGCCAGGCCCATCATGAAAGCCTTGTGATGTATATGCCATCTTCTTCAAAACCCGTATTAAGTAAATTAGTAATATTTACCTCAAACTCATTTATATCCTTATTATCACATGGCTGGCTAGGGCTTTGATAGTTTTTAAGCAATTTTTGTTACATTGTATTTCAGCTTGCTCCTCCATTGCAAAAATTCTTTCTCTTTAGGATTCAAGGTCTTACTCTAATTAAATGTTAGATACTGAAGCTGTTTTATTTTTCCTGCTCAGTGTTTGACCTGACTTTTTAGCCTCCTTGGTCTGTAAATCTGCAAAGGTGGTTTGTGCCACGTATTCCACGTGCTTTGTTTCCTGGTGACATAAAGTTGTGCAGTGGAGTAGCTTCCATTTATAGCTTCAGGGCATTCCTTTTGCACTAATTGCTTGGACACGTGGACAGATTGTGTTTGAGGCAAGGTCTGAAGATCAGGCAGTTGTATTGTAGGGAGCTTGGGTGAAATCCAGGTTCTCCTTAATGTCAAAGAGAGTTTGGTCGCTGTTTTCCATGAGCAAGGAATTCAGAGCATGATCTTCTTCACACTTTACTTGCTCCCACAATGCCTCTTAATTTATTCTTGGAGGGGTTATCAATTCATCATAATCCTATGTGCAGAGTGTCTGAGAGAAGAACTGAAGACACTTGCAGATGAAAAACACTTGTAAGATTTACAAGGTTTTGCATCAGTTCTGAGAAATGAAAGATTTAATACTTATGGATGATGGAATGTAGTTCTGTAATTTAGATGGACCCTTATTCTATCTTTGCTAAACAAATGTTATTTTAAAGTTAAACATATTGTGCCAATATCCATCGCTCTGACTGAATGATGGGGATCTTAGATGTAAAAAGGGCTTTTCATCCCAGTGGATTCCCATTGTGTTTGAGATGCATCCCAGAGTGCCTTCACAAAGAATGACGAGTTTATAACCTTAGGTGTGTACGTCATTTACCACAGAATTGCAGCCACTGCTGGCCTGAAATGTGGCAATTACTTAGCAGTGCACGTAATGCTGTGCAGCATTTTATGAAAAGGAAGTGAAGAATATTTTTCGGTTTTCAGTTGAACTGGCTGGTAGATGAGGGATGGTGATTAAACAACAGAATGTAATGTAGTTACAGTGCTAGAATTCGGGCAAAGCAGCAAGTTTGGTGGTCACTACTATGCTTTTGAAAAAGGGTTGTGGCATTTGGAGTGATGACAAATGGTCAGAAGTAGCACCTTACCTGAAGGTTAGGCTCACTGGGGCAGGGTGACTTTTCGTGAAGTTGTTATGCTTTTGGGCGCTCTTCCAGAGTGATTTGAAAGACTTACCTGGGCTGATAGGGTATCGCATCTGAGGAGGGGACATCACATAATCATCACTGTTGTTTTTGGAGAGGCATATTTTTCTTTACAAGACTGCTGATACTGAGTACAACTAACTCCACTGGAGCTTTAAGGCCTGACAGCATCATGTTATCAACCTGTGAATGCTAGCTTGGGAGGTGCTTAAATTGAGTTTGATAACCTGTATTAAACTTGTGCTAAAGCTTTGTATGCTGTTACGGTAAAACATTGCTACAGTGGGAGGGCTCGGAGCTATGGAGCTAGAGTGGCTCTTGAGTCTTGTGATAAAAAATAAGATGGAGTCTAGGAATTCTTCACTGTTAGAAGAGTGACATGTGCCTATGCATGGCTATGTGTGTGTTCTTTGAGATTATAAAACTCAAATGTGTGCTGCTGAGAAAAGCGATGATAGGAGGGAACTTGGATTGAGCTGCTGTGGCAAGGAGCTGCAAAGACTGTTCATTATGTGTGTCAGATACTGAGCAATTGTGCAACGTTGTAAAGTACTGCAGAGATCATATGGATCCATGCATTGTTCAGCAGCTGCAATTGGGTAGTTGTCAAATGACACTAAATTTTTAGTAGGATCGGTGTTGACAAGAGATAAAAGGCCATTGCTTTTTCTGTTTTGATCTTGAATGAGATTATTGTATAATAATACGCTATTATATAAAGATAAGGAAGATAGATGGGCAAATCCTCCAGCAACAGAAATACAAGAAGGGGAATTTGGCTGTGTGAAACGATGTTGTAGGTTGTGTTTGCACACATGCTGCTTTCTCTGTGGTGAGGCTTAGAGACTTCTGCACAGACAGCTCTTTCTGTACCTCACATAATGGAAAACTGCCCTTAGAATAGTCTGCTTCTGTTTTCTCTGTGCTGGAATTTGGTTCTAGACATGGAGTTATGTCTAAGTGACACGAAGCCTTACTGTAAAGAGTTGTGGGCCAGGCACTAAATGGGGAGGCTGAGCATCTACGTTTTCTCTACAGGCTGCAGATCTTTCTGACAGAGTGTTGGCAGCAGCACCTAGTTGGTCTCGGAGTGAGTTGAGGAACAGTATAGGCATCTGGAAATGCCAGTGTTAAGCAGAAGTGACAGCTAGACATACATCCATGTCAGGGCTGTTTTGCTCTGTTGTGCTGCCTGGTGTAATGGTGTAGCGGGAGTGTGTTTACGGTGGGAGAAATGCTTTCAGACGCCCAGTGATCTGAGGCTTTGAAATGTTCAGAGGCTGTAGCAGCAGGTAGTTCTCCAGGGACACAGCTGGGTGCTTTGCAGGTGGCTTTACAACAGCCTTGTGCATGATACGTAATAGCTGAGCCTTTTCTGCTCATGCTGAGTAGTATTATTAGTTGTGGGGTAAAATTTCCTGAGGGCTTGAATTGCTTTATTGGTCCCAACGAATTTTCTGTTTTGCTGGGCTTTTTTGGAATCAAAACATATTCTTGACAGATCATTTAATAAATTGATACAGTTAAAATTGATTATGTTTTTCCTTTTGGGAAGTGTGTGTTCTTCACAAATACAGAAAAAAATTCACATTCCTTGATTGCTTTCTTTTATGATCAGGAGGTGTATGTGTTATATACACCCTGTAGCGGTATTATAAAAACACTATATTTGCAGTGTAAGGTGTATATAATAGCCTAGGGGAACAGAAAGTTTTCCTACTCAAGTTTTAGAAGTCACCTTTCCAGCACCAGTAGTGTGCTAGAGCTTTGTCTCTCTTGCTGTGAATTACACCTTGTTAGTGGTTTGGGATTTCTTCTTGCTTTTTGTCTCTTAAGTGGATAAATGCAAAGGGAAAACTGAGACATGTAGTAAGAGTATGATCCTCCCCCGGTGTTCTTGGTGATGAAAACCTTTTAAAACACATGAACACCTAGGCAACCTGAAAGGATCCTAACTATGAAAGAATCAGAATGGTCTTGGTGTATCTCCTGGAGTGATGATGCTAGCTAGGCTATTATGTTCATCCTTAACTTGCACAATCATGTAGCAGGATAGGCACTTAATAAGACACCTGTTATCTCTGATGTCTGATGATGATAGTGATGCATGTTTTGAATGTGTTTGTTTAGCTTCACGCTTTGGAGTTGTGTATTTTTCATATTTGCTGTTATTCACGTGGCTTTTGGTAGTATGGGCTCTCTTAACATCTCATTAATTTTCCATCTGGTGTAGAACTCATTTCTCCCATGAGGTATATATAATATTATCTTACAAAAGTTCTACATCTTTCAAATCCCAGCGATTCAGACATCCCTTGTGGTTTTTTTGTTATTTTACCAAAACTGGGTTTAACTTTGTCTTGATCTTTAGTTGTTTTTCTAGTCTTGGTGATCCTAATCCAGTTTGTGACTAAGGCTAGTATTCGGAAAACTGTTGATGAATATAGTCATTTCGGATACTTAATGTGAGAGCATAATTTTGGTGAAAAGTGTCTGGAATCTTTCTAAATAACTCAGTTAGGTTCATGTGCTTTGATAATACAGAAGAGCTGTTTTGAATCCTGTGTTTGTTTTGACCGTAGTAGATTGTTCCTTCTGCATAATCCAGGAATGGTTATTACTTCATCTATTTAGACGTAAAAATCAGATCATTAATCACTGAAGTAGCTGTAATTGCCTGTGAACTTTTTCTTTCAGTGAGATCCCTCTTCTGGATTAAGTATGAAAATATGGAAAGAATGCTTAGAAGACAAATAACATCCTTCATTTTCCTCTTGCACTTTTATTGGTATACTCAAGAGTGGGTGGATTGCTTATTAATGAAAGCAGCTTTGGGTAGTTCAGTGACCTGGTCTTGGCACTGTTGAAGGCAGTGATATTTTGCCATTAACTTTAATGGAAGCAGAGTTGAAGCTCTTATTTGAGATTTCAAAAGTCGTTAAATTTAATACTGTTATGGGCTGGATATTTTACTATCATTTGGCTGGCTCCTTCGGTTTCTTGCACTTCTGTGTCTTAAGTGGTGGTGGTTGTTTGAATCTGTGAATGCATGCCTTATAGTTGGGTTTTGTTTATTCAGTGAGTAAATGTTTTCCCTATTGAAGTGAAGCCCTTGCCAAAGGTCATCTGTTAGCTACAGTTACAGATCTTAGTGGGTAGTAAAATCTCAGTCCCACGAGAAATTCTTGCACCTTTTTCTTCTAGTATTATGTATGGTCAGTTTACACTGCTCAAAAAAATACAAGTCTCTTCAGTAACTTACTAATAACATTGTGTGTTTTCACTGTGCATTCACCAATTTTATGAGCAAGGAAACAGCTATTACAGAACTATGTAAGAAACTATTTTTTCCCTTATTCATTGTAGGAAGTTAGTTGGCATGGAAAAAATAGTCATTATAATATATCCTGAGGAAGGCTGGCTCCGTTTGAGTTGTCCCTTCTGCATGGAAATTTTACCTAGTGTGGTTTCGTATATCAAACCTAATTTAAAATGAAGATCTGTAGTTTTGGTGCTAAGAGTTGACCTTTCATGTTGCATGGAATAGTTAATTAATCCAGTGGCCTAACCCTTGTGTACATGGACTGCGTCTAAGGTAGAAGTACACATTTAAGACTGTTTTGATGTGTAGCATCTGCAGATGACACAGTAAAGAAATAGAGATGGAGGATATGGTAGGGATTATTGTATTTCTCACCTTTGTAGCTTCTCTGTGGCATGAGAGAGACCTGGAAATCCATCTTTTAATACCTACATTTAAAAAAAAAAAAAAAAGAAGCCCATATGCTTGCTTACTTGTCTTCAGTTTATGATAAGTTGTCATCAGAGCTGAATTAAAGCACACGGGTAAAGATCCAGAAGTACATCATACTGCTATTGCTCTAATTTTGCCAGATGCGTGAATTACTTGGGAAGAACTGCATTAAAGCCTCCAGACTCACCAGCTCTACACCCACAGAAACTTCAGAATCAAACACCACTTTGCCAATACAGCTTGTTATTCTTCCTTATCTTGTATTCAGGCTCCTTCCCCCAGGTCCAACAGTGTACAAAACACTCATACTCACAAATGAATTGGAGATTTCAAAGTGTCTGACGAGCTGGTGCAGTGGTCCAACTAGCTGAATACCTCAGTGGCAGATAGTTGGTCAGATATTAATGTCTTGCCGATGGAAAATACCAGAACCCATGAGAAGGGAATACTAATCTGTGTGGGTATGTGTGTGGTCTATGTATTCTAGTGAGGCTGTTGATTAAAGAAATCACGTCTGTCTGAATGTTAAAATGTTAATATTGTTATATTGCAGGAAAAATCTGTTTTTCTGTTCTGAATTTTATCTGTTTATCTGGTACTTATTGAGTGATTTCACTTACTCCCCTCTGACTTTTTTAGGGTGAGTTTGGGTACGGGCTGATGGGATCCTCAGGAGTTTATATTGCTGCTTGTGTTTTTTTCTCTAGTCTTCAACAGAACATTTAAATAGAGTGGTAGTTAAATGATCTTCAAGTCTAGCTTTCCACACAGATTAGTAAATGGCAGTTGGTCACTTTTCCCCCACTTTTTTTTCAGTTCAGAGAAATAGAAAAATATAATTGTAAAATAGGGTGGCTTAGGAAGAGTGCCCATGACTTTTTAAAAACCTTTCAAATCACCAGCTTTTATGCTGAAACACTAACATTTGCTTAAAATAATATTTTCTGTGTTCTTGCCTCAGAATATAAGATTTTTAGCTGTTTGCTGCATACCTTGCTTCAATTTTGACAATTAATGCCCAGAGTTGCAAAATCTGTGTTCATCCTTCAGAGTTCACCATGTAGGTCCCAGCTTCCCTATCATATAGACCTTACAACAAGTCCTTCATCTCTCCAACCCATAAGGACTTACTGGCTTTTTTTTCATTAGTGCAGTATAGTTGGCAGTGGAGAATACCTGCTGTACCTGTAAGTCTTGCTGAATTAAAATTAGTTGATTTGCACAGGTATAATATACTGTGGTGTCAAATCACTACCTTGTCAGTAGAGTGTAGATTCTCTTTTTCCTTTTCTCCTGTTAAAATATTTCTGAAAGCTGACAGAGGCTCTGTCAAAAGGTTTCAAGGCAAAAAGGTGTAATTTCTTTGGAATGTCATGAATAATTATGCAGACAAAAATTGTACAACTATTTTGTACATGTAGAACTAAAAATTGTACAACAAGAGATTTGCTCAGGAGAAGAGACTACAACTTGTTTTGTGGGCTCTACTGTGTGTGCATGGCAGCGTGCTTCATTTTGAAAAGACTTGCTCTGATAAAAATTGGGTAACCGATACAGATATTTAAGACATCAATACATTAGCTGCAAAGAGTACATCTCAGGCTATCGGCTGACCTCCTGGTCAGTTACTCATTTGCAGAAAGTGGTTTATTGATGCTCGGGGGAAGGATGTTATGAGGTAGCGTTCTTCAAATGCTGGGTGGAAGGCTGTTAAGTGCAGCGCAGCCAATACATGCATGTATCGGTAGAAAATTATAAACAAAACCAGAGTAGTGATCACAGAAGTTTACGACTGAGTAACTTTTATTTTCTGGCTCATTTTGAAAGAGCGTTTTGGAGGTTTGTCATAGAAGCCTGACTCTGGCTTGACTTACTTACACAGCCCAGCTGAAGTCAGTTGGCCGCCTTGGGTATGCAGAGAGAGTAAATGCTGTTATTGATAGATGGCAGCAGTGTCTGCAAATGATCATTTCTGTATCCTAGGTCTGTCCACCTGGTCCCAGCATTCCAGATCTCGACATCGGAGGACTTCGTGTTCCAGACATGAAGATCGAAAACCTTCTGAGGTATTTCTGGAATTTGATTTGCATTTTGTTAACATCTGTCAAATACAAAGCTGTATACATGTTCTGGTAATGGATCCATTTCTTCAGATTTACATTTTCTTTTCTTCTTGCTACATTTTAGCTGGCACCTGCCTTCCATTCCCTGCACCCCCCCCTTTTTACCAGCAGATTAGGTAATTAGACACCCATTCAACATAGCTGCTGAGTCTTTCTTCTAGTATTTTAGGCATCAGGGTTTATTTGTAGCTTGATTTGTGAACAGTGGAAATTTACATTAGGTGCATTTATTTCATAGTTTGTATTGGGTCTTGGTATGTGATCTTTGTTAAAGTGCTTGTCAAACTAGAAATCTGTTTCCTTACAGGTCTGTCTTGTGTAGTGCTTTGAGGAAATTTATCAAGGGAGATAGAAATCTTTGAACTTTCCAGGATGGATCAACTGTCAGTAACACATAAATGCGATCCAGTTCTTTGGAAATAACTCTTGCTGAATCTCGCCTGTCTTCAGGCAAATACTACACTGCAGACTTTGTAGAGGTTGCAAAGAAAGCATTAGCATTGGGAGATGGAATTTCTTCATTTAACATGTTTGCCCAATACATGTATTTCTGATGCATTAGTGGGTGATTGATGTTGAGAAAAAACTTGCTTTATTGACAGTGTACCCAAATCCCAGAGAAGAGTTTTCACAAGAAGAATCCCATTCATTGTTCAGTGTGAACTACATATAGTACTGGTGGTTTCCAGTAGTCTTTTTTGATTGTTGGCTGTTAAAGACTTTTTTTTTTTTTTTTTTTGTGAATGTGGAGACCCCTGGTGAATTTATTCTTGCTGGTGATAGGCTTGATTTCCTTAGTTACCTTTTGTACATCCTTTGGAAGTAGCCCTTTAGTTTCGAGAACTACCTCATGAAAGGCTATCAAGAAATAATCCAAGATAATTACAAATCTTGCTGTTGTTTTTTGTGTGTTTCTGTGTTCTCCTCTCCTTTGCTTGCATTTGTTGTCAGAATCTTTGCAATTTTGTGCTGTTCTCTCTTGTTTTCTCAGCCTGGATGAACTTCTCATATACTTCCCTTCAGCTCTGTTCCACATTCTTTTATCCCTCTCGCTCCCTCCCTCCATTTGCATTGTTTCTGCTCACCACAGCACACTATGCTGATGATAAGTGTGCTGGCAGAAAAGTGACACTTGCTGAACTCCCTGGGTGAAATCCTGGTCTCACTGAAGTTGGTGGCAAAATTCCCATTGACTTCAGCATGGCCAGGGTTTCACCCTTTAGCTTTGAAGTGTTCAGTGCTTCTGAGAGCCAGCACTTCTGTAAGCTCTGCTTTGCTCCAGGCAGTCTGATTGCATCAGAAATTAGAGCAGAAAGAATGGTGTCACAGGGCCACTGGCCTGGGAAGGAGTTTCTTGGCTGTCAGGTGCTGCATTAGCTTTGCTTCCGAGGGATTTCTGCGACAAATTTATCTAAGAGCCTGAGTTACTTTGGCTCTCACGTTGAGCAAGTTTTGCGTCCCATTTTATATTTTTAGTCTTCTTTTCATTTGATGTTTGATTGCTTTAATTCAAATCACTTAGAAGTGCAGAATCCCCTGGCCAGCTGTGCTTGTTTGTTTTGTGAGCCAGTTTACTTTGTGGCTTATTTTTCATTTCTTGGTTGGAGCCTCACAGGACTTGTAATTGGATTGTTTAAAACATTCTATTACATTTCATTACCTGCATTCACCCTTTCCTTCATATGGTAATATTATTCGTTACTTTTTAATGTTGGCAGTTTTTCTGAATATGTCAAGACAAGCGTTAAAAAAAATGTAATGATTTTATGCTACTTTTATCACAAAACCAGAGTGGAAACAGAAACATACTGAGACAGAAGTGGGGTAGTATGTGTGTGTTGGGAAAGAGGAGAGGTTTCAAGACATGCGGTGTGGTAAGGCAAATCACACTTTGAAATATTCTCAGAAGTATAGTTAACCATCAGGTTCACTGTTTCCCTAAAATACTTCCCCCAAATCGTAGGGAATCTACTGATATTTCAGGTGTGTGAGTAGTGCATGACAGAAACTGCTGTCCTGGGGAGGTCTGCCTAATTAGCGCTCTGTATAGATCTGGTTCTTCCTCAGCTATATGCAGCAGTTGTCGGGAGCTCACGTAAAACAATGTGGTTTGGGACTGGGAGGTTGTGTCACTTTGCCCCCCCACTTAGCAGCCCAATAAGAGAATGTAGGAGCACTGCCCTGGTAATCTGTCTTTTCTTTGTAACTGTGTGATGTGGGGCTGCGTGGATGTCCACCACAGACGGAGAAGTCTGCAGGGAAACTTCTCTGAAGATGTTATGTATCTTCTTCTTGTCCTGGTGGTGCTTATTTTCTGTCACCTGGTTGCTTTTTAACCCTTTCCTTTGAGTGTGGCATTGAGTAGTTAAAAATTTGTGGTTGTGGAGGTGAGTGCAGTTGCTGTAGTCTGCAGCAGCCTTGCCTTACAGGGAGAGCAGTGTGGGGAGAGCTGGAAGACATGTAAACAAGTGCAGGATTGTAGTTCTGATGTCTGTGATAGCACCCTTTGCTTTCTGCAGTGTTGATAGGCAGTGGCCAACCAGGCTGAAGCTGCCACAACAGTACCACAGCATGTCCACTACAAGAGTGAATCCCTTTTTATTTCATTCTGTGGCTTGTTGAAGACAGCATTGCTGCTCATTCATGGCTGCTAACCCAAAAGCTGCCAAACACCCTGCTTGTTTTAGAGGTGGATGTCTTTGTAAAGGCAAAGTAAAATTACAGCAGTGATGCAGAGGTGTCTGTAGCTAATCGAATAACGAGCACCTGTACTGAACAGGGAGCTGCCACCAGAATTCCAGTTTGAGTCTTGTTTTATTTGATCTTTTGGGTTATTATTTTAAATACTTGCACAAAGAGTCATCTCTGTAGAATTTCCTCTTGCAGCTGGTCATGGTAGAGTCACGCCTTGATTTCTACCACAGGGAATTTCTAGAATGTCTTTGGATTAGTCAGAGCTCCAATAATTAAAAAAAACCCCCAAAACCTTGGAGCAAAGATGAGTCTTCCTTGTGCTGCTGTTTTAAGACTTGAAGCTCCTGCAGCTTTTATTGCAGCCAAGACAGAGGTAAAAGCGGGTAGCACCTTTTAGCATTGTGTCTCTAGTGCAGGGGGGGAGTGCCAGGGCTTGTAGTGGAGTTAGCTGGAAGTCATTCTGTCAGTATTTGCACCCTCAGCCACCCCTTTCCCTGCAATGAAGCTAAACTTTGGTCCTGCAGTGGGCTGGGTTAGTTCATTGTTGATACAGTGACCTTGTTACGCACTGTGCTCCATGGTTACCCTGAAGCTGTGAATCATAGAGTCTAAATATCAAATGTCAGTGTCTCTATTTTTCTCTCTTGGTCACTCTCTTTGCAGGTGTTCAGAACGGACCTGATCACTGCCATGAAGTTACATGACTCCTTCCAGCTGAACCCTGATGAATACTATGTGCTGGCAGACCCCTGGAGGCAGGAGTGGGAAAAGGGAGTTCAGGTGCCAGTTAGCCCAGGGACCATCCCAGAACCAGTAGCCAGGTATAGTTTTGAGGAATGTAAACAAATACACATACGTTTATGCTAGCAGCTTATGTCTACATTGCCTTGGCTTCTTGAGCTTTATTCTGCAGTGTCTAGCTAGAAAGCTCTCGGTTCTCAGAGATGAAGAGCAACCTGCCTCAGCTTTTTGAATGGTCGGAGAGGTCAAGAGTCAGCCCTGTTCTGCCTGTGTGTTGAAATATGAATGTCAGAGAATAAGTTTTGGCATTACATTAGGATGAAGTGTGATGACAGAACCTTAAAAATAGCTTCTGTTTTTCAGCCCTGACTTGACCTCACTCAGCATTGCTGGGAGAGCCTTGGTCTGATGCTTCTTGTGCTTAGTTCCAAGCCATAGGTTCCTTTCAAGGAACAGTTAGACAAGCCAGATTTAAGGGCTAGAGAAAATACAGCATTTATTTTGGTTTCATGTTATTTTTTTGGTTGTTTCATTTACTAACTTAGGAAATGGTTTGTTGTACAACATTTCAGCTTCTTCAAGAACCATCCAGATGTTAATGTAACTAAAATACATTAATGTGAGATTGTCTAGCTTTTATCCAAGAAACGCCTATTTTCCTTACCTTGTTTGTTACACTTAGATATTGTTTTCTGTTTCAAATTAAACTGTACAGTTGTAAGGGCAGGAGTGTGTTGCAGCCCATTTATGTATTTTATGCTTAGTTGGGATTGGAGTTGGAGAAAGTGAGAAGAACAAGGATTACTGCAATTATTCATACTAGGTTTCTTTGAGTAAGTCTAGGTTAGCCCATAAGGCATTACCAAATGACCCACCAGTGCTGGTGGGGTCATAACAGCCCAATCTGATACACAGCAAAAAATTCTGGGTGACACTACGCTGCTTCTGTTAGGTCTGCATGTGTCAGCTTTAACCTTGGACTAGGGGGACTACAGGAATGTTTGTTAGTGCTTTCTATGTTCTGTGCACCAATCTGCAGGCGGCTGTGCAGCCCTGCTAGGTCTGTACAATGAGGAACTTAGCCACACATCAGGTAAACCCTTTCTTTCCTTCTTCTGAAGGGTCGGACCTGGAGCTCCAAGGAGAACTTGGCATTTTCCTCTCTGCTGTGCAGTTTAAAACGTGGGAGCATATCGTTTCCTTGCAGTGCTTGTAGCCTGCTCCACACTGACCTCACCCAGTCCCTGCATAAATGCACACACATCGTACATGTGTGCTCGCATTGTCTTCTCCTCACTGCTTTGTCTTTCAAGCATCTCCCAAGGCTTCAGGAGGCCCAGGAGACCTGTGGACTATAGCAGAGGGAGACCTTCTGGGGGATCCCCACCCCATATCTTTCAGGGGGGTGGTTTGTGGTGGCTGTATCAGATCCAGGTACTCACTTAGGAGAGAGCTTTTCTCTGCTAATGGCCAACAGAGATGTTGCTCCATATTTTAAGATACTAAAGGAGATGGGGAAAGAAGGCACCCACAGTTGTGGGTATCAGCACAGGAGGCACCGCTCATTTTTAGTTGCAGAGCTGTCTTGTATGGTCCTACTCGTGAGCTCCTGTTGGTCAGAGAGGCCCTCTGATGCCAGATTATTATCCTGTTTGCTCCCTCACAAAACACTCGGGGAGCCTTGTGGTGGTGCTGGAGCACTGTTCTGCGCTTAACTTTGGGAGGGGAGGGAGATGTTCTGTAAATTGAATCAGCAGCAGTCAAACAGTCGCTGGTGTAGAACAGCAGCAAAATACAGTACAGATAGCTGATGCTGTTGAGGTACATAATAGAGAATAAAATATTTTGACCTTGTAGTGGCTGGTCAGGGCAGCAAGAGTGGGTTCAGAGGGGTGGGGAAAGGAGCGAGTCTGTGTGGTGATTCAGTGTAAGCATGCAGTCAGATGGATAATTCAGTTGAATGTGTTTTTTGGTATGTAGTAAGTGTTGCTTTTTTTCCCTCCTATCACAGAAATAAAGAGATGAAGGTGGTTAGTTTTGAAGCCACGCTACCTGTGTTTATTTCTTCTGTGCCAGTGCAGTGATATTTAGACAGCATGTGCAGGGTGCTGCCCAGAGGTTACGGTATCTGCGTGGAGGGCTACTCAGGAAGGAATTTATGGTAACAGAAGATTCGGAGAGCAGTGCCCTGTTTCAAGTAAATTCTCTGTGAGCTGTAGTGGTCTGTAATATTTTAATACTGTACAGTATGACCAGGAACAGTTTGAGCAGTACAGTTAGGCTAGCAAGGTCATTCAGATTCGTATTCTTCCACAGTCCCCTTCTGCATCTCAGAAGCCCCAAATACAGCTTTTGGCTCTTGCCCACCATTTCTCAGATTGTTGTCTGAAATAAGATGAGGTGAAGATTTAGGGCTGTGAGGGAGACTGAAATAGGTAGAGGGTTTACTGAGATCTGTGTGTGCAGATACAGTAGTGGCAGATCAGGGTCTTCTCATAGGAGGAGGAGTTAACGTGTTGGACCTCAGATGGGGGCAAAATAGGGTGGAGGATGTCGTGCTTGTTGTGGAGCTTAGGCTGTTCCCAGCACAAAGTTGTGTCCACATGGAGTGGTGCTATCTCTTCCCTTGTAGCACTAGAGTGCAAAAAAATCATCAACACTAGTGCTGCAGGAGGCAGTCATTTGGCAGTGTGGCCTGTCATTCCTGGAGGTACCAGCGTTACGTTGTGAAGTGCATTTCATCCAAACTGAACTTCAGTGTGTGCAGTTAACTTAAGAGAAGGTGCACTGTCCCCTGCCGAGAGAACCACGCTGCAGGTGGACTGACAGTTACCTTGCTGTTTGCAGGCAAGTCACCAGCTTGCTGGTAGAATGACTGCTGTCCTTTGTGAATTGGGCAGTTTTTGCCCCCAGATCCTGGCTTTGCAAAGTTGTGGCATTGCAGGAATCTGCCCTAGAACAAGTTGTGTGCTGTAGGTGCTTTACCGTTTCCTGAACCAATGCCTGTGGTTGAACAAAATTTCAGTTGGCTTGCAGCTAAAATATGCTTTATGAAAGCATATTGGTTGTTGGTTGGTTGTTGGCCAACTGGAGCCTTCAGAACCTGAGAGAAGGTAGTTTCAGCAGCAGCTGATTAATATTTGCGCTTGGCCCAGCATGACATTAGTGATTGTGAAAGAGCAAATGCAGACCCAGGATGCCAGAGTTTGGATCTGCTTGGGTAAGTGAAGGTAAAGCTAGTTGCAAATTACTGATTCTCTGTGGAAAGGTCTCCTGAATTTCACAAAGATGGCAATTCTGTAGCTACACACACATATACACGCACACAAAAAATAATCAAACATACCTTGAGAAAGAAAACTTCAAATGTAGCAGGAAATACTACTTTTTTTCCCTTGAACTTTCTTGATCTTGGTATTGTAGTTAAACAGATTGATTTAAAAAAAGTCTTAAAAGAGAGTTCAACATCTGTGTATATAGCAGCCACCACTATATAAATACAGTGTTCCTACTCTAGCTTTAAGCAAGTGTGAATTTCAGGTAAGAGTTAAGCACAGCTCTATCCTCTAATCTCTTCATTTTGTTTAGAACTCTGATAATAAATTGGTTTTCTAGATAACTCCAATTAATTTCTTACAGTACTGCCAATCCATTATGAAAGTGCACTGTGCTGTTTTCTCTTCCAATCTCAGTGGTGCAAGATGATTGCTGAGATGGTTAGATGATTGCTGATGGTTGTTAGTCACTTAGAATGAGGCATTTTGAATTCTCTAGAAACAAGTCTCTCAGCAGCCCAGCATATCTGATGTCTGCTTGTCTTGTTTGTTTTAGGATTGTGTCCGAGACGAAAGCTGTCACGTTTACACGTCCCAGGAAGTACATTGTTTCATCAGGTTTGGAGCCTCCAGAGCTGGGCTATGTTGACATTCGAACCTTAGCAGACAGCGTGTGTCGCTACGATCTCAATGAGGTGGATGTAGCATGGTTGCAGCTTGCCAATGAAGAATTCAAAGAAATGGGTGAGCAATAAGTGCTTGTGGTTTTGTAACTTTTTCTTTTTAAAGCTGGCAATCTTAATAATTTTAGGGAGGGCAGCAGTGGGAAGAGATGATAGATGTATGAAGAGGTAGTAATCACATGAGTTGGGGTAGCCATGGGAAGCCAGGCCTGATGTGGTTAAGCCCTAAGATATATGCTTACATTACTGCTGAGTTGTATCCGCTTAGACCGGGTCAGAATCTGGCCACATGGCTTTTTTCTATGCTACTTTACGTTTCAGAAGGGAATTGTCACAAAGTTCCCATTTTTCCATCAAGGTCCTTGAAGAGAACATCAGGTAGACCATTCAGGTAGTTTTTCCAGTTAGTCCTTTTTTTTCCATGTATTTATTTCTCTCTGCATCACACATCCGTATCATCTGCTTAGCTAGTGATGTTCAGTGTGAAGAAGGTAGACGAGGTTTAGAGAACCTACGTGAGCTGAATTGTGCAGGGAATGAGACAGGAAGGAATTTCCACAGTGATTTATTGGAGGAACCTCTCAAAACTTACTGTGACTGTGTGCTCCAGTTCTGAAGCATGAAGAGGAGCTGTCACAAGGGGAGCAACTATTTTCTACATTTCTACAGAATGGCTTGTGTGTGGGAAGGGGCAGGGGAGCAGGGCAAGAACAGGAACATTTCTTTGGTAAGGTGTGTGCTTCAGGAGAGGATTTCACTGGAATTGAAGAGGATGTAAGTCAGCACAAAATCTAACCACATTGTTTAGATAAGGGAAAAGATGCTGTGCCAGATGGAAGAGGTTTGGACGTGTTGGTGAATACTGTTGATTTTTGTTTTAGCATTGTGGCTGTTCCCTGCTCTGGGTTACTGTTTAGTCATACGGGTTTTTCCTGGCTGTAGTCCGTACATGGCATGACTCGACCTGGTAAACCACAAACTGACCATTTTTAACTCTTTAAAAGTTTCTCTGTTTTAAACCCACATATGGAAGAAACAGATGACCCAGCCTTGATCCAGTCTCTTACCCAAGCCTTTTTTCCAGATCTCAAGTCAGGCCTGCTCAGGTTTAGTGTTGGGCTTAGAGGATTTCAGAACAGTTCATGACTGAAGAGTTTAGGTTACCTGCCCAGTTATCTTCAGGAAAACAGCAGCAGCAAGTCACAGAATCATAGAATGGTTTGGGTTGGAAGGGACCTTAGATCATCTGGTTCCAAACCCCCTGCCATGGGCAGGAACACCTTCCACTAGACCAGGCTGCTCAAAGCCCTGGCCTTGAGCCAGGTCCCCTTAGCCTTCTTCAAAGAAAAATTAAAAATACTGTTTATGATTTGTAATTGATACCCATCTATCCAATGTAGATAATTCCCTCTGTCTGTCTTTTGTGAAAACCAGAGGAGGGCTACCACAGTGTTACACTGGGGTGTGAGCAGCGTTAGTGACAGAGCGCACAAGAGGGGGCTCTTCCTCATGCAGGTACGTACCTGTGCATGAAGCCCTGTGGTAGCCATTCTGCTACACCAACGTAACCTTCAAAGTAAGTGTTGCACATGAAACACTGAACAGCTAGAATTTCACAGATCCGATCTTCCATGTTGTGTTTTGGTGCAGTTTGTTGTAGTTTGTTTGCTCTAATTCTTTATCCACTCAGTTTTGCTCTATGCAGAGGGAAGGAAACGCTCCTGTCGCTACCAGGCA
Organism: Aviceda cuculoides; assembly: GCA_035590195.1. NCBI lineage: Eukaryota > Metazoa > Chordata > Aves > Accipitriformes > Accipitridae > Aviceda > Aviceda cuculoides. The sequence goes on from JAVJGG010000007.1 coordinate 15,282,060, forward strand.
GTACATTGTGGGTCTTGAAACGTGTACCTGGGTGCTCTGACATACACTGCACTCTGTAGATACTATTAATGGGCATTTGAAAAGTGAAATACTTCCTGATCTGCAGTCGTAGCACTTCCTTTATGGTATCCCTGCAGCTATGAATTCCCCGTGTTTTCTTTGGTATCTGTTGGGAGTGCTTCAGGTACTGAAAATGGATATTCTGTCTTTAAAAGAATGAATGTAAACATTTGAACTGAAGCCGCAGCCCCTTGATTCACTTTTTTTAACCCTTATAAATGCACAGCCAATGACATATCTCTAAAGGTTGTTTATAAAGTGATAGCAGTCGTGAGGTTAGCATTTAGTTGCAAACTGGTCTAAAACCTGCCATCATCTGCTTTGCCGGTGCGATATTTCTGGGCTGCAGGGCAAAATTCACTCTTTCATCAGCAGGATTTTGGATGTTCCCTCTTGCTACCTTTCAGCTGCTCAGTTTGGGTAGTATGGGATGCATTGATCTCTGCCGCAAGGATTTACCTGTCAGTAAGGGAAGCTGGAATTACTTTTGTAGAGTGTTTGTCTTCTAATCTGGGGGAGCTAGAGAGGGTTTTTCCTGCTTTGTTTTGTGGAGTTTGTGGCTCAGTTATTCACAGGGAGAGCTGAAAGGCGGATTTTCTTGTTCAAGCACACATCATGAGGTTGCCATCTTCTGTATGTCACAGTAAACATTAGGTATTGGGAATTAGACCAAAAGCAGGATATCCTGAGCCTGCCCTTCATTGTAGTGATTTAAGTATATGGTAATTCTTGTGCTAAACTGACTTTGCAAAAGGAAAATGATTATTTGCAGTAGCATAGCTTGCTTGGTTTCACTGGTGTTTGCGTGGCATGATCTTATGGTAAATGTTGGCGTAGTACCAACTTGGAAGTATTACAGCCATTGTCAGAGCAAGTGAGAGACGGAAGTCAGAGGGGGAAGCACCATGCTCTTTTAAGATATTTTTCTTGCTGCTTCTGTGATAGATATTTTTTCAGGTCTATAATGGTAATTTAATATAATGAACAAACTTGAATTGATAGAAATATAGAAAACTATAATGTCATCAGCCTGTAGCTGTGATGTTATGAATAATTTTCTGATGGATGCTGTTTGAAAAGACCAAATCCCAGATTAGATGTATTGATTTATTGTCCCAGATTTGATATCGCATTTATTACAACTGTGTTTTTCACCTGTTAAAACTAAATTATTGGTGTAGCAGGGTCTGATGGAGACCTCGGTTGGGGTTGTACCCACTTGGGTTGAACTTGTAAAAACCCAACAACTGTTGATAGAAACTGCAAGTTTGTTACAAGTATCATAGCAGGTTTTGTCATTGATTTCTCCTCTCTGCCCCCATCACTTTTGGTTCAGAACACTCCCAAATCTTTCACCAAAGAGTCAACATTTGGGTTGCAAAATTGAAGCAAAAGCCATATAGACAGTGCTGTCCCAGAAGGAAAAATGACAATATGACCAGGAAGCCAAAATCAGTTTATGAAAGTTTTTCTCAGGATTTTGAAAGATTGCTTTGGATACTGCGTTTCTATTTGTTTAATACAATTATAAGACTTACCTGACTTTTTTTTTTTTTTTACAGTTTCCCTAGTTTATGCTGGAATAGGCATGATTGTCTAGGAATGACGTGTATGTGTGGGGGTCGGCTGTATCTACTCATCTGTTAAAAAAGAAGCTGGAGTTGCGTGTGGGGGTGCTTATCGCTAGTTCCTTTAAATAAGTAACAACTCTTGTTTCCCAGGGATGCCCGAGCTGGACGAGTACACAATGGAAAGGGTCATAGAGGAGTTTGAACAACGATGCTATGATAACATGAGCCATGCTATTGAGACGGAAGAAGGACTTGGGATTGAATATGATGAAGACGTTGTCTGTGATGTCTGTCAGTCTCCAGATGGAGAAGATGGCAACGAAATGGTGTTTTGTGACAAATGCAATATTTGCGTGCACCAGGTATGGCAGCCAGGGCACAGTGTGGGGGGTGTAGGTGTGGTGACAGAAACTTTTCCAAACCATTAAAGATAACAGATTGGATTTTTTCCAGTGACAGACAGACAGTGATCTGTTAAGTTGTTGCAGAGTTCACCATTGAGCAGTGGGATGAATTCAGAAATTACATAACTGAGAAAAAGAATTGTTACACACAATTCTAGAAATGTCGCGCTAAGAGGGTTAAAAGTGGTGTTGCGTATGTGTGGAGGAAGTTATAAGGTGAGGAATTGCCTCTCCAAAACACACACATGTGTATTGCCGTACATTCTCACCTGGTCGCTACTCTTGCTATATTCTTTTCTGCACACTGCTGGGGCTCACGCATTTCTAGTATCAGCAACTTCGGCTCAGCAGGGAGGGGAAAAAACTTTCAGGTAGTCAGTAGGGACACTGGTAGGATTTATTATAGTCAATTTAATTTAATGGAGGATCTACTGACCTGAGCTGAGCTAATGAAGCACTATTACGTACCACCTTTTTGTGGCAGGTGAGATGTCAGTCGTCTTGCCGTGAAGGACAGAATTTTAGCGTATCTGTTTTTGTGGATGCTTCTTACTGTAGCAGATGCCTTCCTATCAGCTGTCTTTCCCTCCCAGCTTTAAAAAGTTTGCTTTGCCATTCAGTGTTTGGAAAACCGTGGTGTCTGGTGAGCAAGAGTGGCATTTTCTTGCACGTGTTAGTTAAATGCATTTGTACTAATGATAAAGAAATACGCCTATGACAGCTGTAAGGTACAGATGGCTATCTTGCAAGATACTCTGAGTAAAGTGGGCGTTTTTAGATCTGCAGTGGTTCCCTATCCTTAGTCTCTGATCACATCAAATCTGAAACTTAAGAGGGGTAAAACTGACAGTAAGTGGGACAGAGGTCTCCATAAAGACGCAGTCTCCTGAAAAAAGTGGTCTTAATTAGTTGCTGTTCTGCACTTTTCCCTCTGAATGAGAAGGAAACCCCAGTGCTTTGGATTAACATTGAGTATTGCACAGCAGAGCTCTTTAATTTGTGGTTCTTGCCTTTTGAATTAGATACAGTCTAGTTCCTGTTACGTGTAGCCGTTGTGATACTGAACTTCATCCTAGATCACTGCTGGCAGGGTTGTCTGTCGGGAGTCCCCTTGCGCTTTGGGCTGGCAAACACATTCTTCATTTCCCCAACTGAAGTGGGCAGTGTTTTTTTGCCTAATAGCTGGTCATGACTGCTGCTCCTTTCACTGAAAGATCTTTTTGGGGAATGAATGGGTAACGTGGTTGGCTAAGTTTATGAACGCGCCCTGAGATCCTCCACAAGCTAATGTTTCTATAGTGTTAGGAATTCCATAAAGAACGTTTTGAGAGTTGTGAGAGGCTACGTGTGAACAGCTCATGCATGTTGTTTACTTTGTTTTCCCTCCCTTTTCTGTTAATGGCAACACAGGCATGTTACGGGATCCTGAAGGTGCCAGAAGGCAGCTGGCTGTGCAGGACCTGCGCGCTTGGCGTTCAGCCCAAGTGTTTGCTGTGTCCCAAGAAGGGTGGTGCCATGAAACCGACCCGCAGTGGCACCAAGTGGGTCCACGTTAGCTGTGCTCTGTGGATTCCAGAGGTAGGTGCTGACCCTCCAGTTCAGGGCTGCAGTGATTTTGGGAGAGAAGAAATCTGTCAAAAACACTGTTCAGCCTAGTGTGTGTTGCTACAGTGAGTGTAGCATGTACGTGGTACTTCTTAGGAAGACAGTAGAAAAGATTTTGAATTAGATGCAAAGTCTGGCAGGATGGAGCCTCTTCTGTAAAGGGAGTAATTACCTGTGTCAACCAAAATTAGGCCTCAAAAAATTAGGCCTTTGCTGCGGGCAAAGCTCATTTAACAAGCACACAAAGTACCCTTATATTTTGTAAACGGAACATTAAAGGTGAATCAGGAAGGTTTGGATGTGACAGTGAGAATTCCTGTGGGTTCTTGTAATCAAAGTATTCATCCTGTATGATAATTTTAAATTGTTGGGCTTCACCTTGAAACTGCTTTGTTCATTCAGCGAGGAACTGATTTTTTAAAAAAAGGAATTTTAATTTTTTTAGTTCCTTATAAACTGAGGAACTTGGAATGCGCTAATTTTGCATATGTGCACAAGGAATTTGATTTCTTTGATAAAATTGTTTCCCTTTTCAGTTAACAGTGTAACAGTCACTCTGTTTTTTTTAACCTTTTTTCTCTTAGGTGAGCATCGGAAGCCCAGAAAAAATGGAGCCCATCACAAAGGTTTCTCACATTCCCAGCAGTAGGTGGGCACTGGTGTGCAGCCTTTGTAATGAAAAAGTTGGAGCTTCTATACAGGTAATTTAATTGCACAAATATCCGTGTGTTTTGTTTTGTCAGTTTTTAGTAGATACGCAAAATGCGTATCCACAGTAAACTTCCTTTGACTTCCCGTTTGTTACTGTGGCCTTAATTGCACACAGAGTGCTTTCGAGTATTGGTGTGCTCTTACTTTCTAGGCAGGTCAGCCCATAAGACTTCCTAATTTGTAGATATGCTGATATGTTTATTAATACACTGAAATAAAACTTAAATGTTGTTGAGTAGAGGAAAAAAAACTGTATTTCTGTGATGTACCAGATACAAAAAGGAAGCTCGAATGCTGAAAGCTGCTGTGCTGAAACTTACCTGCTAGTCCCTATTTAGTGAGTTCTAAGACAAGTTGGATACCTCAGTGGGAGCTGAGTATTTCCTGCAACAGCCTGAATTTTGAAGGTGCTGAGCATGCCCAGCTATCAGGGAAGTCAGTGGAAGTGAACACCTTCACTTTGATGATAAAGCTAGTTGTAGCTTTGAATTTCTAATTTTAGGTACTGCTTAACATTGGACTGTTTTGGCTGTAACTATTTTTTTCTGTAAGTGTTTTATTGTTGGTCCACCTTTTAAGTTGCTGAGGAGAATTATCTGGTCATTTAATATTAGGCTTTTTGAGCAGTAGGAAAGAAACAGATTGTTTGACTGGTCTGCCCTGAGATTCAAGCAAGCCACAAGCTGAAGAAGTGAGCCCCATTTCCTCCATTGGTTGTGGGTAGATTCTGGAGTTCTTAGTGTTTCTAAGGAGAAAAAAACCTCCTGGGTGTGAGTTTCCCAGTTCACATTGCTGCAGCAGCAGCGCCACGTTACCGTTCCGACTTCTGGTGCTCACTTGAGCTCAGGGATGATGACTGCCTGGAACAGCAAGCTGGGGCAGAATCAAAACGCATGTCTAGTCTTCCTAGTTCCAGAAAGAATGATTTCCGTATGCAATAAATAATTAAACTATAAAGCCATTTGTTTCATACCAACAACTCACATTCTTGGGCCGGTGCCAGTTTGTCTCATTGCGTACTTTGGAAATTCTCTCTGCAGTTTTAGTTGGATTTGGATTCAGCCTTTCTCACCGTAGCCTGTGAATTGTCGCTGTTAAATAACTGAATTGATCTCCACCAGAGCATTTCAGACTGGGCAGTGTGGTTTCACCTGCATATTTATATTGGGTTGCTGGCTGTAAAGCACTTGCAGATCCTTTACAGTGGAAAATCACTCAGAAATGTTAAATAATAATTTTAGGAACAATTTTAAAATATAGAGAGATTGAGAAAACCCATTACCAAGGCCCAGATTTTTGAAAGAGGAAACTACTTGGTTTCCTGAGACACGAGACAAAGCTTTGATCTACCTTACTTGAGAACAAATGATGAGACAGGTGACCCACTCAGAGTAGTGTTGTGATTGTGTAGAAAGACAATAAAGTATAGCTTAGTGTCGTGGTGATGTTCTTCACCTTCAGGGTGCTTCACATACTTCAGCAAGATGATCCTCAGAAAGCTCCCTGAGACAGATAGGGAGATATTACTGTCTCGTAAGGAGTCTGAAGAAGTAAAGCTCTTTCTATTTTGTGGCTAGGCTAATGTTACAGGATCCATGATGGTAAGACCAGCATTAAGATACAGAAATTTCTAAAGTCCTGCACTTTTTTAAAATTAGGTTTTATCCATTTCCTTTTTTCCTCTGCTCTGAGTCATTTGATGAGGTTGCCAGAAAAAGTTGTAAAACAGCAATGCAGCAGTAGTTCCAGTGAAACCTATCAGTCCGTTTCCATTTAAGGGATGTATAAAATAGTCAATGTTAAGTAGAGAAAATAAATCTGCCCACAGCATATAAATTTGCAGTCGTAATACCTCCTTGCAGAGCTGCCCCCTTCCTCTTGGCCGCTATTACGTAGTTGAAACTGTTTTGTCCATTCTCTAGACCTGTTCTGAGGGGTAACTTAACAGTAGTTCAAGTTGAACACTTGAGTATTTATGTATGTTGGTGTGCAGGGGAGTGTCCTTCCATATTTCTTCTGATACCACCTCTCCCCTTCCAGTGATGACACAGGATGCCATGCAGGCATGATGGCTGCCACTTCAGACACTTCTACATTTGAAATAGGGGGGAGAGACAAAAAAAATTACAGTTTTGCCTGACATGTTATAGGAGTTGCATAAATCTTGGTATCATTAAAGCTAGCAGTGAGAAATATATAGACTGGTGTTGCGCAATTTCATACAGCAGAGAAGAGCATTATATGAAGCCATGGCAATAGAAAGGAAATAGCGTTAACTGGATGAACTGAGAGAGATTGATCCTCCAGAGATGTTACGAGATGAGCACAACAATTAGAAAAGCCAGCAGCTGGAAGTACATGTGAGGCTGGGCAGAGAGCAGCTGCAGTAAGCTGGAAAAAACGAGAGCGCATATTCTCCCAGGTTCAGCAGATTTCCTTCCGATGAGGCAGGCTTTCCCCTCTTCTCCTGATAAAATACTAGCCATGCTAGAACCTGATTATTCTAGACAATAGCAACCTGGAAACTGGCTTAAAATACTCTCCTCTACTGTTTGGTGTTCCAGTTGGGCTGCTTTTGCCCTGTTTGCTAGTAAGAGTGGAAAGGGCAAAAGATGCTTTGGTATTTTTTAATTCCTTTTATATGTTGATTTTACTAAAGAATGTTTATTTGAAACTTCGGCAGTTTAAACTCTGTTGCACCTTTATATGCCATCTGGCTGCTGAGTCAACCTGAGCAGGAAAACCCAGAGGAGAAAAGAGATTTGGCTTCTTTACACAGAACTGTACAAACATCCTAGTGCAATGCATTTCTCTTTAAGGTTAGATGACTTGTGTCAGGCACAGTTTTGTTTCCTCCTATTTAATGTTCATTTCCACTTTTAAAGTCTTTTCACTGGAGGCAGAGGGTTCACTGGGAGGGAAGAAAAATGACAAAAAATGGAATTTCCTGTTCTCCTCATCCCCCAGGTGAAGGCTATAGTCAGTGAAGTAGTGACTGACAGTGATTTAATATTTCACATTATAAAATTGGGGTAACAGGAAAAAAAAAAAATTTCCCCTTGGTGGAGGCCTTTTTGGTAGCACGGGGTCCAGGTGCTGGGAAAGACTTTTAATTAAAAGTACCAGACTGGCCTGGAGCCGCCGAGATGTTTTTCCCTCTCTCTCATGCTGGCACAAGTCAAAGGGGGAACATTTTCCTTTGTGTAACACTGCCTTACGTGAGTGGCTCTGGAGACGGTAAGAACTCTCCTCTTGTGGATTTGCTGGTTATTGAATAGCGTGATTGGGCTAGGGAGGGGTTAACCATTCCTGCCCCACTGGGCCACTTGATAGTTGCCTGGCCTGAAAGCACTAAATCATAAACCTAATTAAAAGAGAGCAGGAAAGTACATGCAGCTTAGAAGCAGAGCGCCGTAACAGGGTTGTTCTTCCAAAGCAGTCCTGGCTGCTCGAAGAGTTTTAGGTAGTGTAGCTTCTTAAATTTATATTTGATTAATTTTAATTTAATTTCTGTAGTGTTCAGTGAAGAACTGCAGAACGGCCTTTCACGTCACCTGTGCGTTTGACCGCGGCTTGGAGATGAAGACCATACTGGCAGAGAACGATGAGGTGAAATTTAAGTCTTACTGTCCCAAGCACAGCTCTATCAAGAAAACGGATGATGAGACTTTCGGTGAAAGCCCAGGTCAGGAGAACGGGAACGGGATACAGGACAGCTCTCTTCCTGCCCACATCGACCCTTTCCACAGCATGGATCAAAACCAGGAGGAGGCCCACAGGGTCAGCCTCCGCAAGCAGAAGCTCCAGCAGCTGGAGGATGAGTTCTATACGTTTGTTGAGTCTTTGGAAGTGGCTAAAGCGCTGCGGCTGCCCGAGGAGCCGGTGGAATTCCTTTACCAGTACTGGAAGCTGAAGAGAAAAGCCAACTTCAATAAGCCTTTGATTACCCCAAAGAAGGATGAAGAGGACAATCTGGCTAAACGGGAACAGGATGTTCTGTTCAGAAGACTGCAGCTCTTCACGCACCTCCGGCAGGATCTGGAGCGGGTAAGTCACTGCACTGCTCCGAGTTTGTGCGAGGCGCGCTAGCCTTCATTAGCCACCTTTACAAATGACGCTCTCAGTTACTGCCCTTGCCTGCAGGCACTCCATGCAGCTTCTTAATGTTGTTATTGTCAGAAAAGACGGTTAACGCTAAATTTCTACAGAGCACACCAATTACCCTTTTCAAGTAGAGGGTTAGTTCCCAGGGCCAGCAGGTCTTGGCTTGTAGTATCCACTCTCCTTATAACTGGATTGTCGTATTTCAGCTTAAAATTTGTTACTGATTAACACTGATGGCTGTGGACTGTACTGCAACCTCCAGCTAGAGCTCTTTTAGCCTTTAAGGGCTTTCTCTGCTCCTTTCCTGGTGCACAAGAAGGAAAAGATTATGGAGCTTACCTTGCTCTGCAGCAGATCTGTTTTTCATTGACATAGCATAGTAGGAGGAGATTGCACTGGACTGTCTCTGTAGTAGGTTTGGGAGGCACAAGATGTTCCATTCAGTTAGGTTCTGAATGTTTAAAGAACAGTTCTGTAGGATCAATTTGGTTTTTTAAGTACATCTGATCCTGCAAGGACCCGAATTCCTTCCTTTCTGTTTTTTGGGGGGGTTAACTAGTAGAGTTTAAGATAAGTTAGAGTGAGAAAGAGTACTGAAATTATTTTAGTTTTTTATGTCCATACAGCATATGGCTCGTATAGGCCATGTACAGAACCCGGCTCAAGAGGTCCTACCTCAGCCTCAGTAACCTGTGGAAGAACTAGACCCTTTCTTCCAGAATGCTGTCTAGTCTTCAAATCAGCACAGCAGGTGCTCAGGCATCTACCGCATCCTTTGTAGCTGTTAGCTAGTCTCCGTGTGCTCAAGATTTCTTCTAATCTCTTTGATCAGCTAAGTAAGTTGAGTTTGTCAGTGTGTTCTCTGGACCTTACATTATTCTGTAGGTATCCTTTCCATTTTTAAGTGTGATGTCAAAACAGGATACATCATTCTAGTAATATTTTTAATACTTTACTACTACGTTGTTCCCACTGATTGTACATCCAAGATAATTTGGATGAAAAAAAAGTAAAAAATGAGGCCTATGTTTTTTTTCTCCTTGTCAAGATAAAGTCAGGTAGACTTCATTATGACTTGACGTTAGTGACAGTATGATTCATCTAGACACAGATTTTGCAATCGTGTCATCCAGTTCACCTAATGAAACAGCTGCTTCTGTGGACATGACGTATCTGTCGTGTGTGCAGCTTGGGTCGGACAAGGTGAAGAATAAAAGGCCATGGACTGTATCAGGGCGGGTACTGGGCTAGACAGATCCCATCTCATTCACATCCACAGAGTAACGACAATTACTTAAAAGTACTGGCTGTCGCAGGACTGGGAGCCTTCAATAGAGCAGGACCTTAGCAAAACCAGTCACGCTTGTTAAACGTCTCCTCCTTACACTGGTTGTGAGATCAGCTGCCAAAGGTTGTAATCCACAGGGCACCAGGCTGTGTGCAGCTACACTGAACTGAGAGAGGAGCCTTGGGAACACCCACGTATACTTCCCTGCGATTCCCTCGCCTGGGAAAGAAATAACTGCTGAGCTCTAGGAGAGCCGTGGCTGTGAAACTTACACAGCTGTCTAGATTCACCAGTCACATTTTAAGGGCAGAAATGTAGTTTTCTTATAAAAAATCCAGAGGTAGTCAAAATAAATAATCAGTTCGTTACTGTTTCCAGTCCCTGCTACCTCTGTTGTGTGCTATGGCATGAAGAGACTGGCCTGCCTTCATTTTGATCAATCGTACGTACTGCAATGGCAGGGCCATCAGGAAGACCGGTACTGTTGAATAGTTCTCCACATTTTCATGCTATTAATTAAGTATAATTCTGTGTTGTGTCTCAAACAATAAGAAGCAACTGGTGGTAGGCTATTTAATATTGAGTTAACTTAAGCATTTCCAGCATTTCTCTAGATTTCCTGTCTGTATGTATGTACAGGATTGAGGTGTTCACGGAAATTACTTCTGTGCTGTAGCCCTCCCAAATCTGATGGAATAATCCGTCAGTTAAATGGTATTTAAGACTCTTTTCTTAGAAAAGTGTGTTGAAGAAGGTTAAATTTAAATACATTACTAACTTGTTTAAATGGCAGATAGTATTTAAACTGAATTAATTCAAAGCACAGACTCACAACATCATAGAAAAATAATTCCTGTAAAACCTATCAATTTGATGTCTTTTAGGTGCGTAATCTCACTTACATGGTGACCCGAAGGGAAAAAATCAAGAGATCCGTTTGCAAAGTTCAAGAGCAGATATTTAATATCTACGCAAAGCAGCTGGAACAAGAAAGAGTTTCAGGTATGCTTCAGTGTTACCTTTTCCACGTAAGACCACAGGAGGCAGAAGCATTGAAAGGTTTGGTTACAGGCTAATGGCTAATTTTGAAGGACAAACAGGACCTCATTTATTCTCATTAAAATCTTGTGTAGTCCACCATGCATCAGCAGACTGGAAGAAAAAAATGAGAATCTGTGTAGCTCTAATGGGGGGCACATTGCTATAGAAACTGCTAAGTCTGTGTTCCTATCTGTGGGGCACTGAATGGCTTGCGGCTTCAGAGCCTTTCTGGTGTGATTCTTTAATGACCCCGTATGACAGAGAGACCATGACTTACATTCAAGTGCCATATGGTACCTAGTAAGTCTGCAGTTTATTAGTGCCGCTGCATTAGTGTTTACTATGTGCTTCTTTGCATCGTAGATGGCAGTTTAAAGAAACGAATTTTGAAAAGGTAGCGCTCTGGTTTTACAAAAACACTTTTTTTCTGCCTAATCTCATTGACAGTAGCCTCTTCTCAGGAAGATGAATACCTTCACAGTTACTGCATTAACTAAATTATCCTTAAAGTATTCAGTAACTAATAAACCATATTTCAGGCAGAATCAATCAGCTCCACGTGCTGGTTGCTTTTCCTGCCCCTCTTCCGAGGAGTCTCTCTGTCCTAGGGGATAGAGCAGTGTGAGGATTTCTATTTGCTACAAGTGCAATTACGTGCAGCACGGCTATAGGAAAGTAAACTACACCAGCAGTTAACGTTGTCAAACCACGACATAGCCGCATAGTCGTGACGTAAAGGTGCCGGGTCGGCAACCAAATACCCATTTATGCTGAAGAATGTCAGGCGTGAGGAACAGAGTTCAAATAGGTACATGCAAAAGCAGTTATTTACCCAGACATGGAATTGCTTGACTTGAACTTAATTTGTTTACATTTAGGTGTGCCTTCCTCATTCTCCTCAATGGAAAACACGGTGTTGTTCAATAGTCCATCTTTGGGCCCCAACGCCCCTAAGATAGAGGATTTGAAATGGCATTCGGCGTTCTTCAGGAAGCAAATGGGCACATCTCTAAGCCACTCTTTGAAAAAACCACACAAGAGAGACAGAGTAAGAAACAGCTCTGGGAACGACAGCAAATCCATGCTGCGGCAGCCCAGCCAAAGGGAAGGCGGTGCCGCTCCAGGTAGCTTTTTAAATTTTGACAAGACCTTTGCAGAAACACGGCTTGTATCAGCACAGCAGAAAAATGGCATAGTTATACCAGACCACAGAAAAAGAAGAGACAATCGTCCCCAGTGCGAGGTGATCAAGGCAGAGCTAAAGGAAAAGACTTCTAAACACAACCACAAACCACTGAGACCCACAGAACTCTCTCAGAGGCAATCGGAAAATAAAAGGGCTGTGAACCACTCCGGTGGTAGGTCAGCACCTGGCACGCGGAGGGATATAGTGCCTAAATGCAACGGGGGGCTTGTCAAAGTAAACTCTACTCAGACAGTAGTTAAAGTGCCTACGACGCCCACGAGCCCAGTGAAAAACTGGGGCGGATTCCGAATTCCAAAGAAGGGGGAGAGGCAACAGCAGGGCGAGAGCCCTGAGGAGACCTGCCGCCAGAACTCCAGCTACCCCTACCTGGGCGTGGGCAGAGTTTCACCGAAGGACAGGCCAAAAAGCAAGCTAAAGCCTGACAGCGAGAATGATGGGTACATCCCCGATGTCGAAATGAGCGACTCGGAGACTGAAGTGGCTGAAAAAAAGTGCAGGCAGCAGAGGCTCAGTCCAAACAGCACTATCAGCAGAAGGACGGACATTATTAGGCGAAGCATCCTGGCATCCTGACTGGACACAGGGACACGGTGTCAGCACCGTGCTCAGTAGAGTCACTGCCTACATGCCAACTCCACGTTATTTATTGGTGTGAGAGAGGAGAGTTCTTAGATGTGGCTACAGATTGACGAATCGATAACCCATTATTCCTGAGCTGTATAAACATGTTTACATGCACTTAAAGCTGGGTTTTTTTCGACACCCCCCCCTCCCATTCTGTGAGAAGTTTGAATCTCCTTTATTTGCAACTTTCCTGAGTAAGCAGAGACATGACATCACTACTATAATAGGATTTGTGATGAACACTAAAATAACTCACAAAAACCTTTTAGAAGGGGCTAGGGTGGGTAGAGAGAAGTAGGCTGCATTCATCCCTTGTAGCTAAAAAGCACTGATAAAATTTTACTCCCTTCCCCTGCCTTCTGGAAAAGCACAAGCTCTTAATTTAACTAGTGTGTATTGAATGGAAGATGGTTGTTTAACCATACTGCACTGCTAAACCCCATTACAAATGGTCACTTTCCTTGGATGGTGGTAGGACTTTTTCCTCTCTTGGCAGAGTGTTTTCTGTTGCATTCAGTTTGAGCAGAGATGGCTGCTCAAAACCCTCCATAAGCTCCAGAGTTTACATGTCAAGACGCGAGATGACCAGATTGACCCGTGACTTCATACTGGAGGAGGAGGAAGGGACAGGTCAGGGCTGCAGCTGCCTTACAGTGCAACAGCAGCTTGGAAAGACTGAGCCTGCGCAAGGTCTGAGAAGGGGAGCAGGCCTGTGGGTGTGGGCAGCCTGTGGAGTAACCCCTCACCATTGAGTCAGTCACCTGCCTCCAGGAGTCTGATGACAATTCAAGAAAAAAAATAATTTTTAAGGCACTAGTCGGCAGGATTTCCCAAAGCCCACCACATATGCACTAATGGTACGTACTGGGAAAGCCAGGCTTACGACACTAAAGGCTTGCTTTAAAGTGGACATGAATATATATTTTTAAACAGAGTAAAATGGAGAGGCAATAAATTGTGATTAGCTCTTTACAGTCAAAAGAATAAAAAAATATTTCATTCTATTCTGGACTAGATTTGATGGAAGAGGGAACTCCTATTCTGATAGTGTACTTTTTTTTAATAATTGCAAATGGCAATAACTAGTAAGCTGTGAGCAATAATATTAGCAGATCGTTAGGATACTGTTTTGTACCGAGTAGAGTGCACATATAACAGTGGAGCGTTAGGAGCCTGTAAATTTCGGAATTCTGCATAGATGTAAGTTAGTCAGGTATGTACTGGTGAAAAAGTTACAGCAGCAATGTGTTATAGGAAGACAGGCATAAAGAACCCTCTTCCCCCCCCGCCCCCTTTTCTACTCCTAACCTGCCATTACTACGTCCGCTCACTTGTTAATGTTTAGGCCTTGCCTCTTGAGCAGGGAACATTTAAAACACAGTAGAACTCTGCCATAACTGAGTCTTCCAGAGGATTCAATCACAAAGAAGAAAAAAAAAAAAAGGCTTATTAACACCCTATCTTGCTATGCAAGTTATCACTTAATTAAATATTTCAACAGAGTGCATCCCTATCCTTTGTTTTAAAACTCAGAAGTCTTAACCTTTTGAGGACAGGGAATTTTGTGTAAGATAGTGTACCTTTAAAAAACCATTGCTGGTCCTAAGAAGTTAGATTAAACTTCATGACTTATAGAGGTGAAATTCAGTCAAACTGGTGAATGTGAAATTAGGTAGTTGCTCCTGGGACGTGTTAAAAGAATAACCTCTTGTCTGTCTGCTGTTGTTTGATCAAATAAAAGGTAAATGCAGGTAAGTTTTACTCAACATCCAGATTATTTTCCAGACAGGCACTGTTACTTTCTGTAAGAAACAAACTCATGACCGTATAGGGAATTGTTTGCCAAGCCATAGATGGAGTAATCTAAATTTGGATTCTAAGTAAACATTTAACCTCACACCAGTTTGAAAGAGGTACCTTGTTAATTTGCACTATTATGAATGCTAATGTTGTGCAGAATTAATGCCTTATCGGTTTTGCTCCCTGACATTTAGGTTAATAAGCTTTCTAATGTTTCAAGTTAGGCTGAACAAAAACCAAAAAAGCTGTAAGACGACCGCAGTGTGACCAGCTCGGTAGGTTAGTTTCGTCTCCCATGCTTAGCACTCAGCAGAAGAGGTGTTGCAAGTACAGCAGTGACAATACAAACCCAGCCCTGTAGTTTACTGGGATAGAACCATTTGCTGAATTTCTGTTTTTAAGCGTTACCTTTCCTTGTGCAGACTGACCAAGAGATCTTTGATTATGACTGGTGTATTCTGTCAAACTGTAGGCTAGTTGAACTTCTGTAAAGTTGCCTGGAATGCCATTGCTTAGGTTATAAACTCCCACAAAGCTAAATGAAGGGTTATACGTGTTGTGTATAAATCTTAATTTCAGAAATTTGAGAAAATTGTCATTACATTTGTAAAACCTTGTACAGAAGATTTTTCACTATGTGCCTAGCTTTGGTGTCCATTCAGCTGAAATTAATTAAAAAAGGTGCATGAAGAGAAACAGATAGAAATAAAAAGTATATGTAGAGATGACTATTTTATATTACATGGCCCTATCCTGTATTTATTTTCTCCCTTTTCTGAAGTATTTATAAAGACCTAGTTGAAGACAGCTGTATTTTTTGTTAAGATATTCAGTAGAATTGTGCCTTTTTGTCTGTATGTGAATAAATGCTGTACATTTTTGCAGTATCCTGGCCAGCAGTGTTTTAGAATTTGCAGTAGTTACTTTGTTTGGGTTTTTAAACACTTCACTGCAATGATCCGAACAACTTTCATGGTTAAAATAAGCATTTAATTTGGATCATTACAAAATGCACACTGTGGTTGCAAGAGAAAGATTTTTTTTTTTTTTTTTTGGTTAGCAATAGTATAGGGTCTTGTTACTGACAGCTGTGCCTATCCCATCAACAGAAAATTGTATGCTTTTTTCCTTGAGATCCTCAAAGAGATGTTGCTTACCTCAAATAGTTTACATTTGTTGGTCTCTGAGGTCCTTCCAAAGTCCATAATCTTCATATACATGTTCCACTGGAAGAAGAACGAGGTTCTTACCTGTGGATCTTTAAGACAAGACGGCTGAATGTACATTCACACTCTGAACTGCCTATAGTGAAGCAATGCTGACAGAACATTTGCTGCTCTAGCAGGATCTCTAGGAGACAAGGCGTGAAGGGCAGAGGAGGTCCTTTCCTCTTGCTTCCTCGAAACTCAAGATGCGGAAACGTGGAACGGACTTGGAGCAGAGCACAAAAAGGACAAGGTTGTGAAGGCATATGTCTAGCAATACAGCTTGAAAAAAACAGCTACGGGTAAACAATGTTTCTCAGATCTGTACTTGTATCACGTGCATTCCCGTTGTAGGCAACTGTGAGTGGCACCCCTCAAAAACATATTTCAAAGAATCAAGATTAAAGGATGGCCCTCCTAAGAGATACTAGTACAAGCTCTTCCAGGTGTGAATAAAAGTCCAGAAGAGGTTCTTGCAGCTGCTTTGTAGATCTTGCTGACAGCAGCCTTTGTGACAGGCACTGCAGGGCTGGGGTTACCGAGTAAGAGTGGCTCAGAGCTGAGGACAGCTTGCTAACCACTGCAGTAGACTATGAAAAAGTTTGTCATGCACCATGATAGACCTTTCAAGATCCGGCCTATGCCAGAAGGTGTGTAGGGCCCTTGGGAAGGCCCAAAATGAAACCGTACTACCTTCGTAGACAGTTTAGCTATCTCACCCGTTGAATGGAAGTAACTATTCACCTAAAAACTACCTAAACAAACATTGTCAAGAACTAAGTTTTACTCAATGGGAAGCATTGACATCACAATAGGGAATCTTTGAAACACTCAAAAACTGGTGTTGGGGTGGGAAAGGAAGGTAGAGGAAATAAAACACTTTCCAATGGAAGAGTGACAAGAAAGAGCTGAGATGATAGAAACAAATGTAAAACAGCCAAGACAGATGATAGAGAAGCCTCCTGCTCAATTCCATGAGACAAATCTAGTATCGCGAGGGAAAGAGCAAAACTTACCTAACCAGCAAGCCTCAAGTTTTAATTGCCTCAGCAAGTGCCTTTCCTCTGAAAGTCCAACTTGGGAGCAACATACCAGCAGCTGCCTCTAGACGCCAAACGGAAATGAAAGGAGGTGGTGGTAAGATGACGAGCTTCACTTGACCACATTCCCTTCTGTGGTTCAGACAGGCGTGTTTGGTCATTTTTTAGCTGCTCAGAGGATCAGGCAGACAGGAGGGGGGTCTTTTTCTTTCCTGTGTCATCTGCCATAATTGCTCTGCTGCCCCTTAACTTTACTATTAGGTGCTTGTGTCATCACTGCAGTTCATGTTCTGGCAAGTAACCATTACACAAGAGCCACACCACAAGTTGAAATGACTATACCCATAACTAAAAGGGAACCAAGCAGGTGCCCTTCTGTGCCTCAAGGAACAAATACACAAATACAGTTCCTCAAAAACTTACAATTACTTGCCGTTTTTCAGCCAGGTTTCACTTCACAGCTAGAGCCTCTCTTTAAGGGGTGACTGGGATTAATAGCTCACACAAAATCTTCCAGGTGGTCTGTCATCATCTCAGATGTGCATTATGCAAATTAAAGTAAGGTGCTTGGTACTTACCTCCCTCTGTATCACACAGGCAGTTGATTGATGAAAGTCTCACTGCAGCAGCAGTGTATCCATGTTGCTTTGAAAAAATCTTTGAAGTCTTTTAGCAAAATTAGAGATTGTAACAGATACAGGCATATATCAAACTGAGAAAGCACTAGTAAAGAAGAAGCATGTGTGTGTGTACAACTGTAGAAGATAGTAACTTACTTCCTCTACAGTAAGCAGAAATTTTTCTTGAGGTTGCATCCACCTTGCAGGCTCTATTTGAACAGCCAGGTTTTCAGGAGGTGGCACAAACTCTTACTTTTCTCCATGTGGTGATCAACCCAGGTCTGTCCTCTAAAATGCAAATGTGGTGAAGATCCACTGCGACAGATGTATGGGCTTCTTAGTCCAAACCAACAGTTTTCACCAAGCACTGGGTAAGCATTATCCATCAACTGAGTTAGAAGTTACAAAGTAGAACTACACTCTTCACATTTAAGAGGAAGGACAAGAAATTACATCACGTAACTCCAAGATGGGAGCACTTAAAAATCAGTTAACACCTATCCAATGTTTATAATATATGCTGAAAGAGAAAACAGAGTTCAGCTCTAATTTTAGAATGGTATGTATGAAGTTTCTAAGCTACCAAAAACATGTATGCAAGAGGATTCCCACATAGTGGCATCTGTAGAATTCAAACACGCTAGTTCAAAATGCATAAAAGCTGGATGACTTCACTGGCTTTGTGTAAACTGAAATTCCCAGACACGTACAAACCAAGAGAGCAGATCAACAGGGAAGCAAGGAACAATTGTAAAACGGTAATCAGGAAGAAAAAGCACAACTGAAGAAAGATTACGGTCCTTCAAAATGAGCTGTGTGAGTAGCCACAGCAGCATTTTATTTATTAACTGTTTCCCAGGGGCATCAGAACAAACTGAACTGAATTCTTAAAACTAGAAGGCAATGGAGGTATTTTGCAGTCATAATGCCTACCATAAAACCAGCAACTATTTGGCATTCATGATTTAATTAGTGTCTTACTACAGTTCATAAAAGTTCTTCGAGATGTTCCCAAGTTACTGCACTACAAAGAAAAATTAAAGGTCTTGACTGCATGTGGGCAAAGCTGTTCATGAATTTCAATATCATGTTATCTGTTCCCTGTACACAATCTTGTAGTTGGAGCTGGTGCTTTTTAGACCAAAAAAGACCAATATGCCATGGCACTGTATCAGACTGTTTCATCTGCTACATTAAAGGACTTTAATTACATAATTTTGCAGTCTTCTTCCAATCTTTACTATGCATGCAGATACAGTATCTTTGTCCACTCCCTTTCTTACCTGAATAAACCCGAAAATGTTTATCTAAGTTTTACAAGCCTTGCCATGCAGTTGACTTTAATGCTCCAATATGAAGTCTCTCCAGCAATCTTCTTATCTCCAACGCGGCGTGAACGAACAATTCATATGTTTAAATATTTTCCAGATCCTTCAGGGAAGCAGCTTTTTTCTTCTGTGTAGTTATCAGGCTGAGCTGTAATTAAAAACAAGCAGATAGCTTCTTACAGAATGTTTTGTAAGCGCCAAGTATCAGCAGGACTTCAATAGGGAAGGTGTCGTGAAGGAGAGGGAACAAGCATAGTTAAGTGGGAATTTGGGGTAAACAGTAGAATTTACAACGCATTCTATAGATGACTACTGCTTTTGTCTTATTTCAGATCCCAAAGAATTCATGACAATGAAAGATTAGGTGGCAGGAGTACACTTTAAAGACATCTACATCGAATACACACATTTTAAGCCTGTGCAAACATTACCCTGTATTTTTTATGTTTCTTCCTGAATTACTATTATTTAATAAATAGCTAAGATTTATAGTCATTGAACTAACCACACTAAAAACATAATTTCTAGACTCCCTAACAGTCCAGCTCTAGCCTATATTGGATTTAATTTTACAAGTAAGCTGCATAATGGAATGCGAATACACAATTAAGTCAGAAAGTAGCCCTCAACCTACAGGTTCAGAATACAGAGAAGAGTTACTGTTCTGATTCTGAGGAAGCACGCACACAAACATTCAGTCTTCTGAGTGCTAGAAGAGAATAAACACCTTGTTTCTTCAGATTCAGAAGAGCAGACATTCTTGCAGCACTACTCCTGGAGACTTGCTTTTTCCAGCCTTTAGTGGGAACAGGGCTGGTACGGCTTTTTGGGGGTGGGGGCAGGGAGAGGAAGGGGCTTGGCTGGAAGTTCCTAAGTTGCTGCAAAGCAGCCATGCTCAACAGCTGGCAGCACTAACCTCTGCCAAGCCTGAAGAGGGCAAGGCAGTTCTGAAGACCGGCAATAAGGTCTGGACAGCAATTTAGCTGCTGGACATCTTACCAAGTCTCTGTTACCTTTCAGAGGGTGACTGGTGAGGAACAGTTCATTACTGAAATTTTCAGGAACAGCAAGACCTCTTCCTATATGGGCACTAAGGCCAGGATTTCACTCCCTTGAAAGGTGCTATGACCATTTTTTTTTTTTTTTTTTTTTTTAAGGGAAGATAGCACCTCAGAAGTATAAGAGCTGCTGAACAGATCCATAGAACAAACAGGAGGTAAAAAAACCCCCTCAAACCATTTTCAGAGCAAACCTTCACCAGCTGGGTAGACCTTGTCATGACAGCATTTACAGCCAGGAAACGGGGCTTATGTTACGATAGCTTGGCAGCTACGCCCCTTTATTCACTGCTGTTGGGAAAAAAAATGCCCTTTGTCCTAATTGGACAATTCAGATCAACCAAACATTTCCTCTCTGCAACTCACATGGGATCACCCACATTAAAAAGCTATTAATTTGCACATAGGTTTCCTAAATCACTGTAAAAAATTAGGAGGCAGAGAGACCACCTTTACTTAATAGGAGACCAACTTGACTAACAAATTTGCTTGGCAAATAAGCGAACCCAGTGTATAAACCCCCCATGGGATTTGCTTCAAGATGTAGACCTTGAACAGAATGGAAAAAATAATGCTGGATGGAAGAAAAACCATCTACTATCCAGCAGAGAAAATACAAAATTCTAGGTAGCATGGGGTTTGGACAAAGCCCCAGGTTTCTCTCTCTGAAGAGAAGAAAACCTTTCCTCCCAATATCCCTAACATCTAGAAACATTGAATAGTACTGCTCAAAGCTGGAACTGAGTTGTTAGAGAACTGGAAAAAGAAGGCAGCAACAATTCAGCTCATTAAGTGACCACAACGGTGCACAAAGAGGTCTTAGGTGTATAAAAGGCTCTAACAGACCCACCTTCTCTGCAGTTTTCAGAGTCACTGAAACATGTACTAAGCACGTTTACTATGGTAGTGAGATACATACACCATCCCTTCTTTCCCCCCTTCCCACAGCCTGGAAAAACCCAAGTATTTCCTATTCTGTCTGCAGAGTTTTCAGTATTTTTGGTATTACAGGATTTAGTGTGTCCGTTACACGTAACTGATGGTAACTGCTGTGGGCTGTACTTCTACAGTCTTTGGGGACACAGCTACTGGAGGCTACTAATGAAAATGCAGGCGGACAGACAAGAAGTTAACAACTGTGGAAGTCCTCAGGACATGGCAGAAGGTACTCAGGGTTGCAACTGGATGAACGCTGAACAGGTCCGCACTATCGGTTCTGCCCTGCAACCACTGCACGCCATTTCCCCACGCTCTTTGTGCGGCCACAAAAGGAATTGGACCAGGGAACTTATTTGGCTGAAAAATGCCACAGACAGGACTCCCACAAACCAGCTACGCTGCCTAGCAGTTTTTGTAAGGCAGTTCTCTAGTCATCAAGTCAAGACATGCTTTGTTTTACATCAAACTCCCCAGGAGACAGGTGTAGGAATCGGCACATTTGCTCTTTATCGTGTGAAGCCACCGTTTGCGACTGCTGCAGTAGGTTACACCAAGCTAAAAAAAGCCTGCTTTATGTAAATAGGAGCTGCAGTTGTTTAAGGAGGTTTTTTTCTCTTTGTTAACTTGCTGCCATTTCTGCAGATGGAAATTATCACATACCTTCATTCACACATTTCAAACCACACAAGTTTAATTCGCATCAAATTGGTTTCCATAAACAAATCTATACTGTCACTTAAGCATCCTGTCAGAAGGTGGTATTTAATTGAATATGCATCAGTTTTGTGATGATGCATCCAAAATACAAGCTTGTTGTTAAAATTATATTAGTGATAATGCACATAAATGATCCTCTCTATATCAGGAATGAGACAAAGTGAGTGTTTTTGTAGTATTCAATGGGATTTTTTTAATGCACTTGGGTAACGTTTTTTTGTTAGTTTTGTACCTTTTGAGATGCTGTAGCGGCCCTCTGTTCTGCCTGGCTCAGTCGCCTTTGAAGCCTGTTGATGTATTCTCGATATTCCATCATTAATTTTTCATCCTGTGTAAATGAAATACCTCATTACAAATGCAAAGTTCTTTTTACTGGATCCATGCATACTGTAGCAAAAAAGCATCAAACGAGGAATTTAAGAAGCGGAACTGTTTACCACTTAAAATAAGACTGAAGACATACTGCTGACTACATTACAGAGAATTTCCAGCTCAAATATGACATCATATGACTTTTCCAATCAGAGTAATCTGCAGAGGAAGTTTTACTCATTTCACCATCTTGAAGTAAGATGCATAAAACCTGACATTTTAATCCAGGTAATTTAATTTACACGATCTTACAATGTATATGTTGTAGCTATAGTCAAAGGGAAAAAGAAAGTACTAGGTAACACAAATGAGATGATAATCTTCCTACAGGTTTTTTTCTGTTCTCTTCATCAAAGGGTATGTATAGAGTCTTACTTAACCATCCTTTACTTTCAGAAATCTATTCTTGCACCAGCCCTATTCTCCTCTAAATAATAAAGCACTACAAAAAACAACACAGAAGGACTTATCCTAGATAGAATAGGGTATTATCCCAGATTTATGAGGCTGACAGGATAGCTGTTTTCTAAAGTGGCCATTAATTACTGAACAATGCACATTCCAAAACAACCCTGCCCTTAATCTTTAATGGATAATGCTTTTATCTATATGCATATATGCACATACAGTGTAAATTCTACTATACACATAGTATGCTGAGAGTTTGGTATCTCTGCATATGCTACATTATCCGTAACACAATACCTACTCCTTTTTAGAGGTATGCATGCATACATAGGCATAAGTGACTTCAGAAACATTTCCTGAATTGTCTAAAATTTCCAGATTAGTAACCCTGAAAGACGATCTCTCCTTTACCTTTTCTTGTAATTTGAGAGTAAAGTTAATTTGTCTTCCTGCCATCTGAACATGTCAATCAGCAGAAACAGTGGCGTTCTCCAGTTATGACTACCCCTGTCAAAAATCCTTACTTTTTTCTAAACCAGCAACATAAGTCATCTAAATAGGTTTCTGTTAAGATCCTAGTGTGCGTGCATCGGGTTGTAACTGCAAGTAGTTGTCATATCAGTCGTTATCTTACCTCAGTTACCTTTTCATTTGCCATTTCCAGCTGAGAAATGAGCTCCTGGCTACGAAGTTTTTGTTGACTCAGCTCACTCCTGTTAATCAGAAGAAAAGATGCTGATTAACACATATAGGGCATCAGTTATCAGAATATAATTTCATTGGTATTTTCTTGCATTGTAGGGGCTTATAGTGTATCTTTAATTACAGAGTTGCCCTTAAAACACTAATTTCAAAAGCACTACGCAGCTAGCACTTCTTTGTGATGTATATTCAAAACTATAATGGCAGAGGAATGAGATGTATTTGTTTGAATCAAGAGGAGTTTATCATCAAGAACATTTTACTTTTTTTTTTCCTGTTTATCAAATCTTATTTGGCAGGCACATTATCAAATATGCTATAAATATAAGCTGCATTTGCACAGTACATTGAATATTTAGATTAACATTGTAATTAGTGGCTCACAACCAAACTTCAGTGTGGACATTTTTGAAGGTGCTTTGGAGTACCTAAAACCAAATCATACTATACTTGCGAGACAGACAGCAATGTAACACTTCATGAGGAAAAGGAAAAAGCCACCTTCTTCAAAATGGTCTTTTTACTGAATGTTTTAGTGATCCTGAATTTGTATAGTACTGAAGATAAAAAATATCTGGGTTATGGTAGACATCTTTGAGTTGGTGCTCAAAGGAAACAGTTCTTGCCTCCTACCATCACAAGCCACTGAAAAAGGGGTATGACCAAAGATAGAAATATCTAAACTTTGGTAATTTAGCCAGAGGAATATGCGAAACTAAATGAGCTGCTCTAACCTTTGACCAGTCTCTACTCCACAAGCAACAGCCATCACAGAAAATGGTGTCATCAAGATTCTTGCCACCAGTTTCACCTTCTACATCGAGGTTCAAACATGTTTGTGAAGAATTTTCAAATTTATTTACCTTCCTTTCCCAAGTTGAAAGCATGCTGAAATGCAACCACCTTCATGAATACGTAGCACATTGATAATGCTCAGAAAGCTGATACCTAACCTTGAGGTGCTCTGCCTATTACTGAAACTACATGCACTGTAATGGAAGCTAAAGCCTTTATTCCTTCTGGGGAATGGAAGTAAGGTAGGAGACACTTGAACGTCAGATCTTCGTCTTAAAAGGCCTCTGCTCTTTTAATGATGGCATTTAGTTCTCAACAATAATTTACCCCTAAAAAACTTTTAACCTTAGTATTTCATAAAATTTTGAATGAAAACTGCTATATGGCACTTGAAATACGAGGTTGCGCTCTATCTGTTAACGTACGGTTCCAGGTATACCTGGCTGGTAGTTTCCACTCCCTTGTTGTCAACCAGCCCTGTTAACCAGTCCCAGGTAGATACCATAAAAACAGTTCAACATTTTTTGACTAGCTGCTATAAAAATGAGAGTACATAGGCAGATATTTAAACCATGTTAGACAGTAAAATGATATATAGATTATACCTGTGTTACCACATATGAACATTTTTATATAAAATAAGAATTAAAGATGGAGTAAAATTGCAGGATCAAGATAGTACATTAACACTTAACACTACTATTGCAATTTGTCCTCTGTAACCAATATCAAGCGTCAAGATGAAGCATTTTCAAAATAGGAGCCCTAATGAACAGCTGTTTTCTGAAAGTTCAGTTTTTATAAACTGTCTTATTGGCAGAACAGAAATTTTATACAATTCCTGGCCTATCTTTTAATACATACCTTTTTCAAAATAAGCTCCCTAGAAAACTATTCAAAGACTACTCCTTAAAATGTGTAGACTGCTTATGTTCATGTTTAACTACACTAGTAAAAAAGGCTTTGAAAATAAATTCTTAAATTCTGACTAACCATCTTTATTGTTATGTCGTCTTAGAGGACTATCCACATAGATCAATTTTCTAAATTAAAAATTCTTAGTTACTGAAAACAATCTGTCTCCTGTACTTGTACGGAGGTGTGGAATTAGCATTCTTAGCAGCACAGGCCATAAACAAGAGTTTACATGCTCATATGCAGCTGTATATCAAGAAATTATTTTTATAATTAGATCACACTGAACACGTATTTAAAGAAAACAGTTTAACCTTGTAAGCATAAGGAAATGTGATGGCTGTTGAGCTAGACAGCCGATTCATTCTGATTGTTAACCCTCCCCCAAACACACATGATGAGTTTTTAATATTAAAATTGAGCAGTAACCCCAACTGCTGAATAATCAAATCACTCCCCACTCTGTACTGTCTTTGTTAAGTGAGTAGGAAACAAAAGGTGAGCTTTTAGCATTTTGGCAGACGGGTGATAAATCCGCCAGCTGTAGAAAGTACGTCTGCAAAGCTCTCATATGACAAATATAGCATGTGCCAGCTGTTTTTTCGGTTGAATTATACTATAATATGCTTCAGTTACTCTTAGTAATTATGAATTTTGTATACTGCCAGTACCTGCAGCTGTCTCTCATCCTGTTAATTTTTTTCTTTAATGAACATCTTAAAATAAGCAGCTAGGGCTGCCAAACATTACAGAAGTGCAGCCAAGAATAATGTTTTAGAAATGGAGGACACTTCTTCATCTCAAGATGCTGTGCAATTCACTCAGTGTACTACTGTACGGGACGTAGAGAGAAGGAGAAGGCAGTCCTGGCCAATGCTTCATACACAGGCACCAAAAAAGGTAACTCTTCAGAGGCAGATTCTTCTCAATTAAAGAAAAAACTGAGAGCTCCAAAACCCACACATGGCTACCGAGGAGTCAGGGACTCTAACTATGACACAGAAATGTTTCAGAAGCAGAAACTGGAACAAAGACACCCAAAATAGCTGCGATCAGATGACTTAAGCTAAGCACAGTATTTAAATTTAAAAACAATATGGCAAGGATTCCCTTTTTGTAAGTACTGACAACTACGATTCAAGTGAATATTAAAAAAAAATGAAGCCATTCAGTGTAGTTGTTCAAATATAACGGGTTTATGTTACAACAAATGTTGTATCTTACTACTAGACAATAGTGGCAGATGGTTAAGATTACTAATTTACCAGTTTGTTCACACTATGTATTAGCATTAAATTTTATTACTTTTTTATTAAAGCGTTAAGATTTTTAAAGCTCCTCAAATGCATTGTTATGTAACAATAAAACTTCTAAAGTACTCACCCTTTTTATCATTTAAGCCAATGTTTATAAATTGTCTCATGTACTGTTTTGTAGATTCAGTTTATATTTCTAAAAGGAGAACAGACTTGTGTATACCTATTACTACCCCTACTCAGGCTCAACTGTACCATAACTGAGCAATCATCTGCATGTCTAACAGGCCAAAGGAATATTCATTCCAAAGTTGAGAGGTCAATTTCCTGTAGAGTTTACAAGATTTACCTTCTCCCCATCTGCAGTTTTCAAGATCAACTCCACTGAAGGGTATTCTGTGGATAATTCAGTCATTTGGGTGGATATGACACTTCGCTTATCAGTGTGAATCTTGTTCTGATCCCTGGTCCAACCAGAATCATGTTCAACAAAAATGCTCTTGGTGTTGGCCACTGGTGAGGAGTCTGGTGAGAGTTTATGTATAACCGCTGGTTATCTGCCAAATTCTTTGTCAGTTTACTCCAATTCTTACCTTCATTCTCAGGAATAGAACACAAAAATCTATGAAAAATACTGACATCCCAATTAGAAGGCATTAACCATCTATTACTACTTGTATTATGACCTCTTATTTATTTATTTATTTAACTTAGTTAACATAAGTACAGACCAGTCAAGGTGGACTTTACAGAATGAATGAATAATCTGCCCTTATTTTTTAAACTTGCATACAGTCTTTCACTTTATTTTCTTCCAGTAAATGCTGGTAGATCCAATTACCCTGGTTTTGCTTAAAATCTGTTGTCAGAACTTTTTCTCTCACCCTTTCTCGATCTATCCTGCATTCTGTTGTTACTGAAGTTTGTTTCCTTCCAATTTACAAATTTTGTAAATATTCCTTTGGTATTGCTGATTTCACTTTCTATCTCTGCTGTCGTTTATTCTTTTCAGCTTAAGTCTGAACAACTATTTAGCTTTATACACAATACTGTAAGGTAATAAGAACAGTCCTAGCCAGTCTCTTTCCCCAAACATGGTCATAGGAACTGTTTTTCTAGGTTATAGTACTTCAGTGAAAGCTAGAGCCTTTAAAAAATGTGTATGTATTCCTCATTTCTTTCAAAAGTGAAGTCTTTCTAATGAAGTCAAGAAATGTAAAAGAAGCTGGAAGCACTTGATATTGTTTTTTTTTTTTTACCACAGCTGTCAAAAGCAGATCACTCAAGTCCCTTAAAGTTTTGGGACGTTCAAACTGACCGTGATCTTAGAGCTTCCAACTGTAAAGTTGGAATCTACACCCTGTAGATCAGCAGTAACAGCAACAACAACATGGATTGCTTCGATTTGTTATCAAATTCCACACAAATTTGTGGAGAAGTGACACTAAAGATCAAAATAACTTTTTAAACATTAAACCTAATTCCAGTTTGGTTATTTAGGTTACTTACAACAATGTTCCAGATATAGGACACTCCATTAGCACTGTTCAGCAACAGCTAAACCATTGCTGTGTTATCAACACTATTTTGGTCATAAATCTAAAACACAGCACCACACACAGGCTGCTATATAAAGAAAATCAACTCCATTCCAGCCAAACCCAGTACAGGTCTTTAAGAAGCATTAAATTCACCTCATCTTAAAATATAAAATTCCCCCAAACTTAATCTGAGGGTGATAGTTTCTGTATGTGTTTACAAAGAGATACAAACAGATACGAGATTAATTTTTTACATATATACACATTCTCAGAGAACCTAAATTCAACAGAAAAGCCCTGGGACAACTCATCTTTAAATAAATATGAGCGCTACACCACTTTTTTTACAACCTTTAACAGCCATAATTCATTTGCATAACTATTTCATAATTGTAAGTATTTGCTGCCTAAGTTCTCTTCAGTAAATATCATGAGAACTCAAAGTACATCTAAAATGGATGCAATCAAAAGTCAGAACAGCTTTGTTTCGTAGTCTGCCAGCCTAGACATTTTGCAGGTATGAAGTGAATAAACACTAGTCATGAGCCATTGGTCATGCTGCCAAGAGAAATGTTTTTATTTGGAAGGATGACCTATGTTGCAAGAAGCGCTGACCTTCTAAGTTACCTTCAAGATTGAGTTTTGGCAGAACTACATCAAAGCAAAACTGGCTCCTTGCCGTCTTGCAAGGTGAAGGTGAGGTTTATTGCTAGTCAATCCTTCTGAAAGTGCACATCATCTTAAGATGCTTAAGAGGTAAGAAAACACTTCTCATATATCAAGACTGTAACGTATTTTTATGAAGAAAATGGTGGAATTTAGTCTACAAGTATTCAATGCATTACCTACTGTTTCAGCACTGTTTTTGAATTCCAAGTTAAGTTTTATAGGCAACAATTATGAACTGAGACCCAAATGTCCAAGAAAGAACAGAATAATTTTCAGTGATGCCTGAAAGTATCAATTTATTTATCAACATTTTAATATACAGGTTTTTCACTGACCTACTAGATTCTCATATTATTTAAAAATGATCACTCTGCTCTACTGTTACAGGTTGCAAAATTTACTTTTCCTTAATTTTTTTAAAATTAAAAATCACCTAATGTTCACTGATGTTGCTTCATTTCTTAGAAGTATTTATTTAATGCTTCCTTTATGCATATGGATTACACCTCACAAACAAAACCCTGCAGACTTAAATGATGACAAATGAGCAGCACAGAATATGGAAAAGTTAGCAGCTGCTGCTGGGAAGTTAGTATAGAAGCCAAAATGTTTCAGACACCTTCATATGGAAAATGAAAGTAATGAGGATAGAACTGAAAAACAGCAACAGATCATGAATTTAAGGCAAAGGAATGGGAAACACCTACACTAACAAATGCGACACTGACTCAATGCTTATGAGAGCTGCCCTAACAGCAAACTTCTGGTGAAATGCAATATAAAATGCTTTTATGTAAACTACCTCCCCAGTATACATGGATATGACTTTGTTAGGAAGTTTGTAACTTCCTGAAAAACATTCACTTATAAAGCACATTACTATGCTGTAAGAGCAGTAATTCTTATTAAAAAATGAAATTCTGCTACACATCACCAACACAATTTCTGTACTTGCTCATATATTTACATGAATCTGATACATCAAACAGTAACGTCATGAAATGCCAAGGAATGTCTCAGACTGCCCTCAAAATATACTAAATAACTGTGATATGCTGCTAAACTTGGAGAGCTCTCTACTTAAATCCAAAAAGGGTATGTTGATATCTTCATCTAAGTTCATAGCCTTGCTGCCCAGTCGAGACAAGATGAAGTTTCTAAGGAAGATACTAAGTTTTCCTTACAAACTCACAGCTTAACTAACCCTCTCAAAACTACATAAACTTAAAAAAGTATCTATATAGGAAAGCTGGCTGAACAGCGGCCTTTCACTTGGACCCTGCTATAAGGCTTGGTGATAGCATTTCCTGCATTAGCCTCAAGAGGACTTTCAAACAGAGTCTTTAATTCAGTAGATCCTGCTTTCCCAGTATCAGTCTATTATTTAGTGGTCTTGCCGATACTTCCGTGATAAATGCATTTGCTGCAAAATTATTTTGCTTTTTAAATAATCAGAAACTTTATTTTAGTTCACAACAATGTAAGAAGTGATTTGCCATTCTGTACTTGCACTCAAAATACTCAAAACGTATTATGATAAGATTAAAATAAATATGATAATTATTCATTTATAATAATAGTAGCAAGGACTTTGCATTGAGTAACTACTACTGTGTAACTCGGGAGCTAATGTTCATAACAACTGCAGTCTGCACTATATAGCTAGGTGTCTGGTAAAGCATATAAAGTGAAAAATAAGCTGGTTTTAAATTTTCTATATAATACTTATAGGTTGTGTTATAGCTACTTGTCACCGTAATGTCAGAGCACCACTGCGCAGATTTAATTTTGAAATTCCTTATGTCAGTTTAAATTACAACCTTCTAGCAGAGAACAAACTTGTTTCTATTACCACCTTCCTCGTTAGGTAGAGCAAACGTCTGATAAAATCTTCTGCTACTAGCTTATAGAGTATGTAAAAGCATCACCTATGAAAACATTTTAAAAAGTAACTGACTTTGCTTTTAGAATTACAGCAAAATATCTACTGAAGTCACAGAGAATCACATGGACTTAGTGTAGACTTAGAATTTTTAATACGAGATGAACGTTTTTTCTATTCTGCTCATCAGGCAGTATTCTCTGATATAGGATGTTAAATTACTGCAGAAGTTTTCCAGATGATGCCACATAGGCAGTCTCTCACATAAACAGGGACATTTTCAAAATTTACTACCTATTTTTCATGCAGATTCACAAAGCAGACTTCCTGTCACGTCTGTTACATTTTCTATGTCAGCATTTTGCTGCAGATAAATAAGGTCTAAAGCTTTTGGTCTGCTGTAACAACATTTTAACAACATTAAAGCTTTAAGAAGGAAAGCAGCTGTTTCACAGACAACTTTAATTGTTTTGGAAGTCTGCAATTTTTCCCTTTTAATTGGAAGTTGCTGACTACATCCAGGATCTGGTTATGAACCTAGATGCTCAAATGTGAGAGTTTTTGTAGTTTCATTTATAGAAAATAAACTACAAGTTTAACAGCTAAAATTTACCTTAGCATGAAACACTACAAAATATTTTTCTTCTCTAGTTACTGCATTTACAAAAGATGTCAAAAAAGTATTAGTAAGACCCAGCTAATTACATACAGTGAAGCTATACCACCGAAACTGTCACGGCCTCCCAGCATCTCAAAGATGTGCTCAACGCTGCGATGACTTCTGAAAGAGACTTTTTGACTTTTTAAAGAACTGTTTAGTAATCTCTGCAAAATGCAGTATATTTTAAGGCAAAACACAGACAGCTTATATCTGGACAGATAAGGTAAAAAACCCAGTACTGTTTACTTAGGAGACATAAAAATGGCCAGAGCAATTACGTAGGACTTGTTTTTCTAGAAGTATCGGCAAAAATGTTATCTCTAATTGGATTTAGAATGATTTTGAACTATGTGAAAAATTTAAGCTGAACTAGTTATCATAGGTAACAATCCACTACTACTACAAAGTGTTCTGAACACTCAGAAAAAGAGCACCTGAAAGAAAGAAAAGCAGATCAGTGAAGCTGCTAGTAAAACAGAAAGGTAATCAAATAAGTTTTATCACTAATTCTTGTTTTTCAAGCAGGATGGAACTCATAGCATTCCTCTATTTGGACAGACAATAGGTACAACTAGGCATGAGACACCGTATCACTTTGAAACTAGTTTCACTCCTCCTTAAAGGGAAGCACTACTACACACAAGACTACTATTTGCGAAGTTCACTGGAGGTCAAATTCACATACTTCTCTAAAAAAGATGGAAAACCAAGTTAGAGTAGTAGTAGGGAGATTTGTTATAGGCGACATTTTCAGGAAGTTATTTTCCTTGCTCATGTTTAGAAACTTGGATCCTAATTCCATTCACACCATTGGCATTCTGACAACTAAGAAATGTCAAGTTACGCCTAAAAAATTGTGACTCCAAAAATTGCATAGGATACCGGAATATTATGGTTGGAGCTGAGAATATGTAAACCATTATAATAACAAAACATGAAAAATCCAAAGATTACTCCAAAGGAAGTAAGAGCTAAAATTCACAGGTTTCCAATTTTAATAGGGCAAAAGCTTTGCTTCCTTGTTAACATGGTAATAAGCAACTTCTAAAATCAGTCTGAGCAAAGAACTATACATGAGTGCATCCTGCGCTTTAACTGACTAAAGTTAAAGGGTCATTTCAAGTTTCTCAAATTAACAGAGCAGCGTGCCCTCAATTTTTCTTCTAAAAACCACTGAATGCACTTCCTAAAAGATAATGATATATGCAACGTTATATTCTTCTTTAACCATTTTAATTTTAAAGAAATGAGACTTACAAAGTCAGGCTTCCTAGTTTAGAAGTTACTGTGTACCAGCCTGTCAATCTCCTCCAATTTTCAAGCAGTTTTGAAGAGGAAGAGATCTTGAGGACATAAAGCACCAGCTAGCTGGCTAACCGGAGTGAGTGA
This sequence comes from Aviceda cuculoides, assembly GCA_035590195.1. Classification (NCBI taxonomy): domain Eukaryota; kingdom Metazoa; phylum Chordata; class Aves; order Accipitriformes; family Accipitridae; genus Aviceda; species Aviceda cuculoides. Next base: position 15,313,972 of record JAVJGG010000007.1, read on the forward strand.
GTGAGTGTGCCTGTCAGCTTGCGACTAGCCACAGTTTGGCTGTTACTTGCCAACTAAACACAAGACATGTGAGGAAGCTGAGGTGGAGGAAGGCAATACCAGAAAAGGAAAGCCACTACAAATCCACTGTGCACAGTTCAATTAATTTACATATTTTAACAATGTGCAATGTGTCCACACTGTGAAAAGGTAAACCAAGATGAATGTAGATGCTCTATCTACTTAATTTCATAAGTTGATCAGTGTGGATTCTCAACATTTTTTTAATGGATATTAACATCCAAGTAGAAGCAAACACCATCTACAGCAGCATGCATTTAAAACAAAGATAAGTTTGTAAATTTATTTCAGACATAACTTGCAAACGGCTAATTTCTCATTGGGATAGTTCCTTCTCTACTCACTCATTTCCAATAACGCCACTGTCTTCTCTAAACCAGTTGATGTCTGTCTGTATATAGGCTCACAGGCACCATAGGTGCTTGTATTCCCCAGCATCTAGGAATGATATGTAATCTGTGTCTGTTGCATGAGATGCCCTTGTTATTACGCCCTTTCAAAAATTAAAATATTCTTATAGTCTGTGCTGGGAATACGAGTATCAGATAATTACCTGGCAACCTGTATGAATTAAGAGAAAAGTAAAGTTTATATCATATTTTTGCTTAGGGCAATCACACAACACATTTGTATCCTCATTTATGACAGCAACTGCTCAGAAGAGAACGTAAGATGTGCATCCCAGTAGTTTTTTTCCAGGTTATTTTAGAAGTCTGGAGACTCGCTCTGCAACTGATTTTGTGGTGACTGTTCTGAATAGCTGTCAGTATAGAGGTTTTCATAATCCAACGCTAAATTTCTCTAAATTGACTGTGCAATATCTTGAAAGAGAAAATTAAAAGTAATATATTCCACTTACTTTTTGTCATTACAAAATTCACACACATCAACATGATGTAAAATTTTTACTTCAGTGCTAACTTCACGAAGAGCATCAAAAGTTCTCTTTAGAACATTCTTCCTTGTTTTGCTGGAAGCACATCATCTAGTCTGGGTGGTTTGCTCTTCCTGTTTTTTCACCACAGGTCTACTGCCATACACCAAACAGGAACTAAAACTGTAACAACTTCCAGAAGAGAAACAAAATTGCACTTACTTTAGCTTACTGATCCTGGCTTCTGTAGTTTCAGTAAGATTTTTTGTTTCTTCTTTCCACCGGTTTGTTGCTTTTTGCTGAGCTACTAAGAGCCGTCTAAGTTCAGCAGTAGACTTTTGACTGGCGTCTTCCATTTCCTTAAGTCGAGCTTCATATCCATGTTCTTTCACAGCATGCTCATGCTCCATTGTGCTTATCTAGAAAAAATACAAATTGGGTACAGTCAAGTCTTGCACTTTTTACTTTTTTTTTTTTTTAACAACACTTGAGTTAAATTTATAAACATTTGTTAAAAGCATGTAACATAGAATAATTAAACTTGTAGTTATATGCTCAAAGAGATACATGTTCCCAAAGCCAATTTAAGAAAATAGTACAACTGACAATAAAGGATAATGAGCTGTGTATGCTTATTTTGGTAAATAATCTTTATCCTTCTCTCTTGTGTTTTCTCCACAGAAACACGTTCGTTCTTCTTCATCTAGCTAAAACGTGCGAGCAGTTTCTTAACTGCATCTAAAATCCTTTGTACATCAGAGGAAAATGAAAGTAAGCAATAAATCTTATCTGTGACTATAATGGAAGCCTGTCTGATTAAAAATGAGAGAGACGAAGATCTGGTATATGCTTTATAACCGCTACCTATCTGTTACAAGCCTCTGATCCTTTGTTTTTAAACTATGTTTGACCAAATGGTTCTGGAGTTGGAACGAGATTTCCTGTTTCATTTGACTGCTTCCTTTATCTTGTGGTGCAAAGTGGAAACCGGATTTGAGATGGTCCCCATTCATAACCTGTAAAACTGCTTACTGAAGTCATCTTCATTGCCGCAGATTCTTAGATCCCTTTGCGGTATCTTTACACTCCTGGAGTTAAGAGCAGATGGGAAAGTACCAGCTTTATATGTTTAGAAAGCACATCAAGGATCAAAGCTGTTACTCCCTCCAGAAGCCAAAGGTACCATGAATCTGCTGAGGTTACTATTAATTCATTACCCTACCTGCAGCCTGTTCAGGTGCATTTAATGGAACATGTTCAAAAAGAACAATCATCCTTCAGCTAATTATCTTGTTTGCAGCTATTCATATAGTTAAATGTTCTCAGTCCAGAAAATACAGAACCAATGTTTTACAGCCACACAATTAAATTAATTAGTTACACACTGCTCTGACAACATGGTGGACATACAAGCGGAGGAACGCCCTGGACTAAAAGTCATCCACAGATTCGTAACACATTACAGACAGTAGATAAATGAAGACCTGGAAGTGGAATAAGTGAAGTCACTTGAAGGAGAACATGTTATTATCTAATCTATTCATCTTACAAAAAGCAAAGAACATTGGGGATCTTCTTATCAAGCAGAATTTAATACATATTAAAATACAATTTAATTACCAGATTGAGTTACCCAACAGATTCTGAGGACGCACAATGCTACAACAAAATTACTTTTAAGCAGAAACCAGAAAGCATCATTGAAATTTTTATCCTTAATTTAAACTTTCAATGACTTTCTCTTAGAACTGCTGCCTTATTAAGCAAATATCAGTCTTACGATAAAATAAAAATAACATATAAACCATACCTTTATTTTAGCTTTTTGTTGAGCCTCTGTGGCCAGTTTTCTCAAGCTCTCCATTTCTTTTTGCAGTTGTTCATTCTCTTGCTGAAGTTTTAGCGTTTGTTCACTGACAAAGGCACTCTTTTCTCTTTCTGAATCCAGAATGCTTTGCAATTTACAGATAACTTCCTGGCAACGAGATTTCTCTTCCTCAGAGCTGAAAGAGAAGAAAAGTCTTGTAGGAACTCAACAGTTGAACAATTACCCTACTAAAGAAAAAAAAGATATATTGGGATAGATCTTTGGTTTGACCCAGTACAGCTGCTCCCATGTTTCTTCCTGAAAGTTTGTATCAGCTCAGCATGTTTAAAGGGCTTGACAGCTACAACTATGCACAAGTCAGCAAAGAATTTTATCAAGATGATGGCATTCATAAAACCGATCTAATACTGTAGCAATCTCAGTAAAATGACAATGTGAAATAGAAGATTTTCATTTTTATGTTTCCAGATTCCCAGCTGAGGATTGCTCTGGCAAAGTGACAGGATTTACGATCATCAGAGTACAGAAATGACTGAAGCTTCTAAAGAATCCTACACTTTTCATGCTGAAAACAACCACCTGGTCTAAACATGTGCACAATATTTACTTTTTACCATTGTATTACTGGAACTGCAATAATGTCTATTAGCTCTGAACACACAGACCTGAAATTCAGTATGCTATGTAAACACAGTGTTCTGCATGTACTAGGAGATACAACCCTGTAGATGAATTTATGAAGTAACAAATTCTGCCTCAATATTTCATAGAGTAACTTTTCCTACAAACAGTATTTAAAAATGCAGTAAGATTCCAAATAATACACTCCTATTTTCCTTTTTTTTGTCAAACAACTGCTTGCAGTTCTCATCTTATAAAGAAAATCTTTCATTCTATAGCACGTTATGCCCTCTAATTCTTTTACAGTGATTCACAATTTCCCTTGCTTCAGAATTACAGTATCTCGATACTATTCCTGCTACTGGTTAAAAAGATGTGACAAAAACCTAACACATAATCAACAGTTTAAATAGTCAGAAATAATTTCCATTGTTTTCCATTCTAATTTCTGTAACATCCTTTACTTACTTCATTTCCAGTTGTTTCAGTTTATTTTGTGTTGTCTGTAGACTTAGCTGAAGGTCACCTTTTGTAGTTTCTGCAAGTAAATATTTCTGATGCAGTTGCTCTAGTTTTCTATTGTCAGACTCATGTCCTCTGTCTTCCCTGTAAATCTGAAGAGTAAACTTAACATGTAAGATCATCTACACCTTGCACTGGTGATTGGCAGTTTAGTACTGACAAGTACTTGGAAAAAAAGTTTTCAAAGATCTGGCATTCATGTAGTTTTCTGTCTGTTGAGCTCAACTTTAGCTGGAATATGTACCAACATTCTTTTGGATTATGTCAATCATCTCTCCTTTTACTTCTACACTTATCAAAGAACCCTTTTTTTCAGTGTAGTATTACAGCTTTGAAACACTTTCTGAATTTAAAAAACCCAAACCTTAAAATAATTACACAAAAATTTACAAATAAGAAAATTCAGGGAAAAAAAACCCATGAGAAATGGGAAAAGTCAATGCATCTTTTCTTTCTGAAAAGAGATCTTAAACGTGATGTAAAAATGCATGCAGTTGCCTTACCTTTTCAAGTTCTTCTTCCACGGCTCTCTTTTCTCTAATGGCTCTTTCAATTTGACCCTGTTTTTCTCCACATTCCTATTTTAAAAAGTAATTTTTAAATACATCTAATAAAAAATAACTCAAAATAAAAATGTTAAGAAGTGCCAAAGCCAAAAACCAGCCATTGTAAATATAATTCTTGCTGCTGGTTTGTATGCATTTGATTATCTTTACATGCTCACTATTTTCTCTATAGGATCAGTCTCATTCACTACACAGACTAAGACATGCAAAATGAAACCCTTTTTTAAAATAAATTTAATCTGTAAGTAGGTGCATATGCACTGAGCGGTTTTGGTCTCCCCAATAATTTGTTACAAGTTCCTGGTACATTCAAGAGTATGATGATTGTGATGCACAGACTTTCTCTTAGCATATTTTATCAACTTTCATATACTTCATTTCTACATACCCAGCTACGGATATGCAATACTCAGCTTTCCATGCTTTATTTACCCCTGAAAGAGACAGGGATACTTAGGAAATGCCATCACATGGGAAATATTTTCTACAGCACAGAATTTCACTGTCAAGATGCTTGTGAACTATGATAAGAATACATGTAACTCAAGTAATTAACTTACACAAACAAATGGGTGGATTTGTAGGACTGTATTATTTCATGCAGAGCCAGGCAAGTTCTCAGTAAAAGTAACATATGATTGTATACACGTAAGGCAAATCTGTACATTAAAAATGAATTTTCAAAGCAAATATCCTTTACACCTAAATATGAATCTTTGCACCGACTGATGAAGATGCTGCACACAGTAGCTTTTGTCAAGTAGCATGAAAGACACTATGTTGCATTAATGTCTGGAAACATGCAGGATGTAAAGTACTACACAACAATAAAGCATAGTCCTAAACAATTACCCGTTAATCATATTTTAGTTGACTTACTTTTACCTCAGTTTAGTATTTTACTTGATCAACAAAAACTAGAAGTCTCAAATGTTTTGCTACGAAAAATATTTTAATCAGTAAACACCATACCATCTGAAGAGCTGAAAGTTCTTCTGTTAGTCGAGAAATCTGCACATTATATTGCTTCTTTGCAGAGTCTACCTGTGATCAAAACCGAAGTAAAACTAAAAAATTAATCCCTTGAATTATTTTTGCATCCTATTTTATATATATATACACACACATAATCTATATATGGTGCATGTATATAAATATGGAAATATCTGGGACTGCCGTAACTGAAAACTCTTACTACATAAATGTTAGAAGAACGTTTATCAATCCATACTACTTTAACTGCAGGTGTTTCGAAAAAAAAGCAGAAAGGAAGACATCATAATAAGGCCTTACAAAAAGAACAACAAGACTATCAGGAAAGCTGTGGTCCATTACTTGCAAGATATTTGCAATTTGTGTTATAGATACTTTTAGATCAAATAACAAAAGAAGTATTTATTAATACCTGGAGAAACACGACAATTCATAGTTTAAAATTTTACTTCTTATGCTTTTGATACATTCACTTTTACAGAGATAATTTAAAAATAAGAAATAGGGCATTCTGAACTTCTAAATTCTGATTCGTAAATCATTGTCACAACTAGAGGGGTTATCCTAGTTGCTCTTTAGCTCTTGCACCTTCTCCAAACCATTTATGATGTTAAATATTGCAGTTTTAAGTAATCCATACAACTTTTGTGACTCTTTCAGGTAACCACCAAGTAGAAGCACAACAGATCTTTATCGTCATTTTAAAGGCTTAGAAAATTTAGGCAGTATATTCCTGAAACCTCTCAAAATGAAAGAATTGGAAAGAAAAAGAATCCTTTCATCCCTATATGGTACATGTGCATGTTGTGTCATAGTGAAGAAAGTGAAAGGAGGCAAAATCGATTCACCACTGAAAACTTACAAATGAGATAATTGCCTTACACTGTTGTCCACTTGCAACAAAAGACATTGCCAACACATGCCTGTAACAAGCCTTTATTTCCTCTGGAGTTTGCCTCAAAATAAAGCAAGTCTCTTTGACATGATCATAATCACTGAGAACCTCCAGGTAGATTAGTCTGCATTTTAACTGCAGATGGGACACAACATGAAGAAAATTAATTTTGTCACTAGTCTTTTATCAGAAGAGCTTCCATTCTTCAGCTGCTCATAACAACACTAACAAAAATCATAGCAACTACAACATTCTTTTTAGTCATTTCTCTACCAAATTCTGGTTTCTAAGTGTGCTGTGACATTGAGCCTCTTGATTTTTATCTGTACTTGGTAAAAGAGTCTTACTTGCCTAAATAGGGGAATATTTTAAAGTACTGAGATGCCAAAAAAATGATAGCGTAACTTTCAACAGATCCTATCATCTGTATGTACATGATAAGCTTCCATCAGCAACTTCCAAGATGAGGCCATGTATCAGAAATTAAATACTTTGATACCAATACAACACTCAGAGTCTGTTGATGTGCTACTGAACAGAATCTCTGAAATTGAAGTGCCATTCTTTACATCTTCACAGTGCAGCCTTCTCTATACTATACTAGTGTCTGCACAGATGTCAACACTTTTGGTTCTTGAGAGATTTAAGAATACTATGTAGTTCAGAAGAATATATGTCTAGGTAAAAAAGCTGAAGAGTACAGTACTGTCAGCATGCTGCCTTGCTACGTATATTATCAAAACACTTTTAAGAGAACTGCTGATGATGACCATGCACCATCAATAGCTTTTCACACTGAGGAAAACCAAAAAAATCTTCCCATTCTTCCTAAACATTGTAACTTACTGCCTTTCTAATTCTTGCAGCAGTATCTTCTGCAAGTTGAGACATTTCATCTTTCATTTTTTTTATTTCCTCTTCCTTTTGTTTCTCCCCAAAGAGTGCCTAGAAAAAAATAACAACTTGAAATACTACTGATAATATTTCAGTGGTGACATAGTATCTAGCACTGAGAGAAAAAACCCACACATAGTCACTGTTCAAAAAACCTTTCTTCCTTTTTACTTTGGAATAGCTGACACCGAGACCCAAGAAGAAAACAAGAACAGCGAGAACATTTTACACTAAATGCAGGTTCTTGTAAATCAGAACCACACAGAAAATTAGTGTCACTAGATGCCTTTTTCTATCGGGACTTATTATTGGGGCTTTCACATTTTGGCCAGGCATAGAATTTTACAGAAGAAAGCATAGGAACTCAGACCAAAAGGCAAGCCTACTCTCCAATGCTCTGATCTGGGGACAGGATCTGCAAGAAAAAATGCCAACAATGACGCATAGAAAGTTCTCTGTTAGAAAACTGAATAACTGTATACACACACACATGCTCCTACATATAGCTAAGCATTCTTTATGGTTAATATACTAAATTACTCATCTCCCAGAAAATTAAAAGTAAAGGAATAAAAATTTATAAGCAACTAAGGAATGTGTATGCAGTCCCTTTCATAATGGGTAACAATGAACCAAACAGCTCTTTAGCATAAAAGAATGTCTAGAATTACAGAAAAAGGTGTAGCAAGGAATCCTTCCCCTGGAAGATGCAAGAAAGCTACTGATGTTAAAGTATAATAGGAGATACTGGTCTGAAAATATTACAGAATGTAGAATACTTGAAGGGTGAGATGAAAAATCCTAGATGGCACACAGAGAATATATAGATGCATAAAGGGAGAAAGACATAAAAACATCCCTAATGGATGATATAAATTCAGCCTATAGAAGGTTACTCACTTCAGGCAGTAACACGCCACTTCCTTGGTCATACTCTTTTTTTACTGCTCCCATTCAATTCAACTTTGTATTTTACTTCTCAAACTACTCTTATAAAATTCTTCTTATGTCTTTTTGTAAGCTTAGCTTTGCGTGCTTTATAATGTTAATGTAACAGAAGCAGCATTATTATGACAGCCTGTTACTCCCACTCCTCAATCTCTTACAGAGCAGGGAGAAACATCTGTGGCCACAGTTTAAGACACAAAGAGTTAACTGATATGTATATTATGCGGCATTTATTTTACCCTGTTCATTAATAAACTTGCCATTTTGAAAAATTCAGGATGTTCTAGCCAGAGCAGTAAATTAACAAGTGTCTGCAAATTCCATTTTCTTCTTACTTATAGCATTAATCTCAACTGTTACTTATAACAAGCTACTTATTTATCTGCAACTGCTTGCTTACTGTCTTAGAGATGCGATGTACATCACAATTTTTACTGGGTCACTTCTTTGTCAACTTCATGTGAGTTCATAGCAGGTGGCATCAAATGATCTGCTGAACTACTTTTGGATGAAAAAGGGTGTTCCAACACTGCTCTGATGTACTAATACTTAGCAGATTGGAAATGTAATTTATACTCCATACCAGTAATTTTCAAATGAAAGACTGTTTTCTGGCTTTTAAACTCTGGAAAAAAACCAATTTCATTTTTACCTTTCATTCTTCATATTCTCCCCACTATCAGGCTGTAGGTGAATGCTGTTAAGGATCGCAATATCTTACTATGAAAAGGGAACTGACAAGTCCAAAGGTGGCCATCAAGAGCTAGAGGATGTAAAACTTCGTTTTTCACCCCTTTCTGAACCTGAGCCTAACAGGTAAAGGGAATTGTAGAAGATCAGATCATAAAGTAAATGAGACGCAGAAAGTTATGAGGAAATTATGAAAAGGAAAAGAAGCCACCAAAGGGTTTCCTAAATGACTATAAATATATGGGAAGAAAGACTATAACAAGATGATAATCCTCTTTTGTATACCAAGATGAATCTTAGAAGTTTAACTGCAGTAACGACCAGAACCCTAAGTTTTGTCAATATTTTAATCTATTCTGGAAGCAGGCCAGAAGGTAGCAGGATCTCTTTAAAGAAGTTAATTCCCTTTTCTGTCAGAAAAAAAGAAGCAGGTCTGCCTCTTTTGTCACAGAACTGAAATCAGCAAGAGCAACACTAACTTTACTATTTCAAAAGTTAAAAGTAAAAAGCTAGTTTAGATACTCAGGAGGCTCCAAGTTTGAAAAGCAACTTCAGACTAAAAGGGAGTGTTTATCTCCTTAACTGCTCAACAGTTAACAGTTCAATAAGGTAACCCAAATAGAATCAGTCCTAAGCTTCTCCATTTATTCCCACAGACCATAGCTACACTGAGTTTCACTTACTGATGGCTACAGTCATCAGATATGCATTCAAGTTCTGTCCTGCCAGCAAACACAATTCATTAAATTTCTAAAAGTCTGACTCGAACTGAAGCTTAGCATTAGAACACAAAGAGTCCATATTAGACAAAAGTTTACCAAGCCCTGTATCCTATCTCCTAAAGGGGCAAACAGCAGATACTTCAGGAAAGTTAAGAACTGGGAAAACAGGGTGACTATTTTTTTTGATCAATAGACACATCAAGACTTGCTGGATTAGATCCTGTTCTTTAGGAAGTTTTGGTGGATTGTCCTGTCATGAATTTGACTGTTGTCATATCTATACTTTTGGCATACACATCATCCTATGACATTTCAATCACATATTGTAGATAAAAATTTGTTTTAAGGTCTCTGCACATGTCTAGTTTTCTTGGTTGACTCCTCCTGCACTTTCCTAATTCTCCTATGTCTTGCCTGAAATGGGCCGATCAAAACTGCACATGAAGATGAACTATGTTTTAAGGCATCTTTATTTTTAACTCCTATTCTGAACACTCTATTCACTGTATCGAGCACCACTGAGGATTGCATGACTATTCTTAAGAGACAACCACACCATCTCCTAAACCATTTTTTGACTGGTAAGACTAAATTCAGAACCCAGTATGGCACATTTGAATTTCTTATGCCATTTTGTAATACACTAATAAACACCTTTGCAATTTTTTCCTGACTGCAGACTTCACACACTCATTACTCAGTCACTTTTCCAGATTTCTTCTGGATAATTAAGATCTGAACACAGAACTCACTCTCTTGGTGACCTATGTCCATCATACAACAAAAGTCCCTTTAGTTTTAGCTCTTCTTTCCTAACCATTAATAAATTATAAATTCATAACAGGACCTTCCTTTTTATTCTGACAGCCCAATTTGTTTATAAGTACTAGATAACAAACTCAAAAATTTTTGAAAATTCAAGTTTATGTACAGTATTATTACTTAGATCACACCTTTATCCAGGCACTGAACATATTCTTTGAGATTTATACTGTATGACAATTCTAAGTAATGTACAGTCATATCACAGTTTGCTATCTTATGCATTACTAATTTTAGTACAACAGACTTAAAAGAAGCTTGGTTGTGTATGCATGTATGCCTGTAAGAATATATAATCAGGCACTTCACAACTGTAAGTGATGAAAGTATTCTAGCATCTAAGAAATGTCTTCATCCATTGCCTTACCTGACTTTTCTGTAGGTTAGCTTCTTCTAAGAGCTGTATGCAATCTTGGATTTTTGCAACAGCTTCATACTTCTCCCTTTCTAGATTAGCATACTTTGTCTGAAGCTCTCCGATTTGTTTCTCCAGGGCTGTTCTTTCTGTTTTCAGCTGTTCAGCATCTTGGACAGTAACACGTAATCTACAAGATAGTAGTAATTTTACTCATTTAACAGTAAGACGCTTAATTAATACACTAAATCTTTCAAACTAAACTAATGAAGTATTTATACATAAGTTGCCAAAACTGCATTCCTGGTTTTCTGCTTATTTTGGACAGAGTCTTTGACTTTAATATTCATCAAGTCTTAGAAAGAAACAGAATTAAAGGAGTTAACTCAGATATCTGATCTCACAAGATCCTTAGAAGAATGTTGCTATCCTGGGATACATCACTGGAAGTGTTCTATATTAAAACAGAATAGAACAGCCCCAGAAGGAATAGTTTCCCTCTGAGGAGGAAATGGAATAATTGGATGTGGGCAATGAAGTTGCAGCTATACCATTAGAACAAGAAAACCACTGGCAATTTTACAACAGCTCAGAAATTCTTATTGTTTAATTATGATTGTCAGTATTGGTAGGAATGAGAAAGGGCAAGAGAGCCTCAGAGGTATCCTCAAGAAAGCCTCAGAAAGTTCCACAAGTGCTGCTGGTTCAATAAAGTGCACGGTTCCAAATATCCATAGCGAGCACTTTGGCAACACTTGGGCTGCCTTTTCGAGCAGCCGTGCTTTTTTATTTTCTAAAATGTTTGTAACGAAACATACAAACACAGACAACCACTCTATTTTTATAGAGCCAAAGCACAATTTTTGTTCTATAAAAACCTGAAGAAAATAATAAAACTAGCTAATTCCTTAAGACATTCTAAAATAAACTTAAGAGCCTCCACAATGCTTAGGCCAGTGAAATTCATCAAGTAGAGGTAGCCACACAATTCTGTACAACTCCTTGAGGCAGAACTTGACCATATGGTCACAAGGCTGGTTCCCTAGTAATTTTTTGTTTCTAGAGTTATTGAAGAGTCTGCTAATCACGCTCAGAAGGCCGTGACCAAGAAGGGAAGATAAACAGTCACATAATTATTTCAGTAAGAAATTTACAAATTCTTCTTAGTTATCAGGTCATTTGACCAATGTTAATAATTCAACAACTGTTTGTGATACTTGAATCAAAATCACTGTGCTCGGCTACCTGTCATATCCTTGGAAAGTGAAGGGGGGCAGAAAAACTCCATACAAGAGAACCTGATTGAGTCTTAGATCTTCCAATAGATAGTGCTGGAATTAAAGTTCTACTCCTCAGCAGGTATTCAAACTACTTTTGTAACTAGTATTTATTCTTAAGAAGTGCGCTTTAACAATTTTATTAAATGATCTTTTTTGTATAAAGATTGCTGAACTAAGACCTGAAACCAAATCTTATTTAACATGGAAGGAAAAAATCTGTATTCACCACAAAACCAGCTAGTTTACATAAATATTTTCAAATTTCAGTGTGAATGTTTTTCTTTAGAACTCCACCTAAAGCTAACAAGAGTTGAGTAACTAGAATTTATGCACTAGAATGAAAAATATATATGCTTCATTTTTTCTCCATTACAGTCAATAAAATCAGGTGGTCTGTTTTATCATTTTAAATACATTGAAATCAGAATCTGTTCTGAAAGGCTGCAGAATAAGAAGAAATAAGATCGAGACCAGCCAGGTGTAAGATATCTGTATTTTGAAGAAACAGAATTGGTCTGAAACACAAAACCCAGAGGCTGAAAAAAACCATAGTATTTTATGTCACTTGCATGTGTCCTGCTATTAAAATCAATGAGATATCTTTACCTTGTTTCTAATTGTTTTATACTAGACTGCATTTGCTGCAAGCGTTTGTCAGATGCTGTTTCTCTTTGCTGGGCAGATATCACGTCTTCTTCCTAGAAAGAATATATGTATTATCCAGACATCATCTGAGCCTCCCTGAACAAAATAAAGACACACTAACATAAAACAAGTCAGAAAACAACTTGTGAATAATTTAACGTCAGCATTCAGGTAACTGACTAGCCATTCAATTGTAACAGAAAATTATTCCTTTCTCTAGCATACCTTTCTCTCCAATTGGCCTTGAAGCTTCTCTGTCAATCTGGTCATTTCATCAACCTTAGCATTTGCTGTCTGCCAATCTATTTTGGCTTGCCTGTATAAAGAAAACAGTCTATGAATTACATTTCAATTATTATAGGGGAAAAAACCAGCTTCATTACAACTTTGTTGAAGTAGCTGTGAAGGGCAGTCAGATTTTGTAATATTGTTCCTACAGGGCAGAAGAGGTTTCCCCCTTCTTCTTCTTCCTATGTGGCACAGTGAGAGAGGAATACCCAATTCATTAAACAATTGTCCTGTGGAAATGACTTCTTAAGGATACCTTAACAGGAAGGTGTATGTGTTGATTAAATATTTGGGAGGACTAGGCGAGCAAAAACTAAGTGATTCAATAACTTCAATGTAACTGACCACAGACACTTAATGGAGAAATATTTTCCAGAATGAGATACCACTTTTTAAAGCAATTTGACTAGGAATTAAAAAAAAAAAAAAAATCATTATCCACTTCTGAAGAATTTAACTGATGTGCTTTGTAATCTGGGTAGGTTTTATGAGCTGAAACAGAAAAGGAAAAAAAAAAGAAAAGACTAATTAATGAATCAGACTTCCTCCTCAGTAGAAAAGCTTACTGAAATAAGCAACTCTCCTACTCCTCTGACTTGGGAACAGAAAGATACAGAGAGTCCTTCACCTGGGGTGTAACCCAATTATTCAGCCTGCATATTAGGCTAAATTTAAAGACCAATGATTGAATGTATGATAACGTTAAGAAAAAACAAACATATTGGATAAGCTAATGCAATCTGGAGCACTAATAGTCATGAAAGAAGCTAGAAAATATTTAATACTTTTAAGAATCAACTTCAAGCAAAAATTCCTTATACAAATAATAATTTTGATTTAATGGCATAAAAGACAAAAGCATATTATACCTATATGAAAGTCTTAAGCAAATTATACATAATCCTAACAATTCCATAGCAAATACTTAATTTCAGCTTGCTTAATCAGAAAAACTAATTTTGTTATAATTTCTTTAAAAAGCAAAACCAAAGATAAAGACATTATTCTCAGACATAAGCATGGTCCTTACTGCAGGTCCAAAACTTTGATCTTACTCCATCTGAATCATGTACCTTTCTCCTACAAAAGGTACTGTTAAATTTATAATGACATAAAGTTGCTTTCCCCAAAAATATCTAAAATGTGCTGTAAAATAGAACAAAAACTCAAACCCCAGCATAAGAAGGGAGAAATAAGAAAAAACTAAAGTGGTCATAAAACTCAGAACAGCTTAAGTATTAAAAATGCATTTTAATTACTAGATTCAGATCAAATTCAGAGGTGTGTGTCTAACAGGCAACAAATTGATTCCAAAGATACAGCTTTTATTCTTCACTGTGCAATATACCCTTAACATAATTCTTGGCAAATTATCTCTGTTTAAAAGCTTTAAGATTCTAAAATCCAGATATACACCCTAGCAATGCCAAGTTTCTTAGCTAGTATGTTTTATCTACAGATCTTTAAAAATATCTCATTAGCATATAGATTAAAACATTTTTAATACCTGCAGCTAAACTCAACAGTTCGCATCACCAGAGAAGGCCATTTGATCTGACTGTTAAGCAGCCCTTCTCCAGAGGCGGCTGCTTGTAGTTAATCCAAGAGAACAATAATACAGTGAACTAAATGATTAACTGTATGCAAGAGAGCTTTGAAACACTAAAGCACTAATAGATGTTTTAATAAAAATTCCAGCATATAAATATGCGATATCTGTTCAGACCTCAATTCTCTACAGAAATATGTTAAATAATACATTGTCTCTAGGCATGGCAGCTTATGACCCTTTAAAAACTAGCGTAATAGTACATAAATAGTATGTAAATAGTACAGTGCAATTGTACATTTTATACTGAATTTATGTTCACATTGACGAGAAGCAATGACTCAGTTATCAAACACTTCTTAGGGAGTTTTTGCCCAAATGTCAATATTTTATTTTGGGTAAGGTCAGCTTCTGATCTAAAGAATAAAAGCTAATATCAATCTGAAAATAATTTCCAGCAGAACTCTTAATTTTGTCTTCATTTTCCCACATTACTTGCCAAAACTTAATCTAGCAATCTTCCTTTAGGCATGTATACTGGAAATATAGGATGACAATACATCAGGAGTGTGTTTAAAGTATTTTATGGCTACATGTGTCAGATTGTATACTTTGCTATGTATTAATCTTAAAATACTTAAGATTTATCAACACATATAAACTTAGCAATATCAAAAGCTCCAAAATTACACTCAATCTAGGCCATACAAACCTAAATCAAACCTAAGTTCTCTTATAAAAAAGTTGGGTTTTTTTTAAAATCTACTTTTCCTCCCCAGACTTCTATCACCATAAATCAATGTAAATCTAGTAAAAACATCCAAAAGGACTAGAATTGTCCGCAATACATGCTATAAAATCCATGCAAACTACATCTTTGCAACTTCACGTTAGAGAAACAACTGGTGAAAACATTCCAGACTCCTTTAAGAATCACTGCAACATGAACTTTAGAGCTATATAGAACTGCTGTCATTAGCTTTCTGAGTAAAACATAGTACTGTTTTTCAGGCTGCAAGAACTTTTAGGTGCTCCAAGAGGAACATGAGTGTAATCAGTGCCTGTAATTAGAGATGCAAAATTCCTCTGAGACCCTCTTTCCCCAAAACTGAGAACACTATGGGGAGGGTAACAATGACAGAGGTTGCTCGAGATCATTGCCAGGCAGATTAAACACTTACAAACAGACTTCTGAGAAAATGACAGTTTGAACATGAAAACTTGTGATTGTGGGCAACAGACCTTAGTGTAACAGCCCAGCAGTGAAGCTGTGTTTGACCCTGCCAGGAGTCACTTCATGGGCATTGCCACCTTTTCCCAAGTCTGAGAGCAGCCACCCCACCAGACTCCAGGAGTAGCCTGCAACCAGCAGGCAGACTGACAGCCCAGGATGAAATAAACAGGGACCAACGGATCAGGTGTGTGCATGGGAATGCACGGGGTGCTGCCTCAGCAGGTCACAGTTAGCAGACTTCAGGAAGAAACACAAGTACACATAAAGCCAGAGCACCCACACCTTCAGCAGGAGGGGTGTGCAGACAGGGAAACATGTACTTCCCAAAAAGGGAGTACCTGTGCACATGTGCCCACACTTTGATTCCATGCTTCCTGTGGGAGAGGGCGTGCGTACCTATGTAAATGCATGCAAGAAAGAGCATGTGAGATCAGTCAGTACTTCATGGGATCAATTACAGAAGCCTGTTTATAAATTTGTGTTTGTTTATTCATATATTGCAAATGCCTATTATCATGGTTTACCTGTTATATTATTAATATTGATCATTAATGTATAGGCCACTGATTGTCCATTTATTGATTAAAAGCATGCAGTTAACTGCTTTGATTGACTTAAGCCACATGTGTTGAGCAGTCTTGCCCAGCTAGAACATATTAAATCAGAAATCTAGTGTTCTGAAATGATAAGGAAGATGACTACTCTAGCCCTGTAGATAATTAGATGGAAGTCTAAATTCACTCATGATTTCACTATTTATAAAAAGCAACTACTCAAAAATATGCATATATATTTGGGCACATGTGAGTAAAAGTGCAGAGTAAGATGATCCACTAGCTTTCAGTCCATCCCAGGGACATCTACCTTTTAATATACCTTCTTCCTGAAGCAGTCACTTAAGCAGAAAACATGCACTTCCCTTCTACTATCCACGCTCATTGCCATATAGACAGTTAGACAGATCCTTCTGTGTATGCATGGCTATGAATCAAAGAGTTTGGCCATTTTGGTTGTCATGCCATATTCTAAATTATTTGATCAAAGTGGTATCATTAAAGAATTTCAGACAGCTCCAAGGATCAAGCCTAAAAAGGAGTTTCCTTTAAAAACAATGAAATAAAGGTGAGACCAAAGGAAATCACGACATCTGTAATTTTGACAAAAATACTCAACTGGCTGTTCAACTACAACCTAAATGATTTTAAGGTTGTTGTTTGGGGTTTGTTTGTTTTTGTTTTTTTAAATCAAAACCACTGAGTATTAGAAATGCAGTAATAAACTGAATGTGTTAGCTTTTGTTGAATGAATGTCTAAAATAGGTTCAGTTAATGCCAATTGCTTTCGTATCCACTTATTATGAGTCTACATAAGCATGTCAATACAAGACTAAAGATTTATAGATGAATGAGATACCAAAATGGTAAAATTCAGTACTAATACCCTCTGCAAGGAAAGAAATTCCAAAAAAGTAGGGATATGAAAATGTTCTTTCCCTTCTCAGAATTAAATAGTAGCATGCACAAGCAAAGTGTAAGTGATGATCGAGTTTGGAAATACTTCATTTTAGCAAATACCCTAAGTACCACCTTAATCTTTGATTGCTTGTTACAACATTTTCCTTCTCCAAAACACACTACTTTTGAGAATAGTTTTTCCATGGAAAATAAAAGTGAGGAGCTAACAAGTCCCCCTCAAAAAACACATCTTCAGTGATTGAGGTAACTTAGCATTTCTAAGCAGGTTCTGGTCCTAAATTTATTGTACCAAGGAAATGTAAAAATAAACATTGTTTAAATCAAATAAAATTATTCTGGTAAGTAAACCATAAAGTACCAAGCAGGGGCTGAAAGCACAATACTGATTTTTATTGCTGTAACAGAAAAAGTTTGGATACAATCAACCTTGAGAAAAAAAAAAAAAAAAAGACCAATTTTAAAATTGATTAATAAATATTCAACAGTGACCAATATTCAACACTGATGAATCTGTCCATTCACTCTAAACCTGTGAGCATTGTGACACAGTAACTTTAATATCTACAAATAGTACAACTAGACTCATGAAGCAGATGCTGAAATTTGTGTAATACCCAATGTTTACAGTGATAAGCACTTGGAATTACAACAGATACCAGTTGCTATTTGTGTAATATTTTGTATGGGTGTAGAAGGGAGGATAGGGAACATCTGATACAGCTGTTCTTTCCTGGAAGGATAACACCAGTATCAGCATGCATTCAGCCAACCTAGGTGTCTAAATACCAGCATTACCTGCAAAAGCTGCATACAAAATTGAGTGCATGAACACGTGTGCATGCACAAACACACAGAGCCATCTGTAACTGTTTACATAAAAATGGAAATTATTTTTACCATTTTTGGGGTGACGTTCTTTAAAATCAAATGATGAAACTACCTAAAACATCATAGCAGTCCAACCATATTAAATATTTTAATCACAGTATCAAAGGAAATTACAGTAATAAAAAGGAAAAAATCATAATTAACAAAAATTTAAGTACGTTATAAATTTTAAGCTTATAAACTTAAAAGTTTATTTTAAAAAGCTTATTTAAAGCTTTAGGTAATGCTAAACAAAAAATATCACTGGTTGATAATGAATCCATTTCCTTTTTATTGTCAGTCCACAAGTCTACCGTTTACTGAAATTAAATTTTATTTTGACCTCAGCCATCACTAATTAAAAGAGTTAACAGTTACATACAACTGGCATTGAACAGACTTTGGTTGTAAATATAAATAATCATGAAATTGTGTCACAGATAATCCTCTCATTTTCCGTGATATACTTCAGGAATATAATTTACACTTCTCTTACCTCTAACTTTCAAAGAGCCTATGGTTTAGAGCTCTTTATTGAGAAAGAGTGAATGGAAATTTTATTAACAACATTAAAACTTGAAGCTACTTTGAACATTCAAATTTCAGAACTGCATTGAGTAATTCTGTACCTGGATTTTGAGCAAATTGTATTCTAATGAAAACCTGTCTTCAGAGTCAATTTTGCTGTGATACTGATACATTGTTCCTTTTAAATCAAAGGTCGAATGTTGAATATTTCAGGAAACAACTGAACCAAACAATAACTGGAAATACACTACCCTAACACTAATGATGCACACATTTCTAACAAACTTTAGAGGCATTAACTGAAACCATTGTAACTATCACTATCAAGTCAGTTTGCAGCACAAACAAGGCCCATGATATAGCAGCAGGTTACAAAAAGCTATAGAAAAGACATTATTTCTTAAATTGCCTGGTTTATACCTCAGTTGTTTTCGTAGCTGCTCTAGTTCCACATTCTGTTCTGCTACAGTTTTCAGAAACTGTTGATTGCTCTGCAAAATAAGGAGGTATTTGTAACATGTTTCTTACTGTATTGACACGTTATATATTCAGAATTGTTACAGGGCATTTCTACAGAATATAGTAAGCATAAAAATAGCCAATAAGGTCCATTTAACACAGTTGCCAGTCTCCAAGTGCCAAGGTTTAGGTAGAGTATTTCAGAAAGGCAAATGCAGAGTGATTCTACCTAATCCTACCCTTCTTTCCCCATATTTTGGTAGTGCAAGAGCTTCCCGAGATGAGAATTGTAATAGCTCAGACCCGCTATCTGCATTCCCATCTAGTTTAGGTGTCTACAATACCTTGTCACAATAACTACTGCAGTAAACCTCATATTGCTGGAAAGAATTTTGTTTTAGAGAGAGAAAAAATGAACAAGTGGTCCTCCTTCATTTTTTTCTATGCCAGCCATAGTGCTGGAGGTGTCATTCTCCTTCAACTGTCTTCTCATTTGAGAATCATTTCATATTTTTGTTACTCTACTAGCCTTTTCTAGATCTTACATATACATTTAATTGAGATATGAGAGATGACCACAGCTGCAGGCAGCATTCAAGAAGCTACTGTACTGTTGACTTAAGCACAGTATATTCCTTTTCCAGACTCCTAATAATTGATGACATTCTTCTTGCTTTTTTGACTGTTGCAAAGAATTGTTTTCAGACACTTCCTACTTCTAAAATGCCTAAAGTGGTAACAGTTAATTTCAAGACCATCACGGAGTACCCAAAGTGAAAGCTCCCTCTTGCCTACATGCATTATTTTGCTTTTATTAATAGCAATGAAGCGTCAGACAAAATTCACTCAGATACTCAGTATCATGAGATCTTTCTGCAAATTTCTGCAGTTTACTTCAGTTTTCACTACCCCAAGTACTTTAACATCAGTAGTCAACACTGTTGCCTTAATACTGAATCTCATTTCCACAGCATTCATAAGTATGCTGAACAACTCTAACCTGAGCATATCTAGGAAACAAAGCTGTTTTACCACAATAAAAAAAAGCTAATTACTCTGTCTCTTCACTTCCTATTTTTCAGTTTTTTAGTTCAAGAAAGGCCATGCTTCTTTATACCATGACATATTTATGCCTTTGGTAACAGACCTTGCCAAATGTTTTTTGGATAACACATGGATTACCCTTTATCTTATCACCTCTTTCATCTCTTTCAAAGCGTTCACATATTTCACTCTCTCCTCTCCACATTAATCCTTTCCAATTTTATGGTTTTAAGCATTCAGTGATTCTGTTTTTTGAAGTACCTACTACTGATTTACTTGTAACAGCAGATCAGCCTAACTTCCAAATCCTCAGCAAAACTGCTTTAAAAGCCCATAATTGTATTTGCTTGAGATTGTTTTCAGACAGCAATCCCCCCAGTAACTCTAAAGTATCTATCTTTAGAGAGTAGTTAATTTTGAGACCACCACTGACTATGCAAGGCAAAAGTTCCTCTCTGAGCGCATTATTCTGCTTTTAATACTAACAAAACAGCTTATGAACAGGACAACTGCTTGCAAGATACAATTCCGTAGTAATCTGCAATATACTACTCAACATTGGTAAGGACTTGATTCGAGCATCATACTGTTTCCAGCACCACAATTCAAGAATGATGGCACAATTAGAAAGAATTTAAAGGTGAGCAAGAAGAATGATTAGACATCTTCGTAACATTGTCAAAGGACATTTAGAGACTTGACTTGCTTAGAACAGAATAGAAAAAGCAGGGAAAGGGAAAAGATAGCAATACAAAAGTTTTCAATAACAGAGGCACCACAACAAAGAATGTAGTAAACTTTCCTTCATACCTACAGTATTTCACACCAAATAAACAGGCTTATATTTTAACAAGAGGTCAGATGTGACGGAAAAAGGTTCCAGTGATAAAGACAGAAGACAGTAGACAGCCTCTAGTAGGTTACGAGTCTTTTTGCACTGCCAGTATCCGAGACAAACAATAATAATAAAAAAAAAAAAAAAAAGAATCACACAGGAGTCATGTCTTTCAGAGAAGAAGCTGCTCAGCCAGAAACTTCAAGTTTTTCACCTTGATTTTTCTAGAAATATTAAAATTGTTTGTCAATCCTGAAGTCCCAGGCTAAAGCTCAGAGACTAAGAAGTCTCACAATCTATGGATATGGATGAAGCACTAGGAGATGATTAGAGCTCAGAAAAGTCCCTGAAAATGTCAGTGACAAAGACACTGAAGCCAGCAGAGCCACACTAGGAATCACTAAACACGTGGCAGAGCTAGCCTATAGAAGAGGTCATCATCAAAAGAAGCGTGACCAGCAGGTCGAGGGACATGATTCTCCTCCTCCACTCTTGTGAGACCCCACCTGGAGTACTGCGTTCAGCTCTGGGGCCTCCAACATAAGGACATGGAGCTGCTCAAGCAGGTCCAGGGGAGGGCCACAAAGATGATCAGGGGGCTGGAGCACCTCTTCTATGAAGACAGGCTGAGAGAGTTGGGGTTGTTCAGCCTGGGGAAGAGAAGGCTCCAGGCAGACCTTATAGCAGCTTTCCAGTACCTAAAGGGGGCCGATAGGAAAGAAGGGGAGGAACTTTTTAACAGGGAGTGTAGTGATAGGATGAGGGGTAACAGTTTTGAACTGAAAGTGAGTAGATTTAGATTAGATATTAGGAAGAAATCCTTTACTGTGAGGGTGGTGAGGCACTGGAACAGGTTGCCCAGAGAGGCTGTGGATGCCCCATCCCTGGAAGTGTCCAAGGCCAGGTTGGATGGGGCTTTGAGCAATGTGGTCTAGTGGAAGGTGTCCCTGCCCATGGCAGGGGCATTGGATGGGATGGCCTCTGAAGGTCCCTCACAACCCAAACCATTCTGTGATTCTACCACAGGAGTCAGGATCCAGGTTGTCCCAAGCCTGTCCCAGAGGACAGCATGGGGATGCTCCCACACACGGGTGATGGGACACCCCAAATGTTCATCTGGCTGAGACTCACAGGATGCTCGGGTGGGCCAGCCTCTGGCCACCCCATCCCCATGCCATGGCATTGCAGGCGTAAGGGGACACATCTGGCATCACAAGTCCTTCCTCCTGTCTCAATTAATCCCTCTCCCTGTATGAAAAAAAGGCGCTTTAATTATCCACCCCCTCCATGCGCCAGAGCCTGTCTGTGTGCAAAAGGATTTATTAAATCGTGTGGCTGCTTCCCAGGGAGCTCGATGGCTCTTTGAGGTGACAGATAACAAGGACTCAGGATTTTGATTTGGTTTTTAATTTGTTTTTCCCCTTTTTGTTGAATAAAAAGGAGGGGGAAAAAAAGAAATAAAAAAGACAGAATTAGAAAGAAACAGGAGGTAAGGTGGTTGTTGGCATTAAAGGTTCATTTAAGCCAGGCTTTGGTGGAGCATCTCCTGCGAGATGCTGTGGGAGATTGGGAAGCCTCCCTTCTGGCAGGGGGACCTGGTCCTCCCCGGTGGCCCCATGTCCCCCAACAGAGCAGACGGGTCCCCCCTCACTGTCCCCAGGGCTCCCCTGGAGCCGGCGGCTGTGCCACAGCAGGCCGAGCCGGCAGCACCAGGGTAGCCAGCAGTGCCCCTGCGGCACAGCCTCTGTCCCGGCGGCAGGGCTGGATACTGCCCCGGCTCCATGCCGGCAGGCTGGGAATGGGAGTGCTGGGAGTGCAGGCACGGTGGGTGCAGGATCCGGCCCTGCGGTGGTAGCAGGCAGCTGGTTCCCAGCAGGTGGTTGGGGAGCGCAGCAGGACGGTGGTGTCCCCTGGGTGCAGCTTGCCAGTGGGATGGTCCCCAGCTGGTGTCACCACCGCCTCTGCCTCTGCCCACGAGTGCCAGGGTGGGCCAGGGGCCAGCGGTACCTGCCCAGGGAACACACCGGGGCTTGTCGTGGGGCTGCAGGCAGCTGCCCTTTTGCAGCCCGTCACTGCCTCTTCCCTGCAGCCCAGCCACAGCCCTGCTTTTCGGGAGGGGTCCTGACCCTCCCAGCACCCCAAGGCGTTGTCCCTGCTTAAGCCCCACTGGGGCGGGCTGGGGTCACCCCAAAGCCTCCAGGAGCCAGAAGCCACCCTGGGCTCCGAGAGCCCTTGGGAGGGGGAGCAGGATTTGGGGGGGAGGTTCAGGGCCACAGCCACGCATGGGAGTGGGAAATCCTGCAGCCCTGGGTTTTCACTCTGGCTTCTCTAGCACCAGTTACTGTGGGCGCCCTTGTTAGGTTTCAGAGTGAACAGACCGTTGGGCTGGGCAGGCAGGTACCAGCTGTGGTGCCTGGCCCTGGCAGGAGGTTGTGCAAACCCTGCGTGATGCTGGGGCCATCTCAGCCCTGTGGGATGCGGTACCAGTGTCAGGGCGCTGCAGCCCCCGGGTGGGGACTCTGGGGGTGCTGTCCCTGCACCGGTGACACATCCCGGCCGTGTTTCACAGGTCCTCCCTGACGTGCCCTCACTGCCTGAAGCAGAGCAACACCTTCGACCCCTTCCTGTGCATCTCCCTGCCCATCCCGCTGCGCCAGACCAGGTGAGCCCGGCCCCACGCCTCCCCAGCCGCTCGTCGGTGCGGCAAGAGGCACAGCCACTGCCCGGCGGGGTGTCGGCTCCAACCAGAGTCATTTGCATCTTTTGGGGTAAATCATTAACGAGGGAGGTGGTGGCAGCGTTGGGATGGTTTATGGCCACCGCCACCGGAGCTGTGTCCGATGAGTGTTTGGTACCCCGGAGTCGGAGCCGCTGCACCGGGACGTGGGTCCACCTGGCACGGTCACGAGCAGTGTCGGGTCTCAGCGCGGCACACAGTGGCTTTCTCTCACCCACTGAGGGGGGCGTGTGTGTGTCTGTGTGTGTCCCCCGGTGTCCCCAGGGCTCTCAACGTCACCCTGGTGCTGCAGTGCGAGCGCCGGCGGTTCGTGCGGGTGGGGCTGGCCGTGCCCCTGCTGGGCACCGTGGCCGAGCTGCGGGAGATGGTGGCGCGGGAGGGACGCATCCCCCCGGAGCAGGTAACGGGCTGGGGCGGGGGGACACGGGGTGGGGGACAGCAAGACCCCCCCCTCCCCTCCTCAGGGACGCTGAGGGTGCCGGGTGCCGTCCCGCAGGTGATCCTGGCCGAGGTGTCCCCGCGGGGCTTCCTGCGCTCCCTGGGTGACACGGAGGAGCTGGGTGCTGCCGGGGAGGGGGCTCCCCTCTACGCCTTCCAGCCCCCCCCCGCCTGCCGCGCAGGTACCGCTCCCCTCCCGATTGGCTGGCGGGTGACTACCTGCGCAGCCCTGATTGGTTGGGAGTGACTCGTGCGGCGCTGGGAGTGGCAGGATGGGAGCAGTGTGGGGGAGGCGGGAGCGTCCCCGGGATTGGCGGGAGGCGGTGGTTCCCCTCGCTGTGATTGGTGGCTGGAAGGTGCGCTGTGACTGGGGGGAGGCAGGTGTGCTCTGCTGTGGTTGGTTGGAAGCAGGTGTGCTCTGCTGTGATTGGTTGGAGGCAGGTGTGCTCTGCTGTGGTTGGTTGGAAGCAGGTGTGCTCTGCTGTGATTGGTTGGAGGCAGGTGTCCTCTGCTGCGATTGGTTGGAAGCAGGTGCGCTCTGCTGTGGTTGGTTGGAAGCAGGTGTGCTCTGCTGTGGTTGGTTGGAGGCAGGTGTGCTCTGCTGTGGTTGGTTGGAGGCAGGTGTGCTCTGCTG
>JAVJGG010000007.1:15338874-15363009 GCA_035590195.1 Aviceda cuculoides
GAAGGTGTCCCTGCCCATGGCAGGGGGGTTGGAACTAGATGGTCTTTAAGGTCCCTTCCAACCCAAACCATTCTATGCTTCTATGACTCTCTGCTTTGTGAAGATGGTTTTGAATGTGTGACTTAAGTACACTTACCACATACTAAAATTCTGAGTGCAAGTTTACCACTGAATTCCTGAAGAAAGAGCTCACATAACATTAAGTGCTACCCTCTCAACCACCCTAACCTGCTGTTTGGAATTCAGGAAAAAAAGCCATTACTACTTGATGTTTTACTATGCCTAGAGAAGTTTGCAAATCTGATTGGCACAATTTCTTTTTCAACCAGTTTATATATAAAGGACTTTTTGCTTTTCTTTTATACTTTGAGGCTTTCGTAGTGAAAAAAATAATTTACTAGGTCACTGTCCACAAGGTTTTACTTACCAACTCTATTTTCTCATTGGCTATATGCAGTTGCTGAGTCAACTGTTGAAAACCAGTCAGTTGATCCTAAAAAGAGAATTCAGAGCTTCTTGTAATCATCATTATCATAGAGTGTATAATTAGAGTTTCATAGTGAAAACATTTTCAAAAAAATTCATACATGTTGCAGGAAATTCAATATGCCTTTGTAGATTTTATTTAGAATGATTTTAGCTGTTGACCTAGTAATCTGGAAAATTAGATTTACTACTGAAAAATGTATCTGAATTTCACTCAGTTACAAATTGCCTCCTTCCAAAACTCATACACACTTACTATCAAAATATGAAAGCATACACAAGTAGTGCCTTTAAAGAGCCACACAGTCTATGATGCTACCAGAAGCATTTTTGCTAAGAAGAGTAGCAGACATGTACCCCTTAATTAAAAAAGGCCTGTATGGATATGTTTAATTTGCTCTTTGCCATATAGGATGTCTTGTGTCCATACAAAAAAATTATTCAATTAAACTCTTGAGTCCCCGAATGTGAACTCTGTCGTCCCAGGTAAAATAGCATAACAATGAAAAAAATTATCTGCAGCATGCCAAGTGTCTTCAGAACATAGAGAGGACTCAAGCCCCTGAGCTGGTGTATCTACTAATTGTGCTGCGTTTAGTCTCAAGGCCAAGTATATGCTAAAAACATATTCCAACAACTCCCTTATTTACTCTGTCCAACCCTTACATATCCTCTCTCATCTTTGCTGTCAATTCTAATTCTAGTTGATCTTACCTATTTCTCTTTACCTCTGATAGCTATTTTCTGCTCCTCCATTAAAAGCAAAACCTAAAATAAAAAAGTTTAACTGAAAAGCCATTTCCTGTGGGAGACCAGTGGCATTTAAGAATAAAAGGCAGCTTAACCTCATTCTTGTTACAATGGCATTAAAAATCCACCACAAATTTAGTTACCAATGAAATGTGGAATCTGACAGCCCTAAACCCTCCAACAGCTACCAATGACTCCGTATGTTCTACTATGTGTATGTTACCAATAACTGACAATGCAACACAAGAAATAATCTAATAAAAGGAACAGGAGCAAAAAGATGGAATTACATGTAGATAAGAGTCCTCATAACTATTACTTGAAATAATTATGAAACTTGAAAGAGTACAATAGCTGTACAGATATTTTTCCTGTTTCTTGGAAAAGAACATATTGGTGAGATGGACTTAATACCACAAAACAACAACAAAAAAAAAATCAGTAAAAAAAAAAATTTCCATTACGTAGGTAAGCTGTAATTGTACCCACAAGTCTAGGGAAAAATGGAAAGGAAATGTTAAAAAAATATGTAACATCGCTTTACAGACCTAGAAATATCTGCAGCGAGATACATACAGGCATGAAGTTTCTATTAGTTCTTCACACTATCTTTATACAGGACTATCTTCACACTATCTTTATATAGCTCATCAGAGCACAACAGCTTTTTTGAACTAAGATTTCCTGACAGATCTTCCCCAGAAACAGACTGCTAAACACAAGCTAGCATTAGAAGAATACTGGTGAACTGGATTTTTCATTTGTTTCACACACTTCTTTACTGAATGACAACAGGAAATGGAGACTACTTTCCCTACTATACCACTGTGATCTTACCGACAAAATTCAGGATTCCAACATAGGAGAAAACATGGAAGACTTCCACCTCGCAACTTGGAAATCTTTAGCAGCTTTTTCAGATGTTGAGCTCTACTGAAGATTTCCAACCATGCAGTTCAAACACATGATTATTTATATGCACATGCATATCTTGGGCACATACACACACACTAAGACTCAGACTCAGTGCATTCCCCAAGTTCCTGCCCATATATTTGGAATAAAGAACTTTTCCAATTGTAACTGCATTTAGCTGATGAATCAGCGACCACATCTGACCACCCAACTTTAGATGACTGTTATGGAAAAGAATTAACAGTACTGGTAGAACACCCCCCACTTCCGTTTGACTACACACAAACCCAGAATCTTTACAGCATAGAAAGACATTCCAAAATTAACAAAAATGTAAATGAAAATTACTTTCTGCTTTTGCCTTTCAGCCACATGAATCTGCGTTTCAGTCATGCGTTCCTGGTACTGCCGCTGGAGTCGATCATGCTCCTGTAATACAGTCTGCCAGAGCGCTATTGCTTGTTCTTTTTCCTAAGTTACAGAACAATGGTTTGTATAAAATATTGTATTATAGAACATTTACCCTCATCTATCATTCTCTAAAAATAGAGATCTTAACTTCTATCTCGAAGAAATGCCAGTTTCTGTACTTTTCTCTGCACACATTACAACTACACAGACAAAATACCAAATTCAGGTGCAGAAAAACAGATGCTTACAAGTTCATCAAATTCCACCTACAAGTGAACTGCAAGTTTTCCAGTGGTTTTTTTTCTTTTTTACAGCTCAAACTCTTACAGGTATTTACTGTAGGCCTACAGTATATATAACATTCAAATACCAAAACTCAACTGTCAGTTTAACTTCAACTTAATCATACGCAACAGGATCGATACATCATTGTAATAAGTTCAAGAAGATTTGCTTATCTTTTCAGATTTAAATATTATTTTCTATATCCCACATATACTTGTGTCCCTATACCAACATGACAATGTTTTTGATCAAAATGACAAGCTACTACAAAAACTTGAATTGAACAAAGTATTTCATTAATTTTCTGGTCAGGAATTCAATATAAAGATCCAAGTCAAGTAGCTAAAGTTACAGGCACAAATTAACATAAAAAAACTTATATGAATCTAGGAAAGAAGTTCCTTCATGTCTAAGTTGAAAGTATAAATACTTGTTTCCTTAGCTACAGAAAGTCAAGAGGACCCCAAAATAGTCTCAAGGAACTCTGTACAAATGAATTCTGAACCAAGAAATAAACCAGCTTCCCATAATCTGCCAAGGCACAACAAGAGAAATAAAACAGTACAAGTGTTTCATGTCACACACTTGATTTGTCAGTTGTAGTTGTTCTTGAAGGTTTCTCACTATGCCTTCATCTGCAGGAATATCAGTTCCCTGAGGCACGAAAGGAAGAGCCTCCAGTTGCTTCTCAACAGCCTCTTTCAACTCTGCATGCAGCCTGAAATTCAAAGAACCAAGTTCAGCAAAGCATTTCTCCAACAGGGATTTTTTTAACAACTGAAGTATACCGTATCTTCAATCTGTACATATTATTTACTTCTAAGCCATATTTTAATCTATTAAGTTACATTCTGCGAACACAATAGACAGCTTGAAATAGTTTAATATCTAGTTCTTCTAGAGATATGGTTACATCTCCTAAATCTGGCACTGTAATCTATATTAAGCACTTAAAGACTCTCACATTAAGCTCGCGAGTATGAAATCTTCAACTATTAAGTAGATTCAAAAGACTTCAAGGTCCTAGAAAAAAGCTTTTTAGGGTTTAGAAATCAGGAAAAACAGCAGTAGTAACAGGGCAGTGCAATTATTTACCTTTCATTTTCCTTGGTGACTTGTTCAAATTTTAGTCTCATCTCATTCATTTGCACCTAACACAAAAACACGCAAGAGTAAGCACTCATTTAAGTGACACAAACTTTGGTAATTCTTTCACCTTTTTATTCTGACTAATACTGTAAAAGACGGACAATTGAATTCAGCATAGTACAGTAAATGAAAGTCACTTTCTTTAATGAAAGTCACAGGATGCCACTTAAATTTCACAGCTGCTAAGTCCTGTTATACCTCAGCATTCAGAAGTTATTATGAGCATTAAAGTTACCTTTTGGAACTCTTATAGCTCTTACAGATGGATTCTTAACTAACGTGAGTTCTTTTAGGGATACAGTGGATAACTCATCTTTTATGCCGCAAGCATTTGAGAAAAGAGTTCAGAAATTAAGTGAGAAGAAACTTCAGTTACATGAGTCAAATGAACTGTTTTGTTAACTAAAGAGTGAAACAAAACCACAGTGTTTCTACTGCCTTCTGAAATCAGCCAAGCTTGAAGACTGCATTTGCAGAATCTTTATGATGGACAGATCAAACAAATTAAGCACATTAAACCAAAACCAGAATATAACTTCTGCATGTAGATGACAAGTAAAAATTGCTTTCTGTACGCCACGGGTTTTAATTATTAAAGATATCATTTTGCTTTTCAGTGATCATATGAAGCATTAAAAAGTTCCAACTTCTGTGGTTGAAATAATGACTGTCCCCTTCTATCTCAGCCTCCATGATAATAAACATTTAAAGAATTATTTGAATCTGAAGTATTATTACGAATGAAGAAGGCTGGGTGTATCTATTCTTGCAGGACTGCGCTGGACCACATGGCCAAGGTCAGACCTGTAAGGAAACAGCTGCCTCTTCTGAATGTCACCTAGGAAAATACTTGCAACCATATAAGAACATCTACAGAAATAAAACATGCATGTTTCATTTCACAACACTACTTCTCCAAACACACAGTAATCTGTGCAATTTGGACAATATCCCATCCTTTTCATAGAAAGCTCTCTGTTCTTCCATTTGAGGCAGACCGCAGCCCAACAAGTTTGTGAAGCATGATGCAGGCATACATTCCCTTATTGACAAAAACTAATGGCCTAGATATTAATACTATAAAATACTAAGAATATACAGACTGAAACGTTAGGAACATCCATACCTGATAAAGCTGTAGCTGTTGTCTCATTTCTTCCAAGTGTTTATCATACTCTGCGATTAGAGTTGACAAGCTAAAAAGTTGCAACACGTGCTTAGAATAAATTTTGTAAATGCTGAAACACTGTTCTTGTATTTAACTAGTTTTAAAGAATTCTTAATCTAGAGAACAGAACAAAACAGCCACTTTTCTTTATTTCCAAGCTCGACATTCACCAGAATCAAACGAACAAATTTAATTACTACTACTAAAGTATGATCATTAATAGCAGATTTCCCATATAACAGAACTAGAACATTGGACATTATAAATGAGCATTAATATAACATTATTATTTCATACATAGAATCCCAAATGACTGAAGACTAGGCTTTGTTACTGCTGCCACATGCAACAGTAAAGTGGCCTATAAGACAACGTAAAATAATGTAGTTCTACTTATATACTTTTTCCCTCCTAATATTTTTGTCATTGATAGTAATTCTCTGAAAATGCTGTATTAGTCCAGAGTGATAATGCCTTACAATCTAACAAGACAGGATAGGTTATATTTGTAACAGGAAATGACAATGATTATTAAACAATTTACCAACAGGCAATTGTTAGTTAAAGACTGTCAAATAAGCATCTTTAAAAACATCCACCTGACCTCAACAGACAGCAGTTACCTAGATCAGCACAATCTTACCTGCAGTTTTGTTTACTATCTTAAAATTTAGACTAGAGAATTCCTTCATCCATCTCCCACCCTTTATTTTACAGATTTTGCAAGAAAAGTAATATATTTAATTTACTGAATAAACAGAACAGTGTCTAAAACCAACTGCTACAGGAACACTTTTACAGACTCCATTCACAAGTTCTCAGGGCTATGAACAGGCATACATAAGACCAGGTTCACCTGGATATTTACACTTTCAAAAGCACGTCAATTTCTTTTGAATACTTTATTCCCACTTATCATTTGCAATCAGTTACCTTTGTTCCATCATCCTGGATCCTGATATGCCATCACCACCAAGGGCATTTTTCTGTAATGGTATACTTTACATATTAGTACTTGCACACGACTGCATGCAGTTTTAAATTTTTACATGCAACCCAAAGCTGTTGTTCTGCCTGTACTGTAATCATACACAATATCCCACATGATCACTTCCAGGTTTATGTTCAAAAATCCTTTAGTGCTGGCACAATTTTAAAAAAATTGTAATTTTTTTTTTTCCCTGGAGATGCTCCGATACAAAGTATAATTGCATGTGAGGGGGAATCATCTTGCTCTTAAAAGAACAATCATAAGTTTGTATAAGTGCTTAGTTCATTTCCATGCATCTCAGCATCAGGAAAGTGCTGATGCCCTAGCTCCTGCACAGACTTTTAGACATGCTTATGGTACCCAGCACAAAAAGTTATCTTTGCAGGAGATGAATGTCTTAGAAAAGAGAAGTCTATAAAAGTGAAAAAGTCTACTAAAGTAGAAATCAAGTATTATTTCAGGGGTATGTTCTCCTGCATATGACAAACTTCTGAAAACGCACCAAAAATACCATAATTCGCCATTATGACAGTTTTATTCTGCTGCTTGGAAAAACAACAAGCAACTCCAGAGTTGTGTGATGGACCTAAAGCAAGGCCAGGCCACATTAAAGTGGGCTGTGCTCTACGTATGCAAAGATGTTTGTCTCAAAACCTCATCACAAAAATTCTTACTTCCATCCCTGAGTTCACATACCTGCTCAGCAGTAGCTCTCAAAATCTCATCTGTTTCATACTGTCCAAGTGCCACCTTTAGCCTCTGATCTGAAAAACACAATATTTGAAAAATCATAGCTACAACACAGGCCATTATCTAGATAAACCAGACTGGCAGTCAGAAATATGTTTAATAGTGTAGTGCTTAGAAGAATTTTATGAAGCAGTTGTGCGCCTTCAATTTAGCACAATTACTTTAATGAAAATAGGACTTGAAAAAGCCTAAAGGCTGTGTAATAATAATGAATTCTATTTCTTCCATATTCCTTCTGTTTTCTTTCAGAACTTCTAAAAAATTAAGTTTCTGCCTAGAAAACCCACAAACACACATCTTAATGATTCACAAGGTCTACATGCAACAAATCACATTGTGTGTCCAATTCGATTTGCTGGATGTTTGACAATTAACCTATTGTTGGGAACTCAACCCTGCAGTTCTCAATAAATATTCAACAAACTTAGGTCAAGAGCTTCGCTGATAAATGGATCTGAATATTCACATATATCCAGAAGAAACCAAAACAAGAATGAAGAAATGCAGCCTGCCAGTATCTGCTTTTTCTGAAAGAAGCAAAGAATAATGCATAATGAGATTTCACACTGCTGAGTTAGGAACATCAACTAAGGCGTCACTCTCCCTTATTCAACTTTGGCTATTGGGATTTAATTTGTAGTACAAGTAGTCTCTGAAAGAACCAGAAGGTTGGACAGGAGAAATAATAGCTCCTCCCTCTTGTTCATGGAGTGTTCTTTCATCTAACAAGCCATAAGAATCTGAGTAGCACCTTTGTAACTGGAATGGGTAAAGAGAATGAAAAAGCAAGTCAGGAAGGTAATGCAAACATTTTGATTTAAAACAACTTCTCGCCTAATTTTTTTTTAAACACATCCCAATGGTTCTTTTTCTGGTTCTCACCCTCTAAAGGAGGATATAGAAAAAAGACAGAGGGTATAAAAAGGAGGTAGTAGTAAAAGGATGCCAAGCCACAGGAAAGAGGAAAAGTAGCTGCGCACATCAGCCAAAGCCGTCTGCAAACATGAGAGGCCACAGCTGCAAAAGGGGACAAATCTTAAACACCCCTTACAGACATACTCACCTTCAATAGTGAATCATTAAATACATTCTGACAAAAGGTGTATGTCTTCAGTAGTATCACAAAAATATGTAATGGAATGGAGGAATTATTATTTGTAGGCTTGGTTGCTGATACTTCAAAATGCATTCACATAAAACTCAATTTATAACTGATCAGTGCCAGAGACTAACTTTTCATTTGGAGAACCTTTTTTTATAGCTATATATTTAACACAACAAATATTTATAACATTAAAAATAATAATGCTTAGAGAATCTCTTCCTGTGTGCATTACACACATTCAGCATTTTAGGACTTCAATTTCACATTCATAAAACAGGAGAAACATCAATCCATATATCAGACTTACAGCAGGCCTCAAATAACTTATGTCTCAGTTGGCATAAAAGCCAACTTTGAATTTGTCATTTGGCACCTTTCAAAATGTATAAAATTTTTTAAAAGAGAGAATTAAACTCCTTGATAGAAAAGGCAACTCCTACCACTTCACAGTGAATTTAGTCTGAGCTCTAGTTAGAGCCTACAGATTTATAAACTAAAGAAGCTACAGTCAGACAAATTAGATATATATAAAAAAGCAATATACCAACATTTGAAAATCCATTATTTGTTCACATCACAGTATAATAAATACTCATGCAAAGCTTGATAAAGATATGGGCTTTTGAGCCAGGATGACTCTGTTGGCTCAGACAGAAGCTTTTCTCCCACTAAGGTCCTTGGAATCAAGAGCTGTTTTTTCACCTTCAGCCACCCAAAGCTGTCATACAAAGTTTAATACCAATTGAAATTCTGATTTTTGAGTGATGCACAGCCATAACACTTTATGCACTGCGATCTCATCCTACTTCCTGCCGTGCTATCAAGTTTTCCCACAACACTAATTAGTGACAGTAACATTCTTGGGACTACACATCAAACCACTCCTTAGTTATAGGAATATAAGCTGTGTAGAAGCAATTTTTGCCAGTATTTTGCTGGTAAGGAATCAGTATACTCTGATTCAGTCATATTAAGCTTACATTAAAATTACCAAAATTGTAACAAATAACACAGAATTAAAAATATTTATTTTAGTCTGTAAAGGAAATTTTATGAGTAACTGACAAGACAGCTTTTTTGCCTTTCAGGTGGAAGACAAACATAGAAAACACAGTAGTCTCTTAACTGGAGAAAAGAGGCATTATCACACAAAATGCATGTGGTTTTGGCTATTACTCTCATCAGCAGCTTTTAATTATTAATCATCAGCTAACTAAAAAGTAGCTTTGATGCTGTTATTCACTATAGCAAACACCAGAAGAGCTACAGAATATCAATCTCCCTCGCTACAACCGTAGGCAAAAGGGTTTCTACCCTCTGTAGAAACTGACCCCAGCTCCGGAGAGGCAGGGTCCAGGCCTCGGCTGCTCAGCTCCGTCCTTCAAACCGCCCCGGAGCAGCACCCGGGCCAACCCGCGATGTGTCGGGAGCAGGCGGGCAGCCCACGAAGCCGACCGCTCGCCAAGACCTCACCTTGCTCTCCCTCACTGCCGAGCTCAGTGGCCATGTTTCCAGGGGAAAAGCTCCGCCGCCGCTGAGCGTCCCTCCCCAGAAAAAAACCTGTAACAACCCGAGGAAAAGCCGGTTATTTCAGCCGCTCGCCAACCCCCGGCGCCCGGCGAGCTTTCGCCTCACCGGCGGATAAGGAAAGCGAGAGACAATAACTTCCAGACACCGGGGACGCGCTCCCCTCACCTACCGGCTCCCACCTCGTTAAGTAAAGCCTTTGTAAGGCTGTAGCTGGGCGGCGCGGGGGCAGGAACCACCGCCTCCCCCTCTACGCCTGCCCTTTCCCCTCAGCCCGGCGCGGCAACCCCACCACCGCCGCCTAGAGAAGAGAAAACCACCCCGGACGGCGGCGGCCGGCCCTGAGAGCACCCACTCACCCACCCGCATCCCCTCAGCGACGGTTAACCCCGCTTGGCGCCACCCCCCTCAGGGCTAACGGCCGAAAACGGAGCCTGCCTCGCGGCGAGGGCCGGCGCGCGCCCACCTACCCGCCCCACGAGCCGCCGCCGCCGCCTTTTCCCTTAGCGACCAGCTCGGCCGCCGGCAGCGCGTCGGTCACGTGGTAGCGGAGCGACCGAGCCCGCCAACCTCGGGAAAGGGGCGGGCGGGGTGGGGTGAGGGAGTGTTGCGCGCGCATGCGCGCTGCTGAGTGGCTGCCGGTGGGGGCTGGAGGTTGTGGCGGGGGGAGGCGGGAGGTGGAAGGGTTCATGTGGGAGGGCTGGGTGTGCTGGGGAGCCGGGTTCCCTTTCGGAGTCGCAGCGGGTGCTTGGAGGTGTGAGAAATCTTTTGTTAAACTACTTTAAGGAGCGTAGGGGTTGAATTTCTCCTCAGGAAATGCTGTTGCTGTTAGTGGCTGGGGGGTGGGGTGGAGGCGTGGGGGGGTAGCCGAAATTGGGAATTTTCGAGCCCTCTGGGAGCTCGTGCCTGGGTCCAAGAGTGAAGTCTTAGCTACATTAAAAGCTGCTGTCTCTTACTCGGTTGCCAGCTTTCTCCCTGTCCTCTTGGAGCAATTAAGAAAAACACCAGTGTAATTACTTCCTCCTTGGTTTTGTCGTCGTTACGAGCGTCGACAGGGTTTGGGATAGAAGACGTCGATCCTCTCAGTAAGGAGAGACGTGAGGTGATTACAGCGGCAAGCAGCAGCAGCTTTCTCCTTGGCGGTGAGGTGTGACGCTCATGTGGCTCAGGTCTGGGTGTATCAGCCAGGTGCTGTCAGCTCAGGGTAGCTTGTGGCCATGCAGTGTGAGTGCTTTTAAAAGGCTGAGAAAATACTTGCTGTAAAACTATTTCATATAGCATTTGTATCTTTATACAGTGTATTAATAACTGGGCGAGGTCTAGTGTTAAAAGGTAATGAGACATCTCCTCTTCCTGTCTTAATTTACTTTTACATCATTGCTATGTGTTGCTGTTTTTGTTATGCTTTAAAAGCATGCTGGTAACCAGCTTACCTAAGTCCATGCAATGTAATAAACTTAAAACTTGCACCAAGGGCCATAAATTTGGAAAATCTTAGATCTGCTGTCCTGTAAATTGAGCAACCTCAGCACTAGGTAGACCTCTAACAAAAGCTAGTGAATGTTTTGCAATTTTCCTTAACGCTTTATGGTTCTTTTTAAAATTGTGTGCTCTTCAATTCAAGAGTAATATTGGTTTACAGCAATGGGCTAAATCTTAAGTATGTTCGTTTGAGTACACTGTAAGCTGTCCCTGGAGGAGTTAGGGTTTTTACCAAAAGAAGTAATCTGTCTCTTATATGGGTACAAATAGGAATTTGTGATGCATCTTGTCTCATCTTCATTTTAGACACTACAGTTACAGTAGTATGTCTAAAGTAATTTAACAGATTCTATTGTTTCACTGCTTTTTTTTTTAAAACTTGGTATGTTGTGACTCTTTTCCTGAGACAACTTTTCAAATCTTGTGCACAGGGAGACGCTTCCATTTGCATACTTCAGTCAGGAATTGTAATAGCTAGTCAAGTAATTCTCCCTGGATTTTAAAATCTTTCCAGGCTACTTTTATTAGAAGGCTGTGTCATTTTAAACCACTGTTGAAATCTGGCAGTATTTTCAAATAGGTGTTTGAGATACTTGCCTTGACCAGTGAATGGAAATAGTTAAATATATAAGCAGAAACTGAAAACAGAATAACAGAAGGAAACATTGACTTCTAAGTGCATAATATAATTTAATAGTGTAGTAAAAAATGGATTCATAACACTTTATTAACTTTCTTAGATGCACCCATCTACTCTTAAACTTCACTCTTTTGAGTAAGGGATCCTGCTTGTGGAGTTCTGTCTTGTTTCCTTTCACAGTAAGTGCACGTAAAGCATGTGAACTCCATTTACAGGAATTCCGTTCATTTCAAAAAACACTAGGAAGGGTCTTACCATCTGTGGATACTTCATGCTCCTGCTGCTCAGTGTTTGCAGCTTAGAAAATTAAAAACACAACACTTGTCCGCATTTCCTGCGGATTAATTTTTTCTAGATCAGTTTAAGGCTAAATAGCCCATTGGATATGTTTCAGCAGCTGTTTGTGTTGTGAAAGGGACTTGTTATTTAACATACTGCTTTTTTATTTGGTGGTGTACATTGTAATTATTGCAGAAGAGTTGTCCCTGTACTTGCCCAGAATACTTTTTCTTACTAATTCTCTCTTTTTGTTTTAAACTGTGGATGATTTAGCTTGATCTGTTTGAGTTAACTACTAATACTGGACTATGAGCCAGTTTCCGCTGGCTTAAGAATGCTGTTAGGACACTGTTGGTTGTCTTCCCTCCCATGCTTTTTACACTGACTGTGTTCTTTCAGCTTCTGTCATCTTGCTTCCAGAAACTTGCTGCTTGAGTTGAAGTGAACATTAATGATGGTAGTCTTTCATAGTTTCTAGGGCTATCTCAGGTCTCTTGCATAAAGCACATCTGATGATGCTTGTCTAGCGTATCACGCAGTTAAAACGCTGACATAACAATTTAATTAGTTTTCAGTTTATTTAAATATAACCTTGTCAAAAGTGATAGTCCCATATTTGACTTTCCTTTTTTACTGGACTTCTTAAATTAAGGTGTCTAATTACTAAATCTATTGCTTCAAATTTTCTCTAATCTGTCACACTTCCTTGGTCAGATCATCATTTCCTTCACTGTGAGTATATCTACTTAACCTAACATCATTCTAGCTATTTTACCAACTTGAACTCAAAAGAGGAGAGGTCTGGTTTGGTGCTTTTCAGCATGAACATCAGCATGGGGAAACTGGCTAGTGTGACTGTTGTAGAGCGTATGAGACACAGTTAATGTGTAGTCATAAGAGCAAGGCTATGGCATATAGGGAAGTGTGATGCATGTGGTTACATTCTGTCTCATGTACTACACCTCTTAATAACACCTGCAGAATGTGGTAAGTTACGCTTACCTCTCTCTGAGTCCCAAGAGAATGGGTATCTGAGTAGAGATTAAATAACCCGATTTAGTGTTCCCCACTGAAGGAGACGTGGTTACAACTTCGTTATTGAGCTAGCACCTCTCTGGTCACAGGGCTTAACAGCATGTGCGTAATTCTCAGTCAGGCTATGTGCTGCCAGTTCCTTTCTTGTATGGCTAGGAGATGTGTAAGGGCACAAATCAAGGATCACTTTAGTGGAGATGGGAAGGAACTTATAATAGTAAGGAGAGGAGGGGTAAGGGGCCATAAACTTGTTGGAAACTGGGCTCCACTGGTTCTTTTGCTTATTAAACAGATTAAGGCTATTCCTAAGGTTTGTACAGTTATTTCTAAGTAAAAACAGCTGTTGGGGTGCAGTAGTCTATGTTCTTGCTGCTCTGCAAATGTTCAATGTGTTTATCAAGATGTGCTTGCAGTTTTCCTTGAAATCCTTTAGTTTGGCTGGTTTGCAATGACCACGAAGGAATGCTTTAGCTAATTGTTTCATTTTCTTGCATCTCAGATTCATGAAAGGTTTTTCTCAATCTGTTTTTCTCATGTTACCAAATCATCTAAGATAATGTAGTGGAGACTTTGTTTTGTTTATCTGTTCTCTTGATAAATACTTCTGATGGTTTTGGAAGGTGTTTATTTAGGTACATAATTGAAATGCCTTAAGCTTAGTAAGACTTGAGAGCTATTTGTAACCATGCAGGTATACCTTTGTAACCTATGAAAAGCATTCATGTAACTGTTTGTTTAGTTGCTTTATAAAGCTAAACTATTTCAGTTCTTCTGATGCCTAAAAACATGATTTGATGATTGATTTTGTGCAAAAGTGTGCTTTTTTTCCTGGACAAGCGAACAGTGCAGTTCATGCTGAAATGGAATCTGAGATCTTCTTTAACAGAACCTTCCTTTCTCATTTATGTAGTATATGAAGATGGAATTTACAATTAAACACACATGGGATGGTTTACCTGTGAGCCATGAGCCAGTAACAATTGGACTGAAGTCGGACAATGCAGGATTGCTAGTGGAAGTTAATGCTCCGTTCTTTAATGACCCTCCAGCACCACTTGGAGAGCCAGGGAAACCTTTTAGTAGACTGTGGGACTATGAGGGTAAGTGTAACTGTTATGCTGCAAATATATCCGATTTGTGTAGACACTATGTTCCTCTGTAGTTAATATGCCTTGTCTTTATTTAAGAGTCTGTGATGGTTATTTTTTCAAACTGATCTAACAGTTGTGAGTGTATGACATATAATTCAATTCCGTTTCTTTGGTCACAGTACTGCTTTTAAAGATCAGATCTGAAATGCAAAGTAAAAATTTTCCTTTCTGTTATATCCTGAGCAGTCTGGGAAAGAATTTAGTTGTAATCACTGCCTTACCCTTAAACAGCTCCTTGTGTAACTGTAAGCCTCATGCTATATTCAGCTGAAAACTACCCCAAGCTGTATCAAGAGTGGTGGTCTTTTTCTAAGTGGTGAATTGATTTTCATCACTAGCACTACTGACCGTAAGGTGAGTGGTTGTTTTACAGTAGTGCAACAATACAAATGACTCGGAAACACGTTATGTCACTTGGTGGCCATAAAGAAATGGAGTCCAATGTGCTGGGTTGATTTCAAGAATGATGAAGTTGACTCTTCCTGATCCTGTCAATAGTATAGGCACTCAAACTTAATTTCTGGGTTGCTGATATAACTTGTGGAATAACAGAGGCTTGACATATTTGAATATCAGAATAATTTTGTGGCATATATATAAATGCGTTTGCAGTAGGTAAATGGAAGTGAAATCCTAAAGGTAGGTTCTACTTTTGCTTTAAGAAGTAGAGAGCAATAGCTAAAATATATATCTATTTTAATCACTTTTCCAAAGCCTATTTGACAAATAGGAAGGTGTGAAACAAAGAAATAGCAGCTAATAAAATGATTCAAAATTCTACCCACATGGAATGGGGAATATTCTTATAGTAATGCTGTTTTCTTTCTCCTTCCTGTCAATACTGTCACTTTTACCTGGTGCTTTGAATAATGCAAGAATTTAATGATTCCAGCAGTTCTCTACTTCCTGATTATTGAACTATTCTGATTAAAGCTCTACTAAAGCAGTATTAGCACCTCTTTGCTATTGCTATACTAAATAGGCTTATGTAAAAATAAACATTATCAATCATATCTAATCGTGATTCTAACTAAAGCTTTCTAATAATGTAATTGCTGTGAGAAACACCTTTATAGTTCTACTTTGTGGTCCTCCAAGGCGATTCAACAGTCACGCATGGCTTTCAGGTACACCTGGAACAGTAATACCCTGTCCAAAGTATCAGCCATCTACAGGGCAAAACCATTTGAGAGCTAAATGCTTTCTTACTATTGCTGAGATTTAGCACTCTTAGTTATGGGGTGTGTGCTCTTCTGTGAGTGAGTGTATGTTCCTTTTTTTTTTTTTTTTTTTTTTTTTTCCCCTGCCCCCTAGTCTCTGGTGCTCTGAATCCTCAGGCTACCAGCACACAAGACTTCTGCACTTAAGTGCTCTACCTGGAGTGCCTGCTGTGAGTGTGATTGACTGAGGTCACTCTTATCTTGGTCAGCTTTGCTCACAGCAAGCATACTAGGTGAAAGAGCTGTGTGCTGATGCTTTTCTTACTCCACGGACAGCTAACATTAGTTAGCAGGCTTGCCATATTTTTCTGCTGCATCAAGATAAGTGTTTCCAAAGCTGGAATTGGTAAAGTAAATAAAATTAGTACAGTGCTTTATAAAGCTCTTTGTGATGATAGGCATTAAAAATAAAAGCTCTTGAACTTACAATTATGGCACAGCATTTTGAATAGTTAGGAAGCTATCAGTAGCATGTACACAGCTAGTCAAGCTCTGGCATGGGACAGGCCAAAAATCATGAAAATGGAATTGTTTTAGTGGGATAGAAAAGTCTCAGGATATTATAAAACAGTTAACATGAAATACTGACAGCCTGGTTTTTTTTAGTTGTAGAAGCATTTTTCCTGAGTGGCAGAACTGAACAGTATTTGGAAGTTGAACTTTGTCCGTAAGTACAGCACTCTGAAAAGTCACAAATTTGAATTTGCATTTCCAGTTCTAATGCTCTTGAGATAGATGTGTGAGGAAGACTGGGTACAGAAATTGTTCCAGTATGGGGAATGTACATATTTGTGGCAGAACAGTACGCTAATAACTTGGTATCATTTTAAGAAAATTGTGCTCTGATTTTTTGACAGCCACGGACAACACTTGTTGCTGCTGCTGTCTGGTAAAAGAAGAGTATGGAAAGTAAGTGGTCAAGTACATTCATAATGTACAGAAAAACTAACTGGTTCTAGGTACTTGTTGGCTGATTGGAAGATGACATAACTTTTTTTTTTTTTTTTTTCCCCTCCCCCTCCTTTAACAGGAAGAACTTCCTTTAGAGTTTGAGGTGACCAGAACGAAAACCAAATGGGAGGGTAAAGCTCATCTTCCGTGGAATTATTTTCCACCATGCACTAACAAATTCAATGCATTTGCAATTCATGGCTCAGGAGAAGAGAGAAAATATGAAGCGCTTCATCCTGTGCCTCAACATAAACTACAGGAAGGACAGAAACCAGATTTGTAAGCATAAAACTAGCTCTTTTGTAATATAGTTGCACCATTCTTGAATATGTAAAGATAATCTGGTTTTCAGATTGAGTGCCACTAGTATTTTGATTATACTGCTTAGCCCCAGATCCATTGGTACTGTATGTTGCATAAAGCACTGTGGCAGATAGCTGTAATTAGTGCTTGATTTCTATATTATCCCCTAGGTGCATAGAATGATGCATTCAAGACCATTGGCATCTGTTTTATCACCTTCCTCAGCTAAATCATAGATAGGTTGTTCTACTTTTTCCTTGTCTCCAGCACGTCCTGGAATGCCGTTTAGTGTTAATTTCACCAGATACATTTCCAGTAAATCTCTTTTGCTTCTCCCCTACTGTTCTAAGCAACCTCACCTCTACAGATGGTTCCATATTATAGAAAAATTTGAAAATGCAGACTAAACTGAAAAGTATAATAAAAGGATACCCATTATCAACAGAAAAACTAGAATATCTTGATTTTTAAATTGCGCTTTGGGCCTGTTTATTTTCTTTGACAGTGAGGCTGAGATGATTTGATAAAAACTGCTACTTCTGGGCATTTGTGTAAGTGAACCAGCTCTAGAGGGTACACTGTAGTTCCTATGCAAACTTGTAACTCAGCATAGAATGACAGCCAGGTAAAGTACATTTTAGATAAGTTACCTTTTTTTGCCTTTATTTAAGAAAAACTTAGCTTCTGCAACTCTTTATTTTAAAAAATCTAAGCTATTGATAATAAAATACATTATCTTTGTCAGAGTCCGAAAGAAATAGATACTTTTATTTTTCTGTGGTAAACTGGAGAATGCCTGTAGTATTTTTCAGGAAGCGATTCTTTCTATAATACCCCTTCCAAAAAAACCCTTGACTTTTTCAGGCATTGGTAGCAGATGCAATTATGTGAAGAGGTTGCTCTTTGCTACTTTCATTGCTCTTAGTTTGTCTTTACTCTTACAAATGATTTTCTAATAAGAGAATTCTGTTTACCCTTTTAAATGATTAGTTAGCGTCAGATGTTCTGTCTACTGCTTGGCAGTTGTTTCATTTAACTATTAATTAGCAATTGGCTTCAGTGTCTTCCTTTTATTGTGTCTTTATGGTAGCCTAAAGGAGAAATTTTTAGCAAGAACTGATTCATAATGTTTAAAAGAAAACAAGATTCCTAGTCTTACAGCAAAAATATATTTACTAACTTCATTATCCTATCCAGTCCTACTCTTTTCTGTAATGAAAGGATATTCCTGTGATACGATTTTTCAATTTTTACTCTACTGGAGTGCAGATAGGTTGTAAAACAGGGTCGCTGTGCTCTTGCTCTGACTGCAGTTCCAGGCAATGTAAGTTGAGGGAGTTTAAAAGGTGAGCTCTGTTAACTTCACTTTATGCTGCGTGACACTTGTTCATAGCTGAGGATTTTGCCCTGTGTTTTCCAGTACAAGATTTTCAGAAACACAGTAGTGTCTTTTATTTATAAACTCAAGTTTTGGAAAATGAACACATGGAATGCTGGTTACATTCCTGTCCAAGAAAACCTGAAAATAAAAATTAATTAAACCTATTGAGGTTGCTGCCTTTTGTTAAGACACATACTATAAGACTTACAACTTTTTTGTTTATTTCTCCTCTCTTTGCAGTCATCGCCTGGAATTTTTCAAAGATTTGAACCTGAAGGGACTAATGGGAGAAGACTGGAAGCAGCCTGAATCAGTTATATGGAAGTCTCTCACTAATTAAATGGACTGAGGCATAAAATTTTAAAGCATTAAGGTTGGATGAAACTGTATGGAAAAAACTTCATTCTGAGCAGAGTGTGTAAATACCAGATTACTAAGGCTTTCCTTGACACCAAAGTCATTGATCAATCTTAAAATCAACTGTAAAGTATTTGGGCCAGTTGATTCTGAAAGTATAAAGTATGCAACAGCTTATGTTTCAGTTTGTCTGGGTATGGAGTTCTTCATCCGTGCAAGAGATGAACCTGCTCCTACCAATGAAGGGGAGAAAGTGTGCTAAAATTACAGCTGTGTTTTCATGAGAGCTCTAAGCCTGACAAGGCCAATATCTGGCTTGGAATCTTTCAGTTTCCTGTAGTTGCTGCATTTCTGCTGTATTTTCACTGCTGCTGGTTTGTTTCTTGGCTGTCGAATGAGATTCTTATGTGCCTAAATTTTTTGATTGCTATCAGGAGAAAGAATGCCGCCTTCAGGAACAGAAAAGAATATAGCTATCATGGCATTTTGTGGCGCAGTACTTGCATTGCAACATGCTGTGGAGGTATAACACTATCCTTTCCTGTACCTTCTTATACCTGAAGTTTTCCCTTGCTGTCACGGTCCAC
Source organism: Aviceda cuculoides (assembly GCA_035590195.1). Taxonomy (NCBI): domain Eukaryota; kingdom Metazoa; phylum Chordata; class Aves; order Accipitriformes; family Accipitridae; genus Aviceda; species Aviceda cuculoides. The sequence goes on from JAVJGG010000007.1 coordinate 15,357,798, forward strand.
TCCACTCGGCAGACGTGGGATGGTTCGTTTGCTGCGATCTCGAAGTGCAAAAGAAAATCCAAGAGGGAAGTTTTGCTTCAATTAAACAGTGAAACTTTATTGTGTGCCCGTAAAGCAGCATGCGATAGGGAAAAGTGTGGTAGGAAAGGTAAAGTAAAGAGGGGAAAGAGTAATAGCTACCACCACAGGTCCAAGGCGTCCCTCTGGTCCTGGGTCCATGCGGCGTCCCGCTGGTCCTTCCAATCGTCGTGATCCTCGGTGGGGAAAGCTTCCAAAAGTTCGGTTGCTAAAAAGTCATCTTTTATGCTAGGTGGTGCACCTTGCTCCTCCTCTGTCCCATGGACTCTGGCCAATCTCCACCTTTCTCATGTCCGAGGCGTGATCAGCCTTAGAGCTTTTTTTGGCCAGAAGGAGTGTTTTTGTCACCCAAGGTCCATGATTTCTTCATCGTTGCTGAGGCAGCACTTGTGGTTAAATCCTTCCGGACAGCAGCTATGCGGTTCGTCCTAATGGCTCCTACTCCCCTGATAACGGAGAACGGTACAGCACACTTCATACCACACTGTCCTCCATCCCGGGGTCTTGATGACTGCATTCCATTTCAGGGATCAGCAACTGCCTCTTGGGTAGGCCGCTGCAGATTCTTGTCAAGATATTAGCAGGGTACCTGGTTGTCCAAGTCTCTGATGACAAGGTTGAGATGATACTCCTCTTCTGACCGACTCTTACAGAGGGGTATTTAAAAGGTATGATGGTGAGTGTTAAAGGCCTCATTGACATTCATTTGGATGAACTGCATAATTTTGTAAATAGACTCACTCACGAGTAAACCAAATGTTCCAACTGCATGCCAACATTTACAGGGCACTACCTCAGCCTACAGTAGTACTTCACGTGATAATTAAAGGAATATGTTGTGTCTGCAAAACGCAGCACGCAAAAATGCAGGATTTAATTTAGCTCCCTGGTGCGCATGTGCTGTGACATTGCTCTTATTTACATGATCTCCCCCCATCTGAAACTCTTCACTCAGAGTGCATAGTAGGGAAATCATTAAGGGAACAAAACGTGTGAGTGATAGGGTCCCTAACCTGTTTTATTCAGCTGGACATGCCTAGAGCAACCATTCTGCACTACACGTTCATAAGCAGCAAGAACAGTTCCAGTGATCATTTCTAATACAAAAGTAATACAAATACTATTTGCATTGTTTTAAGGAAATGGATGATATGTGATTGTGAGAGAGCTTTCCAACAGAAATGGTGAACATCATTGCACAGGGAACTAATGAAACATCGCCCAAAATACTGCATACTTCCTTGATCACCCATGCTCAGAAAGATGAATCTATTACCAGAACATGTGCAGTGGCAGGCTTCTAGCATGATCAGAGGAATAAAGAACCCTATTTTTACAAGAGGAAACTAAAAAACTTGGCTAACCTAGCCTAGCCAGAGGAAGGCTAAGGGGGATATGATTGCCGTCTAGAAATATACGTGTGAGAGTAAGGACAGTAGGGAATGGAAAGAATTAATCAAAAGAACTATGCTGGTACAAGAGCTAACAGGTATAAACTTGCCAAAATAGACCGGAGGTTAGAAGAATGCATCCAACCCCCAGAGCGATAAGGTTTTTAAATAGTAATGAAGTTAACATAACTAACCACTTTTTAAAACGGAATTTGAGGGGTTTCTGTGTAACATTAGACCACAGGGCAGTTTATGAGGCTCTGAAAACCATTACTTACACACCTAAACGGCATAGAGGATATAGTTCCAAGCAATATATTTCAAGTCACAGAGGGTATCTGTGGGGTAGCTGAAAAGTCAACTTCTTTTCCCAGCTCACCTTAGAGATCTCTTCCTGTTTTACTCTCAGATTGCTTTATGTTCTTAATTTGCAAGAAATAGGTGAAGTTACATATTAGTGGCACACCTGTATTCGTGTGCCCTCGAACTGAGAATGCAAGAACAGGTGAAGATGCAAATGCAAAAGAGAACCAGAAATCGTGGACAAAGCAAGCTTGCTGACAGTGCAACATTCAGAATTCAAGAACGGATCAAGGCCATCAGCCCCTGGAAGGAAATCATACAGCTAACATTCCCATTCAATCATAAAATGGAAGTGTTGCCAGCTCAATTTGTAAAGTTTGTCTAATGAGAAAAATAACAAGGGCTCAAGTTCCTGAACAAGGCAAATTGTGGCTAAGGAAATATAGCCTTCTCTGCAGAGGCACGCTGTGGGAAAAAAACACAAGCCTTGCTCTGAATGCTGCATTCCAGTCATCCTTACAAAGCCTTTACGTTTCTCCTGACCTTAAAAGCAACATTTTCTGCAGGTGAACCCATAGCAATGGGTTCTACTAAGAAAACAGTGGGCAGTACGCTACAGGGAAGCTCTCTGCAAGCATGAAGCAACACCTCTCCTCTTCGGACATGGCACTCTAAGACTCTTCTTTAGCAAGGCTTAGTTGGTGCATTGCTCCCTAAATACGACACTTGATTTAAGCTGGAGCTTCTCTTAAGTCATTTGAATCGAGAGTACTTTGCATAAGAATGAGGGCAACAGAAGCAGTGTTGATAACAGGGCAGAGGGAAGCCCTGTGCCACACAGTTAATCTGGATGCAGAGCCATTCACTTTGGGCAAGTTTAGAGGAAGACATATAGAAAGGTTAAAACAGAGCAGTGGGAGACACTCCTTGATGACTCTTTCTCTTCCTTTGCAAAAGCCCATCTCATACTCCCAGGCACAATGCTACGCATGTTGTCGTGGTACACACATCCCTCTCTTCCCTTGCACTGCATATTACCAGCTAAGACTAAGGATTCAAGTGAACCCAAAACCTGAAATTTAAGTGCTCCCACTCCTAATAGATATTAGAGCTAAAAAGTAATCTTGCATGCCTCCTAACCTACAGCCTGCTGAGCAGGTGCTGCTGATGTTAAAATGTTTATTAACATGCTCTGCCAGGATATCCAGGAGGTATCTTCTCTATTCCTGAGGTCACATTCTTTGTGACTGTGCTGCCAGACAGCCAGATTAGCTGAAAGCCTGTGAGTGTCATGTCTGAATTCACAGGCTCAAATATCTTGCAGATGAGGATTTCAAGAGCAGCTGGTTAGCTCATTAAATCCTGATTCACGTCAGCAGGCCTTCTCTTTCCTCGAGATGTTTCTGCCTCTTCTCTCTTCCCCAGCTCTCTGGGTTGGGGATGAGTGTGCCTAGCCCTTTGAAAGCATACCAAATGCACTCTTCAATGCTTTTGGTCCAGCCTCTCAGCAACAAAAATTTGCAGCTGTTCCAGAGATGATGAGGTAGGCTTAGGGCAGGGACTGGCCAGATCTGAAACTGTTGTCTTAATTTATAGGACCTTCATCATCTGCATGGAAACCAGGAGGACTGCAGGTGGAAAGTGAAAAAGAAAAAGGCAGGGGAGAAGGGGCATGAAAAAACCTAGTATCTTCCCTCTTTTTTTAATTTTTTTTTTTCTCCCCAAAAGTGTTCAGGATTGGCCAAGGTGACTGATAATGACCTATGAATAAGATTGTACTGAAATTACTATGATTGGCAATTTTAGATAGCAGTTAACAGAAAATTGTCATTACGCAGCCCTCTGTGACAGCATTTCGTGTCAATGGCCAAAACCACAAGATATGTTTCATAAAGCTCCACAGCCATTGGATAAAAGTGGTTTTGGCATTAAAAACATGAACCAATAGAAAAAAAATATAATGCCCAGGTTCTTGGGGTTTTGGGGGTTTGTTGGTTTTTTGTTGGGTTTTTTTTTCCTCCAGTGGGGGTGGCTTTTTATTTATGGGGCTGGATTTCCAAACTTTTTGAACATGGTCTGCTTTAAATTCAAGTCTGAAAGTAACACACAACTCTATTTCTTTTCTAAGTCTGCAAACTCTTCATCTTTCATCTCTTCTTCCATTCCTGAGGGAGACAAAAGTAGCACAGAGCAGGTTTGCTTCCTTCCTGATCACCCAACAAGGTCACATAGTACCTGCCCACAGGTTTATTGTTAACAAGTCTTTGCTCCCTCTGCTGGCTATTCTGCCCCTTTGTAGCATCAAAATTAAAAGCATCTGCGACTTTGATGACAAAGTTTCAAAGAACCTAAACACAGCTAAATAAAAAATCCACAGTCATTATCTATACAAACATCAAATAAATCCATTCTGCACTTAAATTAACTGGCAGAATCACTTTGTAACTTAGTCCTCGTGAACTTTGCTGGATACGCCTTTATCTCTGAAAAGATGCAGTGACAATACTACTTTATATATTTAAAATTCACTCTGTTCATTTGTTTTGCTTCAGGTATTTATGCCTGGAAACCAGTCCCGTGTGTGTAAGGTTGCAACACCTGGGTATACTTGCTCAGAAGATGCATTGAGCGCAGAAGGATGTGGCCTGTGGTAAGTTACAAGGACCCACCACAGGGCCCAGCTTCTCTTTCAACTGTTTCACAAAAAAAAAAAAAAACCCTGGAGGATTTTCCTCTGCTTATGGCAAGAATTATAGTTGCTCTACGAACTAAAGTTTAATGTGAGAATTTGGCTGGCTGTAATAAAGAGGATTTGCAGCAAAGACAATACCCTTTTGGCTTTCATGGGGCATAAGGATAAAGGACTACCAAATTTAAATTTAAAAGAGAAAAAAGTAATTGCAGTGGCATCTCATGGAAAAAATCATAACAGCAAAATAGTTCATAAAGGGTCAGCTACAAGATACAGCTGTGTTGTTTTTTTTTTTTCTTCCAGAAGTGGATCAAATTTCTCTTTATTTCATGATGTGTGCTGCTTTTGTTTTTATCCTGGTTTCAGGCAGTTTCACGTGGCATCTCAAATTTCTGAACCCATTGGTTATTTCTCTTATTCATGAAGATAATAGGAACCCGCATCCAGCATCAACATTTCTGGTCTGAAGACAGCATGACTTTGGAACCTGCTTGCATGTTCCCAAATAAATCCACACCCCTCCAATCACAGAAGTTGCACCAGGGCAACTGTCAGAAGTCATACAGGTTTCTGGAGAACACCAGTAGGGGGGTTAGGGCAGAAAGAAGAGAAGAGAGGCCACACAGCAAATCATTTTAGTGCTTTCCATGAGCAAATTCATTTGCTTAGGATTCAATACAGCATAGATTAAGCCTTGCCAACTTTTTTTCGGAGGGGAGCGGGTCAGTCAGGGTGTCTGTTGGGGGCG
>JAVJGG010000007.1:15363019-15373380 GCA_035590195.1 Aviceda cuculoides
CGCCGCCCCCCCCCCCCCCCCCCCCCCCCCCCCCCCCGCACACGACACCCGCCAGGACACGGACAACAACCCTTCATCTACTAGGACACAAACTATTAATAGAGTTCCTCTTGGTCTGACAACTGGTTCTAGAAGGAAGTGTCAGCACCAGTCTGACAGCATAGATTTATGGCTCTGAGTCTAGAATAATCATTGTTCGAGCACCACTACTTTTCCTTCCTCCTTTGCTTTTTAGTAAATGGACGGGTCGAAAATACACTTGGCTCTTGTTCACAGACCCATCTATTGTACTTGTAAGAGGTTCAAGTAGACACAAAAACCAATAAGGCTTTAAATAGATTTAGAAAAAACCAACCATCAACAAAGCACCAAAAAATGTGTGCTCATTTTGAAAAAGTGAAAGAGGCTCTAGCAAGATTTGCTCCAAGCTGCTGACAGGAGTTATGTTCCTCCCGCCTGCCCATACATCACAGCAGAGTCACAGGCTATTTCAGCAGACGATGAAAAACCACCAGTCGCATTCCCAGTCTTCCCACAGATGTCTCCCTTCGCAGTGGGGAGCCAAACTGGATCCCACAGCATGCTGCAGAACTTCTGCTGGAGCCACAGCATGGGCATGCCTGAGCCCTACACTAGTGCAGAGGAAGAAAGGCAAAGAAAGAAGAAAAATAATTCAGGCTGGTATCTCCTGAACATCTCATTTGAGTGTGTAGTGGTGTGCTCCACTGCTGACAAATGGTGAGGTCAGTCTAATCATAGGCCAATAAACCTCATGTGCTATGCCACCTTGCAAACTGTTAGCAGCACATGCCTAACAGCACAACTGTATTTCAGGAGCTTTTAAACAAAGGATATATATATATGTGTAAGTCCTAGAAGGTAAATTCTAATTATGCATATTACAAGACTGGCTGCTCCTGAAAGTTGAACAGGAAATTTTGAAATAAATCCCAGGAAAGGTCAAGTCAATAGCAAAAGATAAATGACACAGTCACAGGATTGTAATAGATCTATTTCTTTTCAGGTCCACATTTTCTCTCATATCATACACACACAGTAAACAATTTATACACGTCACACATCACGGCTGGCTATACAATTTTATCCATGGCACAAGAAAACACAGCAGCATAATGCGATAGACTGAAAACGAGCCCGAAAAATCCCATACGCAACTGAAACAGGATTTTCCCTGTGAAACAGTGGGGAGAACTCAGACAGGCTTGAGAAATGCAGTGACCCAGTTGAGATTTCTCCAGAACCGATGGTCTAACATATCCAACTTCTACGGGGTGTGGACTGAAATCTTTACTAACTACATGTCACCAGAGCCCTGCTTTTAAAACAACCTGAAGTTTAGATCACGCTGTGTTTCAGCAAGATCTGTGTTCTCTTCCAACCGTACCGATTCCTGCAGACTCCAGACCAGTGATGATAACAAATCTTTAAGGTATTCCTCATACCTGGATGTCATATCATATAAAAAGAAATGCTTTCTAACCTGCTTGCCATGCACACACATGGTCCCAACAATAACAACTTTTCGTCCCCTACACCCTGTTACTTAACATTTCTCATGACAAAAGCCGTTAGTTCAGTCTGTTAGTGATAAACAATTCTAACTTGTGGCTTTGCCACTGAACTGTTTCTGAAGGGGGTTTTTTTGACACATCAGACACCAGGCACTGCTCTCTAACATGTGTCTGCACATAAACCCTGAACAATTTCGTTAGCAGATAAGTGTGTGGGGCTGCGGTATGTCAGCAACCATTAACAGATGCACTGGAAGAGTCATGCAACACCTTGAAACGCCATCTTAGAGCAAGGAATACGCATGCATAGGTAACAGTCTCCTTAGGAACAACAGAGAAAATCCACGTTTTGAAACACATCTCCCTCAAAACAGTAATAAAACGTAAGTTAAATAAAACCACAAGCCATGCTCAGAAGTGACTGTGGGGGCTGAGACAGCAATTGCCTCCCATGGATGTAAATGTACGATTACTTTCATTACTAACACAATTTAAGCACATGTTCAAAAAGTTTTTCTGTATCAGGGTATTATCTATCTAGCCACTTGCCAAGCATGCTGCAGGGCTGTTCCCTGAAAGCATCCACATCCATATTTTAACTGCTGGTTTTAACCAAGCCAAGCCTATGGGGTCAACAGGCATAAATTGACACAATGCCAACATTTTTTTGGTGAAATTACACTGATTCAGAGCAGCTGGAGCTGTGGTCCCTTGACTTTAATTGGAGCTTATATTCACTCTCTGAGTGTTTTGGTCGTGTCTTTGGCTGAATATGGGCCACACCAACTTGTGTAGCCCCGTGGAGGTAATGTTACTACTGCAATACTAGCTTTTGTATCCCTTGACTAGTTTTGGTGTTAACAGTGCAACTAGCTTGCTGCATTTCTGACTTAAAGGGCTACATTAATGGGTTAAAAGTCAACACGTCCTAAACTGACCATTCACAAAATCCATCAAAATTAATTAAAATGCTAAAACTGATGTATTTTTAAAAATGCCTTTTAAATAATTAAACAGAAGTCCTCCTGATTTCCAGCAATCACGTATGCCCGCCTCCTCTACCCCAAAGACATCTCTTCTGCAATAAAATACCTGCAGCTGGCAGTGAGAAGTCACTACCAGCAGGCAGCCCTCCCCTAGCAGTGAGCCAGATGCTTGCTAATACTGCATTGATCCATTGACAAATGCTTGCTCAGTGAAGCAGACATCTTGGCGGAAGTCAATAACTGCTTATTATTTCAGTGTTTGAGCCATGCCAGGACATGCGTATGTATACACACAGGAAATCACTAGCAAATTTAAGGGCAATTTTCCAAAAGGCTGAAGAAATGGGTTCTGAACTCCCTTACCTCATCAGCAAGACAGACTCTGAGTCCTCATTACATCTGTACAGGGAATGGCTCAGGTTAAGAAGCGGTGAGGTCAGTATCTCCTACTGCTACAGAACACCTCCGGTTCCCTTCAGACATCAGGATCTAACCATGCTGGAGACAGCTGGATCAAATTTTGGAGCCAAAACCACCCCCCAAAAAATGTTGTTATAGGAGAACTAAAATGCTAATGTTTCAGTTAGTCATTCATGCCAGAAGAAAAACCTGAAAATCTCTCTCTGGTCAGAAAATTTTCTTCTAATTTTAATTGAAACTTAACTTTCAGGCTTAAAATAGTGTTTATACTTAATTAAAATTGTGTTTATATTTATATTTCCTTACAATTTACTTAAACATACATTTTTAATCTGAAAAAAATGCTTTATAATTAGTTCAACCCAAGTTTATTTTTTTACCTTTTTAATGCAACAAAATATCTTGCAGGGGAAAGTCGTTCAGTTCACACACACACACAAATTTTCTTTAGTTCTTAGAATGACCACAAACTGAAAAATTAGTTATTTCCACTAAGTTTCGGCTAAGTTTCATATAAAAGCATGGAAAAAAACCCAGTTCCTGCCACAAAAAGTTTATAATCAATTACACAACAGGTGGAAGAAAAGAAACACTATTCTCTTGGCATTACAGCTAACTGGAACTAAGCTCAGAATTATTTACTGCGTTGACCAAAGACGCACTGGAAATCAGCTCTACAGACAAGAACTGAAACCAAATTTGCTTTGTTCCAGACAAAAATATTTACAACAAAATCTTTATTACTATCAAGACACTTAGGTTCTGAATTTGTAAATATAGGAATATTGTGCATTTTGCACCTCAACAGCAAAGAAACAAATAAGAGGAAAAAAAAAAAAAGCTTGCAGCTGGTCACGGCTTACATCTCAGTTTTTCCAAGACAGGCTTTCTGATTAAGTATAATGTCCTAAAATATTCAGCACTACAGCAAGGTAAGCACTGCTCCTGCAGAAACCAGCCTTAGCTCTGGCTGAAGTTGATTAAAAGTTGATGGAGAGGAGTTTTATATTCATTTTATATTCAGTGGTTCCACAGTTTCTGACAAATGTTTGGGTTTCCATGGAAAATTACCAACCAGGAAATTTCCAAGAAAGAACGAAACTTATTTCTACTTAGCAAAGAATGAGTGTTACAAAAAGAAACATATGGCACGAGGGGTGAGATTTCTATGAACCTTCTGTACAGCTATCACCGCAAGAAATAGGAGCAGTTTAATATCAACTAAAGCTGTACAAATAGCATTGTTTTCCACTTGCTGGCTGAGTTTGGTTTCAGGTTACCCAAAAGGAAAAAATGTGTGGTTTTCTTGTGAAAATGAGAGCATTGTTAAAAACGTTTGAGGTTGTGTCAAAATTTTCAAGTCACCCTATTTTGTTTCTGAGTAAGGGAATCATTGCTCTTTTCAAAACAAAAGAACTATATTTAAAAACAAAATAGAAATTTAAGGGGTTTTTTTTAAACAAAGCATTACAGTTCTTTAAATTATTTTTCAGGGTGTATGTTGGATATAGAAGGCAAAGTATAAATGAGTTCATAAACCATTTGAGTTCATAAACAGTTTAAGTTAGCTCAGATTAGTACTTTTCAATAAATAAAATATTTAACAATAAAACATGCCACATTCCTGTATCTTTCTCATTCCAATATTTAGCTTCCATGTCCTGCATCCAGAACTGTGGAAGTGGTCCCTTCTGTGAAACATCACTAGAAAGGGAGCAAGATCACAAACCCTTTCCCTTCCAGCACACAACACAACCAAAAGAGTGAAGGGTATGACGGAACATAGTACAAATTTACCCATTCAAGGATGAATAAATTTAAGTGTACTTTGAATGCTAATACCTCAAGATATAAATCTGGGACTGGACTCATCATCTGGAGGCTTTAAGGAAATTAAGATCTGGTGGTTCCGGTAGCTGGTGAATGCCCACCATTTGCTACCTCAATACAGCTGTAAAAAAAATGAATGTGGTTTTAGGATATTTTTTTAAGGAAAGATATTTTTAAGAACAGAAGCATTTCGTACAGTAACATTGTATGAAGTCGCACACTGACTTCTTTGGGGACATTAGCTATGGTCAGCTATAGTTACAAAAGCAGATTTACACTGAAACAGGTAAAGAAAGTGGCTCACACCTGGCTGTGGGAACAGCCATCAAACAAAACATGTCATATGAAATTATACGAGCCTATTATCAAATTTAGCCAAAGGTTAAAATGGTATGTGATGATTCCTTATTAATATACTGTGGGGTTAAATATGAAGATGGCAGCACAGCGTAAACTGAAGGATAATAACTAGACTATGCTAGAGAAAACGGAAGCAGGAAACTTTTAATCATCTGGGGAGTGATGAAATGACTAAGAGTCACCAGAAGGGATCTATACCATTTGAAGATGCAAGATTGCTAAACTTATGGAAGGGACTGTTTGACAAATCCTAGCAACGAGAAATTAAACTTCCAATTTGAGTCCTTGGTACCTGATATACTGATAACTCAAGTGGCTCTGAGGAGGATCAATTGTCTTTTGTTTGCATCGTTTTTACAGGCAATTATGTTTGAACCTGCTACCAATTGCCTGGAAAATCCCCCTTCAACAACTGGTTTCTGCTGTTTTTATTTCACTTCCCATGGCAGCACTGGAGCATGCCACAGCTAGACAGAAAACATTGGGCTGCACAAACTGGTGCACCAGTCATACTAAATTCCTTTAGGCAAGCAGTGGCATTCATAAGCTCAGGAATTAGGTAGAAATCAGTTTATGTAGGAATTTTCCCCGCAGTCAGATTACCTGCATCAATAAGGATTGTTTTCACATCCATTGGGGTACCTTCAGTTTCCTAAAATCATCTGAGAATTTTACCCAGTAGGTTTCCTGTGCAGATTCAGGCCCTTGATCACAGCCTTAATCTCTCCTGGAGCATATTACACTTGTGGCCTTAGTTTGAGAGCTGGGAAGCATTTGCTGCCCACAGTGAGTACAAGATATGGAATGAATCTTCCTGGGTCCCTCTGCAAGCTTTGCTTTGCCTGGCCCATGTTCCCTCCACTCTACATCTCATCCTTTATCACCTTGAGCTGGATGCAAAGCAATATATGTGAGAGCACTTCTACCTAACTTCCTCAATCCAACTTTATATACATACACTATATCTAATCATTTAGGTGGCGACATTTTTCATTACTATGGTAATATGTATCCTAGTAGTCCTAATACTGTAAAAAATTGCAAAATTACTTTCTGAGGGTTTGGGGATTTTTTTCCACTTGGTGAGAAACCTTCTGGCAACAAAAACCTAACATGAGGGCCGTTTCACTCCTCTGATCACTTGCAGAAATGTTGCTGAGTTCACAGTTCTATAACTCAGGATCTATTTTTCACTCCTATGACAGGTAGCTCCACATACGCAGGTGTGCTGGGGGTTTGGAGTAGTCTCTCAGCCTGTCAGCTGGTGTAGCTGTCCCATTGATGGACTGCCAGGTCTCCTTTGTTATCCTGGAAACCTGTCTTTTTCTCTCCCCCCGGCCCCATCTTTTGATTTTGAGGAATTTTGCTCCTACAGTGAACAAAGCTGTTGAAAGTAAGTTTCATTATTAATTCTTCATCAAGTCTGTATGGATGTTCCAGTGTGCTTTAAAATATGTGCATCTCCTCATAAAATCCTCCCCAACTCCTGCCTGAACATACATGACGCACTATATATGTTCAAAACCCCACTGACCTCTTGGCTGGCTTAGTGAAGTGAATTTTCTCACTGCACTTCTGATTGATAAAGTTTCTTCATTTCTCTGGAATTTTAAAGCCATTACACAGAGACAACACCCTGCTTCTCCAAAGGAAATCACAAGAACAAAAGAAAACACTAAAGATGGAGCAACAAGCATACATGTTTTTGTTTTGTGCTGCTCTCCGGAGATACATTTTGGCTGCAGGGATTGCATACAGGAAGAGTGCATAGGCAAGTTCAGTGTATCACCTTAGCTTGGTTTATTTTGACTTGCTGCAACCAGCTCAGTGACTTGATAAAAGTACACAGTGTATCCCAGGGCAGCATAAAAAATTAGGCCTGAGCTGACGATTAGCAGCATAGCAGGAAGACAGAGATATGCCCCCAGCTGAGTCCCTGGGCCAGAATTCCTAAAATCATTTACTGTTTAAACACTGAAACAGGCAGACTATGATTATTCTAAAAATTATTCTAACCACTAACTGAGCTTGTTTATCTTTTGCTCCTCTGACACAGTAAGATTTAAGTTACTTCCACAATAAAGCTTATAAGACAACTTCATGACATTAGTTTATCAATCAATAGTTCTGTTAGAGCTAACCCAGTGCTCCAATATCATTACAAGAAAAAAACAAAACAAACCAAAACAACAAAAAACAAACAACAACAACAACAAACACCCCAAAAAACAACCAGCAAGTGCTCAGAGCAAAAAACCAAAGCTGATTAGCTCCATGGAGACTTGTTTCTGCATCTGACTGCATGGCTTATTGCTTCTGAAAAAGACTGCAGTGTCAGGCACGCCAGGCTGGTGACACTGAAATTACACACACGCGCACACAAAAATCAATTCGTGAGCAAAACCAGTTGAAGACTGTGCGCGAAATCTGCCCGACGGAGGGGGAGGAGGAAAGGCATTTACATTGCTGTGTAATCCACTTTGCTTTCAGGTCTTCGCAATGCAGACAGGGTTGAACACTTTTTTGGTACCTGTATCTCTGCTCACTATATTCAAGCAGCTCCCTCTTAAGGTCCTGACTTAGTAATCTTTCCTATTCAGCAGACACTTAAGCATATCTTTCAGCCTGTTTAAGTGGCACATAAGCAGGTGCTTAAGTGATTTGCTGAATAGGTGGATCAAAGCATGTGCTTAAATGTTTTGCTAAACAATTAAAAATTGGCTTGAGAGCTTGCATAAAGGCGCTCACTGAAAATTACCAAGCTTTATCAAAATAAAATGAAGCAATTAAGTTTAGCTTTCCTATCTCCACTTCCAGAAGCCCTTATTAAGTCCAGCACACAAGCCCTGGTTGCTGGAAGTGACAGGATCAGTAAGTCTAGGGCTACTTAAAACAGCACTGCCTTTTTACAGAAAGGCCTTAATGCAGACAAGGTGCTTTGTACATCTCTTACCTCAAGGTAAACCCTGAAGGAAGGATTCTGAGAAACAGCCTAACAACATAAAATAAAAATTATTTATGCCTTCATCTTCCTTAGGATTGCACCTTGCAATAGGTGACTATAGCTACATAAATCATAGCCTCTTTTCTTGTGGAGGCAAAGCTGACATCCCTGCTTTCATTGCACCCCTTCCCTTCTGCACTAGTTCTTCAAAGTCTCTGAGAATTTCATTTTGCCTCAGCCTTCCTATACTTGGGTTAAGCCCCAAACTGTAATCTTTCCAAATCTGAACAAAACTGATTTATCTGCATAGGAATTGTTATTCAGACAGCAAGGCTAAAACCAAAACCAGATGTACAGGCAAAGTCTCCAGGGACAGGAGACAAGTCTGTTCTCCATGCAAGGGCTTGCAAAGCGTTACATTGCTTAAAAAGATCTGCAGAAACATTTGAATTCGAGAAAAAAACCTGCCAACTGAACCGAGAGTTTAGTTTAACGTGCAAAAAGCTGAGTTAATCTTGTGACTCCTACTTACTTCAATCTGTTTTGCCTGGTTGTCCTCAACCATCAGCACTAAGCCCTAGCCAAGTTCATGCTTTCCTTGTGTAAAACCACATCAAAATCCTATGGTAAGAGTCCTTCACACTGAAAAAGGACTACCATACATGGAAGAGACACAAACATTAGAAAGGCATTAGGAAATTTTTATGGTACCCCTTGAGGCAAATTAAAAACAAATTTGTGCTTAAATATAAAAGAAAAATGTAATGAATGATGCATTGGGCAGAGTCCTACCACAATACGCGGTTCTAGATGGAGCCTGCAAAGATGCATCACAGATTCCTTACATACTCTTGCACCAGCAGCAATCCTGCCAGCAGCTGCATGGGGCACCTCAGCCCGGGCCCAGCTCTGCTGCCCAAAGGTGGCCCCTGAGTGCTCCCACTCCAGGATGGCTACAAGACAATGCTGAGGCTGTTTCTTCTCTCATCACCAATGAAAACTTCACTCCTTTACAAGAAGTCTGTTCTGTCTCTGGCCTCCCTGCCCAAATGCATTCCTTCCAACTGAACTATTCTATTCTCCTGCACTCACCTTGAGTTGAATAACAACTAGACCATTATTTGCCTGAAAAGCCAGGGAGGTTTCAGCTCCAAAAACACCTTGAAGGACACATAACACAAAGGATACAAGTGGAAACAGGACTTTATGTTATTTTATGTTATTACTCAGAATGTTTCAAAGCCAATATTCACAAGCATTGACACAATGTGCATGTGTAGCCAGGAGCTAGCTGACGCATTCTTAAGTTTAGCTTGAAAAACCATCCCTTGCAGCCTGGCAAAGGCAAGTCACAGAGCTGCAGAAAGTAGCGGCAGGAATATAGGCCAAGCAGTGAGAATGTGAAAAATAAGGATCAGGATCAACCATACACAAAAGAAGAGGCATGTGGTACCATCGGGGATTTTCAAAAGTATGACACGTGTCGATGACAAGCGCACTCTTTGCCTTCCAAAACTTGCTCCGCTGTGCTTCTCTGCCAGTGATGCATGAAAAGCACTCTTGTACCTGCCCAGCACTTGTATTGCACACAGGGAGAGCTGAAAAGGTGCAGCAAGCCTGGAGCCCTTCCAAGCACAGGCTGTTTTGCACAGGCAAGAATCCCTGGGGAAGTGGAGCCAAGGGAAGAGCAGAGCTCGCTCCCGCTACAGCCTTGCACCGGGCAAGAGAGCCCAAGAGAGCCAGGGCACCTTGGAGGTACAAGGGCAGCAGGCAAGGACCTGGCTGAAAGGGCCCAGAAGAGCCCTGAGTAGGGGTTGTGGTCAGTGCTGCAGAGGACAAGAAGCAACCCCTGGGTGCTTCCCGTGGGGCCAGAAAACTTCCTCCCCCATGATGCGGGGCACGAGGGCCACCTTCGTGGAGCACAAGCAGCAGGCAGTAACCTAGCCAAAATGGCCCAAAGCAGCCCTTGACAAGGGGCCGTGCTCAGTGCTGCAGAGAAAGGCAAAAAAACCCTGGGGACACTTGCTAGCCCACCACGGGGGAAAAAAAAGCCTTCCTCCCCCCAGATGCGGAGCACAAGGGCCACCTTCATGGAGCACGATCAGCAGGCGGTAACCTAGCCAAAATAGACTGGAGGAGCCCTGGCAAGTGGTCATGCTCAATGCTGCAGAGGAAGGCAAAAAAACCCCAGGGACCAGTGCCAATCTGCCCTGGGGGAAAATTCCTTCCTGACCCCAGAGCTGGCGATCGGCTATTCCCTGAGCATGTGAGCAAGACCTGCCTCCTCGT
>JAVJGG010000007.1:15373480-15396777 GCA_035590195.1 Aviceda cuculoides
GTTAGCAGGGTACCTGATTGTCCAAGTCTCTGATGACAAGGTTGAGACAATATTCCTCTTCTGACCAACTCTTACACTTGCACAGTGGGGGGAACTTAATCTCTTTTACTTTATTAGCACACCTCTCTCCTTCGAATCCTCTGTGGAATTTCTAGTGATTTTTAGGTAAAGAGGATAGATTTACAAAAGATTTTATGTATTCCAGGAAAAGTTTCTGGGACAAATAATGTTTAGTGTAACCTTTTGATGTAGTTGTGTGCCTACAAAAGCTCGTTTGTTCCAAGACCTTGTCACATCACCTTAAGGATTCAGCTCAGACGTATGAGAATTTTGTTTGCGTGCCACCTAATGTTGGAAATACTCTAAGTGTATGTGCCTACATTTTATACTTATGAGCATGAATATTTTTAACAGTACTGAGTACTGTTGGATGCTAACATCTAACCTGTAAACTCTCACAGGATTTACAAATGAGGTGCTCCTTTTTTGTCTGGCATAGTAAGTGCTGCTTGATTGTGGCTGCTGACTTGATCCTATATAACTTGGAAAATGGGAAGCTGACTGGCTAACCAGATCCTACATCTGAAAAATAGGTGACTTTAAAGTCAAACTTCTTTGGTTTAGTCCAGAACAAGGATTCAGACTAAGACACAGTCCTCAGTCTTTTACTAGAAAGAGGACTTCCTGCATCCTGTTGAAGTGTCATTATCACAGGGTAAAAGGTGGTTGTGTTCTTTACCTTTGTGAGAAGGATCGTTTTGGGAGTTCAAGAGAATATGACTCAGTCATAACTGAGGGAGTATCTTTCAAAAGTTATGCCCTGAGGATGTGGTGTTGGGTCTCATCCTTTTGTGTAGCCTTTTCTACTGAACAATTCCGAATCCTGCAAGTTCCTGGGAGGGACTGGTGTTCTTGTAGTCTTAACATCCTGCTCAAAGCAGGGCTATTGTTGAAGCTAGATGAGTTTGCTCAGGGTCTCGTCGAGCTTTGAGTAACTCCAAAGACGGAGCTTCAAACGCTCTGGGTAGCCTGTTTCAATACTCAACTAGTTCTGTTATGAAAATTTACCTAATTGCCATTTCCTGTGCTGTAACTTCTGTCCATTGCTATTTGTCTTTTCTCTGTGCATCTCCAAGAAGAGTGACTTTTTCTCTATAGCTACCGATTAGGTAACTGAAGATAACTGTTAGCTCCCCATGGATTTCTCTAAATGTTGTCATTCTTAGTTTGCCTTTTCTGACTCTCATTAGTAAGCACATTCCACTCAGATAATATGACAGACAATGTAAAAGTGTAACTTGAGTTGAAGCTCAGAGACAACAATGCTCCCAGGCCTTTCTTGTTTATTTAGCTCATAAATGGTTCTAAAAATCTTCTGTGTAGCTTTAGACATCAAAATCCCTGTAACGTTTTGCACAAGGCTGCACTCTAAGTCATGTTACTATAAGGATTCTCTGTTCTCTTCTGAGCTTGTATGCATTAATAACCATAGTCTGATGGTCATGTTTTCTTTGTTGTCTTAAATTTAACTCTACCTGTAAACTCTGCCTGAGAAGAGAAGATGGGAATATTCTGCCTTTGTGGAGAACATCTCTGTGTGATTAATATCTGAGATTGAATGTTACTTCAGAGTTTTTGTTTGGCTTTAGATTCCCTCTTTTTAATTTCAGTTTTATAGAACTATACTTTCAAATTTAAGGATATTAGGCTTTTTCAGATGCAGACTTTGGCACGTCAATGCACTGAGCCATCCAATTGTTTTTGCTCTCTTTTAATTAGACACTATACATTCCTTGCTATGAAGTGCCATCTGTTGAAAATTATAAGTATTGTACATTCAATTTTTTGGCTTCTTTTCTACCTTTGATCCATGTACATTTTTCTAGAGGATGACATCAGTCTGAAATATTGAATAATCCAATAAATGTTGATTAAAAATATCTTCCAGATAGTGACATCTCAAAGCTGCTTTTGAAATTTCAGTCAAAAGCAAAAAACATTTCATTAAACTTTTAGACTTTGTTTTAAACATTTTGTCAAAAAAGTGCATGCAAAGCTTCAGAATGAGTTTACTATTTTTCTCACAAAGGTTGTTTTCACATGATGAATGATGGTTTGTATGTAAAGGACAGTAAATCAAATTATTTCTTCAAAGGCTTCATCTCATATTCCCACTTCAAACTGACAGCTTCAGATTTGACTTTGGATGCAAATTATAGACTTTGAGGGGAAATATATTACTTTCCCTGAATAAGTAATTTAAAATAAAATAATTGTCTCTGCAGTGCAAAATATAATGCTAGATGCTTCTGAAAATGGGAGTTATATACAGACTTTATTCAAGGCACATGCTACTCCACGCTGCTGTCAGTTGGTTCACTTGTATGTTTCTACGCCTTAAGAGTCTGCTTGAACTGTAAGTGTTGGCTTTTATCAGAAGGTTTCCATATGGGTTCATGGAGCGCAGAGCTGGAACCTGTGTGCTGACATGTTTCTGAAGGTTTAAAGTTAAATTAATCCCTTGGTAGAAACTAAACTGTAGGAGGGAGTCCTACGTAAGGCATATGTTGGAAGCACAGTGGCTTGCCACATACTAGTGAATTCATGGCTTATCAATGGACAATACAATGCTTGCCAGCATCACTTAAAGCTCCCAGGACTTTGCAGGGATGGGTGTCAATGTTCATTGAGATGACTAGCTAGTTTGTAGCTTTCTTGCTCTGATCTGCTTTTAACCAGGCCTTGTTTTATGCTGTGGAGTCCAGTTGTAGCCTGTATTTCCGGAATTGCCTCTCTTTTTTTGATGACAGGAGGAGAAGACAAAACAAACTCTGTTCTGCATGGGTTCCATTTAAGTAAACGTTCAGTAATTATTAATCCTGGTATAGAAGGAATGTGATTCAATCCAGTCTAGCTCAGTGTGTGTATGTACGTGCATACCTGTATTGAGGTATTCAGCATTGTGCTGGTTTTGTATGTCAGACCTGTATCAAGAATAATACAGATACATTTTCTAAATTGTCACACTGGATATACTTTATGGAGGATATCAATTTGATAAAATGCAGAGCTGCGTGATAGAAAGCACAGATCACACAAGCAGTCTATCCACAAATCCATTTCACTTTGAAATGGATTTAAACACTTCAACCCTGTAAGCAGTTCTAATCCATTGCTTCCTTTAAAAAAAAAAAAAAAAAATATCAACTTGTCTCATAAATGTTTCCTTTGGATAATATTTGGCCATGTGCCACTTACATCATGTGATGTACTGAGTCTAAGATGCAGGAATTTTTTTACTTTGGAAATGGGGGAATACCCACTGGGGAATGTATGGGTTTTGATTATTTTTTTTTTTTTTAGCTCTGCAAAGGCTTTAGGTAACCTTAAGTGTGACATTTTCACATGTGAAAATGTCTATGTTTTGGCAGTTTTCAATTATTTTACCATTTTTAGTCAGAATTCCTAAGGAAGTGAGACTGTTTGTTTATCATTACCTTCTTGCCTTTCTGGCAATGTTGTCATCACCTTTTCCCCCTCTACCACAACCGTTTTAAAATCCATTAGCTAATTTCAGCTGAATCAGAGGAGCAGACAGCCTCAAAAGATAACAGATTCTTGCAAAAGTGTGAGCATGAACATCTGGAAACAGTTCCTTGCTGTAGTACCCCAAATTGACGAAAAGGAGAAATCATCTTAGTCCTTATCCTGTAGTTGTAGTGCCCCATACTTGAAGCAGTTGGTGCACGCTTAACTTCAGCTGTGGTACATATAACCTCTTAACTTTAGACTTTGATTAGGAAACTAGGAACTGTGTGGAACTTAAGGAATATGAGGTGCCGTCTGCTGTCACAGAGGTGAGCTTAGACGTTGTAGACCTATGCCCTAGTGTTAGTGATATTGAGGTAAGAAGCTTAGGAGACAGAGTGTATGTATAAAACATAAATGTATGAGGAGCCATGTTTTCAGTAGTGCTGCTTTTTTTGTTTTGGTTTGTTTTTTTTGAAACTTAAGAAAATAATTCCCCTGTTCCTGTCTTTTTTCAGAAGAAGATCCCACACAAAGGATAAGGGATGGAGTTTTCCAAAGTTTAATGCCAGGGTTAGTTGGAAACACAAGGATGTAGTGTGTAGTATCAACTTGCCATTGCCTCTGAAAATACACTTCTGGTTTAATACATTTTCTAATTCAGTACGTTCTGTTGTGAGAATGTTGATCCTAAAGAGAAGCAGAATGTGAGCTTGAAAACACTGCTCTTGCTTAAAATTCCAATTGACATAATGGATATATTTCTATTGCTTACATAGTGCTCGATGCTACTAGGTTTGTTTTTTTCCACTGTGGCCAGGTAATTCAGCAGAAAATTTTAATTAGTTCTTACATTCTGCTACAACCACCCCCCTGTCTATAAGGCAATGGAATTATCTTCCCTAGTCTATACTATTGTGGTATTTGATTTACTAAGTTTAAGGAAATGCTGAGCAGCTTTGCCGTAATGTTTTTTTAAATTTTTTTTCAAATCTTCATAGTAAATACTTGAACAGTTGAGGCAAAATGCGGATTTGAATAGTTGCAACCTCTTTCTTACAAGATGATCAGGCTGAATAACCTGGAAAACAAAAACACTGAGCTTCGTGAATGAAAAATATACTTGTAAAGAGAACTTAGGTTTGTTTCAACAGCTCTATCTTCTAAGTGTGTTTCGAAGCTCCTTGTGACAGTATGTTTATTACTCGTGAACTTAAAAATGAAAACCAGAATTCTACATGACTCAGCCCTCCTTATAATGTCAGTGAATCTTCGTAGAGTTGGTGTTTGAAAACATCTTATGCCTGCACTCCCACAGTCCTTGTTTTTTATGTGTCTTACCACTAGGTGGAAGAAGAAGGTTATCAAAACTATGCCTTGGTGCTACCGGCCTAGTTAGCCTTAACCAGATCCATTCCTTTTTACTATATCCTTGATTTTAGAAAAAAGACGTTTCAGTCAAGCTGATGATGGCTTATTTTGATTCTTTTTGAGACACCTTTATCAAAAGAAACAATATGCCATGCTGTGTAGTTACAGTTATAGTATTTCTTTTCCTACAGCAGTGTTTCTATAAATAATTTTCAGACAAAATCAACAGAAGATAAATTCCATGAGGTGTCAGTCTGTAATATAAAAGTTAGTGTTGTGATATGCAAATGATTTGGTTTTGGTTTTAGTTTTTTTTGTTTTGTTTTGGGGTCTTTTGGGTTTTTTTGGTCTTGGACAGTCTCTTGCAAACTTTCCTAAAAGGCTATATTTTATTCTGAAGGAACATATTTTTTTAAAATACAGTCTGGTTTGTAAGAGATGGTGCATCCTTTCAAGGATGAGGCTTGAGTGGTGCGAACGAACACTCTGAAGTGAAGCTTAGAGAAGAATGTGAAACAACATGAAAACTGTTGCTTAAGAAGGACAGAAAATTGTTCTTCATACAAAAATGCAAAAAGAAAGTTTTCTTTTAAAGAAAACTTGAGTGGTAATGTGTCCTACTGGCAGAAGTAATTTGTGTCTTAAATGCAAAGGTGGAGCAATTTAGAATGTCAGGTATGGTAGGTGATAAAATCTAACACTGCATATAGTGACACTGCACAGTGGGTTTTTTTATGCAAATGCTCTGAATGGGAGTAAAATTTTGCTGATGTCTTTGTATAGTTTTAAATAATTTTCTCTAATATGCCAAGTGAGATGTTAGAGCTAGTAAGCTCTAACTTCATGCTGGATTATATGTTTTGTTTGCTATGGTTGGCATAGCTACTTTATTATCTGTCCCAGTTAACTCATTAGAAATGTGAGTCAGTTAATGTTTGTACTGCCCAGCACTATGATGATACAATACTGATGAATGTGATGTTAAGTACTGTGTTGCTTGCTGTTCCTTTTTCCCAGGCTGAGGTGTTTTGTGCCTCTGAAAGGCACAGCACGGAACGTTTGTTGTATTTTAAATTCTGACCATGTAAAATACTTTCAAAATATGAACAGCACAGTGCATAATTTGCTGCACATAAAATTTAAAACTATTCTTTTACAGTGCCAGAGCCATCTCTAAAGTGGACTTCATTGCATTTAATTAGGGTACATTTATAATAATGCTATTGAAGTTTGATAGTTAACCTGCATTTATCTTATTGATGATTCCTTCCTTTTGCTTTCAGTGCGTGCTTTAGTTTACTACAGTGTCTCTGAACAGTGCTTCAGTAAAAGTACTGGGAAGTGCTTTCAGCCTGATTATAGAACCCTTATTTACACTTGTTGTATAAACAGCTATACACATGCTCATACAAATAGTCCCAGTGAGATCAATGCAACAGTTAACATAAAGTGTATCACAATTATGCCTTTTTCCATCTACTTGTCTATCTGTTCAAATTAGTATCAGTATTACCGGGAGAATTCAGTTCTAGAAGCTAGTTCTATCAGAGCGTACTGTTTGGCACTGCTTGTTTTCTTTATTCTAGTTCAAAACAAGCAAAAGCCTTAGGTGCAGGGTCTGTGGGAGGGTTTTAAGTGACAATTCAGGAGGCACTGTTTGTATCTGCACTAGCTATGAACATAGGAAAATATGTTTGATTCATTTTCAGAAATAATATTATAGATTACCACTGACTATGTGTGTAAATACTCTCTGCCAGTGATGTAGTTCATTTGCAAGTACAAATGTATTCTTACACATGTTGTAAATTGTAACTAACTAAATTGTGTTAAAATAGCACTGATATAAAATCTAAATTATTGTGCCTTCACTGCTGTTTTAAAACCAATCTAGCCAGACTAGTTCAGTGGCTTTCTTGGACTATGCAACAGGTTGTTGAGGGGGGAGAAAAAGGAATTTTCAGATGTCACCTTTTTAAAATACAGAACTTCCCACTGTAGAACACACTTTTTGCCAGTTTAATCTTGTCTTTCATGTCATGAGTTTGTTCCCTTGAACTCAGTCACTGCAGGCAAGGAAGTTTATAACTTGGTGCCAGTAGTAGCCATCTTAAAATTACTGATCTCTTTAATTCTAGGCAATGTAATTGGTTCGCTTCCTTCTTATTGCTGAGTTTGCTTCCATCAGCAAATTAAACATTTTGGAAACTGGTATTTTCTCAGTGCTTTATAGCTTATACAAGCCATGGTATTTATATTTAATTGCGCCTGGCACTTTAAATAATTGGTTCTTGTTTTAAAGTTGCATATTACTTTCCTAAATGTTAACAGGGTGGTCTGTAACCTGTTATGCCAGCTATCTACTTCAAACCTTTTTTAATTTCGGCAAAATACTTAGCTGTTTCAGAACAAGGTAGTTCATGGTGTCAGAAGACAAAAAATGTGGTCTTGTACCTCCTTAAATTCTTATGACTTCTAGAATGAAATCTTGAGATTTGGTAGGAGGTCTGTTTTGTTGTCAGGAGTCATCTTTTGTAATCTTTGTGAAACAGCTTTTCAGAAACTTCAAAAGAGCTTTTTGCAGCTTGACAGGTGAATTCTCTGAAGATTCTGCTGGAAGTGGGCATACGCCACTGGCACGTAGAATTGCCAGGCTTTAACTTGTTCAATGTTGAGTGGTCTTTCTGCTTCCTGGTGACAGGTTATGTGATGGGGAATGTGCTTTTTTTATGAATATCTACTGGTTAGGCTAGGGCTGTCTTCAGCCTGGAAGAGGAAGTTTGAGGATGTGATAGAGGGTTACAGGTTGCTGTATAGAGTTTGGATGGATGAAACTATAAAGAGAAGCTGGGTGGGGGTCAACTTGGATGGACCATCATATGAAGCTAGTGAGTACCATACTCAGAGCAGAGAAAGGCGGTACTTTTCATAACACTGTATTGCCATTGTGTGTTTGAGAAGTTTCTGTGGACTTAGTGGGAGACTGGGAAAGGTACTTGGAAGAAAGATGAAGTGGAGCTTTTTAAAAATATAAAACCAGGTTAAAGAAATCCCCTTAGCTGAAAATAATTGGAGGTTGGGAGTGTAGTAGGATAAGCATATGCTGTCTTTACTTCCTATTCTTACTCTGCTTTAGACATGTACTTATCGATAAAGGCCACTGTGCTAGTTGGTCTGAAACACTGTAGCTGTTCTTGTATCTGGAAACCCAACTGAAGGAATTGTTTTCCGATTCCCTGCAGTTGTTTCTCATTACTTGTAAGTTATAGTAGCACTGTGTGTTACAACTGAGGGACAAAGCGGCTCTTCTTGCTGATGTTCTCAAAAATCTCATGCTGAACCAAGGTAATGAGAAGTGGAAGAAGAAACCTGCCAGAATTCAAGAAATTGGGAAGCTCAGTCTTAGCTATTGTGCAATGAGTGTGAACCATGAAATGAAGAGGGGATGGGAGACGCAGGGTGGGACATGGAACTATGAAGGAAGAGTAATTCTGAGGAAAGGGTATAAAATGTAACAGCAGCTGGACAAGAGAAGAGAAGGGGTTGGCTGGGAATACACCGTTGAAGAACTAAGGGAAGGTAGGGGAGAGTAGACTTGGCCTGGCAAAAAGTCCAGGAGAATCAAGGGAAAGAGCTTTGAGGGAAAAGAGGAAATAGAGATAGGGCCAGGAAAAAAAAGAAAGAAAGTAAGTTCGTTGACTTCTACAGGCTATTCTCTTTAGATCCAGGAATACTTTCATATTCTATTGCTGTTAGCAGATCACCATGAAAGCCAAGTGCTAAATTTGTCTTTTGAAGTGTGGTGGACCATGAAGAGCAAAACTAGCCTCTCATTGCTTTTGCTTTTAACCTGTACCAGAGATTTTAACCTGATGAATAAAGTTGTAGAGGTGGAATGTGAGGCAGGATGGGATTACGTTTAGTGGTCAGTTGTGAAAAGTTAGGTTTCAATGACTTGGCAAATATCATAAAAAAAATTCTATGTCAGAGGAAGAAATACAGTTTCATTTATCAGGGTATCATTCAAGTTACTGAACTGTAATTCCATCCTTTTGGTTTGGTTTTTTTGTGTTTGTTTGTTCTGGATATTCTTCCCAACCTCTGCAATAAATGCAGAAGTCTTGCTGGTAGCAGATTCATTCCATGAATGCTGTCCATCCCGTTAAATGAGAGTACAGAATAAATGTGGCAGTTTGTGTGGTATATGTAATTCAATGTGGTGTAGGATCATATAGTCATAGGCAAAAAACTAAATATGAAACATATAAGGCTGCAGAGTACTTGCTCACTTCTGAACTCTTGAGTAGTTTATGCCACAGTGGCTTTTTATGCTCCTTTATTATTCTTTGGTGGATCCCTTCAATCACTTCTACAGGCTCTTTTGCCTTGAGGACAATAGGTAAAGTGATACCAGTCTGTATATCACAAATCACTGTTCAAACTAGTGTTAATCATGTTTTCCTTTTATTGTCAAATAGATCTGGCTATCTTATTTGAATTCTTAAATCGTTGATATAATCTGTGTAGAGGGGAAGAGAGTCAAATCTTCCTGTAAGGGACATCATACTTCAAACTCTGTCAGGTCATGTAGTAATATTGTTCTTTGGGTAGGAAATGGTGACTGTATTATATCTGTTAGTGAAGTTTTTAGGATGAAATATGGTTTTGAAAGTTGAGTGCAGGCTGCTGCTTAAGAAGGGGCATTTTTATCTCACCAGTGTGTCTGGCTTGATATCCCTTTTGTGCTCGCAGTGGAATTTTTCCAGCTATGAGCTGAGTCAGTATAGACAACAACTCCAGCTATAAAGAAGCAACTAAGCCCTTTCCCCACCCAACCCTGACCCCAGGTCCTCTCTCTGAGAGGGGGGAAACACCCCAACACCAAAACACCTGTGAAAACCCTAAACCAAAATAAAGTTCAGCTGAATGAGTGTTGCCATAAAGAAAGGAACACAAACATGGACATGGGGTTGGGGAAAAGGGATAACTACTACAGTTTAAGGTATTGGCAAATGTAAGGCACTTGCTACCTTTGAAGGAAGGGGATTTTTACATACTGGAAGTTTCTTCAGACATGAGTCCGTTTCCACATGTTACATCTCTGAGGTGTCAAGACTTATTGAGATTTAGCATTCAGGATTGGAAAAGAATATCTGAGCTAATGAGAAGTGGAAATTTATTTTTTTTTTATTTCTGCACCTGTTTAGTTGGTTCTAATAGAGAATTAAATTGACTGCTTTCCATCTCAGTTAATCTGTGGATTTGATGCTTGGGTGAGACTCTCCAGATTAATTAGCAGGTTTAGTAAATGTTATAGGGAAAAGTAATCACATTCTGCATGTGCTAGTATCACAGTGCTAAGTCTTTATTTTCATCCTCCTGAGTCTACAATGCCTGAAGTGCTTAAAATCATGATAGCATTGCTTATAAGATGTGTAATTTATCTGTTAAAATGGGGGCTGTTGGACAGATTACACTACAAGCATTGACTGTATTCACCCAGTTTTGTGTTCACTGTAATGTGAGATGCTGAATTTCCCTCTTTGGTTATTCACACCTTCCTCCTCCATGATTTTTAAATGTCTTCTGAAAGCCCTCCCCAGTTTTCAACAATGTCTGGGGTTTTTCTGTGCTGAAATCCATTTTTTTCCTGATGAGCAAGACCAGAATAACCCCCTTAAAGTAGAACTTTGTCCAAAGATCTGTGCAACTTCTCTCCTTTCTCTGTTTAGCTTGTGTATCAATATTTACAGCTCAAAACACTGGTTTAGTCATTACAGCCCTTAAAAATTGGATTTTAGTTGGAAGAATTGTCTGCTCTGTTTAAACTTCATGAAACATCTCCTCTATTTTTATTTCTCCATTCATGGAGAGATGATTTAATTAAAAAAAGATGGTGCTAATTGACAGATGTAATGATTCTTTTAAACTATTGAATATACTGCTCTTAAAATCAGGCATTTATAGGTACAAGTTAATGGCTGGTTTATTAGGACTACTAATTGTCTAGTTTTTTCAGCAGCTATAATGTAACTAATTATGGTCATAAGGACTGGATTGTTTAAAATGAATTCCAGTTATTATGCAAGATGAGTATTTTGTTTTTCGGTAGCCCACATAATGGGAGCCACCTAGCATTGCTTTCACTTTTGGGGGCATTTGTGGTCTTTTCTATCTCAGTTGTGATGTTCCCTAAGACACATCACGAATAGAATTAATTGTGGATGGCTGGGTGTCTTTCAGCATCTAATTAGAATGTACTAATTACAAGCTGTTTTGTCAAGCCTAGTTTCCATTGGATTTGTGTTCCATGTTCCCTGAGCCCTTCTATCTGCATTAGAAATCACTTAAGAATCTTAGGTCTTGTTAGAAGAATGACAGTTAAGGAGCTTGTAATTGCTGTCAGACTCTGACTGAGCTGAGTATCAGTCATCTGTTTCTCACAAATGGAGACAACAGGAATATGTTGATATTTTTTTTGGTGAAAAGGTTAACTGTTGCTTTGCTTGCACACATATCAGCTTTCAGTAAGGTCTACAAGCTTGCATTTGACATCTTAGGATGTTTTTTGAAGCAGAAGATAGTCTGAAGCTTTTCACATATGTTTAAGCTCCATTAGCACTGGTATTGAAGGTTATTTTTATAACTAATGTTTTAAAGTTGGCAGAATCTGAAGTGATGTGTGAGTCTGAAAGGCTGGGTGTTCGGAGATGTTGCACACTGGAAGAGCTATATTTTTAAGAAATCAACTGATTGCACCTGTTACCCACTCTGGAATATTAATATCTATGATTAGATATGTCAGGCCATAAATTGCAATGAGTAGTACCATACAGCATGGAATGCCTATTTGGAATCAAGCAGTCTTGAGTGCAAGTATATTTGAAAACTGAAACCAGAAAACTCATGCCAAAGTTTGCGCAGGGTGTGGGAGGGAACCTGTGGTAGATGATGAGGTTGTAATTTCAAATGTCCGTTCCGGCTTTGTTAAATGAGCTGTGTTTTTCCCAGAAAACTGCTGGAATTGCCTTGCTATAATGATTTGCATATCGGTTGGATATAAATATATAAGCATCCGTAGTCCGAATCAAATTTGGGCCTGAGTTTTGCTGAGCAGCATCTGCAAGTTTGTGATTAGCAAGAAGTCCAATCTAGTATTCTAGGAATTGTGAATGCTTCCTTTCTGACTCTGAAGAGCCCTTGACAGTTACAGAGCCATGTTACTGAAAAACCTCACAAACATGCAAATTATATACACCAAACTTTATTATGAACCAAGAATCCTTTGTTGCATAATTCGAACATATTGCTTACAGTTTCCCAGAGTGTAGTTTCTTACAGTTTTGTTTTCTCTACTGCCTGTGCCTTTCTGTCCTCTGATGCCTATCTGAAGCAGAAGATAGTTTATTCCTGGAGCTATGCTCACACTATTGGGGCTGATGGGTAATCTGATATGCTGGGTACATGCGTCAGCTGATTGACTAACAACTACTTATTAAACAAAATGCAAATGATTGAAAATTGTACTTGTTTACTTCATAGGGTCAGTAATGTGAATGTCCATCTGCCTATTCGCTGTCTTTTTCACCACAAACGTTGTGAAAGCTTGTTTATTGTTAATGCAGCCCCTCACCATTTTAGATGAAGTTGCTCCATGCATTCAAAACTAATTAGAACAGGATAAATACACAAGTAGTGTGAGCACATAAGCTTCGCATCTGGAAAACAAGACAAAAGTTCATATAGCTGCCAAAAGATAGGGCCATTGCAAAATATCCTGGGTTAAAATGCCTTTATTAGTTTTGTCAATAGGAGTTTATATAAACTATCATTCACTTCAGTTTTGACTAAGTAAAGCTATAGCTTAGGTTCTGAAACAGACATTGCACTTACTGTGAGGTTGTTGATTGCTGAAACTTCACTTGACTTAAAATTTGTATATACGAGTTCTTTACCAGTTATATACAGTATGATGAGCAATTAATAAAATGAATACAAACATCTAGGCCTTAGATTTGTTCTCCTGTTTAGTAATTAACTTCTGATGGAGCAAAAAAGTTAGCTGATGAAGTTTTGATTTATGCTCTGTGTGTCTGTGCATAATTTAAATTCAGATACCATTTTATTTTGAACTGGTAACAATTGCAGTTATTTGCATGAGGATAGAAGACCACCATCATTTATGTGACTGCATATGCCTGTGGTTTTTGTTAATGATGGAAAACTAGGATAGATCAGCCAAGTTGCTGACTGAAGAAGAGGCTAGATGTGAAGATAAATTCAGTTTTTAATGAATGGTGACTCTGACCTCATTTTAACGTTATAATTGAAATTCTGTTTTCACGTGATTTTGTTTGAATATGGAGGAACCCTCTCTAGAGAAGACTACTTTGCAGTGAGTAGTATCCTGCAAGGATAACGAAATGCCATCTGAAACTCTTTCTTGTTTTTTTTCTCTTGGCTAATGCCAAGATTTTTTATTTTTATTTCATTTTCTTAAGAATTAAAGGGCTTCTTAGTTGTGTTCTTATCAATGAGATCAGAGAATTTTCATGGAAAATAACTTCAGAATGATCAGGTTTTTGGAAAGACACAATTCACATTGTTTTCATGCTTTCATAGCCTCATGAATTAGGAACTGCATTTCCCTTTAATTTACACAATAAATCCAGACTGCATTCTTGAGCTTTTACTGAATTAAAGACATCCTATTGAAGAAAGTTTTCTGCAGATAATGGTCCCCTCTTCTATAACTTTCCACTACACATGTGGAAAAAAAGGTAGTTATTTACATGGAGAAAACAATGGGTAAGGTAGAGAGTTCTGGGTGTGTTCACTGCTTAGAATTGAGATCCATGTGAAGAGAGTTCTGTTCAGGACAGCAGATAGTAAATTTCCCAAAATACTGAAAAAATCCTCCATTAATAGAGGACAAAAATTGAATTATAAATAAGTTGGATACAGCTAATGGGTACAATGTCACTGACTTCATAGTTATTTCTACAAGTACAGCATTTCTTTGTAAATCTTGCGTGAGAATTGGGATTAGATGGTGCGTTGCTGTAAATTCACAGGAGGAAAGAGAGCCCTTGTACTTTCTCCTTGCTAGCTACAGTGGTGAGAGTGGTTCCTAGTAATTTGCTGTTCCTGCTTCTTGGCCAGTAAGTAGAAAGTTGATGGTTAGAGGTTTTCATCCAGACACTAAAGTATCACAATGACGAGTTGTGAATAAACAGGTAAGTGTATGGGTTGAAAAGGTACTCTGGTATTCTAATGTTAGTGGTAGAGAAATAAAAGTACATGATTCTGTATTTGTACGTTAAACATTCTGGCCGCACATGTGCTTTTTCACATTAAAAAGAATTTCTAGAGTAAGAAAACTAGGTCTAAAACATTTTGCTTGGTAGGTCACTTTTAAAAGAGGTTTGGTTAGTCAATTGAGGTGTCTAATAAGACTTGAGGATTTTTTTTAAGGCTAGGGTTTAGAAATATTTTTCTCAGTTACTATATATGTAACAGAACTAGACAAAAGAAGACTCTTAAATCAAGAAATGCTTACTTATGCATGGTGCTCTGTTTTAAGTGGAAAAAGAGTTCTTCAAGCTATTTTTAAGAGTACCTTTGTTCTAGCACAATACAGCATAAGATCCAGGAATATGTAAAATATTTCTTATTTTTAATAATTCACACCTTGCCAACTATTTCATTTAGTAGGTTTCCATATAAAATATACTGTCTTCAAGGTTAAATGCAAGTAATTTTTTAATGATGTAAAAATAGATGAGAACCATCATGGTAAAATCAGTTTCTCTACTATATTTTCTTTTAATGTTTTTCCCAGTTTTTAATTTACAGAGAGGTTTGCAAATTGACAGTTGTTGCTCTTTTTACCATCTTCTCTGTGATTTTTTTTTTTTTTTTTTTTTCCTTCTGGTTACTAAAACCTGAAATTCACTTCACTTGTTTTAGTGTCCTAAAATAAATCATTGAAATAATGCACTTGGCATAATGACAGGATACCTCCGTATCCCTTGTAAGTTGGCTCAGATTATCCAGTTAATCAGAAAACTGTTCTGTGCATATCTCTTTATATTCAAGTTTATACTTAAGCTTTATGGACACTCTGTGAAGACCAAAGCTGTTTTTTCCCTAATAATTATGAAAAAGTCCAGCCTCACTTAAACACTTTGTGCAGAATACAAATACATTTTTTCAATAGCTCACACTTTCAGTTAACTGCAAATTTTGGGTTTAGAGTAATAGGATTTCTGTAATGTGTGAAAACTTTGGCAGGTAGCTTTTAGAATGTTTGTGTACTTTAATGGAAAGTATTAATTTAAGACACAAGTTGTAAGAGTGTGTCGTCAAGACTGCAGAAACTTTAGTTGATTATAGTCTTTCATTATACTTTTATGGTTGTAATCTGGCTTCTGTTGAATTAAATGACAAAACTCATTGGATTTCACCTTGTGTGATCAAAATGTTCCTTGTACTTAAGCAGCAATCGGTCCTTTCCTGGGTTGGTTTTTTACTTGGTTGTTTTGTTTTGTTTTGTTTTGTTTTAAATACCACTGCTGTTAATACAAATACACTGCTTCTGCTGTTAAGGAAAGGATTTGGCATGGTGGCTACCCCAAGGTGAGTTACGAACTTGATGCTTTCTTTTGCAATATAACAAAAGGTCTTGTCTTCAGTTGGGCAGGTGGATTAGTTACAGTTTTGTCACCTCAGGCTCATCTGAGTCTTGCTTAGCCATTCTTCTCTGATTTAGAAGATAAGCAACAGTTCCTTCCGTGATGGACTAAATTACCAGTAGGGATTGGATTTTATGCTGTAGTATATCCAGTCATCTGGTCAGGACCAAACTAAAATTGTTCTGAAAATGCTGACATGGGTATGTTTTGGTTTTTTGTTTCTTTTTTTGTTGTTGTTTTTTTTCTTGCAAATAGAGGGGAGATTTAAAAAATATTATTATTATTTGCCACAGCTTAGGAATACAAGACAAGCAACCACAATTGATAAGGTTGAATGCAGTATTGTGGCAGAAGAACGGTCTTCAGAAGTAAAATTTCTGGCAATGAACTAGGTAAACTTTTTTTGTCCAAGTACCTACTCTCTGCAGAATGTATGATGAAGCAAGTGGGAACATAAGATCTGTGAGAGGGGAAAAGCATACTTCTAGACTTCTGCAGGTGGTCTTTGCCTTTTCCAACTCAGTGTTTGATTTCATCTAAAGCTTTTTTCCATGTCCCTCAACCGTAGAATACCTGGAGATACTCTTATGCATATCTGCAGCATCTTGTGTCTGTGGAAGCACACAATGTAAAGTTGGAGCCTGCTGTTCTTAAATGCACATAAATATTCGTTGTCATCCATCACTTTCTGTCCAAATGGGTAGCACTTATGTTGTTGCAGATATTGTAACACCTCATCATGCAGTAACCAAGGCTAAAGAAAAGAGTAATTTTTCTAAGTGATCTTAATTTTTTATATTTGTCTGTAGTTAGGCAACACGGTTGGACAACTTCATGATTGTCCTTTTATTTTTAATGAGTCTTTGAAAAAGCTGTAGAGGAAAAAGGTAGTACCTTTATCAGTACTATCCACAGTAAGAGTGAATTTAACACTGAAAAGCAGTTATCTTTCACTGTGGTAGTAGTTTAGAGATTTCTGTCTTAATCCAAAATGTCCGTACACACTGTTATATAAGATTAATACAGAGAAACTAATTTATACCCTTACATCAATAGTGAATTGAAAAATTGGTGGTTTCCAAATTGAAAATTTCAAATTGAAATTTAAAAAGGAAAAACTGGTGGTACCACTGAGCACTTTGATAGAAGGCCTGCACTCTTCAGTGTATATATAGACTTTATGAAGTACTTGTTACTGGCATGTACAAGTAACGTAACTGTTTAGAAATTAATTTCACTATAACTTGTGAGATAATATGTTGCTCCATTTAACAGGACCTGTAAATTTGTTTTTGCAAAAGTTGATCCTTATTGTGTTCACAAGCTTTTGTCTACAAAACACAACAGTCTATGATGCTTCAGCTAGATGTGTAGTCCCAACTGCTATTTCATTTTCCATTGCCCAGTTGTATTACAACTGAAAATGACTGTAATGATAATTTTCTCAGTTAAGGAATTACTGAAGTTACCATAACTATTTTAATAGCAACCATGAGAAAAGTTCTTTTGTCGTCAGTCTCCATGTGGAATCTTAAATGGGAGAGGAGGAGGTATATAGGAATGGCACTAGTTTGGAAGATGTTCTGAACAATCTGTTGTGTCTAGCAGGAATTATTACTCAGTTATTTTAGTGAAGTTTGATCTCTTTAACTAAAACATTTCATATCTCTAAGTATACTATTGGTATGGCAATTTGAAGAAAGTATACTCTTAAAAATTACAAAGTAATCAAAATCATTGTCTATATTTCAACATGTGCATTTTAGTGCTTGCAATGGTAACATTCAGTAATTCTTTTCCATGAGTAATCTTCTGTATTTCTTAAACTTATATGTTGAAACTTTTGTTGGGGAATCAGTAGAATAACCCCTAAATAATAAATAATAGCAAAATAGTAGAGAAACTTGGAGATCCTTGTCTGAATAATGCAGATAATGAAAATATTTCAGAGTATTTGAAAATGCTTTAGTTCAAAGTACTTTGCCAATATCACATTACAAATGAGGTTGAAATTTTAATGACTTTCTTTTAAATGCCCTGCAAAAGGATTGATCTGCTATAAAAAAGTGGATATAAGTTGGAGCAGTTGGAATGGTGCATCATTTGTGCATTGAAAGTATTTGCCACCTGAGAATAACTGATTCCATATTATCCATGGATATATGATTGGAAGAATATATGAGCATTTTATCCAATACTTAAAGAAGAGACTGAACTGGGTCAGGAGCCTGATTTGTGAGTATGAACAGTTTCTTTTTGCCAATAAAGCAAGATAGGGCTCTGAGGCCACTGAAGTCTGAAAACAAGTTTTTTCCTTTTGACTTTAATGCGTTTTGGATTAAATCCAGACTGGAATGTCATCTGGACTGTCGTCTGCAATGAGACTTTTCAGCTGATCAAAATATGGAGTATCCTATGTAAGTTGGTCATTTGCATACAATTACAAGGAATAAATTTTCTAGAGGAAGTGTAACAGCTATATGCAAACAAGTTGCAGAGATTGTATTCAGCTATATTCTTTCTATATGTTATATATATATATAACATATATATATATATCTATATTCTTATGCAGTAACAGATTGATTTCAAAGCTCCAGGGCTGATTGATAGTGCCCATTGGCCCTGATTTCAGAACTTAAGCAGGATGTTGTTAGAGAAAAAACTACTATAGCAGCTTTTCCTTCATTTCAGGCTTGGCGGTTCTGTAGTACCTCAGAATTTTCTGGTTGCCTGAAGGACCCTAGGTGGTCTGTGTTAAACTCTGTTAGAGCATGTTTTCCTATTCACTGTTGCAGCAAAGGAATTGGAAATTACTCTATCCCTGCCAAAAAACCCCGTATTTATTTGCTGCTTTAAAAAAATCTAGTATTTTGATATCTAACTACTTGATTGGTGGGAATATAATAGCATTCGTATTCTTAATGTCATACAATATTACTGTACAACTGTTATTATACAATACTAGTTCAGTTAATGCCAATAAACTCTTGATAATTACTTGCAAAAGCAACTCAAAACCTCATTGCATTTAAAGCAAAATTGAATTTTGCTGCCCTGAAATGTGTGGCCAAGGCACAGTTGTATCTGTTGAGATACATATGTGGCCTTGAGTAACATGTTAGACTTGCAAGTGGCTCCATACAAAAGCCAGAAACTATGAATTCTGGTTTCATCACATCTAAGAGAATTTAATTTTTAAGTATAAATTATTAGTGGAACTCATAATATTTACTTGCACACTGTTTTCCTGTTCCTTATTTTCTCTATTAGTTACCATTTGGTGTATTTCAAAACAAGTCAAAAATGGAATCTGGGAGAGATCTGGGAAGCAGCTGCCTTACTATTGTGGATATAGATAAATCAGTTCCTACTGTCAAGTAATGACTCAAACGACTTGAAAACAAACATCTGGTCTGGATTGCTAAAACTGTGTTGTCTTATGTTGAAAGTCGCATTCAGGCAAATGAGCAAATTCTGTCAGCTAAGGTACTTCTCAGGTTTTGCATTGGTTGTTATAAATTATGAATGTGGAGGGATAATTGGTGCTTAAAACTTCTCTTCCTGGGCACAACATGCTTTCCTAAAACATCCCCTTAACAGAAAATACTTGAAATTATTTTGACCAATCTTCTAAGTAGTGATGGTATTCATATTATAAAGCTATAGCTTAATCTTTCAAATACAGAGAGACTTGGTTGTTCATGTTCTATTACCACCAGCTGTAAAACCATGGTTTTTGTGACTAGTTGGAACATTTATTTATATAAAAATAACTGCTACTGGCTTTCATTTTCTTCAACTGTAGAGTAAAATTGTCTTCCAGAACATCAAAATATTTTGCAAAATATGATTTTTGTTTTTCAGTTAGTCATATGTGGTAGTCACAAAAGCTGTTACAACTAACCCTTTTGTAGGGAAGGAATAAGCCCTTTGTAACATCTGCAGTTTAGTTATTGCCACTGTGTAGCTGTTCCTTTTGGATCCAAATTCTGACTTTGCAGATTTTCGTGTAATGTATTTCAGAGTGACTCTTGGGAACAATCTTGTGGAGCTGCGAAAACTGGATTCTTTCTGGTGGCAGAAACAGGATTCTCTCTAATGAGATTTTCAGAATAATAGCGAAACTGTGTAGGTTCCTCATTATTTGTAACATACATACAAGAATGTAATGGTAAACAGGATGATAGTGCTTATGAACTTTTTATTCTAGACAGTCCATAACTTATGGTTCATGGTAATGAGTTAACTTTTCTTAGATCCATGTGGTTTTTACAGGATTTATGTGTTCTGGAGTGTTTCACTTTCCTTAGCTCTAAGTAGAACCTTTAAGATAAAATTCAGGAAAGAATAAACCAATTCATAAAACATAAAATGTTACCCAAAAAACCAAAAGCATGACTGCTTTATATAGACAATCCTGTAATGTTTTTAGTAACTCCTTTTTAGAGCATGGCTGAAAAGAATGGTTAATAATAGGGCTTCTTTCAATTAAAAACAAAATAACTGTTGACTATTACTGAGCATTGCTGGATGTTACTGTTCTATTAAAAAGTCAGACATTGGTTATCATTACAAGTAATGAACCAGCTGATGATCATCTGTTTTGCTGTAGTTAGGAGCACCTTTTCACGGTGACCTTTTATCTCTCTTTACAGTTGAGAACATTCCCCTGGTGATGGAGTTCCTGCAAAGTGGAGGTCAGTTTTCCAAGAGTAACAAAAAATAGAAATGTGTTTAGACATGTTGCTGCATCTTGTATACTGTGGCTTGGATCAAACCTTGTCTTGGATTCAATGCACCTATTTTCAAGTCAAGGTCAAACCTTGACTTGGATTCAGTACACCTATCTTCAAGTCAGCTGTGCGACTGAGTGTGGCTTGAAGTCTAAAAACATTCTCTGAAATTCCTTATAGTGCCACTTTAAATGTAAGTTTAGGAACTTTAAATGAGAGTGTGTAAAGTTTTCTTTGCAGAGTGTTATTAACTAGAGGGATTCTGGATTAATTTAGCAGCCAGGTCTGTTCTTTCAGCCATAAGCCATGCTGTCAGGGAAACTTAATTACACTTTAAGTGGGATGAAAATGAGTTGTGACACTACATCATTTCACATGAAAGGTTCATTACTTACATTAGCTGCACAATGCTCTCTGCTAAGCATAGGGCTCATTACAATTTTTCTATTTTTTAACATGGCTACATCTTAGTATGGCTTTTACTTTTAATATGTCTTTTCTTACTACATGTCCTTTCTTTAATCGTTTAAGCTTTAAGTTGTTGAGTTTATTAAATGAGTTGAACCTGATTAGCATAGAAGTTACTAAAATAAAGCCAGACTTTATAGGCTTCCAAAACTCTGACTTTGAATTCATTTGTCCTCTTCTGAGTTTTGATGTGTGCAGAGCTGTTGCATGTACTTTGATATGAGACATCTCCCTTAGTAGGGATGTACATTTCTTGCTTCTTTCCCAGAAAAATTAGAAGAAAATAGATGCTGTTATTCCCAGTGATTCACCATGTTCATTGGGTCATGATAAGTAATGATGGTGCTTTTACAGTGGAATGAAATGTACTTATAATGACTCAAAATTAAGGATTTTTGGTTCATTGTTGGTCATTCGCAAGTGAGAACATAATTTATAATGGTGTGTCTTAAACTCCTAGACCAACTCCATAGTTGCTTGCTAGGTTTGTGCCATCAACTAGTTGTGCCTATACTGGTGAAACAGGTCAAAAGGATATTTGTTGGAAGCAGTGTTTATTTGTTTTTTAAGTTTTAATTCACTAAAAGACTTAATTTTCATCTTAGTGCTCCTCTATATAATGTCCTCTTACTTGCTTTAAAAGGGGGAGGGAGGTGTGGGAGAGAATCTTGATTTTCTGGCACAACAGTGAGTGGCCATTTAAGTCCATTAATTACTTTCTTGCAAGAATATCACATCAGTATCGACAATTATCCCTCAGGTTTTATTTTCAACTTGCATAGTGCAACCAATTGATAGCACTTTGAAATAGTGTTGAAGGTGTCCATTCTTAGGAACTCCTGCAAATATATTTGATATGAAAATAAATCTTTGGGCTTATTTTATTATTATTAATTTATTATTATTTTATTACTTTGTTTGCAAGTTCACACTAAACTAGATTCTAGTTAAACCATTTATTGCTGCATAGGTAGGGTCTGGAAGGCAAGACTCTCAGGTACTATCATCACTTTACCGCTAATTTAATAATTGCCAATTAATCTAATAAACCCCATTCCATTTCACTGAATTTAGTGCTCATGAAAAATGCCAACATGATATCCTTGAAAATATCTGGCAATCCAAGGTCAGTGTTTTACTGCACCTGTCTTTTGTATAAAGAGCAGCTTTATCGCCAATTCCCTTGGGTTCCTGAGGAACACGGCATAACCCTGGCTGCAGAGGGTGAAACAATTATTCTGTCTCAGCGCCTACTCAGCCTTTTGTCAAGTGCAGAATTTGAATTCATGGTTTGGTAGTGTCAGTTGTCCTGCTGAAGTCAGTGGGGTCACTATGTGACGGAGTAGGACTATGCCTTGAAATCTATGGGCCTTCCCTAGGTTTTAGTTTCATTATGACTTTGGTAAAAATGATACCTGAAAAAGTTCTAATGAAAAGTTTATTAGGTCAGCAGTCTACCTCTGTCCTGATTTTATGCATCTCTGATGTATGGGTATCAATGGCTCATTAACTGCAAAACTGCAGCTTTAAGAAGGGTATCCAAGTTCATAAACACTGCTTGGCATGCTGCTGTGCACCTAAGCTACAAAATAACTTGCTTTTCCTTAGAGGGACCTTGGGTATCATCAAGCTGTCTCTTAATTTCATATCTTTGGCTTCTATTAGATTAGAACACAGGAAAGTTGAGATCTTATGAGCTTCCCACTAAGTTTGAAACAACGTTTGTGGTAGTTTTGTGAAACTTGTGAGAATGATTACCCAAAATTAATGTGCTACATTCCTTTTCAGTATGAATGCACCTATAACTATTTTCTTGGCTGTAAGTTGGTTCATACATAAGTATCACTGTACCATCAACAAATTTTGATGCTGCCCCTTCTTTGAAAATCACTCTATGAATATACCTTTTGTTTTTTAAAAAAAAAAAAAAGAAAAAAAAGAACACGTTAGAAAATGAAAACAAAACTTTTTTCAGGTATTTACTCTTTTTGATTAGATTATTCCTTCTCATGTCTTATCTTTTTTTAAAGGAAAATTATTTAACTTTCTTTACACCTTGAATTTTCTGAAGGCTATGCGAACAAGCTGACTGTAATTAGATTCTAGAAAAAGTTCACAAACAAAAAAGGCTACATACTATTGTTTAACCCCAGCCAGCAACTAAGCACCACGTAGCCGCTCACTCACTTCCCCCCCACCAGTGGGATGGGGGAGGAAATCAGGAAAAGAAGTAAAACTCCTGGGTTGAGATAAGAACGGTTTAATAGAACAGAAAAGAAGAAACTTATAATGATAATGATAACACTAATAAAATGACAACAGTAATAATAAAAGGATGGGAATGTACAAATGATGCGCAGTGCAATTGCTCACCACCCGCTGATCGACACCCTGTTCGTCCCCCAGTGGCAAATAACTCTCCGCCCCCACTCCCCCCAGTTTATGTGACGTCCCATGGTATGGAATACCCCGTTGGCCAGTTTGGGTCAGCTGCCCTGGC
>JAVJGG010000007.1:15400457-15432340 GCA_035590195.1 Aviceda cuculoides
AATGTGGTAAATGAATAGCTTGTTTTGCTTTGAATAGTAAGGTGTTAAAAATCACAAATATTTACATTTGAATAGAAGCACTAGGGTACTTCAGTGTCTTTACAGCTGTATGGTCTGTAACCAGGAACACAATTTTAAAGTAGCCTTTATAAGTATTATTTTTCTGCCATGAAATTGCACAGAAGGTGGGGAACGTTATAGATTAAAAATAAATTGCAGGAGACAGTTGAGACTAGACATTGCCACCATTATATTGAGTGGTATTTTATGCTAAATTAGTTTAAATGGGACTGTCTGGGGACTCTCATCTCAATAAGATTTAGCCTGAAATAGGAGTTGCACTATGCCCACAGTGGTCACTAATTTAATTTTTTCCTTTGTGGCTTGTCTTGATCAGAATTTTTTCCTGTGTTTTTTGATGTCATGAATTTTCTGCCTAGGTTCAGAGAATATAGGGAATCTGACCCTGTTGCTGTTGTGTGGTGAAATTATAAATTACACCTTGTTGTTTTGTAGTTGCTGTAATCTCATGAAGACTATTTATAAAGCAAGGCTAAGGGAGCATTAAATCCTTTTATCACGAAGCAATACAGTTTCCACTCAACCTCATGTGATGAGGAAGAGGCTTAATTCTGTCTGGTTTAAAGGTGTCAGAAACTGTGATTCATTCTCCACACTGGAGACTTGAACTCTTTCTCCTATCTATATTAGCTGTCACAATAGCAGTGTAAACTATTAAAAAAAAAGTTTACATTTTTGTATTTTAAAAAATGAGACAAGGCTTAGTTGGGAAAACAGACATTGATGACACTACATGGTTAAGTGGAATGTGTAAACTCTGTTAGGGACATGTATGCCTGAAAGCTTGTTACCCTTTAATCAAGATGGCAAAAGCAGCTTGATATACTTACAGTATTTAATTTTCTCTTGCTCTTCAAGACATGGATACTCATCTCATGGTGTGTTTGCTTTGAGTAGTTCATTGCATCTGTGTTGTGGGGCCTCTGCTAATATCATCCCCCTCCTGGATGTGCAAGTAAAAGCATAAGAAAGCATTTAAATCAATGAAGCTAACAAATAAACAGCATGTGGCTGATGCATGACCTGTCAGTTAGAAAATACAGTGTGTAGGTCATATTGATGGCTTCTGGTGAAGAACTGTACTGAATATTGACAGCAGAAGTCTGTATGTGATAAACATCTAATTGGGTTATGTTTACATGGAACTATAGCAAGTTAACAATAGCGAGAAAAATGTGATCCAGCTTTCTGCTATGAAAAAACTATAAAGTACTACAACAGTAATGGAGTTAATAATATGTTCTAGAAACATGTTTTAAAACTTAATTTCAGATGTACAGGCTACATGAGCCTTTTATTTCTGTTCTATATAAGAAAGAAGTTGGTGGGAATAACAGAAAATTATCTCTTCTCAGGAATTCTCAGTGTATTTACTATTTTAATTTTAGTTTCTAGCTTTCCTTGGATTACAGACATTTTTTAATGTAAGTCCTAGGATTTACACAGCATGTAAAAAACAAACAAATAATCCAGAGGAAAACTATCAAAAAAATCCTTATTACTACTGGAGTGATTGAATTTCTTTCAGCAGACACTTAGATCCTTGTCCAAATAATAACCATAAATATGCCATGTTGATGAGGTGCTGATATGCTGTGAATCACCATAGTTTTCCCTTTTGAACAAAATAAATTCATGTTAAATTTTAGTTCTTCAGGAAGGCTAATATAAAAAAAAGAGGGTCTGCGTCATGATGCCTTTTTAAAGGGATTTTCAGGAAATGATCATGTTAGTTCAAGGTCCCAGAGTAGCTGACTATTTCAATTCAGGCTACTGTAGATGAATTTTCCAGGCAGCTGAGTCCTTACTCTGAGTACAATGCTTTTATTTTGGTGTAATTTCTTTAGCAGTTCTGAAGTATTCTGAAATATTGACATACAATGCACTGTTTTCTGGATTGGAGGTCAAATTTTATCAAGCTACATACATTCCACTGAAGTTTTTGTCTTGTGTTCCTCTCAAACTGCTCTCTTCAACTATAAAGAAATATTACATTTACTGTGTACAAATTAATAACTATTTCAAATTCTAATCAGATTGGAAAGCAAGTGAATTCTATCTAAAAGAGAGGAAAAGTAATTGAGCCTTTTGAATTCCGCAAAGTAAGTATAGTTCAGTATTTTTGTAAACACAGCGAACACCTATTCTGTGCATTTTTATGGCTCTGATACGTTTGTAATGATCTTAGTGCAGGAAATCAGTCATATTACTATGCTTTCCACTTTTTCTGGCAAGATCGTTGCCAAGTGATTTTAGAAGAACCCAGTGAACACACACCTCACCTTTAGCAACCTAAGTATTTAAGTAACTGCAAGAATAAAAATAAAAATGGAGCCAGATAACTTACCATGTATACGTAATTTTGAATGATTTTTGGCAAAGCACTTCAGCTATAACATGGAAGGATGTTTGTATGTGTTTGCCTTGTAGCTTGCCATCTACAAATGCTTTGCCTGGCAAAGCATGATTTGAACAGAAGCACTTGCCAGTAGGATGAACTCTGCAAAAGTCTAACAAATTTAAGACCTTGCTTGAATGTCACTAAACATGTTTTGTGGCTTCTGTGATATATACTACCTATGCTAATCTTCTCTACAGAGAAAGAGCGTGGCAATGCCTAACCCAGTGTTACAGACCATTTCTGCCATGGTGTGTGATATGTTCATTTGCCCGTTGTTACAGTTAATCAGGGACCAAAAAGTCTGGAGTGTAGATTCTAGACAATGAAACTGAGCTGCATCCTGTACTATTGAGATAGGAAGATTCATAATAAAAAAGAAAGTCCTAGGAGGGTACAGCCTAGTTTTCACTGAATCTTATTTTTTAATAAAAACTAATTCTAGTAGCATCTCTTTGGTGAGCTTTCCTTCACTGTTGTAAATTACAGCTTCAAGATCTTATATTTTTGGAGATACCATAAAAAAGTATATAGTATGTCTACAAATAGAACATACTGTTAGTCTTAGCAAGTCCTGTATGCCTTTACAAGGATGATAATGAGATAGGTCAGTATTTAATGAGTATTATGTCATAGCCAGTTAGGACACTGGCTTGGCGTAGGTCAAATTCGTTGAGGTAATGAAGGCTGCAGGATTGTGTGAATGGCCCAAAAGGTGGTTAGGCAAACAAGGGACCATTGGAAGTGCATGTAGAAAAGGCAAGTGATATGTTTTGGAAATGGCTTGATGTTCAGTAGAGAGGTAAATAACTGTTACCAGTGTATTATCAACATGGGTGTAGCTTTGGGATTGTGACCAAGTGAACATATATAGTATGCAGTCAAGAGAGTAAAGTACAGTACAGAATTAATACATTGATACAATGTCAGGAAATAGCCAAAGGAAGGTACCAGAGAAGATGAAAGGGATGAAAAGATTTATATACGAGGAAAAAAAAGACTGTTGTATATGACTTATATTAAGTAGATATTACTAATTGTTTAGCATACTAAAAAATTTTGCTCTAGTCTAATGTTAGTCTTAATTTTTGGTCAAATTTTCTATAGTCCATTGTGTACAACTGTGCACTGCGAGAGTTAGCACTTTGTTACAGTTTTTGGAAAAATGAATTCCTTAATGATACCTAATATTCTATCCACTTGAACTCGATCCTCTCATTAATAAAGGAGGAAGAAAGTTACCACTACTACCTTCTCATTCTAGAGGATTTTGAAACTTTTTTTTTTTCACTGCAATTATTGCCTACTTCTAAGGGGCTAGCAGAGTGCCTTGAATGACTTAACACAGTTTAAAAAAAGGAAAATAAAATTCCAACCCTGTAAAATACTTCCATTTAAGAACTCTTTGTTTACTCATTCTTTTCCTGGAATTAGGAGGAATAACAATAACAAAAGACTCCTTTGGAATGAACGTGTGCCATAAATATCTTTTTATGGGGTTTCCTCTGTAATTTAGCATTATGCTAAATAGGCTATTATTTTAAAGCACCATTTTATTTTTCTAACAAGCAGCCTGCAGCTTTTGCATCTGTAAGCCATCGTGACACCCATTCTTGTGAATGGTGCCTGCAAACAGATTTTTGGTGATTTTTTTTTGCTTTTTAAAATGAAACTAAAGCCATGCTTACAATTTGAAATACTGCACCTCAGAGCAGAGGTGGACTTTCAGTGGATTACAGGTTTTTTTAAACTTTCAGTCTTATAACCACAGTGTCCTGGAGATGGCAGCAAAGTACACGCAAGGAAAATAAAATGAACATTAACGCATAAACAAGCAAGAGATTAATGATGCTATGCAGTACTGATGATGACTCTGACTAAATGCATCAGCCTCTTCTAGCTTAAAATGACAGTGCAAGTAAATAGAGGCTTGATGTATTTATCTATTGTTTTTTAATTATATTGAGTTTCATCCAAATGCGCTGAATTCCTCCTTTTACATCTCCATTTTTAGCAGAAGGTGGAAGTTTGCATGTTCTTTCCCTTTCTTTTCCAGTATCATTAGAAGCAACTAAAGCCAAAAGCCCTTTTGATTAAATTTTTTTCAGTTTTGTGTACCAATCCAACACAGTTCAAACCCCTATCTTCGCTAGACTGCC
The DNA here is from genome assembly GCA_035590195.1 of Aviceda cuculoides. NCBI lineage: Eukaryota > Metazoa > Chordata > Aves > Accipitriformes > Accipitridae > Aviceda > Aviceda cuculoides. The sequence goes on from JAVJGG010000007.1 coordinate 15,405,096, forward strand.
TGTATTTTTCAAATAGCTTTTCTTAATCTGGAAATATATGCATTTCAATCCCTCTTGGTTTTCATGTCTTCCGCATTCATAATGGTATGATTAACTGGCAAGGTGATTCATACTCTAATAACAGATTGCAAAGGACACCATATTAGACATCCTAAGAGCCCTTTTTACTCCAAAATATACATACAATAATGCCCCAGAGACATGAGTTATGGCTGCTGTACCTTGAATAACAAGAACAGTGAGTGCTGGCAGAAACATTATTAAAATGAAAGAGAGGAAACTCCTGGCTGCCAAATTGCAACTGTTGGTTTCAATGTTAAACTTGTTTGTCAAAATACTATTGGGTGGAATCAATAAAAGCTGCAGCCAGAATGTTCTACAGGTTAGCAGTCTAATGCAGGAAAGTTCATTTTAGATCAATCTAAATGGGAATTTTTTTGGTAAAGAATATAGTGTAACCTTTTGCAAATGCGTAGCTGGCTTTGTTGGTTAAAAGAGAAGGTCTGGAGCATGGAGCTGTTTATTTGCAGACACAATGTAGGCAGTAATGGAACAATTTCTCTGCTCCTGCTTTACCTGTGTGCCTAACTCCCAGCTTGCATGAAAACTTCAGGGGATCAAAAGCTGTCATGTTCAAGAGAAATTTGATGTTTGGCCTCTGTGAAACGACATGCACACTAAAGCTTTGTGTGAAGTGGTTACTGGGAGAGGGAAAGAGGGATGCATCTGGCTAGCGTGAGAAAACAAGCTTTAAGGTCTTGCTTCCCACCTTTGGCTTCAGTGGCGAGAGCGAAGGGCAGCTGCAGCTATCACCGGCGTGGAAGTAGTGCTAGTGGGGCCGGCACCGGTGTGAGTAACAGAGGAGGGGGCTGTACCCTACAGCTGTGGCATCTTCTGCTGGAGCTTCGGTCAAAACCTGTAGGGAAGCCTGAAAGCAGAGTCCATTCTTGGCTACGTAGGGAAACAGTGTCCTTTTCCTTAACCCTTTAATATATCCAAAGGGAAGACAGGTATTCCTAGCACCTGTTTGAAGAGGAAGGAAGCAGAAAGCCTGACAGCTTTCTAAGATTCGTAGGAATGTGTAAGGGAAAGGCTGAGTGCTTGTAGAAGCTATTGCCAGGCTGTGTTTCTTTTCTACTGAGTTAAAAAACTTGCAGCATGGTTGAATCATCTCTCTATTCTCTTGGCTTCTCACTCTGTGCGGCAGCAAGAGTGATGGTGTATTTCTAGATTGCCCCTTTTGTGGCAGGTACGACTGCAGTAGCATCTGTCTGCTACTCCTTCTTTACCTATGAGTTGTATCTTGTAAGTGGTCCTGTTGGCTATTGTGGGACTACACACAGTACAAAATACTTGATCTGAATACTGATATTACAATCCGCCTCACAGCATGCCAGTTCTTTGAAGGGGAAGGTAATATGCCCACTTCCTGAACTCCCAATGTGTGCCAGTGAAACTGGAATAATCTGCTGCTAGGTTTACTAATGGGCCAAATATTTATAAAAACTGAGTATAATTATTTAATTTGGGCAGGCAAATATAAACTGATATAATGTCTTGCTTTTGTGCATTCCTTTTTCCCTTTGTTAATCAGACAGACCTAGAATTCTTTCCAGCAGTAAGCCATCTCCCTGATCAGTTATCGTCCCCTAAGCCAGGTGTGTCCTGGGTGCATATGGAATGTTTGAGAAATCTTTTCACACTTGAAGAGATCTCTCAGTGACTAGCAAGAATGAAGAGATGAAACGGGCATTTTATTAAAAAGGAGTGTTAAAAATTAAATTCAAAATAAGTGAGCAGTTCTTTATTGCTAGTTTTCTGTAAAGAAAAATAGTGTTGAAGATGATTGAATAATTTTCATTTGAAATGCACCCTATAAATGTTAAAGAACTTAATCCTAAAATCAAGAAGGGGATGCCAATATAGAACTTTTAAATGAACAGATTAAGCCAGGTCTTCCATCCATGACTACAAATAACAATGTCTGACTAGGCCAGTAGCTTCTAAAAGGACCACTGGTACAGTCTTTATTTGATTTATTTTATAAACATGTTGTGGGTCCTGCAAAAAAATACACCACTGCTACCCATGTAAGCTCAGACTTTTTTTTGTTTCGGTGCTCTTATGCTGTTAAATGCTCTCTCTCCTTTGCAGACTTAGTCTTTATGTTTTCTTCCTTTTTAAGAGCTCAGACACTTAACTTGATAACTTGACAAGCATCGGCTCAGCTATAGTAACTGGCTCCCTGCACATTTTCAGTATAGTACGAGTGCAAATTTAAATGTCTTTGATCTAACAGTTTTCATATGTAGCTGGCCAAAATCATGCAGATACACTGTGACTGCTGCTTAGTTGAATAGTAACTCATTAAGCTATGGGAGCATAGCTGTCTGTATGATCTTTGAATTCACGACTGATAGATTTGTATACTTTTTTTTTTTTCCCCACCTCCATATTGGGCCTTCTTTCTGCATTGAGCTGTTCATACTTCTAATTAGGAGTAGCAAATAATAATTGCATATTTATTTAATTCTTTGGGCTTTCTACTCCATTTCCTCTGTACCTGGTTTCCTCGCTGGGAATGATGAATCAGACACTTTGTAGAAAGAATAATTGTTAGAGACTAGCAAGACTGTTAGAGCTGATACAATGAGCTAAGACAATGTTAAGCTGTATTAGTTATGGTCTTCCTAACAATCTGTGTTTTGTATGGGTATTTATTTCCCTTGTGAATGACAATTTAGTGAAGCTAGAATTTAGCAGAAAGTTGAGGAGCAAATAGAATGGGCTATCAATTACGCAGGATGAATGGCAGATTGCTAATAGAGGCTGAAATGAGGATTGCAAATTCTTTGCGATTTATTTGCAGTTTGAAGCATTTATCTTCTGAACTTCAGTCCTTTGACATATGGATACATTTTAAAATAAAATAAAAACCATACTGAGAATATTTTTAGTAATAGAGACCAAAATGAGAGTGGACAATCTTTATACCATTTTTACAAGTTGTTCTCATTACAGTCTTAAGGCTATAATGCTGTCATGATATTCCTTGGATAATGACCTCCTATTGGTGTACTCCAGCTGATGAAACCCATTTGTCTGTTTTTTATAAGACGTACATTCAAATTTTCTCCACTTTTATTAACTCTCTACTGATTGTGGCTGTCATCAGTTTCTGTGAGTGGGAAGAATCTGATCAAATCTGTATTGTTGAGAGGTATATTTTAAGAAGACGTGTTCATATTAAGGTTGTAATACATTACCACTCACAAAACTCAGAGTCCACATCTGGGAAAGGTGGCCTTTAGGTTAAACGTGAAACTGTAGCTTCTGGCAAGAACAGTGGTTGATGGCAGAGCCCTATTCTGGTCTGATGCTTAGCCCAGGTAATTCCCCTGTCTCATGGCTTTCTAGCCTGTTTCAAGATCTAGATTGTGACTACTTAGGTAAATTAGTTAAATGTGAAAAACTTACATGCCATCAATATGCAGATGTTTTGCATTTGTAGTTATTCTTTGTCTCACGCAAAAATGCAACTGCTACGAAGATTGCCAGGAGCTGGATGAAACACATTCATGGATGTAAACCAACTGAAGATGAAACTAAGAATTAAGTAATACTGCTGGGCACAGTAAAGTATTTTGAGACATTTGCAGATTTGGTGTGACCTTGGTAGAAGGTGATAGCTACGGTTAATAAATCTGGGCTATAGCTTGCTGTCATGTAGCAGGAGCTTTCTACCATGCCCTTGGTGGACCACAGCTTGACTTTACTGCTCAGTTTTCTGTTGCTCCTTACCTGGTCTAGACCAGTGCTGTATGTATATTGGTATATCTTCAGTACTTAGGAGGTTCTACCAGTTAAAAAACATTGCAACAGACCTCAGCAATAGAAGCACTGAACTCAGTTCTTTTGTGTCTTCCTGCAGAGTTTTGGAGTTAAGTCTTGTTTCTTATCTTCAGTGGGTTCCATAGCATGAATCCAGGGTAACCGGGTGATTGCTTAAACCTTCGGGATAAAGAACACTGCTGGTATTTATGTAAAGGTAAAGACTGCTTTTAAGGGAGACAATTTCTGCAAGTAGTGGCTGAAGATTGTGGAATGAATTGAATGTGACTTCTGCCTTCCCCCAATGGTAGTCACATTTCTTTGAACTTGCCTTCTTTTTTTTAAAAAAGAGTTCTTGCAGCTCTGTTCCACTGCAAGATCTCTTCTGCCATAAGTTTATAATGTGTTTCTTGTCTAGCCTTCAAAAGAAGGAAAGACAAAATGAACAAATTTATCTCCAATGTAGTCATGCTGTGTAATGTATTAGTAAACAGACTCAGAAATAAGTGTTCAACACACCAGGAATTTTTGTGCATCATTTCTCTTTGTTACTAGTGGCCATTCATGTATCCTCTGCATGAATTCAGTTGTTTTTTTCATTTGTTTAAGATAGAGTTAATGGTAGATTTCAACTTCAAATACTTTAAAATCCACTGAGTTAACTCACATCTCTTAATATTTGAAGCAGAATTCTTTTGTGTTTTCTCCCTTTTGAAACTTCTTAAACCTGCATAAAATCACTTCATTTGCTGGCAACAATAAATCTCAGAATTATCTTAAACATTTCTAGGCGGGAATTTGAGAAGCAACCCATGAAGTTACTTTGTTTCACATTCATCTGCATACTATCAAGACCCTGTGACACTGTTCCCTGCTGATACAAATAGAGAGCTAGTCAGATCAGTGGAATTTCTCTCCTTGATGCTGACATGTAATCTAATATTTCTATTCAACTCTAAGTAAGTTTTATCAACATGAAAAAATGTTTGGTGCAATTTAACTTAAGAAAAACCAAAGACTTCTAGTACCAAGTCAAATACTTTTAAAGGTTTTCCTGTCTCTTCACTCTCATATAAATAAACAATCCATCTATCCTCAAATACAAGTGCCTAGGATCTTCTGTAACATCAATCTCTAGCCATTACTTTTCCTATTAAATTGGTAGATGTTCCAGATCGTTGTCAAAGACATGCTGGCACTGCTTCAAAAATCAGAAATAATGCATCTCTGTTAGCACAAGAAGCAAAAGTGATGTTAATTTGATCCTAAAACCAGTAAGGAGGGCAAAAGGATAAATAATACTATAAAATGTTTATGTGGGCTTTAATAATATTGAAAATGAAATTAACCTAATCAGTGCGCTGAAATGGGATTTGCAAGATTCTTACAGGCTGTATGGTCACCAGTTGCTTCTCTAGGTAATTTACAGGGCTTCCTGCTGTTTGATGAAGCACAGGTGCTAAGGCTGTCATCCAAGGCAATGACTTATTAGCTTTTGTGGTACTATAGACCTCATGTAACCAGCACTAAATCAAGTATACAGAAGTAATGTTTTGCAATGATGACCCATGGAGACCCTTTAGCTTTTCTTGCCCTTTTACCATTGCTGTTGTTTTTTGTCATCTCTCATCATTATTTTGAAATCCATGAGATTCACTTTATGTCTTAATTTCTTAGCAATGAAGCTTGCTTTACTGTAGTTTTATTGCTATTGATTTTCTGTTGATATGTCGCATCACTAAGGAGTCTAAAGTAATATTGAGAAGGTAAGATACCCCAGGGCAAATGAGATCACTGAGAAATTCAGATGGCTGCAGCAAATCTCTTTCCTTGTGCCAGTCTCTGGTAGTCTGTACCATCTTTCTGAGCAGCGCTGGCATGTAGTAAAAATATGGCTCAGCTGTAGTTTGGAACGTATTATTTACAGAGTTTTTCTTCAAGGAAATTCACTCAAATGTTCCATCCTCCAGTTTTCGTGACAGTGACTATCAATCAAAGTCACTGCCTGTTGATTATCTGTGTACCCTTTGAATAGACTAGAGAAATCCTTAATTACTATTAAATGCTTGCCAAGAATGGACATAAGGGGGGGAAAAAATCAGTCAGTCAATGTGCAGGTCTAGAGTAGACACTGAATTATAATGAGAGGGCACTTGAGAAAAGTAAATTAAATAAAATAAAATGATTTAGTTGGAAAAGCAGAGGTAATACACAGGGGGAAAAGAAGATTTGACAGGAGAGCAGAGACTTTATTTTTATGGCCCTGTGTGCAAGCTCCTTTCCATCTTGTGAGCTAATATCCCTGTCTGTAGTTATAATGATTGCATGTTGGGAAGGGAGCCTACTAAAAGAATGGTTTTTGTATTACTTTTTTTTGGGACTTCTTGGTTACGAACAAATGAACACAGTTCTCAGTCTTTATTAGTGTTCTTCACTATATTTTATATATATATATATATATAAGCTCTTCATTAGTGTTCTTTCCTCCTTTGTCTTCTCAGGTTGAAGTAGCTTGGGTCGGTTTTTTGAAAATAAGCTTGTGTAAGTGGGGCCGGACTGTGCCAAAAACTGGATTTAAACCAAAGTCTTCTGTAGCCTGGAAGAGCCCACTAAACTGATGTGCAGTTTTTGTGCGTTGGGTTTTGTTTTGTTTTGTTTGTATATTTTATTTTTTTTAAAAAGAAACTACAGAGATATTCAGAAATAAAGGAAAACAGGTCAAGTCTAATATTTGAGGCTCTCATTTAGATTGACCTTTCTTCTCCAAGGCATGTACTGAGTCAGTGAGCCACTAGCACAGTTTCAGATAAGGTGTGACCCAAGGATCAAATGAATAGATTCTGCTGATCTATTCTGTCCCCAGTTGTGGGGTCAGATCGGGTGACTTTGCCCCGTCCTCCCAGCTGGGAGCTCTTGGAGCCATGCTGCAGAGATACACAGAGTTGTTCAAGAGAGGCTCAGGTGAGCTAGCGGCCCCTGTTGGGTAAGTGCTGATACCAGGTTATATGTTAATGTCATCTTGCTTTACAACTCAAATAGCTTTGCCGCAGCTTTTATTCAATAAATTGGTTGCTACAACACATCCCTACTCTGTAACAGAGCTGGATTTTAGTCTCCTGCTTGAGAGAAGTTGATTTCCATCCTTTACCTCCTTTGCTACCACGAGGAAAGCATATGAGATAGATAGAGAGGGATTTTGGGTGTGTGCGACATGTCAGCCACAGTTGCATTTCACGTGCAGGTATTAGGATTTTTTTACATCTGTTTTCTTTGTATTTTATGTGTCTGTAAACGTGACTTTTAACTCAGACTGGATGGATAGATGCTCAAAAGAAATGGAGAAACAAACACTAAATGAAGTTATAGGAAAAAGGCAAACATGCACAACAAGATGTTTATTGAAAACAAAAACATATCATCTCCCCATTCATAGAGTGCTGCTGAGGTATGAACACTTATGAGTTATAAATAGGAGGTTGCTACTGAGTGCTACAAGGAACTAAGTTATACTTCGTGGTCAGAAAGAGACATCAAATGTAATGAGAGCCAACTGAAAGGTATTTGAGACTTTGCTCTTTTGCTGTTTGGAGTGAAACCAGATTTTGAGTTGTAAAAGAAGTCCATGAGCATAAGTCACTGAAACGAGAGGGTGATAAAAGACCTTTTGCTTTCTTTTTTCTAGGATAAATTACACTCAAATGTACAAGAATGTTCTTTTCTAGTTTGAGAGTAAGTGGGCTTGTATAATAAACATTTCTGTAACATTCAGCTACTTTAGCCCAGACAGCTCAATTAGGGCTGTGCAGTAAAATACAACTTCTGTGCACTTTGTGAGCACTTAATGTGACTGAAAGCCTGTTAGCAAGACATCTCATACAAAATAGGTCCTGTCAAGTGTTTAAGGAAATTGAATTGGCATATATTTAACTCATAGATCTGAAAAGCAAGAGATTTCTGGATGCTAAGTAATTTAACTATATTGTCATATTTGACTTCTCCCGTTAGAGTCTCCTTTATTCATTATTTTTAATACATTAAGAGCTGTGAAAAAGGGGATGGAATTTACTCACACAAGCTGACAAAAGCAGAAAATATAAAATTAAGCTTGACAACGTTTTCCTCATTTCATAGTTATCCATAAAATCCAGTCTCCTCAGATAAGTGATGGGCTAATGTTTTTCAGCCATGTGTTCTTTGAAAAAGAAAAGAACACATTTTCCTTCCTAAGGCTTTTTGAGTGTTCTGATAACACAGAAAAAAATATTTTGTTACATTTATATAGCATTTTATCTATACCAGAATTTAATTATCTGTAGCATAGTTTTAATTAGTCATAACATATTCTTTGTTCTTCTCTGAAACACTGTTGCTGTTGTCCTACAATTAGGCCAGGAATTACTGATTGGCTGTAGCCACTACTCCATGAATGCTGATTCTGATTTGCTTTTACTAAGTTGTGTGTTACTTTGGACAAAGACAGTCTCCAAGAGGACTTTCTCATCTTTAGCCATCTGAAAAAGCAGGTATCTCATTTATTCAGTGGTGAACAGATAGGTGTCAGCAATTCTGTATCATAACATTTGTTTTGGGATGGGATAAATTCCACTCTGGAGATGCCTGTTTCTTGCTGTTGACTCTAAGGAGAGCCTAGAGGGCTTGCTTAGCCTATCGGTATAGCTTCAGGTAGTCAAAGTAAGAAAATCAGACCTCTCTGTTTACTTTTCATCATGAAAAACTTGAGGTTTGGTACGGAAAAATAAGGCTAATGCTGAAGAGCTGCTTTCAGGCCTAACTAAGGATTTGGCCCTTTATAGAGTAAGTATTTCAAAATAAGTGTCAGAATCTTTAAAAGAAAATAAATTATATCATACTACCTATCCTAGGAACAGCACACTACCTAATTCAGTTATTTTGCCTGGTGAAGATGGAGATGAGATTCATAAATTGGTACCAATTGCATGCCTGCTAGGTGGGAGCTGGCAAATGAGGTGACTTTCTATCTTGTAAATTATACCTAGTTGTGTTAAATACACATTTAATTCTAAAGAAAGGCGTGGGCAGGCAGGCTATTGTTACTACTTTAGACAAGACTTATTCCAAATGTTTTGAATGATCAAAATTGAAGTGACATTCTGGGTCATCCTTATCACCGTGTATAACTGATGATTTACTCTCAAGAGACTACATAGTTAAAGAGATATCCGTTAACTGTCTTCTACTCAGACAGGATGGATTTTACACCAGTGATAATAAACAGTAAGAGGACTCATTTTTGTTATGGATCAAATAACCATCTGCAGGCAGCCAGTGTTACTTTTATAATTGCCATTGTAGCATAAATGTGTTAGGAACTGTATATAATGTGAGATAGATGCTCAGCAAGTGCTGATGATAGTTCATGCTGATATAGCTTGAGGATGCCAGATCCATCTTGACATAGTGAGAAATTGCTATTCGCTTTAGGGCAGAGAGCAGATAGGAAAATCAAAGTTTGAGATGCTATTTTAAAACAGTAGCACTTCCAAATGTATTTGCAATTTACATTTTCTAATTCACAAACAATAGGAATACAGGGATATTTTGGCAAATATTATTTTTTAAAAGGAAGATCAAGTGATTATGAAGGCACTTTTAATTTTCTTCTTTTATTGCTCAGCAGGGAAATCATCAACACTTCTGAGTGAAAGTAAATATTGAAATGCTGCAATTTTCTTTTGAAGAACCAGTCAAATATTTACTGTTGTATATAGTGCCCTGTTTTTCATTACTTGCCAGAATCCCTCATTTATTGAATGCTTCAATTATACATTGAGGAAGGTGATTTTGTGTTATGGTAAGCAGTTTAAACATTGTACTGTTGAAAATAGTAGTTGAAGGCTAATAGAAATGGATTTAAAAATGGATCAAATAGGCTAGCCTGCTGTCTGCTAGTGGTGCTCTGAGTCACAAATGCTGCTGTTTTGCTAATGAAGCTTGGCTGACTTATAATAATCATTCTGTTTCCTTACAAGGGAGTAGACACACCACCATTTTTTCTTCGTAATGAGTTCACTTTACTATGAACATCAAGTGGCATTATAACCTGTAATGATTTTATTACAATTAACTACATTAGATCTTGTTCAGCATGTTCCTGAAGAAACGCTTGGGCAAGTCATTACTATTTTTACATGCAAGTCCTACATGCAAAGGTTTTAAGGCAAGAATAAAGGGCCATTTTATTGTTGGGCATTTAAACCCAGATGTAGGTTTTGAAATGAAGTTAGGAAAGATTGTATAACATGGGCACTGTTTTGAAGAGCTCTAGAAAGGATATGTGAGCTCTAAATGAGGTTAGGATGGACACTTGTTGGCTGTTGTACAGTCTGTAGCTCTGTTACATGCAAATGATGTTGATCAACTGGGTGAGGTCCTTACATTTGGTCCCTTAATTCTGTTCAGTGTTTGATTCCGAGAGAGAAACGTGTGCACCTGTCTTATTTTTATCTAGTGTAACAGTATTTGATAGTCAGAAACAGCTTAGATCTTCAAATCACGTAACTTTTAGCACTACGCTGACATGCCTAAACTGAGAAGTTTGTTGTCTCATGCTCCCTCTGTAGTCACTTAAAGGAGGTAAGCACACTCCAAAAGCCATTCATTCCTTTGAAAATCTGAACTGCTTTCTGAAAGTGTCTGTCTCTAATGGTTATAGATGGAGCTTATGGTTATTGCACACCTACCTTTGGTATCTTGGTTAAGTGTGATGAATCCGAACCTCAGCGCTGTAGGATTCACACTGAATGAGAGTCCCTTCTCTAAATGTAATCTGAAAATCAATGGAAATCCATAGTATTTACCAGAGCTTGATGGAGATGCTAGGAGATTTTTCAGAGTAGCTTTGAGGTGTGGTTTAATTTTGCAGTAAATCTAGTAAAGATTGTATACCAATCCAGTGAAGATTCTGCACCCTAAAGGCATTTGCAGGAAACCATTATGGATCTTGTAGCTGAAACTGCGTACGTGCCTACCACTGAGAGTAAAATACTGATTTAGATAGGTATGACATTTATTTTGTGCAGAGACAGATAATAGGATAAGAGGGAAGGCTGAATGTCTTGCTTTTTACACTAGCTGAGACCATGGATGTCCTGATGCATCCAAGTTACCACAACGTAGCTATAGCCACAATGATCAAAAAGATCTTAAGTGATGCTGAGGAAGATATTAAAGAAATTGGCTTCAAAGATTCTCAGAGCATGATGAAGGCAGTGCCATGATTTTATTTATATATTTGTAAATTTAAATTAATGTACGGTTCACTGAAAGCGGAAGAGTCCTCTAATTTGTCAACTAAGACTCAGAGTGAGGAGCCTAAGATACCAGGCTACTAGACGAAAGAAACAATGAAATAAAGTTTCACAAGAATAGAAGCAAATAATAATCTGGAACTAGAAAGGTGGGGAATTCTTTGAGAAGAAAAATAAAGCACCAAGACTTGTATAGTTGCATCTCTTTGCAAGTGCAACGACATGCCTCTTAAAGGTAGAGTTGGGTCCATTATTAGTGGAGTGAGACAAATATTCTGTATGATGCAGATGTCCCTTATCAGTGCTTACAGTGTGTTTCTTAAGGTATTCTAAATGTTTAACAAAGCTCAAGCTGCAATAACGCTTAAAACCAAAGCAACAAGAATTGTGACTCCCTAACAACGTTCCCTGTTGACGCTGCAAATTTCTTGGCCGGAAGCTGATGGAGAATTAAAGCTACTTTAGAAATAGCACTGACTGCCCTCACTTGCTCTCCTCCACAGGAAAACCGTGCCAGTGCTGGCTGAGGGATAAGGGAGAGCAGTAGGACACCGACGTGCTTCTGTGCCAACTCCTTTGTGCCACTGGGGCAGAGGTTCCTGTTCATAATTTAAGCCCCTGCTAAGGGGGCTGGTACAGTATAAACATTTCTGTGTTTTTTACAAAGCCTAGTTAAAATGAGTTTGCGTATAACTGATTCCTCTGAAGTTTTTCAAAAGGTAGTATTTAAGTAAAGGTGCTCATTTTGTGAAAACAAATAGAACAGCCACAGAGGGAGGGTTTTCTGTAAATATATATGAAGACGATGCCACTTTATAAACAGTAATACTAGATAATTGATAATTTTATACATAATCAGTGTTGTCATCGAACTAAACAAAGCCCTTCAGAAATTAGACATGAGCAATTGCTTCATCATAGCAGGAAATCGAATAGGAAGGGTTCAGGTTCAGCCCCTAAAGGGTAACCTAAGAGTTGAGTTGCTGAAGTATGATTGGTAGACCAGGTTGTTATTTTAAAGAGAGAGTTCAGTCTATTAGGCCACATATGTAGATGCATTCCAAACCCAACCATTCAGGTGGAGCTGTCCCCCTCAGAAGCGAAGGGTGTGAGTGTGCAAAAAAAATTAGCTTTGAAAGCAAACTGCTCTGTTTAAATTAACATTCTTTCCTTAAATGTAATATACATACTTTACAAACATCTGAAATTCCTAGTATTTTAAAGCTCTTACAATGCCCTTATGAAGTGATATTAATGAGAAATCTTAGTAAGATTCAAAAGCATCTTCTAGAATTCAGATGTAAAAATGTCTTGTGTGCCAGGCGCCTCCAGGATTTGTTGCATTTGTCTTTAGGAAGACTGCTGGTGTGTGTAAGTGGATCCATTTCCAGGGCAATAGTATCATAGAACCTAGGTTGGAAGGGACCTCAAACAAGATCCGGCTAAAGCAGGTTGTTCCAGTCCAACTTGAATATATATATATATTTGAAGCAGACAAAAAAATTTAGACATATTGGAAAAAGACCTCACCATTCCTTAGTGAGACCTGAGTTCAAGGTACTGTTTTTCTAACTGCAGTTGCCATCAGAAACTCTGATCTTTAGAAAACCTGATTCTTTGCCCTTCTTAAAGGATATCATTACAGTGGCAGAGAAAATAAAAACCTGCTGCTCAGTGTCTGCTTGGACACCATCTATCTCAGGCAATACTTGAGCACGTACACAACTCCACCTGCGTAAAGAGCCCTACTCACTTAGTATGGGATACATGTACCCACAAATTCGCACATAAATGGGGTTATATCAAGGTATAAACCAGAAAAAGCTTCCTCTGTTCATCTGAGATATCTCCTAACATAAACTTTTGATTAGACAGTGTATACGTTATATTACAGATAAAAGTTTCTAGTGGAGTTTTTCCTCAGTAACTGTATTTATACAAACCTACAGATTATTGATGCGTTGCATGGGCACAGGAAGAGCTGGCACTGTTATGGGTGACTTTTTGTGCAAGAAAGAGCTAGAATTTTAAAAACATCATTTTAAAGCATAGCTTGAGCTAATATTTTCTGGTTTGTACATACACAAAATAATCCTACAGAAATGTGAAATTTATTTTTTATAACCGTCATCCTTAACTAGTGCACAATTACCTTAATGTTTATTTCTATCAGCAACCTTATTAATTCCCATACTACTTCTGGACCATGCTTGCACTACAGAAATAATTTTAATTGAACATTTATTAAAATAAATGCTTTGTCAGGATATACCCACTCCATCTGGCTGCACTGGACAGGCATTATTTCCTGGATGTGTCTGCTTTATACAACGTCTTCTCCCACAGCTCTCACTGACTACCAGAGATCATGATTAGATTGTTGTGGATTTTGCTCAGCAGCGTTTTCTGCCACAGCCCTTTTTGTCTCGCGGACATTAGCTTACATGCATGCTCTCTGCAGGACTCTTCCTCTTCTGCTGCACAGAATGGGGTTTATTCTGGAAGAACATCGTTAGCCCACCAATCTGACAAAAGGCAGAGATCTTCTATAAATAACCTGCCCTGCAAGGCTGGATTGGCTGTATCTTTTTTTTTTTTTTATTTTTTTTGTGTATGTGCATGCTCACAATTATGGGGATAAGAGTTTTGATAAGAAAAAAATACGAATTGGGTTCTCAGTGTTAAATTTCAGCCCTTGAAAATAAATGAAGACAAGCTTTTCCCTTTCTCCCTCCCCACAGCAATCACCTGCTGACAAACAGATTCTAGGCACTAGAAAGTCCTTTTTTAGCACACTTGCTCACCTAGCAGCCAAACATTATTTTTATTGCTGGCATCACAAACAAACACAAAACAAATAGGAGACACGCAGAATTCAAAAAACAGCAGTTAAATTGTGCAGTTAATCCTCTATTCACTGTCGTATCAAAGCACTTTTTTGTTACTTTTGCTGTGATTCATCTTAATGAAAGCCACTATTTTTGCAGCATATCTTGTTCAACCCAAACCCGGTACACATGCTTCCCTCTTCGGCCAGACCACGGGAGGTTTAAAGCTCTTACTTCTCACAATAGGGGAAGTGGTGTTTCTCAAAACTTCAGAAGGTAGCTTAATATTTACCAAACTGCTTGGGTTTTATTTATTTATCATCAAAAGCCTGTATGGTCTCTATAATAGTAACTGCAAACACTGCATCACCCCCAAGTTTTAAAAATTCTTTTCTGTGCTCCAGTCATTTTTCACTTTTTCTTTGACAGCCCTGAGCACATACTTTGTTAGTATTTTTGGGGGGAGGTTCTGATGTTTTTTAGCACTTCTGCTCTGTGTAAAAGTGCCTTGAGACAACCAAGAGCTCCCTGCAGGGTTGCGTGGTGCCTACAGATGCTTGTGCAAGGATCACGCAACATTTTGTATTTTCAGCAGCGCTGCGGGTGGTGGGCATTGCACGAGATGGGGGCTTTCCTCTTCCCAAGGATGGCACATGTTCTCTCGCAGGAATATGATACCTCAACAATTTCCAGAGGCCTCTCACATCAAGAAACTGAAGTGCTTGTGGCCTTCATTAGGATATTCGAAGCAGGTCCACCACAGGGAATTGAGCAACCAGATCATTTTCTCATGTTGTTTTCTGGTTTTAGGGTTGCTTGTATTGATATGACCCTTACGTAAGTGTGAAGAAATATCTAGTATCAAAAGGATATTTTGAGTCAGCTCAACAGCACTAAGCTGACTATCAAGTCCCAGATACTTCTCAGTATCCATGGCATCATGGAACTGCTTTGAAACAAACATATATAAAATATTGGGGATTCCAGATAAGGGTAAAGAATAAATAAAGATTGTACTTTTTTTTCCCTTCAGAAGTACCCTGACTTGCTAAGAAGCACTGAGTGTGCTCTGCAGAGAGGGTAACTCTGCGCTTTCCTTTCTTAAGGCTAAACCAGCAAAATTTTAGAAAGTTTTGGTTCAGGACATATCTAATCCCCTCACCTTTGCTTTAGCTTCTATTTCCACAGACTTAGTCAGACCTTTTCTCAATAGATAGATGTGTCTTCAATAATGAACATAAACACAATGGCGGTCTGTAGATGAGGCTGCATTTCTTTGCAGGTGGAAAACCATAAAGTCATATTTATTGGAAGTTTCAACCATGGCCAACTGATACCAGCACATACGGCACAGTGTAATGACACGACATCTCTGAAGACTGAAGAAGCTTTCACGGGCTTTTAAACCTTTGCAGATGATTGGGCTGTTGCAGGTCCAAAAGCAGAAATAAAAACTGAGTAGCAGAGCACCTGATCTAAACCCCAGAGGTCACAATCCCCAGTGGACGCTTCCCATTCCTTTCAAACACTTAGCTCAAACCCAAAGGGAAGGATGTGCAGAAGATGACTCCGATAAAGGAAATGTTGCGATGATGGGTGGAGGAAGATGTGAAATTAGTCTCACAAAAAAACCGATCGTGGTGAATACCTTGCACAGACATCATCCTAATCCAGGGATTCAACAGGAACCACAATTAACTTCCAGGAACTTGGAATTAAGATCAAAATGTAAGTGTTGAGTAGTTTGATATTCCAGGATAACATATATATATCCCTAATAACAGACCTCTGAGCATATTGGTTATACATCATTTTGCAGAGCATTTGAGATGCAATATTTCTACAAGGATTTAATTTGAAAATGATGCAATAATCTTAATTTAACAGAATGTCTTCATTCATGGATGGTGCGTGGTGTTGAATCAGCAGTCAATGTATTTGGTTTATTGACATCTGTTGTCGGGCAGTGAAGCCTATGACTCACAGACACTTAGCACACACTATATTGTTTCTTCTTCTGAAAGCTTTTCTGCAAAATATGGTTAGAGTTGCTTCCCGTCCAAGGAGGTGATGAATTCACTGTAAAAACTTGACATTAATTAGTTTTCTGACTGTGATAGCAATAATGAAGCCTAGTTTTTCTCAAAGAAGTGTAGATAAACATGATTGTATAATTACATTTTCCTTAATAACTGATTGATATATTTGCTGGTTATCAAGTTACAAAAATGAGTTTTGAGGGAAGATGCCCATAAGCCAGGTTAAGATCCAGATGAGGATGATTTTCGAGCTCAAGGATGTTCAGATCCATGACTGGGCCCAGAGCCATTGCTGGTTTTGGTTCACAAGGTGTGTAGGATCCATGTCCTCATCCAGCTTCTCCACAGAGGAATGGGGTAGAACAAGGGGGGCCCAGAGCCTGACCCCAACCATGTCCCAGTCTTTCCCAGCTCCATGGGGCCGTACCAGCCTGACCATTGGATGGGTCCTGGGACCCTCTTCTGAAAGGTGCCCCCACGGTGTACAAGGGACCCACCTTGAGTTTTGCTGCCTTGCTCGTCAGTGGCAGCAGATCGGTGGAGATTGGTCCAGGAGCCTCTGAGGCACAGGCAGGTAATCCACTGCCAAATGCTTTGGCTTCAGCACTAAATGCTGAAGCCAAAGCCAGTTTGGCAATATCTGTTGCAGAGTACAACAAAACAAAGGGGTTTTATGCTTGACTATGTAATACAAAAGTAAAGTTGGGCAAAAATTATACGCAATTTCAGCCTGTATATGGCAAACACCTCAAATCACAAAATCTGCTGGTTTGTTTTATGAACAGAAAAGACTTCCTGCTTAAAAGGTTAGACAGAAATTTAAAAGGTAACTTGCAATGAAATTCAAATTGGGAAAAAAAAAAAAAAAGAATCCAAGAGGCATCCCCGAGGAGAGAAGGGAGCACAGCAACGTGACCATTGGGTACTTATGTGTCAAGAACAGATGATCTGCCCATCATAATTAGAGAGAGAGACTTAAAAAAAATCTCAAGGAACCAAGAGGTGCCAGGAAAACTTCAGTGGAGTGGTAGCTTTTCGCTCAGACAATGGGAAACAAGGAGAAGAGGAGTCAGTAAGAGGTGGTTCACAGCAGGGACAGCTATCCTGAGCTGACAAAACTTCCCAGGCTCCGCACTCAACCTGTGATTGATCGCACAGACACACAAAGCACCGGCTGCAACCAGGAGCCATCCTCCTAATGCATGTCACAAACTTCATAATTCCACTTGGAATGAGACAACAGCAAGTTAAATTCCTGGATCACTGTCACCGTGTCACTTACAGAAGAAGTTGCACCGGGGAACAGTTGGCTATTGGAGTAATTTGAATGGAAATGTCAGTTTTCACAACCTATGATTTGAGGTAAGTGCCCTGTTATTATACAGCAGCTCTGTCAAGCAGTCGGGGCTGAGTGCACGCCGAGACCCCCTCCCAGCAAACACATCCTCGCCCCCGCTCCCGCCCCAGCCTCCTCTTGCAACCCACCGCCGCCAAAAAACTAACATTTCCTTCTCTGCAACACCCTTTGCTCACATGGACAAACATTCTCCGCGTCTTCCCGTGTCCTGGACTGATTTTAATTCTAATTTTGTATTCTGTTCAAAGGTATATGCTTCAAAACTGTACAGAAACAGTGAGTTGTTTCTGAATAAATCGATTAATCGAGATTCGCATTGACCCCTGGGCAGGTTTCGTCTGAGTAAGGACTTCAGAATACGGTCAATATGTCTTACCGCTAAATACTTGCAGAAGTTGCTACATAAGGTTGTACACATCTTATACACATCTGTGACAGATTCTGTCGATTCCCTGCGCTGTATGGGAAAAAAATACTTGCTGTGCAGAAGTGACATGGTTTTGTCTAGTACCTGCCCTTCAGTAACACCTTTATATATGTTATATATATCTTTATGCAGATATTTTGGGATCTGAAAGGCAATGCATCCAGTGCACAACTTGTGCACTGATTTTGCCTGGATTGATACAGAAGGAAATAGAGTTAAATCAGCATAGCTATCAAGTCGAGGAGCTCTCAAATGTTTAACTTCAATCAGTTAAACATAAATTCAAACCACACTGATTTAGAAGCATCCAAACACAGTATCCCTCCAATTTAACTAAATCACAGCCTTCATGAAGCCAGAATAAATGCATGTGCAGACCTGACCTAAAAGAGATAGAAAATAAAAGCAGCAAACACTGGCTATGAGTAATCCAGCTCGCAGAAGGATGGAAAAAAAGAGGGGAACTGGACAGAAGTCAAAAGTTGTCACAAGATGTGAAGGGCATTGCTGGCACCCCTATTCGAGCCAGCCTGCAGAATAACCACCGCTCGGTGCGGGCTGAGACCAGCACCTTTCCGAACCAGCAGTGCCGATGTGCTATTACGTTATCTGCACCCAACAGCCAGCCTGTACAGGGGAAGATTGCACAGCCAGATCCCACACAGGTAAAATAGTCCTACATCTCCAATTTGAAAAAAGGAGAAATAATCGACCTGAAGGATCTTCTCTTACCTCCGGATGAGCTTACTGAGCTCTGGGAGCTGTGCTTGGTTGAGCTCTGGTACTGGGAAGCAGCAATGGGGTAAGTGGCTTTTGTGGGTTTCTCCTCCTTGGACAAGCAGGTTGCTCTATTTTACAGGAAATAAAAAATCTTGTTGTTCAAAAGAAAAGATGTGACAGCAGGATATTTGGACTTTGCTATCCTCCATATGCAGGGGATGATAAAGAAACTATTACACTGTTTATACATTGCCCATGGTGCCACCGATGTTGGGGTATCTCCAGGCACAGTGAAGCACAATTACTACTATTATTTTTACTTTGAAAGGAGTGGCTTACTGAGTCAGTAAATATAGGGTTTTTTTTTCTTTTATGCTAAACATAAATACGGTGGGAGAAAAATGCTTCTACAAAATGTGAAGCGAAAGAAATGGAAAACAAGTCAAATTTAGATTTTGCCTGCAGGACAATTGACAAACCAAGAAGCTTTCCTGGCTTCAAAACAGCTACTTAGATCACAGGTGGTTGTATTCTTAAAGGGTAAAAAGCAAAGCTATCTCTTTTTACGGTATCCTTTTCAGGCATCCTACTCTGTTGCAGCCACCAGGCTTTTATGTGTGCCCAGGCAGAAGAGGCTGGATCCTGTTGCAACACTCTGTTGGACTATAAACCAATGATATTTGCTTTACCTGTGCACTATCTTCCATGGAACAAAACAACATTTACATCTGGGATCAATTTGCTTGAAATTAAAGTGCAGCTGCTATATCTCTTCTGCATCAAAAGTATAGTGTTAAGGCTATAACATACAGACAGTTACACATTACTTTGCATTGTAATATTTAGATTTGTGTCATTTTCCATCTGAAGTAAAAAGCGTCTTTAAATAAATGAGTGATCTTATACTACATATTTTATGGGCTGTGTACTCAGCAAGATATATCTACATTTGCAATGTGCATATACTCATCTCCAACTTCAAACTACGTATTTAGACCTTGAATTTTAATGCTTAAACGAAAATGCAGGGTAGGAATAATTTGGACTGTATGCTCAGAAAAGTTCCGCTGTGTTTGTACAGGAGGGCGAGACGAGTTTTGTGGTATTCTCGGGTAAAATACGAGCTTTTCCAGTTCGTTACTGCAGATGCTTTCCCCCTCCCCTGTGCTCTCTCTCAATAGCCCCCCCTTTAAAGCCGTGATGCACAAGCCTTTTGACAGGGAGGGTGACACCAGCAGCTCACCAGCAGCCAGAGGGCTGAGCGCAATTACCATCTGCATTTACATAAGCACACGTATGATCCTTACAAAGAGAGGAATGCACAGGGCTTTTATTATTTACACGCAAGCCGCTGCAAACGCATCCAAAGAGAGACCACGAGTTTGGTACCTGTGAAAACGTGACCGCAGCTGCAGAGTGATTGCTGACGCCGTGCCGGGTGGGACCCAGCTCCGGCGCCTGTCCCTGGCCTTACCTCCTGCTCCTTGCCTCTCCTGCATGTGTGCCACCCGGGACCCGCGCCCACCCACCCACCGCGCAGCACCGTCCACCATCTCAACACACGACTTGGCCGGAGACGGCAGTATCTACCTCCTTATCACCCGAAATGGAGTCCTCCAGCTGTGGGTCGTGGGTTTGGCTCATACCACCTTGCCATGGACGGGAACCACTATCACTTGGTCATCTGGAGCAGTGGTTTGTGCCACGTTTGGCTCGTTTCCATCAGAAGCTGACATCAAGACGTGAGCCTCCACCTCCGGCCGCGTCCTGCCGTGCCGCTGGTGCCTTTGGACCTCCAGCGACGGGTAAGGAACTTGCACGGGGTCCATAAGGATGTTCACCCCGGGGATGGAGCCTACTGGTGAATGCAGAGATAGGACATTTCCTATTACTTTAGGTATTACTTATCCCCACAGAAAGGCCCACGTTTGCAAGCATTACATGGCAAAAGGCAGCCAGCAACGCGCAACTACAGCGCACCATTTTCTCAAGCCTGGGGACAATTTGGCTCTGAGGTTTCCAACCAGTTTTACCCAGCGCTGCTGCCTCTTAGCATGTTAGGCTCTATATTTTAATTCCTCCCCAGATCACCAAATTCGATTGATTGCTGACAACCAAATACTGTAGTTGGTAGAAGTATGTAGGAAATGTAATGCGCTCCAACCGGAGTGCTTAACAGGCTGCTTACTGAACGTCCATAAATAAGCAATCATTTGAAAAACTTTTGCTGCTCTCCAAGAGTTTTGGGTGCTCTTCCCCAGGGTTCTGCTGTACCCCCAAATCCTAGGCAAATGGCAAGAGCCATTCAAAAATAGTAAAATTTCCTTCTGAAACCAATGCTATTAACCTGCTTTTGCTTTCCAAAAGAAAAAAAATAAGCTACGTGACATTGGAATGAGGACTGCAATCTGAATTTTCATAGTTTCCACCCATAGTTCCCAAACAGAATTTTCCCAGTTTTCCAGAGAAAACGGTCTCTATGGTTTAAAAAGCATATCTAACTCCACAATTCTCATATTGTTTTACTGCCAATGGCAAGAAACAAACTAAGAGAAAGCCCAAGAAAACAACTGTCCAGGATTAACAGCTACCGAGCACAGAGCAGGGCAATTTAATGAAATCAAGATCAATGGTTATGTAGGTCATTTCAAACACGGAGTATCCCACCTCAAAGCATAGAACATTGGTTGAAACAAAAAACGGAAGTGCAACATTTTCAAGCCATCATTTCCTCCCAGCAGCTGCAATGTTTTGTGTTTTGGTGAAGATGAATCAGAATTTTTTTCTGCAACAGTCATACATAAGCTGCAGCCTCCGTTGCGCACTGCTCAAACCAGCTGCACAGAAACCCCAGCAGATAAAACGCTGTAGGACCTCAACATCTTCTGCTCTGGTTCTGGCAAAAAAAAGAACTTTTCCAGTGCAATCCTGCAGTGGTTGACATAAGGACGTAAGACTGTGAAAGAGAGGATGCTGCTCATCTAAAACAGTCAGATTATGTACCTGGACTTTATCCACTGCCTGGAGAAGAGAGACAACCAATTAGTCCAACACAGCTTCTTTACCATACCCAGGTTGGAAAACAGATTGAAGGGGTCAAAAAATTCAGGAGGCTCCACATGATCTGACATTTGCCTTGTCACAATTTTCTTGACAACCAGAAGGTTGGAGACAGTTTGCTGGTCATCAGGAGCGGCAGTATGGGAAGAGTGATTACCGAGCTGGGGACAAGAAACCGGTCAATTAACGGTCTGCTCATTCTCAAAACAGCGATTTCTTCAATAACTCAGGATGGCTTTAGTCTGCTCATTTTAGAGGACAAACGTGCTGTAAAATAGTTGCTGGAGTGTACAAACATTTCTTTAGTTTGCAGCCTCCCGGTGTTGCTTCTGCAGCTACAGAGGTGATCTCCAATTCAAGTGACACTCGGAGGTTCAAACTTCATTCCAGTGCCATCCTTTTTGCACTTGATCGCATTTGCACAATAACCTCTGCTGCAAAATGCATCGGTGGTGGTTGAAGCCACTTTTATGAACAATACACCGGTTTCATTTCAATTTTTGCTTTTACTTCCTGGTTTGATTTTGGCCACATTAAATATACCTTTCCGCAGAATTAATTCTTTGTATGGGAGGTTTCTCAGCCTGTGGTACGGGAGCGGACACTCACCTTCCATTATTTGTACGGTGAGGTCTGTACCCACTCTGGCTGCTACCTCAGTATTACCACTGCGCAACCACGCACCGACTCCTTTGTCTTCAGCTATCCTGTGTGTCTGTCAAATTTTTTTGGTGTCTGACGTCTACTGCAAGGATGAATCTATGCAATATACTGATGTAATTTTATAGATAAAAATCAGAATAGTTTTATAGTCGACCCCCCTATTCTGCGACGTAATCCCGTTCCTTACTGCCACCCATCCATCACAGCCACTGCAAGGGTCCGGGGTTCATCCTCCTCGCTTGCCTGGCCCTACTGCCAGAGCCAGAGAGAAAATAACAAGGCCAACAGCCCCAAGAACAGGACTTGCGTATCCTATCAAAAAGAGGACATTTTGATAGGTAGAGGTTGAGATCCTCTCTATCAACCTACATCTGCTGGTCCTGCTCCAAACCGCAGGTATGGTGCTGTTGTGCCTTGTGCCTCCTGAAGTGGTTGTATCTCCGCTTTGCTAACGGTGGTTAATCTTCCGACCTGCTGAGCGGGGCATTTAGGATGATGCTATTTGGACAAACGGTTACAACCCCCCCCCCGCCCAAATAAGCCCTCCCATCAGTGGAAATCTTTTGGTTGGAGGTTTGGTCACCGCTTCTCACAAAGAGGGGTCCCAATGCACGTGGTTTTCTCCCTCCAAACTAATTTATACGAAATAAGGCTGTGTTACAGAAAGCCTTTACAACACCTACAGTAGCTTAGCCCAAGAGGCTGTGTTAAGGACAACTTTCTGCAGGTTCTAGGTAAAACAAAAGGCACTTTCTTTCTCTTTCCTTAGCACGCAGTCCTGACCAAGCCCTTTGGCCGCACGACACGACTGGGCTGGCATCACGCCGGCTGTCGAGGGCGAGGGCTGGGACCCCAGCGCGGGACGTGATCTCTCCCGTTTTCCTGCGAATTACGGCGGTGGCCTGTCGGATCACCTCTCCTCCGCTCCGCGTGCTCCTCCTCTGCTCATGACTGCTGCCCGCTCCCCCTCATTCCGCCACGGGCAGCACGAGCTGGCCGGGGACCCAGGGGGGCTCCGGGAAACGCGACCCAGTCAAAGGGGAAAGGGGGGGATGGGGACGGACGATTGCTTTCCAGACATCCCGGCTGATTACTGGGGCGTCGCCCATATTCCTGCCGGAGAACACAAAGTTTGTTATGGCGTCATTTTAACTCCGTGTGTCGATGATTCGGTACAAGGGCTCATAGCTGCAATATTCCTTTAGTTCTTAAACCCCTCTAAATCTCTTGATGGCTTTACCTACAGAAACTCCAGAGCATGCAGACTTAGGGTGAAGTGCTACCCCAGGTCTCTTATGAGAAGAATACCTATAACTAAAAAGGTAAACTGGTTCTGTGATCAAATTTTGCTTGCGAGGCATTACGAGGAAATAATTTCACTGTACCAGTTATTTTAACTCTTGAAAGACTGGTGCTTGCCCATTGTCCCCTAAAATTAAACCTGCATTTAGGCATCATGCTGATGGCAGTTTCAAAAGCATATAAAAAGTGTTTGCTTCATAAAAGCAGAAATAAGGACCATGTTCGAGGCTTGCACTTTTAAAAATTTCAGGCTACAATCAACATCAAACTTCCTAGGAAAGCTTAGCCATGATAGCAAGGTCAATAAACAAAAGGAAAAATTTTTCAAAACATCACAGCATGCGCCAATGGAAATGCGATGTTTTTTTTTCTTTCTGCTTGCCCGAGTTTTAAAGATTTAAGTCAAGCCTGGATGAAAAAACACTCGGGATTCCCACTCCTGGTGTCCTGCCCTCGCACTCCGGCCATGGCTTTACGAGGATGCTGCCGAGGGCTCAGCTGAGCCGCGCTGCGCGGGTGAGCTCGGATCCAAATCACGGAATGACTCAAGCGGCCTACTTTGAACTGAGACACAAGTTTTCCATACGGAATTAGGTCATCTCGGCGTTCATTGGAAACCGAAAATTACATCACCGCAAGGTTGCTCTTCCTTACGTAAAAGGGTTGCAGCTGTTTTTCTCAGTAACTACCATCAGTTCTGCCCTTGGGCTCATGCTGAGGGTTATTTTAATTAAACACCGCCTC
This sequence comes from Aviceda cuculoides, assembly GCA_035590195.1. Taxonomy (NCBI): domain Eukaryota; kingdom Metazoa; phylum Chordata; class Aves; order Accipitriformes; family Accipitridae; genus Aviceda; species Aviceda cuculoides. Next base: position 15,429,356 of record JAVJGG010000007.1, read on the forward strand.
TTTCAGCCGGTCCAGCCTCGGTTGGTACCTAACTTGGGTTGACCCCCATCCTCGAGGGCTGCCTGGGGCTGGGCTGGGCAGAGCCCCCCGCTCGGGGCTCGACCCTCAGCTTCCTCACTTGTTGAGCCCATGTCAACTTAGCGAGCAAGAGCTCAGCTTTTTAACTCCGCAGTACCCGTATGCGATCTGCAGCGATAATTTCAGCAAAAGAAGAGCAATGCCACCTCAGGTAACATACCTTAGGTAATGCCAGCATGGGTCCTGATCGACGGGCTCCGTGTACTGCCCTGGCACCTCGTGGTGTCCATGACCGGGTGATGGTGGAGGTGATGGACCAGCACCCATTTTTCTGCAGGTTAGACGAAGCTTGGTTAAGGAGAAGAGCCCGGGAGGAGTCCCCGGTGCTCCTCGCAGCTCTCTGCCACGCTCGAGGACTACTCACTGCAGCAAATAAAAAGCCCAGTTTAAAACAACTAAGTAAGGCACTTAAAGAGGTTTTGAAAAACTGATAACTAAACGTACTGTAGGGGATCGATCTTAATTACTGCCCAGGTGGAATTTTTGTCTTCTGGCTTTTTTCAGTGAAACCCCCCCACTCACCCAAGCCAGCCATTAATGAGAACCGCTGAAGGCTTGCTAACAACATCCTTTCATCAACCCGAGGCGCTGCCAGCGCCCCGCGCTCACGTCAATTTTCACCTTTGCGGTCCAGCTACCGCATCTCGCCCCGCCGGCCGCTGGTGATGGAGCCCAGACCCATCGTCCTCCGCCGCCGCCGGCTCCGGGCAGGCTGTGCCGCCCGCCCGGCAGCTCCGCCGGCCCCTGGCCCATGCTTTCGGCTGCCACCCGCACATTACTTCACACGGGCCAGGGGCTGGTCTGGATCAGGCTCGGGGTGGGGGGAGCTTGGTCTCCATTGCTGCATCCCCCTCCGGACTGGGGAGGAATGAAATGGAGGTGGGTTCCCTCCCTCGACCTTCAGTCCACAGTGATGGGGCCAAGGGTGCCCCTCCTCACTCCCCCTGTAATAATAACTTGGGGAGAAAAATGAGTTTTGAACACTGGGGGGCGGGGGGCAAAAAAAAAAAAAATCTGATTTGCTCCTCGCTAAAAATGGAGCGCAACAAAAACAGCGATATTAAAAGCCAATCATCTGGAAATCCCAGATTTAAGGACAGGGAGAGATTAAAGGTTTTGCTAGGGCGAGTCTTCTGAAAAAAAAAAAAAAAAGGAAAAAAAAAAGAGGAAAATTGGGAAAACCGCTCCTTTTTCAAGGCCCAAATTAAGTGTATTTATTTGTTACTCATACCCTACGCATGCTATTTGAAACAAAAATAGCACACAGCCCTTTGACAAGCTGTATTTGCACATCAATGTAACTGAAATATCCTGTTGGCTTTAACGGCAAGTGAGGGTACTGTCAGTAATATTTTCCATTGTTTTTAAAGCTGGGCACAGTAGCACGGAGCAGAGGGTACAGCCACTCAGCAAGGGCAGGGGAGTTTGGCAGAAAAGCCTTTGAAGGATCCTTCTATTCAATTTCTCTAAGAATACAAAAGGAATTACAATTAAATCTGTAAATGCAATTCTTTGAGGATTTTTACATTCCTATAAGATTCTTACTGAGAAATTACTCTTGAAATAGTACATAAATCTTACAGGACTCCCCTTGGATTACTGCGCTTTAAGATTTTAAGCAATCTTTCTAAAGGTTTCTTCTTTTATTGCATTTTTCTTTAAAGAAGCAGGTCTTCAGCACCACCTCACACAATAAACAAACATTTTAATACCAAGTCTATCCTTTGACCTGGGTGCAATACGTGCCATAAAGATGACAATTTTAAAATTTGGTAGAACATTGGGGGAAAATGATTAAAAGTAACAATCTGTGATATTTCTAGAAGAAATGACGATCCGTGATGTTAACAGAAACAAGTGCTTAAAATTACTGCTCCTCCTCTAGAACTTACTATCATTTGGAAAGCGGTAGTACTGTCTTACCACCTACGTCACCGCTCCTTATTCAACTGATACAGCAAATATCAAGTGCCACTTAAAAAGTGCCTGCTGCTTGAGAGCTGCTTAGAAAAATGAAATGGAAACTTTATGGGCCAAATCTATGTCGCCCTGATCAGATGACTAATTCCTCTAATTCCAAACGAATTGGTTGCATGAGAGAAGAAAATCTGGGCACACATCTAAAAATGTCCCTACCGCTACAATGAATCGGTTTTCTGTTTAAGATGCTTCCAGTATGAGCTCATTATGTTGCAAACTCTGCTTGCATGAAAGTGATCTGTAACAATCCTTAAGCCTGGGGCCCTTTCCCATTTGGTCTTGATACATAGGATGTAATCTGCATTTTTCATTCCGACGTAAAACAGTACAACCAGTGTAGCTGCAATTCTGCTGTAAATCTGATGCAGGAAATACAACATAGTCCTTCGAAAATATTTCTATTGGCCTTTGACTGGCTGCAGAGCCTGTTTTGTACGGAAAAATAAAAGGGGGGGGGGGGGGAGAGAATGACCCGCTGCAAAATTCAGTTTCTTCCATGGTCAAGGACATCTATTTCATTATAGATGTAGTTCCGCCAAAACAAATATTATTTTTGAATCTTTCATTATCTTAGTCTCTGGAAATGGGCGAAAGCAGCATGTGTCGGTATTAGCTGCCGCAGAGCCAGCTGTCGTGCCTGGCTGCACCCTGTCTCAATGTCAGCGGCTCGAAGCGCTGCCAGCCTGAGCGGGAGGGAACTGGGGAGCCCGGAGGAACCCAGTTCGGGCAAAAAAGGCCCAGAACCGTCCTTGGCCAGTGCCCCGGCCCTCATTGGTGTGTCCCCCCCGCGGACGGAGGTGGGTGCCGGGACTCCCATCTCCCTTCCCACGCCCTTCCACGGGCAGAGGGCAGCAGGGCCGGACCCCCTCGGCATTTATTTATAGATATAGAAATAATTTTTTTTCTTTTTTTTTTTGGGGGGGGGTG
>JAVJGG010000007.1:15432440-15442768 GCA_035590195.1 Aviceda cuculoides
AGAAACTCTGATCTTTATAAAACCTGATTCTTTGCCCTTCTTAAAGGATATCATTCAAGTGGCAGAGAAAATAAAAAGCTGCTGCTCACCAGGCGAAAAAAAAAAAAAAAATCAGTTTGCTATATTTTGATTCTTTTTCTGGTGGTAGAAAAAAGATGACTCGTTACCAAATTCCTGAGGTAGAAATTTAATGAATTTTAGTCTGGATGTGAATTAATGTCACAGTCTTCAGATAGAATCTACAGATAAAGTCTGCTTCCAAGGATATGCTGAAAAATACTTTAATGTGGAATAAAGCTAAAGGTAATCTGGTTACTCTAATGACTTATGATGCAGATTCTTGCCCTATGCTACTGCTAACTTTCCTTCAGCAAATTTTTAAAAACCATGATCAAAATCTATTCCAACCTTAAAAACTATAGTTGACCTCTGGGATTCAAGTTTATCTCTGTAAAAGGTAAATATTAGGAAATTATCCTTCTGCCTGTAATTAAGCTAGCTGGAGTTCTTTGGGTGGAAAACACTAGACAACCCTGAGCCAAAGCCTGCTAGAGCCAATGGGAAAACTAACTAGATGCAATAGGCTTTGTATTGGTTCCTCTAAGTGCAAAATACAGCTATTAGTTGCTAATAAAAGACAAAAAAACTTGCAACAGGGAGCTGAAATCATCAGCTCACTCACAGGTCAGTTTAAGTCCAATTCTAAGAATAAATAGTTTTCATAAGCTCAGAGAAGTCTCCAGAATGGCGAAAAATTTATTCTGAGCCCTGACTTTTAGATATTTCCTTGGGAGAGAAGAATACAACACACAGGTTATTTATGGCAATATGTAATTTATATTTCCTGTGTTGTATGAAACATAAACTTCTTTATTTTTTTGAGTTACTGAAGGATACTTAAATTCATATGGAAGCAAAGATTTTTTTTATTTTTTTTTTTCCCCCTAACGCATTTATTTATTTTCTGAACTGGCTGAGCCATTTCTCTTGACACCTATTAAGCAGACTTGAAAAGGAATATTGAAAACAAAGCCTCCAAGATGGCATATACCAGGATTAGAGGCAGAACAAATAATGCAGAGTCATGAAATCAGAATTAGAAGGAATTGTTTCACTTGAGACTAGGCCAGCAGATGGCAAATAGAGTTCAATGTAGAGAAATGTAAGATAATTAAAGTTGAAGGAACTAAATAATCTGGGGAATACCTGCTAAGTGGAACAATCATCCAGCACAGTGATCAAGAAAGAGACTTGGGGATTATTGTGAAAAAAATTGTTGAAACCACGGTCCCATCAAACAGTTTCAGTAAAATAGTCAAATTGCATATTAGGTTGTACTAGAAAAGTGAGATGGCATAATATCAAGGAAGAGTATAGTGAGCACTTACTAAAAGCTACTTAAGTTGCTGAACACTTCTGTTATAAAACCTTCTTTTGACAGTGCAGTACATTTACTGAAGTGGCAGAGCAGGCTGTTGAACCCTTCTTTGGTTATTCTGTCAGTTAAATTTGTTTCGTTGTGCAAACTCAGGGTATGTTCCTTCAGTGATTTGTGCTGTAAGAAAGTACATCGGGCTTGCTGCTGTTTTCCACCCGTAGCTCTACAAATAAGGATTTCAGTGATATGGCTGGTTTGTTGCTGTTTTTAATTATTCTGGATTTTGGGCTGGATCCAAAGTTAAGTCTTGTCTGAAAGAATATTTTCATAGGCTTACCTTGAATAGATCAGGTTAATTGGTCCTAGTTGGTCACTTGTGCTGGTTGCAAGGGGGAAATTTGTAAGCGAGTGTAAAACTATTCTAGGGCATGTTCTAGGGCACCTCTGAGAGTTTGCTATGAAATCCTATTTGCGATTTCTTTGCATGTAGTTTTCAGACTGGTGTAAGGACTGCTGCTCTTAAGTTTTTGTTAAGACAACCAGCTTCCAGGAGATTACAATGTCTTCTAGAAATACCTGTAAAAAAAGCCTCTAGAACACCAAAGACTGGAGGAATTTACAGTTTGAAAATTTGAGAGCCTCCCAAGCAAAAGATTCCATAGTTTCCTAAAAATATTACATTTTTATTTACCTGATTTCTCGGAGAGGTATGTATATTCCCAAGACATTGCTGTAGATGTGTTTATGAAGTCTTCAGAACTTACCAGAAAACAGGGAGGGTTGCTGGCAGGGTTTGTTTGAGAACTTGTTCTATCCTTGGTCTGAAATAGCTTTTATGCCTTTAAAAGGTTCTCTTAGAAGTGATGGTTAGGATCAGGTTATTGTGTTGTGCTATATTAAGCAACTCTGACCTGTTAGTCAAGCATTGAAGGAAGCAGGTCTCTGCCTGATTCTCAATTGGCTCTGATTACAGAACAGCACACTGTATCAGAAGCAAACCGAACTACACAAATACTCTGAGAGCAAGTATAGAGCAGTTAAAAGTTTCTTCCAGAGAGGAAATGTTCCAGAAACTGCAAGGACACAATCAGTGAAGTTTTAAATGGCACTTCATTGTTTAATATATATAAGCAAGAGGAACAAGGAGGAAGAAAGATGGTCAGAAAATAGTCTTATTTAAGATAACAGCTAGCTTGACTCTCTTGTGGTGGTTAGCTAGTTTTGAGTTACCTTATGCAGAGGAAGCCAAGTATAAAACTGCCCTCCATCTAAAAATGAACACTATTGATAACTCCATTAACAGTGTCTGAAAGAAAGAGGAAAATTCTGCTGAATTTGTCTTGCATAAAGCAACCCCCCCATCTTTTTAAATACTGCATTTATGGTGAGGGACAGGTGCATTCTTCAGTGTTTCCTTGGATGCTGGTCCTGAAATGCTCAGTGAAGGACCTGGAATGCTACTCTTGTGTCCTCCAGCACATGTTCCTGGGTTTCTCTCCTGCGAAGATCGAGGTGCAACTTTCACTGCAGTATGGGAGTGGTTGCAGCCAGGGTATCTCTCTAGACTGGAGGACGTAGTGCTTCTACATCTACCAGTTCAGATAGTGTCACTAGGGTCCTTGCTAAGAGCTGGTATCTTACCTGGGAGTTAAGATGTTACACCTGGAGTGTTTTTACACAATAGGCACATTTATACTGACAGCTAGCTTGGATCCGAGCAGAGATGTTGTGATGTTTATCTAATACTCTGTCCAGACTGATTAGCCCCACAGGGTACCTGTTTTAGCAGAGAAATCAGACCCATAGCTTTGAATTTCAGACCAGTGATTTGGACGCTGGCAAACAGCCAACCAGGATCATGGCACGCTGGTGTCATGACTGTCTGTTAAAATACACTGCTTATTGCAGAAAGGGCTTTGCACATTTTACATTAGCCCAGCTTTGAGTTTTGACTTGAGCTCTGCAAGCAGCATTAATTTAGCGAGGTGACCATGATAGCCCTAGGCTTGTGGGTAATAAGTGCAGTTTGCTACAGGTATTGCTTGTGTTAGAAAGAATGCATAGTTCCAGCTATAAAAATGTAGGTTTTGGCCATTATACTGTTGGAAATACTTAATAGTTGGGTTATGCTAGGTTCTTTGTTACAAGATTTTTTTTTTTTTTCATTAGTAGTGCACAGCACTCTGAAAAATCTAGAGGCATAGTCAACTCTTTCCAGGTTTAAATTACTCAAATCTGAAATTACCCACTTGCTGCAGGTCTGTTGAAGGGCAGTGCAGGGCATATACTTGAATTTGAGACATGCTTATAGATTCAGTTTCATAAATGCTAAGAGAGCTGTGCTTTTTGTGCTGGAAACAAGTGAGTACCATATCTGAGGATTCGGGTTACTGAGTTAGTAATTTGCAGTGGTGAATAAAGTTGTCATTTTTGAGGTCTTGCAGAGAGTACTGTTATATGTAGGACTTCTCTGGTATCCATTCAGCTGCTTTAAAGAAAGCAAAGCACTAGATCCATGAACACATCAGTCTCAGAAGTGCTTTACAAGGAAGTCCAGTTTCCCAGGGGTCTTTTGAATCTCATGAGGACTATGTTCCTTTATTCTCAATTCGATAATTAATGTCTTTTCTTCCCACTGCTCATATGCTTGCATACTTCAGAGATGGCAGAGCACCCAAAGAAAACCTAATTTTGTTAATAAGACCCTATTTTATAGAGATTTTTTTTTTTTTTTCTATGTGAAACAGACCATGGTATTTTTAATGCTGAAGGTTATTATTGCTATTATTGAATCTTGAGAGCTAACAGAAAAAAGCCAAAGCTTCCCCCCTCGTAATGTACAGAGAAGTACAGTACTTCATTCTTGCCTAAATGTTGTCTTACTATACATGCCAAACCTTAGAAGGGCTGAATGGCAAAGAAATGAAGTGCTGTTTCACAGGAGAGTTTCAGTAAATTTCTGCCTAAACAGGTCTCCACAGTCCTGTTTTCAGGGCTCATGGTATGGCTTTTGAATAGGACAGTACAGTTTTGTTTTTGTCCTGGAGCAATCATGGGATAGAGGAAACTTCAACGCAGAAGAATACAGATTTCTGTCATGGGCCAGTTCCGATTCAAGAATGGTGACGTGATTTTCTCCAACAGCCTTATTGGCTTTGAAGGCTCACTCACCTAATGGAAAGCTGCCTGCCATCTCGAGAATTTGTTTGCAGCTCTTTCAGGAGGTCTGTGGAGCTATGCAGTCCTCTGCCCTTTGTCTCCTGAGCATTAAGATGTCTCTGCACATATAGAAGGCAGTTGTGGATTGCATCTTTCACAATAAGGAGCTGAAAAGAATATCAAGGTTGGTCACACTTTTTTTTTTTCTTGTAAAAATAATTGTATTCTTTTTGCAGTCATAGAAAATCAGGCATATATTGGGCAGGTGTCAACAGTGGCTACAGAAAAAGAATGCTGGTTTAGACTGGTTGCTTTTATGCATATTTTGAGATACCCAGTTTGAACTCAGAGTGCCTAACAGTGCCTGCTAGTGTATAAAACGATATGCAAATACAGGAAGAGTAACTGTAGTGAGGCAGGATTAATATCTAATCATACTGTTTTCTTGACATCTTGCAGATTTCAGCTGTACCCACTCTGCATAGCTAGTACTGCCTAACCACATAATTTTACAGATGCTTGACTAGAGCTTCTAAACTCCTATAAAGTGGATGGAGAGAGACAACAAAGAGTCACAGCTAGAGGATGCCATAGCTCCTCTGCCTGTATCTGTTAATGTTACATGCAGCTCAGAGTAATAGGCTCGTAGATTAGGTTGCTCAGTAAGTCTTGCTCTCAGTGTCCAAATGGGAAAGCAGAAAATGCCAGGCATCACAAGAATGCATATAATGCGTAGGTATATAATAGTGTAAGAAAATTAATATCTACCAGAGGAAATGAAGCTGGTAAAATAAATCCAAGCCCTTCTAAACTTCTTCTTCCAGTGGAAACATACATTAAAAAAATTTAAACTGCAATGAACCAAGGATACATGGGGAAAATAATGTCTGAAAGAAAGAATCCTTTTAGGAAGAAATATGGTATAGCCCCGTGCTTAATGTCTGGACAAGTTTCTGGGGAGGATTTTCCACTTAAGTTCCAGTGGGATTGTCTGGACCTCCCTGAAGTCCCATCAGCTTCAAAGGAAGATGAGACCCAAGACAGAGACTTGCTTTGAGAGTCAAAACTCTTTGAGAGGGTTTTATAGTCTACATTTCTCTTTTGCATACCTGTCTAGAGGGAAAGGCAGTACAGTGACTTGTGTAAAGTTGTAGCACTAGAGCTGGAATAATAAAGCATTAAAATGACCAAATAATGCAAGTGTTACTAGAAGATAGATAAAAGCAATATAAGTGAGAAGACATGTCTCTTGTTGCCTAAAAGCTTTCCCGTTACAGCTTCCTCTATCTCCCCCAAACCCACTAATGTTGATACTGTTTTGTGAGCTTGTGATCTGGTGAACAGAGAAGGATTTTGTCAACAACATACTTGAGATCTAGGGGTCTGAGGAAATCTGGGTGAACTTGCATTTTAATTCATGTTTTTGTAAGGAATGACTCACTCCTATAAGATCATGACTTCCTAGACAGAACAGGCAGGACTGTTCAAGACTGTGCCAGTAATATTTATAAACATTTTCCCTGACTGATACCCATCTAACTACCAAACTTGAAAGTGTGATACCTTTTCTGTGAGATGTGGAACAGCTTCAGCTGCTATTGAATGCGTGGGAATGTTCTGGTATCGAGTCCTAGTTCCACTTCTGATGAGTCTCTGCAGATTAATAGTTGCAGAGAAGATGGATTTTCCAAACTGCATTCCTCCTTCTCTGTAAATGTATAGTAGATAAGAGATACAGAACAACAGTGAAATCTATTGGCTAGGTTACTTTGAGTTCTCTGCTATGCAGGTGCGTAGAGATTTAATAAAAATATGCATGGTACATGTTGCATGTTCATTTCTTCTCTTATTTCAGGCTGGCAGCTCTAACTAAATTAGATGTCAAGCACCTGCTGTTTTCTCCTCGTCTCTATTACAACATTATTTGACATTCTGGGACATCTCTCAAAGTATTCAGAAATGAATATATCATAATTAGCTTGTCATAGATAACAACAGTCTTAAGGAAAGGGGAAGTAAGTCAAACAGAACAAATCACAAATTGGCAAGGAAAACAAGAAAAAACCCACAAAAGCTCCCTAAAGTTCCCCAGTATGGTGGCTTGGCTGCTCCCCTGCAGGGGAAGCTCAGCAGGACCTTGCATTCCAGCTTCATTTAATCACTGCTGCTGCTGTCACTCCACAGAGTAAAAACTGGTTTCGAACCAATTGCAAAACATCACAAATAGATTGCTAACACATGGAGGTCTGTAAAAATGTCACCAGAGAATATTCTGTGAAGGAAATGAATTACACATGTTTTAATTTGAAGTCATCCCCTCTTGTGGACAACTTTGCATTACTGCCATAGTCATATGGCTAACTCAGTGCTTTCCCATGACTTTACAGCAGCACCTGTTTCTGTATCAGTCATTAGCAAATGTAAAATTCAGCAGACAGAAGCTGTAAGATGTTTTAGCTTTGTAGCATATGTTTTGCATCTGCGATGGAGATGACAATGAGCTGCACACTGGAATCTTTGAATAAGCAATTCTGTGCCTGTCTTATTGACGTTGCAATGGTGGGCTTACAGTGAACTGCATATTACAATATGTTACGAAACCTGAGCCCGCCAGTCAGTCTGAAAACTGTCACTCTACACCAAACGCAATGCCACATAGTCCAGAGCCTAGTAACTCCCTCACTCTGCTAGTTGTCTGAGTAGACTGTGGAAATTAGAGCTCAATGTCTTTTGCTTCAAAACCTGATATTTGCATTAAAAGAGTTGCTTGCTGGGCATTATTGAAGCTACTACTATTGAACTGAGCATAACAAGCAGGTTTAATATGCTTTACCCAAAAGGTTTATCAGCATGAGTAAACACTGGAGTGAGTACCCTCCCCAGTCTTATGATATTTTTGAATATTATTTTATTTTGGAAGATTTTTTGTCTTGTGTGATGGATATAGTGTAGAATTCCACCTATCTACCTACGCAGGCAAGATGTGGCCTGAGTGAGAAAAGACTTGCTGAGATTTAGTTTTGGAAAAAACACTGGAGTTTAAACAGAGGGCTTTGTTTTGTTTTGTTTTACTGTATTTTAATTTTTCTACAGTCTGTAGAATGATTTCACTGCTGTGGACTTTAGAACTGAAAAGGGACAGAACTGAACCTGCATCTTCTGGCACTTAGTCCTGTGCCCTATTAAGAATTGCTTTATCCCCTAATTATTTCACGAATGGAACTGGACACTTCAGAGGGGAGGAAACAAGAGTGGAAGTGGAAGGAAGCTCCAACCGTCAAACTTTTAAGATTTCTGCCTGACTGATAACTTTTATATTCCAGTGGTGGAATTCCCTTCGTTTCAGCAGAGTTTCATGATTGCACAGCTGGAGTAAACAGATCTATCTATTACAGATAGATGAGCTGTCACTATCCTGTGCACCTCTCTTGCCCTGGGTTCTTTGCTGGAACTCAGGGAAAATGAGCCACCAGTGAATGATCCATGCATTTGAAGAAGCGTTTACTGGAAGTGACGGTGTACAAGGCTGCGTGACTTTCTTCAAAGGAATATTCAAGATAACTTGTAAAAATTAATCTTGCTGAGAGAACTGGTGAATTCCTCTAAAATACTGAAGCGATGCAAAAGAAGACCTTGATATCCTATGCGCAATCAACACTGTGTGCAAGCAACAACTTCCGTCTGGAAATGTTGCTTAGGTTGATTACTATGCTGGAAACATATGCAAAGCTTCTAGGAAACAAGGCTTATCTTTATCTTTCATAAAATAATTATTATTTTTAATATTTTATACTTTAGAATTAAACTGAGTTCTCAGAAATTTGGGTAAAGCATTACGGGACCGGAATTTATTACTCAAATTTATACTTACTACTTTCCAAAACTGGAAAACAGTGGTTGGTGTGAAGCATGAAGGTCAACTTGGTTTAAAATAATTGTTGCCTTTCATAAAGGAAAAGGGAAGAATAGGCATTGAGGGAGCAGTGATCGCTGTACCAGTTATGTGTGGAAGAAACTTTATATTTGTAAATCTGAAACCCAAGAAAATCTGAGTTGTGAAGGAGAAACTTCAACTGTGGGAACATAGCCCCAGCCCAAATTGAATCCAGTTTTCTGAAATGATGTTATGGGGCATACAGGCCAATATCAAATATGGTTAAAACTCACTGTATTTCCTTCCATCCTCAAAAAATAACATTTTTCCAAGGGGCTCATTCTATTCTAGGCAAATAGTGGCAAACTAATGCAATCAGAACATTACTATTGTTTTTGTAATGCCAGGAATCGTATTGTCCTTTATAGACAAAGGAGGAAAAATGGTAATGTCCCTACCTCAAGGCTTGAGTAGTGAGAAATGGGAAGCTGTAGAAGAGTAAGTTGCTGAAAGGGGGATAAGATGCTGAGGATTGATATGTCTGTGATATCTATTTTGTTAAAACTAATTGCTAAGATGGGACTCCATTTTTATATAACTTCTTGATTGTCAGCATAAAGCTTCTGGATGTAAAGCTCATAGTATCAGGCTGAAGCAGGACATTTAATAGTGTGGATTTATGCTGGAGTACTGGCACCAGCATATGCGGTCAAGTTGTCATTAAAGCAAATAGTGATATTAGTTTTGTATTGTGGAGGGCATATATATACTGCTGCCATTTCCTTGTTTGAAATAAGGCAGCAGCTGAGCTGAGTGCACTTAGGGTTTTGGTCAGGGAAAGAAATATTCCTTTAAATCACTTTGATTATTGTGCACTAACAATCAAATTCTAAATAAGTTTCTTGTTTAAGATGCTGCTGCTTTTGAAAATCCTGAGAAATCTGATGGAAGACATAGATTGGTTGCTTGTCCTTCACATTTTACAGGGACTATCCCTCAAGGCTAGGTCTCAACAACGGGCAGAATAAATTAATTTGGAATAGCTGAATTTGGAACATGGAACACCTATTTCTCCTATGTGCACTTCAGAAATTGGTGTTTAGGTTTTTTTATTTGTATCATAGTAATTCTTGGAGGCAAAGACCACAGTAAAACTTTTTTAAAAAACAAAACAACAAACAAAAAAGCCTCTCAAAACTTTTGCAAGGTGGGAAGGAATACATGGATATAAGAGACAGAACACAAGGGAAAAAGGCCAACAGTTACTGGTCAATAGTTGTCTGTCCAGTGGCTCCCTAAATTATAACGAACAGGTTTGGCATTTCTAGGACTGCCTACTTAACTGATTGTAAACTAGTATCAAATTTCACCTATTTTGCTGGTAATTATTTCATGTATTCCATCCTGTAAATAATTTTCATCAGATAATGCACCACTTCTGTTTCAGGTTCTAAGTGATGCTAACTTGGTTTGGTTTTGCTCCACAGATGATTGCTGAAATCAGCAAGAATCATCCTGCTGACTGCTGAAATTCAGATCAGACACTGGATGGATAAAGCTATGTTTTGGGGAAAAAAAAATATCAATATGTAAGAACTACTGAAGCACCTGAAAACCCTTCAGTTTCTAATGTAAGAAGTCTGGACTTAAATTGACAGCAGAGGAATAGAGCTTAGTAGGGAAAAATGTGAAGTTTTTTGGTACAGTGTTGTCCTAGTTTTGGCTGGGATAGAGTTAATTTTCTTTCTAGTAGTTGGTATAGTGTTATGTTTTGGATTCAGTATGAGAAGAATGTTGATAACACTCTGATGTTTCAGTTGCTGCTAAGCAGTGTTTATTGTAAGTCAAGGATTTTTCAGCTTCTGATGCCCAGCCAGCAAGAAGGCTGGAGGGGCACAAGAAGTTGGGAGGGGACAC
>JAVJGG010000007.1:15443015-15456949 GCA_035590195.1 Aviceda cuculoides
CCAGCAAGAAGGCTGGAGGGGCACAAGAAGTTGGGAGGGGACACAGCCAGGGCAGCTGACCCAAACTGGCCAAAGGGCTATTCCATACTATATTACGTCAAGTGCAAATCAAAACTTGGAGCTGTTACAGAACATCTCTTTCAATTTAAATTGTTATCTGATGTCACATGTAGGATTTTCAGCAGTATGGTTTGAGAACTGTTGAATTATCATTTGCAAATATTTCTCTGGAAAGACTGGTAGGTATAAGGTGTAGGGCAAAATGAACCAGCTGTTACGACTTGAAATGTGTAAGTAAACAGAGATCTGTGCGGATATGGGGACATGTGCAGGCAGGAGAAACATTGCTGGAGGAAGATGAGTGTGACCACACAGCTGTTTGTGTGGTACTTTTCCCACTGAAGCCTGGCTGGATGAAGGGGTAGAATTGCAGCTATTGTTGTTGCCAGTAATTGCCAGGTAGACTGTTCAGCTGGAAGTCTTTTTTTCCCTGAGGTGAGCACTCAGAATAGCTGTTCCCTGCTTTGAGTTCCCTTTACTACTCCAAACTGTGTGCTAACTACTATATCAGGAGATGGAAGGAGAATGGAAAGGAGTGACTATTTTCCTCCTTCCTGTCCATATTTTGCCCTCAAATTGCTGTAATTACCTTTCTCCTCAAATGGATCTTACTGCACACTTTGGAAAGGGGGGTGGATTTCTTTAGAGGGACTATGTTGGGGAAAACACTCTTTTTAAGCATTGGATTATTATTCAGTGATCTTATATTTGAAATAAAAGATGTCTAGTATACATATAACTCTGCCTTGAAAGGTTATTTTCGCAGTTTTTACTGCAATCCATTTTAAAGCTGTATATACAAGTTCTTTCCTTGCTAACAGATTTTTCCTCTCTGAACTATGTTTGAATATATTTCTCAAGGAAACAATTGACATCTCAGGACTGAGTGGTAAGGACATAACGGTGAGTGATCCTGCATATTTAAGACTCCCATTGAAACTGATGGGATATCTGCATATTGAGAACTAAGACTACACATTGTATATTTGTAGGAAATAGCAAACATACATATTTTTGTCACTTTGCAAGCACATGAACAGATAGATAGCATTTTCATAACAACCGTGTTTCTCATCATAACTTGCTTATTTGAAACCTTCCCCTAGAAATGAAAATGTAGATTCACCTTGCATTTTATCCTTTACGCTTGTAGTGTAATGAATGCATGGCACACCTGCCCCCCAAAAAAAAAAAAATTAGTATATATGAAATTACTGGGTACTGCATAAATGTCTTAAATGTGCAATTACTGCCTGCTGTATTTAGAACAAAGATGACTGTCTGCCCTTTTTGATGTTGTCTGGAAATATAAACAGTAGGGAAACCTGTTGCTGTGGTGTCTTCAAACTGATACAGGCTTCATGATATCCCCAAACATTTGTACATGCTGTACATGCAGAAAACTACACCTTTGCCATACAGTCCCTACTTCCTTTGTGAAATAATTTATCGTTGGTCTAGTAATGAATATCACAAGATAAAAACAATTTTGTTGCCCTGTCTTTTGCTCAGAAAATGCTGTGATTTTGCATTCAGCTGTGTGTACTTCCATATTAGAAACCTTATGGTTATTTTATTTCATTACGCCGCCTTAACATGAAGAGGCATTAAAAGAAATCCCTGTGAGGAAGTGATTGCTTCCCATGGAATAACCATTCCTATATGTACACTTTTTGCCTCCACAGGGGCTTAGTATACAGCTGCCAAGAAACTGTTTTTAAAAAGTCCTACCTTTACGTGATCAAATTTCAGCCTGGCAATCTCTAAAGGGCTAATTATAGCCAGCTGCAGTTAGCCAGCCAGCCCCACAAGGGGCTAATTGTAGCCACTAGCAGCCACGGTGCTGACTGCAGAGGCCAGTGGGCAGCCTGGGATGAAGGCGGGGGAAGAAAGATGTTTTTCCTTGGGACTCAGAGGGACGACTGGAAAGCACAGAGTCACCCAGGGAGCTCCTGCCCTTGCTGGCCTGACCGTGGGTCCTAGGACAGAGCTGGGAATAAGATGGGAAAGAGGTCCGCTCGCCAGCCCTGTGTTTGGCCGTCCTACCTGCAGAGGTGGCCTTTAGCCATTTGAAAGCTTGCTGTTGTAATTTTTGTTCGAATAAAGCGTGTTTTCCACTTTCAGAGCTCTTGGCACTTCTAGTCTCGGAGGAAGGCTGGCCCACGCCTGCCCCCAGCTCCCTGACCCTGACCAGAGCTGCATCCCACCACCGCGCAGACCTGTCCTCACCATCCTGGCTGGCTCCTTACAACGGCAAAGTCCTCAGGGTTCCCTTTTGCAGAACCTGGCAACCTTTAACAGGACAGGGGCCACAACAAGCGGCAGGTAAAAGCAGGAATGCTAAGAAATAGTGTTTAAATTAAAACCAACGAGGAATGATGACAACAGGGGATGACAGGAGGGAATGCTTGGGGTGGGGAAGGAGTGCCGTTCCGAGTGGTTTTCATTAGCAGCAGAGATTCTGGCACTGCTGCTGGTGGGTGAGCAGCTGGATCTCCATGATGCCCTGCGTGCCTGTGTCCCTGGTCTGCAGGTCAGGCCTTGGTTAGCTCCTGTTAGGGGTATAGGGAGTGGGGAATGGAAAAGGGATGGTGCACAGATGGGTCTTGACCTGGGGTGTGACTGGGACAGAGCGTAAGTATATACTTTTTGTAGACACAGCCTCTGACTGCACCCCTATTTATTTATAATGGTTTTTTTTTCAAAGCCTTATTTTCAGGACCTGGCCTGTTTAATCTCAGTGACCACACATGGGCTGAAGAATAATCTTCTATGTGCATTAGGGAAATACTGTCTTTTCAGACACGTGTTTATAAGACTTGAGGAACTGCAGAGGCTGGGGAAACACTGAAATAGAGGAGCTGGGGTTTGCCCTTTTAAAGTGTGTACAATGCCAGTCTTTTGTGATATCAAGTGTCGTAGGAAAGCTGGGTATCTCATAGAGATAAATGTAGCTCCCACTGCTACTAGAAGCCAATTATTACTGAGTTACATGACGATGGGGTCATGCCATACTGAGTTTAACTAAGATGTTATTTTGAGAAAATTCTTCCTGACTCCCTCCTAGGATTTGTTTTACATGGTGATACATGGCATCGATAATGTTCCTATAAATACTTCGTCTTACTGAGATACAAATCATCTGGTAGTTCTTAAAATACATTTTCATTTGGCACAGAGTTCTACTGATTATTCCTTAAACTTCACAATTTTAGTTCCAATGTTGATTCACTTAAGTTTATATGGACTTTTTTTTTTCCCCAGGATGACTTCCATTCATATATCTTAATCATAATTCCTAATGTCTGCAGTGAATGGCAAGTATGTACTTCTTGGAGCAGAATTAGAGGTTATCCTTTAACATAAAATATCTAGTAGTCAAAGGTAATTGTGCTTAATGCTTTTTTGGTACTAAGTTACAGCAGGCCCTTGACACTTAGAAGTTGTTAACGTGTTTCAGAAGACTAGTAGCATACATTTGCAAAATGCTTCCTTATTTTTTATTTTTACTAGGGGTAATTCAGCTTTTGAAAAATCCTTGAGTGTCTGATGGTATGTGTTTTGTGTTCTTTTCTGTAAGTGGAAAGCATTTTAGTTGCTGTAGCAGGAAATGTGAATGAATAAAAGGGCGGTGGCTTCTTAGCTATTATTATATTATATGCAGAAGCTTAGAAACCATCTTCAACTTTATTTAAAACCATATAATAATATCAGTGTAAGATTTGTAATATTTACAAAATCTCAGTAAGGAAGCAGATTTTCCCTGTCTTTTAGCATTTGTGGGAAGCATGGAGGGAGAGAGAGAAAGAAGGGGAGAGAGGGACTTTAGTAAACATGAGTCATAGAAACGAGATTTGGGGCTTAAGGTTCTGATTCATCTTCTAGGCCAACCTGAAATCTGTGTGAGGTGGCCAACCTTGCATTTGATTTTATGATAGTATTTGCCGTTGTCACGTTTCCCTGATTTTTTGGTTGAATTAACACAAGAGCCATTCACAAATTTTTGAAAGAAGCCAAGAAATGTGCCCTTTTTTAGTTTGAAAAGAAATTGCAAGTACAGTCTGGGGCTGATTTAAATATAATTTCATTTTTTTCTGCTTCTGATTGGACGTTTACATGCTGGGTTTCCTCTAGCATATATTTTTCCATCACATGTACTCTCAACTTGTGCTAGAAACGATCTGATCTCCTTTACTGTAGTAGCAGGTCTGTTTCTGCAGGCATTTTGCAATGCACATGTTGTGTCAGTAGTGCAGCCGATCACATGGGAACATGACAAATTATAATTATTACATTTTTGTCCATGAAGTTTCTACTTAGCAGGGAACTGGAGCTGGTGATACTCGTTTGTAATTAGCTTTGTGAACTGCTGTAATTATACATTTGGAAAATGACAGCATTTTACTTTTCCTCATTGTTCAAAAGAACAGATGACTATATACAAGAAGTACCTTGTAATGGCTCTGAATTACATTTAAGTGTTTGCTGTTTAATACTGCTTAATCGGTCTTATTACTTTTATTATTTTTGAGTGTTTGCTTGGGTTCATTCTGGTGGTTTTTATAACATCAGAGTGTCTGATCGTTCTGGCTTCAAGTTCCAGTTAATATATAAACTACTAAATTGTCCGCCAGTGCTATTGTGTACATATACATGCCATGCAAACCCATCTCTGTTTACATACCATGTGTGTGAAGCTGAAAGGGATTTGATATCTTTATCATGTGCCCCTGACTGCTTCACTTGCTCTATGCCTTTTAATCTCTCTCTCCAGGATTTACAGTGGTATTTCAGTTTCATGAGGCGTTGCGAGTAACTGCCATTAAAAAAAACCCCAAACCTCAGAGGAAAACACTTTCTCTTATGGTACTCCTCCTCCTCCTAGCCTTTGTGGAGCTCCACTCCAGCCCTAACACAGAACTTCATATTTTGCCAGACATACTCTATAACTGGAGAAGTCCATGCCGCTGTGAGCTGAATACATGCATTTGGTTAGTGTATGTGTAATGGCTGAGTTTCGTTAGTGATCGATGAAGAGGTCTCTCCATAATTTTCAGTTTGTAAAGTACACAGGCGTAGAATACAGATTAATAGACATAATATATGTTATTAAAACATACTTTTCTGAAGTTTTGAAAAGTTATTTTTTCTTTTTGTCAACTTTTCTCCATAAAGCCGGCTTTATAAACCTCTTCTCTCAGAAGAGATGATTTACAGGAAGAGCTGCAAAAATGTAGGCGTTCAGATAATAATGTCCTGTGAAGTCATGTCATTCAGACAATTTCAGCCCAGCTCACTGCCCTACCGTGACAGGCTTTTATTTAGAAAATCCACATTTTCAATGCAATATTTGTAAATAAATTCCTTAGACTTTTTTTTGTCAAAATGAGGTTTGGAAAATAAGTTCACTTGTGTCAATCTGAATCCCTTTCCCACCATTATTCAAAGTGAAATATTGCTTACTCATAGACCCAAAGATGCCACCAGTATAACAGTTTTTTGCATATTATAATACAGTATGTCTATGTCTGATAGTCCATAGTCTTTCTGGCATAGGCTATAGCTCCTGTATGCCTTTTCTTAGCTGGTTATTCTTATTTTAATTTAATTTGCAGCCCTGTGACTTGAACTGAAACAGCTATATGTGGAACCATGCTGTAAACCGGATCACCATCTGGGTGTCCTCCTCTCACAAAAGGATGATGTTGGCTGCAACATTCTACATGCTTAGAGGTAGTGTCCAGAGGATTGATACAGACCTGTCTTATACTTTCCTCAGAATGATGAGCCTGGAGACATAAATTCCAATGTTTTAAAGATCTTTGTAGGCTTTTATTACATGTGCATCACGATACCTCAGATATAAATATCCACAAATTAGGGACTATTTGAAGTCTGGTATGAAGTCTAAATCTGAATTTTTGTGCAAACTACTCAGATTTTAAAAGTGAAGATTAAAGTCCAGGATCTGAAGACCACTTCAGTTGCAGAGTAGATGTGACTAAGATGAAAATAATAGCATTTCTGTTTGGGTGCAGCACAAGACATTAACAGTGTACTGTTTCCAGTAACATAATGGGTCATAAGGATTTTGGAGGGTGGCAATTCTTATTACAAAATCTAGAATAAATCTATGTATTTAAAACACTAAGAACATTTTCCCCATTGCTTTTCTATAACTTCTATTTATGAACTTCAATTATGGTTCTGGGCTTTGTTTTCCTCCATGCACTAGAAGAAATTTGGACTTATTACATCCCAAGTCTTTTCAGTATCTATCACAAATGTAAATGAACAGTCTGTAGTGTTGCATGCTCTCTGGATTGCTCTGATGATCATGTTGCCATGGTGATAACAGAGCATACAGGTTCATGAGACAGTATTAGTAATGCAGCAGTTTGAAACTTAATCAATGTACTGCTACTTCTCTGTATTTCAATATCACTTCAGCAAAATTGAATTCTAGTCGGTTGTCAGTCCAGTTTATTTCCTATGGATTTCTTCTACAAAATTTCCCTCTTTATTCTAGGCACTGATCATGATATAGTAATTGAAATCTGTAGTGGTCTGTCATACAAATTATATGACCGTCTTGTAGCAGGCAGTCTTTAGCTGTTGTATTCAGCAGCAAACTGGTGAGCAATATTGCAAGCAGAATACATAGATGATAATTTTGTGCAGAAAAGATTCTTTTTTTCGGAAGATTAATCTTGGGTAGTTTTTTTAATTTTGAAAAAGTTTAAGCATAGTGTAGAACTGGAAAATGACTGTGCCTATTAGAAGTAAGTCAAAACTGTCAAAAACAACCAAATGAATGTTGTCTCCTAGATCTTAAAAAATGAGGAAAAGGTATTTTATCCTTATGAAACATTAATCAAAAATACGTTCACAGCAGTACTTCAGATTCTTTTGCTTCTGAGAGAATTTTAACTTTTAAAATAATGCCGCCAATTGATTATTGATAAATATTCATCTATTGATAATGTCGTTAAGGGCAAACAGTGAGATAGCAATCTATATATTTTTAGAGATGAATGCTGGTATGTAGTTAAAAAATGCAAATTCTTCCCATGAGAACAGCTTTGATCATATTTGTTCAAGAGCAGGATAAAAACCTTAAGTTTTCCGTACTGCACGTCAGTATTAAAAATTATAATTTGTTTTTTTTAGAATGCCACATTAATGACATTTAACATGCAAGGTTGTACAAAACTGAATTTATACCTGTGAATCATAAACCACAAAAGCTCTTCTCTGAGGGTTTGTAACATCAGAAAACAGTGCACATGTATAATGCAGCTGTCCCTAGACTGAATATAGGCCTGCAATTAATTTCAGGGTCTCTTCTTATACCACCAGCATTCAGAAACAGCTTTTATTGGTTTATGAGGAGTAGCAGACTGCAGAGGGTAGATTCAGTTTGATAGGCTTGGCAGGGTCACTTCTAGAAATGGCATAGAATCATAGAATGATTTGGGTTGGAAGGGACCTTAAAGATCGTCTAGTTCCAACCCCCCTGCCATGGGCAGGGACACCTTCCACTAGACCAGGTTGCTCAAAGCCCCATCCAACCTGGCCCTGAACACTGCCAGGGATGGGGGTCATGCACAATTTCTCTGGGCAACCTGTTCCAGTGCCTCACCACCCTCACAGGGAAGAATTTCCTGTGTGCTTTGGTGCCCAGATCAAGCAAACCAAGAAACACAGCTCCTGGGGCTGCGTCTCAATCATTTCCTTTAGTAATAGCATGTGCACTGTCTATGCTAGTGGAAAGGGAAAATGAAACTCAGGCGTGCCAACAGAATGACAAAGAAAAATAGTAGTGGGGCTGGCTGCTGTCTTCAAGGTCTGAGTGCTCCCCTTTGTGTTTCATGGTTTACTGGAACATGTGAGAGGCTTTTATAAAACTAGGAACCTGCTTCAAAAATTGTTCATTGTAATGCTTTACAGCAGGGGATGCGTGGGGATTATGTAGTAGAATACAAATGAAAATGCAATTCAGCTTTGTTCAGTATCTATTGAAAAGCAAACAGGAACTTATTTACCTACCTGTAGTCTTCTTCAGTACTTTTTTTTTTTTTTTAGGCAGGTGGAGAAACTGTCACATTTTTCATTTCTGTCAATGTTAATTCATATTGTATAATCAAATGAGTAGCCACACCAACTTCAGTGGCATTATGTGTATAAGCGCTGCTTATCATGACATACTGATGGAACTGAGTTTAAACTGACGTTTAAGAAGTAATTATCCAGTCAGACCATAAAAAAGAAACTATTTTTACAACGGAAGACTTCCTGTTGTGTATAAACATAAAGAATTAACTCTATTGATTAACCCAACTTTTAGAACAGCCTAATTAGAAAAGCTCCTGATAAGGAAAGATGGATTAATGACTGTGTTTATTGGGATGTAAATACAGTGAAAAAGAAATAAACACCAGCTGTGAACTCAAGGTAAAAAGAAATTCAGTTTGTGAATTACAATCAACTTTGTACAGGAACAGAACTGCTTAGCACAGAGAAAGGAAGGGAGGCCACAGGAGCTGCTGTTTTCTCCTGTTGATATAACATTATTAATGTTGATGGCATTTCTCCAGCAAATGTTTCACATAAATCATGTATCATCACTTGTGACAGCATGATGGCATAAAAGAATATTACCGTTGTCTGTGATCAACCTAAAGCTAACTGCCTGCATAGGTTTCATTAGTTTTCATCTGACAGGAAAAAAGCTGATTAAAAACGTGGATTTATGTTCTGATGTACACTTCTCAGATGGGGTTAAGACTTTTAAATCTTCTCCCTCTCTTCTGTAATGTCCTTTTTCTGTTATTCTGATTTCTTCTATCTCTTCCCACATGTAGGGTTGTTTGACACGTCTCTAACTCCATCCTTTCTATCTTTGTATTCCACCTGCTATGGATCCGTTGGCCTTTCCCTTTCCTTGTTGCTTCCAGATCTACTCTGTCTTCAAAGCTATATGATTTCAGGGGCTTTCTGTACCTGTTTAGGACTCCCACTATTGCATAGTTTCTTCATTACTCTGATTTTTAACTCTTGTCTAATGCAGTGTTTGCAGACCTATAGTCCTTATGTTTTGTTTCCTTGTTTTCAAGGACAGGTTTCTAATGCTTTGATTTGAAAAAATCAGGAATGACCTACCTAGCCCATCCCTAGATTGATGCTCCAGGTGTCAGCTACTGCTGGTAGGTTCCTGTGCTTCGATTTCTCATAAGGGAGCCTCACTGCTCATTGCACACAAAGATCGCTGACGTATGGAGCGCAGAAAGCAAAACCCGTCTGTTACTGAGGGCTAGCCTGCCCTCACAGAAGAACTTTTAAGACACAGTGACAGCTCAGCAGCACCAGGCAGTGGTGCAACAGAGCTTACGTACAACTGCACGCCTGGGTAGCTCTCGAACTACTAGAAATGAGCATTTTGCTTTTCTTTGGCACCTGTCACTGCTGCACTACAGCAGTCCTGTCTGGCGGGCCAGAATCCATTCACCACGGTACACTGCTGCGAGCACGTGGTGTCGATCGCAGCATTCCGAGCAGTTTTGTCTGCCAGTGTCAGCATCAGGCCTGCTGGTCTCCTCACGTGCTTTCAACTATTTTATTATAATTCCTCCTCACTTCCTGTTTGTTGCCTGCTATTTTTCTGCTGGTGCTGCTGTTTTTCCATTCTTTCCAGTCCTCCCAGTCTCACAGTCCAGCTGTCCCTCCCAGCTGCCATGGACCCTACCATCTCCCATATTCCACCCCTTCTGCTGCTGCAGGGGCATCACCCACAGCCTTATTCTCCCTCTGCAGGAAATAACTATCATTCCTGCTGTACTACACACCATGGCTATTGGAGGACATTAGTTAAATAACTAAATTGTCTTGAGACTGAGCACCATGTAAGGGTTACAGCATGATCGTATTTGTTCTGGGCAATCAACTTTATGTAACGGGAGACTCCATCCAAAGCCGGATCCTAGGAAAATGCTGGGTGAGACTATCAAATACATAATGTTACCCTTGTCTAGTGCAGCACTATGCAGAAACTTCACACTTCCATGAAATGATCCTCAAAAGGACAAGTTTGGCCCAGAAGTACTGTGGCTGGATGGTAATCTATCTGAGAAATCACTTTCCCTTTCTACTTATTACAAACTCTTTCAGATTCTCAGATTCATGTTCTTATTTCTGGAAACAAATCCATGACCCCAGGTAATTAATTTGCTTTAACAGTCAACAGGAAAATGGAACTGCCATTTATTTTTCAGCTTGACTTTGTGTACAGACTCGGGCAATTACATCTTCATCTTTTAGTTAATTTTATCTGCTACAGACTCAGTTAAATTTACTTGCAGATTTCGGTTATTTCCTGAAAGTCTGCAGGATATGAGCAATTGCTGTTTATATATTCATCACTGAAATGTTTTATCCTGACTTCCTAAGGAAATAAAGCTTATATGAGCAAACCATATGTGTGCACACTTCTTTATCTGTCCTTTCACTCTGCCCTGTCTCTATTGCATTAATTGACTAATTTCAACCTGTCTGAAAGAAAAGTTGTTATTTTAGAGATGAATTGTGTACTCCTTAAGTGCTATGTTGTCCCTAATAGTTTGGGGTTTTCTTCTTCCTTTCACTGAGGAAAAGGTTGCAGTATGAACCTGCCACCTATTAGACTCAAGAAAATCCACACACGAGAGCAATAAGTTCCCCAACCATGGAAAAAGCTTCAGCTGGTGAACATAACTTATTAGGCACTGTTGTAAGCCACAAATGCACAAGGAACCGACTTAGGCAGTTTTGCTGCTCACAGACTGTCTGATTTTGTTCACCTGATTTTCTTAAAATCCTGAATGCTGGGTCACATGGCATGCATGGGAATAAAGTTTGCAAATAATTATTTTAATGATTATTTAAACACTCCAACTAAAAGTTTAAGTTTCAAATGCCTTTAGCTGATTATCTGTAATAAAAGATATTTCTTGCCTTTTTATAATTGCCAGATTTACAGTCATGCTATTTTCCATCAGGTCAGCACATTCTTGTGGCTGGAAGAGGTCCATATCTGCTAGCTTTCCAGCAAGAAAGGCTATAAATGGCTGCTACAACATCAGTGGCACAGAAGAATGTGGGATATGACACCATCTATCCCCTATGCTGCTCAGAAGATGAGTCCTCTGAGAGTTGAGGTCTGCAGATGGAGCAGGTAAAAAAAAAGAAAAAAAACGCTGTAAGTTAGGAGGTGACAATGCAGTTGTATTACCCTCCACCTAAATTCATGCCCTTGTAGCCTCCTTTGTCCCTGGAGCAAATTCAAAGAAGCTGAAAGCAGCAGCAGGGGAAGGAAGTACGCCGAGAAATTTGCCAAAATAGTGACATTATGATTGACTGAAGGAGCCCAGCTGCCACAGGAGAGGATGCAGACTTCGAGGGCGGGCATGAATCTTCACTGCTACAGGGCATACACTGTCAGATACGTGACGATAACCCAGAAATCACCTTCTCCATGATCATTAAGCAAAAGCAGTGCAGGGATTACGGCACCCGAGAATCCCGAGTTTAGACTCAGAGGAGCTGCAGGAGAGGACAGAGCCTCATGATAGAATGCAAATACTGTCACTTCTTATGAAGGGAGAGAAGGTCTACTGGAATTTAGTACAAGACACAGGTCTGCCTCTTTGCTGTGATAATATTAGGCAAAACTTGGGGAAAAAAGGGAAGAACAACTGACTTTCTTGAAATTTTACTGCTGGATGTATTGGAGATGGTGATTACATTGTAGCTGTCATGCTCCAAAGATATAATCAAGTGATCTTTCTGGGGAAGCTAATTTACATGAAAATTATTTTATTAGAGATGTATACAATTGATGAAAATACAGGCAATTTGGAGAGCACATAAGCTCTTCTCCAACTGTCCTGTTGACATTTTCCTGTGTGATGTTTTTAACTTTTACAAATATTTCAAAAGATCTAAACATACCTGTTTTATATATCCTTGGTCAAATTTGCAACACAATTAAAAATATACCTGCTTAGCTTACAAATAAGCTAATGTTATTCCCTACTGACTTGCATCAGCTTACTTTAAGGTTATTATTGTTTATGATTTTTGTTCAGAAATGCAAATTCATGGTCCCACATGTGGTGTGCCCTGTCATGTTAGTTACTACAGAAATAAAGAATAAAATGTGGCCACAGGCTAAGTTAATACCTGATATGTTTTTCATCTCATGCACTGGTGGAGTAACCTTACCGTATTTTTAGATGACTTCTGAAGGTTTGCAATCAGCACATGCCATAACGATGTAACAAATTACCTAATGTTTGCATAAATGCAAAAATCCTTAATGTAAGCATGCCCAAGGTTATTTGAAATTCCATTGCTAAAACAGAACAGGGAGTAAGTGCCACTGCAGTCCATTTTAGAAGGATTGATCTTGTTTCAAGTTTTCAGACATGTCCACAATTCTCCTGTATTTCAAGGCCAATACTTTGCAAAAAAGAAATCTAAATTTTAAGTGTGCAATATTCTTTTATTTTAGTGCATGTGGAGAGTTTGCCTCCTAGACATCCACCTTACATCAGTATTGTACTTCCACAAAACATGAAGAGGGTTTCATAGTTGCTTTGGACTTAACTGGCATAATATTAGTTGGCATTAATTGCAATGAACAGCATATTTCCAGTGTAGCAAGTGCTAGGAATGCCACTTCAAAAGGAGCTTTTCTACCATGAGGAGGAGATCTCATTCACAAAAGAGTTAATTTTAGTGAAGAGGTTCTGATTGAGAGATTTTCCAGCTCTCATTTTCATGCATGTTGGTTGCAGAGCTGTCTGGTCTTTTATATTTGCATATGTTTTGCCCATTAAATTTGTTGGTATCACAGAAGTTATAAGAATTAAAGGCTTTACCAGAAAAGAGAGCTACTTCATGGGAGGCCACAAGTTCAATTTACAGCATGTCAGCAACTCTAAGGGGAGTTGTACAGGGGCAGGGGAACTAAGAAAAAAACTCCTTATTATTTATTAACCATCAATAATTTATAAGGAAAGTAATAAAATTACTGCATTTTTTTACCCCAATTTAATTTGAAAACAAAAAGTAAATATTTTTTCCCTGTTAATGAGAAATCCTGTATTCCATTTAGTTACAGTCTCAGGTCTTCTCTGCTCTGATCTGTGTCTCTGCCCTTAAAGATTAATGCAAAACACTCGGGAATGTGGCTGACTTGGAATTCTTCAGTGAAACAATTTTTTAGCTGGAAAATACTCATTCACTGTGTACTAAGGCACTTGCAAGAACCGAGGTGCTTCAGCAGGACTTTTACTGAAATGCAAAACTCAAAGAGAGTGAGAGGTATAATAGGAATAGCCTTATGATCGTGAAACTCTCTTGGGAGAAGAGCAGCAAATTCAGGAATCTCTTCTGCCTTATGTTGGTGTTGGACCTAAGATTTTTTTCTTCTTGATCTTAACTTAGTCCCCTGACTGCTAAATGTGAAAGAAACCGCTATAGAGCTAGTCCAACAATTATTCTGTCTATCTGGGATGTTAGGAACTCAGCTCCATGTCTTCGTTGCAAAGAATTTAAACAAAATGTACAAATACAAAAAGTCGTAATCCATCTCTAGTTTAGTGTTGTGGTTTAACCTCAGCTGGCAGCTAAGCCCTACGCAGCCGCTCACTCACCTCCCTCACAGTGGGATGAGGGACAGAATCAGCAGGGTAAAAGTGCGAAAACTCATGGGCTGAGATAAAGACAGTTTAATAGGCAAAGCAGAAGCTGTGCACGCAAGCAAAGCAAACCAAGGAATTCATTCCCCACTCCCATGGGCAGGCAGGAGTTCAGCCATCCCCAGGACAGCCGGG
>JAVJGG010000007.1:15457049-15497627 GCA_035590195.1 Aviceda cuculoides
AGAGGTGCTCCAGCCCCCTGATCATCTTTGTGGCCCTCCCCTGGACCTGCTTGAGCAGCTCCATGTCCTTATGTTGGGGGCCCCAGAGCTGAAGAGAGTACTCCAAGTGGGGTCTCACAAGAGCTGAGTAGCGGGGCAGAATCACCTCCCTTGACCATGTCAGAAAACACTGAAGCTGAAATGAGACTATACCAAAATATGTCAATCCTGCAAGTTTCTGTTCTTTTTGTAGTTAAGCAGTAACGTCTATACACGACAGGTTCCAATTTTATGGTAGTGATAATTTAAATGTCTGTAGCTCTTTTCATTTTACTTAAATGAATTTAATAATTGGTTTGTAAAAAAAAAAAAAAAAAAAAGAAGCCATCTTTCTGAGTAGACTGAGGGGTAGGAGCTGCTCTTACCAGGTTACAGACTAGAAAGTGGAGTACCAAAAAGGGGTCTGTCTTCTGTTGGGTTATTCGGGGAGTTGTCTCCTTAGCAGGAAACAGACCTCTGAAGCCCTTGCTCATGATCTCTTCTAGCATCTGGAACATGTTTGCTCTTCAGGCCTGAACAGCTTGCAGTGGTGTGGCACGCCGATTAGAGAAGACGGAACTTTTAGTTTTCCATATAATGGCGTGTGTTGTTTTAAACTACTAAACTAAAACCAGTTTGCATTTATTTAAATTTGGAAAGCACAAGTTATGGAAAGGCAGAGATGAAGACCTTTAAAAATGCATGTGATTGCAAGGTTAACTAGTTTATGAAATTCTGTGGACAAAATCAACCTTATGGACTCAAAACTAGTAGGTTGGAAGCATAGGATCTAGTTCTTACCAGGTATTTAGTATATAAGCTTTCAGAAGTTATTTAGCCTCAGCGTTTTAGTTTCCCCACCCAATAAAACATCTTTCTCAAGTTATATTGTAGGGCTACATTAATTCCTAGATGAAATAATCTGTAGCGCACAGTGCTCTCCAGACTCCTTACAGATAGACTAACTGTATCTTACATAATGTACCGAGCAAGTACTTTCCTTTTAACCTCTTGCTGAACAGGTGGGATGCCTGTAAGAAACAGTTATCACAAAAGCAAAGATTTAGAGGGCAGAACATGACCTGAGGAGAATACAGGGAGGAAAATCCCTCTGAGGTGGACCTGGATGTACAATCACTCCTTAAGTCTGATATCAGTTCTCCAAAATAGCTCTTATGAAGGTTGCTAGTAACAGACTGGTTTTGGGGCCCGATCTTAACAGCCGGAAAAGTAAAGGTAAAGAGCTGTTACCTTTTCTTTGCTGCCCTGTTTTCATGCATAGCTTTTGCCAAAAATCTGTAGGGCATACTACTCTCAAGAGTATGCGTGCACAAGCAGTGTGTACAGTCAGACCCCAGTGCGTTGTGGTAAGTGTTCTGTTTGACTCCTCCAAGATTCTGACTCCCAAGCAACCATGTAGTTTGCCCCCTCGTCCTCTCCCTTCAGATAAGCCTACAGTAGTTTAAAAAGTTTCTCAGGGAAATGCAATTAGTAACAAGATTTAATGAAAGCAAAACAACTGAATATGAGGAGAGGAGTCGCTATTCTTTTGTTCTTCCTATGTAATGTAAGATAATAGTGAGAAAGCGATTACATTACAACTAAATGAATTAAACAAAGCTCCAAAACATAAATTAGAATTTAACTGTGCCATTAAAAACTAATTTAATTTGCAAGCCATCATTACTAGATAATAAAGACTTACTGCAAAATGCACAACAATCTCTTGTGAACACAGGAAAAAAAGCAAGCAATAAATCTCGTTGAGCAGATGAGTTTCTGTTACATTAGTAGAGGAAAAAAAATGCTGAATGGATGTTTTAGTACATAATGAGAATGAGGAAGTAATGGAACAATTGGGCAGCTTAATTCTGGCCATAAATGGTTTTATAGTTAAGGGAAGACCCTAGGGAATGTTAGAAGAAAATGTATGCAGTATTGATTTTCTTGGTATGAAACTTTTTTGAATCAAAATAGCTTACAAATTTACAGTAACGTAAACATACACTAGACGTTATCCTTAGTTTCAGAAAAACGAGCTGAGGGCTCCAGCCCACTTTTTATGTGAAGACGTATGGCGTGAGAATACACAGCATGAGTGCACGTACATCAAAAGATGCTTGTTCTCCTCAGACAAGAATAGCCTTCAGGATGATTAATACTTTTCTATTTTGCTGGAGTTTCATCTAGTATTGAATTTGTGTACTACTTGGGGTAGAACCTGCTTCCAGTTTGCAGATGTGAGCAGATATTTGCTCTGTTTCTAGAGTTTCCCTTTGCTTTCGTTTTTTTCTGTGTAAACTTATATTGGTCCCTATTACATCTTGCAGTACATGTTGGAAAAAGTCATAATCTTTGTACTTCTTGATGCATTTAATATAGTTGCTGTAGGCACCATGTGCCTTGGTGGTGCAACTCAGTGCCCTTATTTTGGCATGGTACCACTGGCATTTAACGCCAAGAGCCAAGTCCTGCAGGAACTGCCAAAAATAATTTTGTTGCCATGCTTTCGTTATAGGGTAGTGCCAGCAGATGGCAGTCCGGTACTTTGCTTCTAGTCTACTAGCGGTCAGGTTACAAAACTATAGTTTTAATTTTAATGCAATTAGTATTGTTGCTAAAAGAAATGCTTTTCGCTTGATTATTCCAATGGTTTTGTTTCCTTCTCTCCCCTCTTTACCAAGGCTTTGGCAGGAAGTCCACCCCTCTGTCTTCTTTTCTGCGTGATACTGGGGTTCAAACTTTACCTCCAAACTGTGGTTGTGTGAAACTAAGAGTAGGTGCATGTCCTCATGGCATTGACAGGACTATATAATTTATAAGCTTCATATTTTAAGACTCATTCCGTCTGAGTAATTTTAATCACCCTACCTGCAATTCTCCCTGTAGTATCGTGAGGTCAGCCACTCTCTCGCCTCAGTGGCTGTGTCGTGTTGATGTATGAAGCTAAAACAGCTGCCATGCTCGATCACAGAGGCATAAGGAATGTAATTTGTAGTTTAGGCCCAACTCTTGCAAACACTTAAGGATATGCACAACTTCAGGCATGCGAGTTGTTTTTTTAGCAGTTGGAGGTACTCATGGATTTAGTTATGTATAGACTTAAACATCTTTGCAGGATTGGGGCATTGCTTGTAAATCAACATGTAGAACTGGTCAGGGTGCTTTAATCACTTTGGATACAAAGAGCTGCATTAATGACAGTTGACATTATTTTACTGAAAAATATCCTTTCTGACTCATTGTAGCCACCAGGTTAAGAGTCCTCAAAGAGAAAGAGAATTCTTATCTCTAAGCTTGCACTGTTCATTTTATTTTTGCTTTGTTTATTATTTAGGTGTTCCCATGAATGCTTCTCATGCTGCTTCTTTTGGTGCATACATAATACCATAAGAACATCTTCCAATACAACAGCATAGACCTTGTCTGTTTAGGGGTGTGACTTTTCCTGACAAGAGAGAGCATTTGGGAACTCAGTGGATTCTGGAAGCTATGGCTGAGCAGAATAATTACCCAGTATCTCCTGGGCTGTCATTTTCACCAACTTTTCCCAGTGCAGACTTGTGCAGAGCAGCGGAAGGGAATGTGCTAGAGCGTTGGCAGAGGTTTCCAGAAGGAGCTTGAAATCTATCAACACACATGATTGCATTTGGGAAAAAAATAATAATATCTTAAACCTTTTTCTAATATCACTTCCTCTTCTGTCTAGACATGATTTTACACTGGAGGCAAAGTTGGTGACATGCATTAATGATATACACTGAGTGTAACTTCATTTACACAAATGTGCTACTCTTGAAATGAGATGGTCAACACCAGTGACCAGCGAATAGACTTGCCTGATGAACTAATATAATCTGGTCTCAAGGCCAAGGTTTTACTGCTTGTGTGGCTTTCCCTCTCTCCAAGCTGCTTTGACATTGAATCCTCAGATAGCATTAAGCTACCACCACTGTGTTTTCTAAAAGTGAAAAAAAGCTAAACATAGGCTAAGAAAAAGAGATTAATAGGTTACAATATCTCCATGGGGTGATGCTTAGAGAGTAGGCTTAATAATACTAGTAAAGTACTGTTATAAAAAGTTGGAGTGGGTGAGAATATGTATGTGTACTATGCTGTACTGTTCCTTCACTCTTGCTGTGGCACCAGTCTTATCTGAAAAAGTACTAAGATCAGCTGCCCCTGAATTAAATAATATTTAACCCTGTAATTAGTGGTGTGGAAACCAGTTGGACTTCAGAATGCATAAAATGTTGGCATAATTTGTCTCAGACTTAAGGTATGGTGCAATACATGCTTACCGGTAAATAGCCTTTACTGGTATGATTCCACTGAAGAAAATAGGACTGCTTGTGTGACTGCAAGTACTATTGCAGAATTAGTCATTAGATTGTTCTAGCTTATCAGGACTGGGTAGGTTATATAATGCACAACTATAACACAAAGAGTGATTAAAAAACAGGTAATCACCCATAATGCTAATGAGCTTGTTGCCACAGAAAATAAATGTCAATTAAAATTGTTATGAATTATTTACACAATTCCCCTCCCCCGCCTCCCCATAATTTGATTCAAAACCGAGTGTTAGCTTTAGGTCAAGGTTTTATGTGGAGATCTGTAACCCTTCTGAGCTGCATATGCGCTCATTAGCTACAGGCACATTTAAAATGTGCTGGAGTTCTCTCTTGTAGCTGCCAGTCTATTAAATAAAGATCAGGTTCACTCCTTGAAGCCCTGCTGCTATGTTGCCTCCTACAGGAATGTGCCTTACACAGTTCTAAAAGCTGTCTCGGCTCAAGGATTCTTTATCAGATTTGAGGAAATGACCAGCTGTCAAATTAACAGCTATGAGGGTTGCTTTTTATTTTACTTTGATTTCAGGCAATTAGTATTCAGCCTCTAGCAGTAGTGTAATTATCCACAAAATATTAAAAAATTTGCAATGCTGTGTGTGTGTGTAACGCCTACCTTTACTCCTTGTGGTTGTGTGAAACAAATGAGAGATGCAATCATCTGAATAATTCTTAAGTAGCGATATTTCACAAATGTGTGAAACTTCTACATGACACCCGAAGCATATGCCTTGAGGTATTTGTCACACTTGGCCTCTTTAACATGGGGGAGTAATACATGTCATCATTTCTGACACTGTCACAATAGATTAAATGAGAGGATTGGGATGTGCTATGCATGTTTCAAACATGTAAAAGGAGCGTAAAGGATGGTAACTTTTATAACTGTCACAGTGAAAATCAAGGAATTAGATTGGCTGGTGGTTTTTCTTCTGTTCTGTTGGTTGTCTATAGCTGTGATTTGGTTTTGCATTTCAAAACAAGTATCTATAATCTGAAGGTGGCCAAAAAAATGCTTTTCTTGTTAGCCACTAGTAGACAATTGGGTGGCTCCTGTGAGGACAAGTGGACCACCATTGAAATGGAGCCTGTGTCTTGCCTCCAAGAAAATATAGTCTTTCCTCTCATATGAACCTTTCTCTCTGTGTTGTCATATCTGTTGATTGTTTTTATTATTATTATTTTTTTTAGGAGCAGCAATTCAGATTTGAAAAAATTCAGTCGCGAGAGTAGTGTTTACTAATGAGCAGGATTTTGTTCTTTCTGTTCTATTAGTGGCATTGCTGGCCAACTTTCCCTGGCTGGATCAGTCAGGTTCATGGCAAGTCAGGTGGTTCTGAAGAACTTACAAGGTACGATGGACTGTAGGATCGGTTTGACTGTAACGGCTTGGGAAAAACAAATTATTACTGCTAATATTTAGGTGTAATGGAAAAGACCTCATAGAGTCTCTTTGGCCCAGATAAACTTTGCATTGTTGGAAGTTAAACCAGAGCCTGTCTTTGCATGCAAAGTGTGTGTATTTGGCCTAGGAGTCACTGAAGGACAAAATGCTGTTCTTTTCCCCAAAATAAATGCAGAGCAGACCTAAGCCTTTATTAGCTCTCTCTTCCCCAAATATTTCCCAGTTTGGAACATTACTGGAGTATTTTATTTGTTATTAGTAATTTATTATTTGTTAAAAGGTGGTTTCATTGCATTGTTGTGCTTTCAGGATCTAGTCTTGTATACTGCCTCTTCCAGGGACAGGGGCATGTATGAGAGAGGATACATGTTCAGGTGCCTGTTACACTTTGTGGATACTCTCTGCTGTAGCTGCTTGTGTGAAGTAGAGAACTGGTATGTTGACCACAGAAACATTGGTTCTGTTGCTCTTGGGGAATTCTGGGAGGTTTTTTTGCCTTTTTAACATTTCTGAATTGAATGGAAGAGGGGAAAGATGAGGAGGCAGACTTACCTTTTTTTTGCTAGTATCTCACCCTCGTGAAGTCCCTGCTGCAGTACAGTGGCACTGAAGTTACTATTTTTCTCCTGAGATGTGTTACAGCACAGACAAAATACTTGAGGTCTTGTCTCTGCCCCAGCAAATATTCAGGTATTATGGGCAAACTGGAAATGTTCCCCCAGAAAAGGCCAACAGAAATTCATCAGAGAGTACCAGGCAACAGAGCACTTAGGACGGACTCCCGCAGAGTGGGAGAAGAGGACTCAAAACTTCTTTCCCTGTCAAGCCTGGAGTGGGATTTCAACTGCACAGTGCAGGTAAGTTTCCTGCCTGAGGGGATATTGTGAAAGAAAGGGACATTCCAACTCTCACTACTTTTTCCTTGGCTTTGTGACTTTTTCCTACATCCATTTCTTAACCCTCCCTACCATCTCTTCAGAACAGTTTTTAATCCAAAATCATGAAGGGAAGTTAAGCAGAAATCAGCCTCATGGCAGCTAAAACTATACTACTGGTGAGTAAAATATTCGACGATAAAGGCTTCTTACTATTACTGGCGTGGCACAGAAGGTTTGGGGTTGAAGTGGTGTTACAAATGCTTGGGAGCTCTCAATAGTACAAAAGTTACTGGGATAATGGTGACAGCTCTGGGATTTTGTATTTTTTTAGTAAATCCTGTCTCAGATGTCAGGATTTGGTTTTTATTTTTCCTTTTTCCTCTTAACAGTATGTTTATGGGTTTCTCAATGATATCCTGGGATTTGTGCTTTCGTAAAGCCAGTAAGAGTGATGTGGTTAATCTTCCTCCCTGCTTTCCAAATGTATACCCTGTTTCTCAGAGTTCCTAAATAAGTATTTTGTATTAGCCTATGTATATTTCTCCTTGCCATCTTCTTCACATCCTACTTTCCCAATTCTGTTTCATTTTATTAATCAGTGAGGTACATATTATAAATGTCATTTTCATAATACCTAATCTAGCCTAGTATTAGAATAATCTCCTTTAATTTCTATGTGCTTAAACATTGTTTCTTGTACTTTTTTTTTTTTTAATACAAAAAGGAGCCAATTGGCCAAAAGTTGAGGAATTTCACATATTCTTTTCAGTTCTCTCTTCTGACTAGTGCCTTTTACCATACAGCAGCAACTACTGAAAAAAAATGTGCTGGCAGAAAGGGAGCTTTTTTTAAAGAAACCTGAGTTTATAGCATACCATTTTCTGCATTGGAATGTTAAAAAGCAAACCTTTTCAGCAGTCGCCTCTCTGTCCATTGAAGATAGAGTTCCCTTTTCTTGTTATTTTGTCTGTAGATTCATTATCTTACCTTTTTCCAAACTGAATTGCATAAGCCACTTATCTGCCCATGATTCTAGTCTAGCCAAGTCCCTGTGAATTTTATTGCTTCCCTATTGTGTATTTGTTGATTCACCCATTTCATATGATCAGCACATTTCATCACTTTACTGCATTTTCCTCCTTTCAGGTTTATAAAGTAAACAAAATCAATACTAACGTTACAGTAATTCCACAAGTCAACTCCTTCCATTTGGAACTGCTTGTAGTCATAAGTACCTTCTGGCTCTAGTATGCTAGTTAGTTTTTATCCACTAGTTTTTATCCACTCGAGCGGCTCATCTCCTATATCTCACGTACTAAAGTGAATATGCAACAATTTGGAAAGCATCTTCCATCATTCTTCAGCAGAAGCTGAACACTGCTTCCGGTCAGGTCTGAAACAGGCTGACCAAAAAGTTGTGTAAGTTCTTCAAAAAGCAAACAAATTCAGAGAGATTATCCCTAGAGGTTACTTATAAAGAACAGAAGAGCTCTAAAGCACTCATATCTGCTGCCTCTTTGCTCATTTTTGTCTCTGTGTTACGAGGCTCTTCTGTATATCATTACATGACAGGACAGTCAGTTTTTAGCTTGTGAAAACTGGTGAAGCTTGACTAGTCTCAATGGTGACTTATACTTCATTAGCACCTGGCTCAGGCTGCTTAAGAGATGAATGACATTAGAGCCCTGCCATGATGGTATTTGCTATCCCTGAATATGACTTTGTGACATTAATATCAAGTATCATGGTTACATGTACGCATGGTGATCTTCCATAGTGATCAAACTCAACACACTCTATACCAAGAAGGCAAGTCCCTGACATTTGTGCAAGGGCAACTGTTAACTCCAAATGAGTAATAGACTGTTGTAACTCCTTGCACCGGTCACTGAAGAAACTAGACAAACATCAAACTTCTGCTTTTGTTTTCTCCAGAGCAGACCCAGCCAATCCTCCAAAATATTTACAATCAATATAAAAATAAACATGTCTGTACAAAGTCATAAAATATTACATTGCAGCAATGGCAGCTATATCATGGTTTACATGGTATTTAATGAGAAGCTTACACATGAACCTCCACCTGGGATGAGATTCATTAGTCAATGACCCTATGAGGAAAGAGCTTGTGAAAGAAGGAAGGAGATCTATGTGTGCCTTTCTTTTTGCTAAAATGCACAAAACCAGCTAGCATGAATGAATATGTTCTAGGGAATTTAATTTTGAACAAGGACTAGACCCTGACCTGACAGTTACCTTTAGAGTGGGCACTTGGTCTCATTGTACCACTCATTTCACAAAAAAAAATAAAAAAAATAGTGAGGGACAGTCTACCCATAGGAATATAGAGTTTCAATAAACAAGACAAAGTCTGGAAGCGAGGGGAGGGAAGCATCAAGACATGAAGTAAATTGATTACAGTCACACTGTAAGTAAGCGGCTTTAAAAGAGTTTTATTTATATCCCTTGAAAAATAATACATTTTAAGTTAGCCTTCAAAAAAAGCTGAGAGATTCATATCTTCATGAAGTCCATCCTATTATATCCAGTGGCACGTACAAATCAAACAGAATTTCTTCAGTGCCCTTTGACTCCACAATAAATTCCAAACACAAAAGAGATGCTATCTTTTCATTTCCACAATATGAATCTTATCTTCCCTTGTATTTCTAGTTCATGTACTTGTGTCTGACATTAACAGGACTATGTGTTGGCAATAATGCCTAAAACAACTTCTGGTGTGAAATATAGCGGATGAAGGGCTGGTCTGCATGTTGCAAGCATTATTGGCTGAATTTATTTGCCTTTAAAAAAAGAAGAAGAAAAAAGTCTGTACTTCTGCTTCAGCAGAAGCAGTACCGTGTCTACAACTGTCTGGCTTTTGACATTTACCCGATTCAGTTTTAATGCTTAATTGTTATAAGTTGAGCTCTTCTTCTTTGTCATTATTTCAGGACTGTCTTCAAGGTCTCTGAACAAGATAAGAAGCAGGATAACAGCAAAGAACCCAGCTGAGCCATGTTTAAATCTTTGTCCTTTCACAACAACTATTCTTATGCCTACTGTTCTCTCCCTGAATTGCACAGCTTAATTGTGTTTGTCAGCAAAAAGGACAAATTGGGTTTTAAAGGTGCATTGGGGTTTTTCCTCCTGACATGTCTGTTGGCTGTAATGAATGGAAGCAATGCCTCCTGCATTTTGCAACACATTTGGACTGGAAGATCTATCTAGTCACTCATCCACTTCATTCTTCTGTATTCTGTGTGTCCTAATGCTCCATCAAAGTGGTAGATTCTCTCTCCTCATAAAACCATCACTCAAAATAACTATGTTCTTCCATCCAGGAATCGTCAGCATTACCATTAATAGAAATGAGAAGACAGCCAGTCACCTCACTGAGACCACTGCTTGGCTTAGTGAACCTTATGGTTTGCGTAATAGGTTCTGTAGGCTTGATTCTCCATTGCTTTCACCTTGAGTAGCCACCCATGCCCATATAAAATGAGTGTTCAGAATGGTCTGATTTAGCGTCCAGTAAGGATAAATGTCAAGGAGTGCAGGGCAGTGTAGAAGCAAATGTTTCTGATTTCAGTGTATTTCAGTGAAAACGAAGAATGTTTTTTCTGGGTATAATATCCTTGATAATCCTATTTTGAGGTGCCGTTCTTAGTCAGGAATGAAGGATATAAATAATTCAGATAATGCCCTTGACAATTGTATAATGCAGTATGTTTTACAAATTCTTAACTAGAGTATAACAACCATCATATTTTTCTGTGCAGTGTTAATTCACCACTGCTACCATAGCAGGCAAATACCTTCTGCTATCACAGAGCACCTCACTGGCTAGCTGAAGGAGAGAGCCACAAACTAATTTACTAATTTTGTTGATCTCAAGATATTTCAGTCCAGTAGGATTTCACAAAGGAAGCAAGCACAAATGCACTGTAATACAA
The DNA here is from genome assembly GCA_035590195.1 of Aviceda cuculoides. Classification (NCBI taxonomy): domain Eukaryota; kingdom Metazoa; phylum Chordata; class Aves; order Accipitriformes; family Accipitridae; genus Aviceda; species Aviceda cuculoides. Next base: position 15,467,659 of record JAVJGG010000007.1, read on the forward strand.
AAAACATCTAGGTAGTATTTTAATGGTTGCGGCTAGGTTCGTACTAGCAGTACTTAGTCCTCAGTCCTCAAACACGTTTTGATTTTGAAAATTTCAGAGTCAGTAGACAGAGGAACCTGTGAGTTCCTATTAGCTGTTACAAGTCCACGTTGGTCTTTAATTAGCAAGTAAATAACAGTGATGGAGACCAAGAGGACCACAATTCACAGTGAGTGTTTTTTGAGACAGCAGTAATGAACTCTCCCTTTTGAGGTGCATTAGCGGCACAGTTTCATTACTTGCTGACTGTACCCTAAGCTACAAATTAATTTCTTTTGTTCCAGATGCAGTTAGCCATGTACCCATGTGTTGGCTGTCTTGAGAATGTAACCGGATTAGGTGCTGGTGGTGAGGAATGTTCCTCTGGTTTTCATAGCAGCTGACCCATCACGTACACTAAATGGAGTTCTGTTGCTCTTTGGTCAGAGGCAGAGTAAATTAAATTGGTCGGATTAAAGTAGACTGTTGCTAGTAACACATTTCATGGGTGCCTCCTGCTCTCTGTCTGAGTTGGTCTCTGTGAGGCTGCTGCATATAAAACACTCAGAAAAGACAATTTTATATATTTGAAAGAGAAAAAAATCATAGCCTGAAATAGCACATTCTTTCTTTCTAACTGACAAGCAATATCATAAAGGCAGGTGCTAGGAGCATAGCATGTCTGTCAAAATGTAAATTGTTTGTGACTGAAGCGCCCTTCTGCAAAGATACCGAACCTGCCTCTTCAAAGGAGCTTCTTTGAAACAAAACTGTACAGATATCATACCTCATTGTAGGAGAGCCTACAAGTGAGCCTTTAAAGCTATCTCCCATGATTTCCTTAGAATTTATGGTAGATTATATTCCAGGATATGTTATTTTTAGTGCAAATTACTATGAAGTTGGTTTAAAAAAATGTGTAGATGCAGTGAACCTGAATGGAGTCCCTACATTTCCCCAAAACAGCATCAGAATGGAAATATTTTGACTAACAACCTGATCCTCCTCCCTTTCAGAAAATTGGCTAGTGCAAATTCTCTCTAGATGGCAGTGGAGCTCTTTCAATGGTAGATCTGCTTCCTTCCCCCACCTTCTTTCCATTTCTTCTGGATACTCATTTCCAGCTGTACTGCACTATGATTTAACAGGGCTTTGATGCTGTAAGATGTTGGCGGGCACAAATCAGACCTTTTTTTCCTAAAAGGATAATATACTGCTTTTTCAAAGTCAATTAACACTTAGGGCAAATGAAATGGGGAGAGCTAAAGGTCAATTACTAAAGGATGGCCACGAAAACCTTTCTGGTTTACACAGCATTCATCCAGGGATTGTAGATCACTGGAAAAAGAAAGGAAATAGTAATTAGCTCATTTCATTTCTTGATGGTTACCAATAAGGTGGTTTAATACAGCTTATCTGTTTTATTTTCAATCAAGTGTGACTGGTGCTAATAATCATTCTGACCAGCCCGAGACTGTGTTGTTTCAAGGCACTGGACCGTCATCACAGTAGCTGCAAGATTGTTGTGGCAATTTATGCACCAGGCAAATGTTAGCATAGAGAATAGCATTAAAACTTCAGGTTTGGAGTGCACTTAATAAGCTTTATGTGTAAAAGAAATATTGTAGCTGGGCAGTACAGCCATTAAACAAACAAGGGCATGAAAGAGATGAAGAGTGAGTGCCGTTTTTACCATCATTCATCCTCCTATTTAAAACATGCAGGTAAGTTAAAACCGGGCCTTTGGAGGTATGTGGTATTGATTCATTGGCTTACCAGCTGTTGACTTTTCGTGTCATGATCATGATGCTGTTTTACAGGTGAACTGCTATGGATATAAAGATTTAATCAGACAGGGCTCCAGTGCTGCTTGGATTTATCAGCCTTCATGTTACTCATGTGAGTCACTCTGACATCAGTGAGGCAACTCACCAGTGTAAACTATGAGCCATGTCTAAATCCTTTTGAGATGTGTGCCTTCTTCGGAAAAGGGAGGTTCATGTCAAGAGAGCATACAGCTTAAAGGAACCTTTAATAAAAATAATAGCAACAACCCCAAATTAAAGGCTCATCCATAACAAAACGAGGTAGCAGATTACTGTCTTGTCAGCTTAATGGTGACTATACATGAAAATGGCCAGACTTGACTTGAATCTCTGCTTTCCACTTGCCTTTTGCGTGCTGAACAGCTTTCCAGGCAAGACTCACACTTAAGATTGCAGTCACACTTCATTTCTATCTATTTTAAAATAACTCTGCTGAGTTTAATAACCTTTTCCTTTTTGAATAAGGAGTTTCTGTTTGCAGTCACATGAAAAGAAAAAAGGGCCAGTGCTACAGGCGGCAGCAGATTATTTCATGCCTACCTACTCAAAGAGGGTTTTACAAGAGCATAAGGGCTAGGCAAAGCACATAATGAGCAAGCTCTTGTGAGGTAAATTATTATTTAGGATTCTGAATGGGCCCTTAATGTGTGGGGGAAACTATACTGCCAACTAGTTGTGCGTGGCACTTGACTTTCAGGTGAGCAGCGACTTATCTGATAGCTGTCATCCTTGCCTCATTTCACTGTCTGAGACAGTGGGGAAAGGAAGAAAAAAAGTGCTGGACCTACAAGTCATGCTCCCTTGTTTGCTGCTGTGTCAGAGAGACAGACCTCTTCGTAGCCATGAGTGTCCACGTGTAGTGCACTAATTGTCTGCCCCCACCTACGTGCAGCCAGCTATCTTTGTCCTTTTGGTTTGCAAAGCACAGCAGCCCGGCTCTTGAGCAACAGGCACTGAGGCGCAGTGCCTAATTTGTTTCCTTGAGTTTACAAAGGGAGCAAGGATCAAATGTGGAGCTCCTGTTCCTCAGCTACATGCTATATCCTACTTTAACGATATATGTAAACTTTCGTTACGGCAGTGACTGTAGTGTGGTGATGCTTGAGCTAACTAGAGAGTACAGAGGCTGCAGGTACATTTGCATTGCACAGTCCAATCCAAAGTGAGACATTCCACTTGAAAACACGGCAGCTGCGTGGGTGCAGCATTTTCCTTGGACTGATTCATGCTGTTGCAAAGCGGAGACGTAGCTGCCGTACCTGCCCAGGGAACTGTAGCATGTAGGGCTATTTCAGTGGTGCGTCTGCAGTAGCAAAACACTTGACCAACTTTCTGGGCAGGTTTTATAGCACGTGCTAAGCTGTGTACTGGTGTGGGGTCATGCCTAGCTTACTTCTTACTCCAATGTTCACGTTTCTCTGGCCATATATCTACTTATTTTGCAAAAGATTTTGTTGAGGCAGAAAACAAGGGTTCAGGATATTTGTTCAGAGTGCTGAATGTCCAAAAAACCCAGAACGTGTCCACTGAGCGTGTTCACATCAGTTTTACTGTGCCTACAACTGATCTGCATATGTATCGTAACTCAGTGCAAGGGTCACATGTGGTGAAGAATACCCATATCTCTTTTTGTGAAGGAAAAGTGCCAGCTCTGCTGAGGTTGTCTCAGGTTTGTTACTGTAATGACCCAAGAGCAATTTTGGGGAACAGTCCTCAGGGTGTGAACCATTTCACCATGGTATCTGTTCTGTTGGCCATATATTGGGGAGCAAGAAATTCCAGCAGAGTGTGTGTCTGCAGATGCACATGCAGGGAGATAAATTTTCCCATAACTAGCAGAATTGTGAGACTGACTCCCCTTGCTCCCTTTTTTGGACTTATTTTCTTCTCCATTGAGTGAGATAAGATCTATACTATGCTAGTAAAGAAAAAGGAAATTTGGATGCAACTTTTGTCTTCACAGCTTTGAATTAGTAAGCTTGTGAGAACAGCTGTTCTTTATTTCAGCAAAATCAGGAAACGCAGAGATGAGCAACAATAAAAAAACCCCTGGGTGATCAAAACCAGTCCCTGAAGCTTTGTTTGTGTATACTGTCTTTGCATCTGAGCCAGCACCCGTTGAAATCAATGATACCTCCTTTTCTTTGTTGTTGATGGAAACAGCTTCAGGCAAAATTGGCAAGGTATGTTAGACCACAGTTTCCCAGTGTGTTATGTTTTAAAGAACCCACTCTCCCACCAGCATATATAGTGTGAAATCCATTGTTTTACATGGAGTAAGCAAGTGAGAAATAGATATACTGCAAGATTTTAAATTGTTTGGCTTTACTGTATGGATTTAGCAAATATTTTTGAAATATATTTTGGATACATTTCCATCTAAACCTTACAAGCTAGAAAAAAAAAAAAAGATTAGTTATAGTTCTCTGCAACAGTAAGTTTCTTTAAAAAGTGAAACCTTTCCTGATGTCAAGGGTCATTTCAGGCAATCTGCCTGAATAGATGCATAAAAACCAGGACGGCATGTGGCCATTGCCTTTTAAGACTCCTCGTGGTCCTACTTGTGAGCCACTCAGATCAGTCAGAACCTTTCAGAAAACATGCATTTTATTCTGCAATCCAAATGATCAGGTAGCTAGAGAGAAGTGATTTATGAGAAAAGATTAAAGTCTCCCAAGAGTCAGTCAGTAATGCATTTGCACTCTTCACTGCTTTGATCGCTGTTGATAGTAGGGCCAGAGCTATGAATGTGTGTTTACTGGATATTTCTAGTATTTCAGTATTGCCTGTGGATTGTAAGGAGCGTAACAAAAGTGAATTTAAAATAACAGAATTAATATTTCATGGCTCTTAATTTGATAGAGAGGATTTTGTGAGATTGACAAGGCTCACTAGTTCACCTGCTCTCCTGGTTGGAAGATATGTCTTTCATTTTCATTCAGGCTATGAAAGAAACAACATTTTGGTTTCTTGACTTCCTTGGAATCTGCTATCTTGTGCCTCTTGCCTATTATAAATAGGGTTTGGATTATTGGAAATGATTTTCTGGGTCTTTTGTTAGACACTGGGCTAATGTGACAAGGTCAATAGGAATCAAAAAAAAAAAGCGCAGAATTAGTGCCTGTTTTGTTCATCCTTTGTGTAGCTAAGAAGATAATTCAAAAGGTCTGTTGAAGGTATTTCTGGAATGAAAAAAAAACATGGCATGAGGATAAGGAAGTCTAATCACCTGTCTCAATGCCATTTCTCTGTCATCTTGGAGCTAGAAGGAAGTCTTAGGGTATCAGAAACCAAATGGAAGCATGATATCTTATTGCCTGCACAAGTTTTGTCAGGACTGGGAATATTCACGTGCATTCCCAGTCTTTACTTTCCTTTTCACGTAGAAAGACCCTGAAGGGTGGTTCTTCAGGAAGCTGTAGCTACAGGAGTCCGAGGGAGTACAGCTTTGGGAGAGGAGGTCGAGAACATAATGAACTGAAAGTGGCAGGTGTGTTTGTGGAGGAGGCTCCCTGATAGAAAGCTTATGGTAGTCTCCTTGGACAGATCTACAAGAAAGAGCGACTTTTTTTTTTTTTTGTTTTTTTTTTTCCCTATTTTTCTTTTTAAGCTGTTTTGCAGACCAGCCTGAAAAGGAGAAGAGAAGAGGCTGTGATAGAGATCTTCACCAATGGGGAATTTAACTGAAATAGTGTGTCAGCCTCATCTGATGCAACAGCCAACTGACTGTGGTTATCTGTACAGGATTTGAATGCTAAAAAGGGGCACTAAAGTTCCTTATCCACTGTGAGATAGGATTTGAATAATATGCTGCTGCTTTGGTTCAGAACAGCCCCAGAAATGGTTGCTTTACCTGTGTGGAACCACTCTTGATGTAGGTATTTGTCCTTTAACCGGGCATTTGGAATTTGGAGCAATTAATTAATTAATCACAAAATTGAGTTCACTGTGAGCCAGCTTTTTAACATAGCCCTAGTTTTGTGTGCTTCGAAAGTGAAATAAAACCCCACCTCATTCTGTTCCCAGTGTCAGAACAGTCATTGCCATTCTTCTTGCTCCCGGAAAGATGCAATTCAAAAAAAGTCTTATTTTGCAGTTCCTGAGGGAAGGAGTAATACTCAGGTTTTACTTTTTTTATTTTATTTTCAGCAATGCTTTAATTCAAGTGCCGATTAAGCAGCACATATTGAATGATGCTGAATTTCTCTTATGTAATTCGTATGGTATTTATATCACATTTCCTGTGGAATGAGTTTTAAGCAGGGGATTTAACCATACCTTCCTTGTCAAGCAGATACAAGTTGATTTTCTGAGGGTGTAAAATTATATTCTCACACTGCTGAAGAAGTGATCTATGACCTTCTTTCTTGACACACCTTAGAAAATCTGTGAGATAGTCCATTTGTGTTGCTCTGGGTTGACTGTTACATGTTTCATCATGTGATTCTAAACCTTTTTTCTAAAGGGAGGAGCTCTTTTCTTCTTTTTATTATAATATAAGGAACGATGTGCAAGAGAATATAAAGCATGTCAGAATCCTTTCAGATTCATCATTTCAATATTTCCTTCTGCTACAATGGTTTAATTAGAGTAGTCTTCTTTTGGTAAGGGCTTTTGTATATCTTTAATGAAACTGAAGAGCATGAAATGTGGTTTCCCTGCTTTTAAATGAAGCCACTTTTAGAGAAATAAAATGAGAAATGAAGAAATTGTTGAAGTCACAGTGCATGAAATTAAGAGAGCCCTGACTATATTGGCAACAAGTTTTTTCTTTAGTATTTTGATGACCATATAGCTGAGTGGTTTTGGGCTAATTGTGAAGAGATTTTCTTGCTTTGGTTCATATGCCTTTGACAGTTATATTTGCTTCAGGTTCATTTGAGCAATCCATAGTCCCGATCCTGCAGTTGTCTTGAGGCAGGTGGAGCTTTGTGCTCTCGTGGAGCCTCGCTGGCTCCAGCTAGGTCTTCTGCGTATAGAAGTTGTACTTGCAGGCAGGTACGTTGAAATCAACAGGGCTCTGCACAGTCCTGTGTCTTTTCCTGGATACAAAGAGTTGCAGAATCAGAGCCAATGTTAGGATTTTTGAAGTTGTTCAGTGTAGTTGCAAATTCCTAGTCCTCTCTGAAAAAATCTAGTCCCAACGCAGTGGGGTGAGTTACCCTTGGATAAGGGCCAAACGCCCACCCAGCCGCTCTCTCACCTCCTCCTCCTCCGCAGCGAGACAGGGGGAGAAAACAAATAGGTTGAGAAAGCTCATGGGTTGAGCTAAAGACAGGGAGACCACTTAGCAGTTACTCCTGGGGGCAAAACAGTCTCAACGTGGGAAAGACTAATTTATTGCCAATTAAAATAGATGAGAGCAGTGAGAAACAAAGACAAACATTGAAACAGTGCCTGTCCTCCCACCCTCTCCCAAGCTCATCTTTACTCCTTTACTTTTTCTAACCCCACCGAGCAGTGCAGGGCGATGAGGGCATATGTCATGCTCTGAAAATTTTCCTTTCAGAAGTATCTCCCATGAAGAAATCTGCTTGTTCGGAAGCAAGTTGACATTTCTGTCTAAAAGAAAGATTGTTTTTAAATAATAGAAAATTCTTTTTTTTTTTTCTTTCTTCAAAGCAGACTTGCCCAGAAATGCTCACTATGGCAGTTTTGTTCTGCAAATTGCGCTTTCATCTAAATAAAAATGTTTCACAGAAATTTGCCATTTTGAATTAAAAAAAATAAATTCTAAAAGTAAACACTCAAATTGAAATTGCATGTTACTTACACATTTTGTTTTAGAAATCAACTTAGCGTCTAGGAGCATGTGCTTAATACCCCGTAAACAGGGCTACACAGGACTTTGTGGCCAGCTGGTGTGCCGAATACAGTAGTACTGTCGTAAAAAATGGTTCTTTATGCTTTTTTTTCACTGCCAGTTGGTCACAGCACACACCACAAACCACTGAATACCTTCAATATCTTCTAGCAGACTTTAGACTCTTCTAGGGCTTCTGGGGACTCAAAAAATGACAAAATCCTGCAGAAAAAGGGAGGAGAGAGAAATTACATAAAATAAAAAAAGCCGAGGCCTTAAAAAAAAAAGGAGAGTAAAAAAATCAAAATTCAATCGGGTTAACAGTGAGAAAGGGAAATCAAACATTCTGAGAGTTTAAAACAAAGATAGGGTAAATTTCAAAATGCTACCTTTTTGGACTGTTCTGGAAGTACTTAAAATGCTTAAAATGGAACAGAAGTTCCGATTTTCCACCACAAAAAAAAGTGCCAAGAGATGTTTTAATGAATAGAGTCCTAATTTTGAATGAGTACTCATCAGAACAGATCAGTATTCTACCATTTTTGCTAAATAAAATATTTCTTTTCAAAAGCACGTTGACAGGTGTCAGCTTCTTTTGAATTGTGACATTTCCCCTTTAATTTTCAGTTTTGCATGTGTCTCTGAGCACTGTTTCAGTAACCTAAAAGACAAGTTCATATTCTTGATCACAGTAAAATTGTGATTCAGCAGTCCATTGGTATTAGCAATGTCCTTATACCACTGTTGAACTTTACATATAGAGTGACTGACTTCAGTGGGATGTCAGTGCTGGGCTGATTTGGGATCTAAATCGGCACAGATTCCCCGAAGTTGAAGGAGCTGTATTGATTTAACCAACTGAAGATCTGGCCTCACAGGAACACAACCGTATATATTTAAATCAAAATTCAGTGCATCTTCTGGTATTCTAATGGTTTTAAATATATATCTCCAATAATTGCTGCTTCGTAACACGTTTGATCAGCATTCAGCATAAGAAAGCTTGCAAGCTTCAAACGCTCATAAGCCAGTTCCATATTGTTTTAGTAGCGAAAATGAGAGAAAAGCAACTTTTCTTGATGAGGGTGAAGTGAGAATCCATGAGGTACATTAAGAATTTAGCAGAGAAGAACATTATTTGGTCACGTAGTTTAAACTGCTAGCAGTGTAAGCTTGACTGTGTGCGGTGACTAAATGGCAAATCACTAACCCCTGTCAAAAATGCTCAGTCTTTTTCCCTGTCTTGGAAATTAAGGATCAATTCATGTAACAGAAAAATGATGGTAAATCAGGAGTACTGACGCATGAGAATGGAAATAATTGTCTGTGGTTTTCATGAGAAGATTGCCAGTTTGCAGGATTTAAATTGCATGCAAACTGTTTTTTACATCTCTAATTGAAGATGTGTTGTCTTTAGGGAGGGTTGACTTGACATTGACAAACTTCAACAGAATACAAAGACATGAAAATGGGCTTGTGTTTGCCTTGAAAGTGATTCAGTGGCTCATACCGTGATGTTCCTTTTATTCCTAGGAATGCCGTAGGATGCTAAATTTCCTTCTGCATGAGACTAAAGGTGCTTGTTACACAGCAGTGGTAAGAGGTGTTGAAGCACAAGCAGGCCGTGCAGAAAGACTTTGATTTGCAAAAGAAAAATCTTTTATTTTTGAGATTAAAACAAGTACAAAGGATGATTTTGAAGTGATGGTGTTCATGAGGTTTTCTTTTTAATGAGTAAAATTCATTCTAGAGCAGACACAAGACGTTCTACAGATTTTATTATTTAGAACTTGATACTCATTAGACTAGGAGGGATGTATGGATTTAGGAGAGCTTCATCCTGTACAGACATAATTTGGGAATCTTATCATTTTTAGTGATACAGCAATGTGTATTACTCAAATTTATTAAAATATAATATTTATTGATAAATAATGGACTTTTTCTGCAGGTTTTTATTTTCAAGTTTCCTGTATCTTTTTCATTCTAAAAATTGTACATCATGCTGTTTGGTTTTGGTTTTTTTAAGTGTCTAAAGGACAGGATTGGATTTCTTGTATACCTATTAGGATCACTTGTTTTTTTTCAGAGGAGTCATTGTTACAAGATTTGATACAGTGCATTGATATAAGACGGTGTAGTTCCTAGGAGCTGAACATTTTGTCAATAAAATTCAAGGCATGATATAAGAAGATAAGGAAGATAGTGTGAATTCTAAAAAAAGGGTGCTGTTAGCTCAAGGACATTGTCTTTTAATATGGCTAACCCAAGACTGAATTGGCTTTCCTGAAGTTGGCTTTGAACAGGGACAAAATTCGTTGCATTTGTCTTTGGCTGCCTGTGAAGATGTACTTATGTTTATTGCAGCTATATGCTTTGGTATATATTATGTTGCTGCTAAATGAATGTTTGTCTAATTTTCTTGCTTTAGATATTTAATAGAAGGAATGCAAAATTACATATTGATGTTAACTTTATTAAAAATGATGCTAAAAGCACAACTGGAATGTGGTAACTAGTAATGTATAGCACATTTAATTTGTGAGGCTACAGATTTACAGCAGAGCTGCATTGTGCAGTATGTTGAATGTAGAGTATAGAGCAAATACATTTGCAAGCATTGATACAATGTTCTGAAGAAAACAGAGTAAAGCATATTATTTCATTGCAAAACTACTTTATACAGATAAGAAAATTATAGAAACTAGTTCAACAAAAGGTTTAGTGAATGTTCATCATAAAAGAAACATACCATTGATAATCTCTCCTGGCCTGGAAGCTGGAGATGCAAAAATTACTTTCTGTTCTATTTCACCCACTCAGTTCTTTTCTATTTGTATGAGAAAGACAGGAAATCAGCTAGAAATTACAACCTAACCCGTATTTTCAAGTGGCAGTTTTTGACAAGGGAACATCAATAACATGTTGTTAGAGACCGTGAGACGATACGGGCTTATAGGGGCTTCTAGAGAACTTTTTGTAATGAAGATATGTTGCCTGACCATAATATTGAGATTTACATTGCCTGTTTAATCATCTTGTCTGTCTGCCTTCTGAAAAGGGATAGAAGTGAATGTAGATATAGCAGGTCCATAACAAATAATAACGTGTGGCTGGTTGTTCAACACATGCATTTTCATCTGATTATACTTGAAGATGAATGAGTGGGTTATTCATGCCTTGTCTAAAATAAATTTGCATTTATGAATTGGCAGAAACAGACATATTCTCTGGATGACTGTTAAAGTGCCTGGTACACCACCAAGGACTTCAATGACTAAGCTGTCAATGGATATTATTATTAAATCCGAGGGACTGAAAAGCCTCAAAGAACGTTGTTACAGTTTTATGAAGATTAGATTTTTGTCATCTTTACCTGAACTGGGTTTCACCTTACTCTGTGTGTAATCCTCTGATTTCTTAGTTTGCTCACAGAGCGAGAGTCTCTGAAGTATAAGTAGCCCTTAGGTTAAACATACCTTATTAATATAGTCTGAACTTGGCCCTTGACCCTCACCCCTTGCCCCTGCCCAAGAAACTGCAGTTTTTCATCTAGCTTTAGATCATGAAGGAAGGAGGGCAAATTTCTAGAGAAGAGCACCCTACTTTGTCAGGGTAGCATGTTGTGAACACACCTATTGTGGTCATTAAACCAAAGAAAAAAGATAAGTCATTGGAATAATACTGTATGTTTCAACAGATTACTTAAAATGTTCAATATGCATGTAAAGAATACGTGAGTGTATTATATTATTTCATCTTGTAATATCTTAGTGTAAGTAGGATTGCTCCTCTGAAAGGAAAAATTATTAGAAAGGCACTTGCTGACTCTGCAGAAAGAATGTTACTTTTAAAAATAAGAATACAGCTGCAAGTAGACTGTCTGCCAGCCTCTCAGGGAGGAACCATGCATGTGACAGGGCTCCATACTGTAAAACAAAACAAAACAAGGGCACTATGCATTCCATCATTTGAAAAAATGGGGAGTTTTTTCATTTATGTCTGATTTCAAAGTACAGTTAGGGAAAAGGATGTCTTGATTTGGCCACAGGTGCTAACACAAAGATTAACATTTTCCTTCTGTCTTAAAGCTCCTGCACAGCAAGCAAAGGAAAAGAGATTTTCTGTGAATATATAAAATTTCACATCAGGCAAAATTTAAGATTTTGATTATATTTATCTAAATGATCTTTATTCAAATTGGGAATAATGTATACCTAAAATAATAGGTAATAAAATCTTTATTGTTTCTTCAGGTAATATCCATCATTTCAGAGAACTGGAGTAGTTTCAGAAAAAAAACAACCAACAACAAACACAAAGAAAGCACTTTTTGGAGCTGCAGTTTTGGTGCACACACAATCCGAACATGTCAGTGCTTGCAGGAGGGAACGACAGATTGGCTCTTAAAGAACGAGAACTGTATGTTTACTTTTCATTCTTTCTAGCCACACATGCAACCTTGAATTAAAGCTCCCATATATCTGCATGCAGCCTGGGTAGGATATTTAAAAGCACTTCCTATTGGCCTTCATGTGTTCTGGTGGTTTCAGGCAAATCTTTACAGTGGATTTAGTGGAAGCAGAAGCTTCCCAGAACAGTTAGTAAGTCTGACTACTATTTACACTTGCTGTTTTATTTTACATTTGAACAACCCCCCCTGAAATCTGGCCAAATAAAAAAAATACATCTGCTTATTGGAAGTAAATTTTCATAAAATAATCCCTTTAGTAAAATAGCTACCAGAATACTTTGCACATATCAGAATGGTAAAATAAAAGTGATGCAGCTTTATATCAATATTAACATTTCATTGACACAGTCTCCCTGCACCTGCAGATTTATTATAAAGCACACTTATCCATATAACAGTTTTAGATAATCTAAATCATATTGTAACAGCTTTCTGGACTCCGAGGTGTTAATTTTATTGAGGGCTTTACTTCGTGGAAAACTGTTTGTTTTTCTAAAGTATCCTGTTTATGGGACCGTTCCCAAGAAGGGAGAGCTCAAGAAATCCCTGTAACATCTTTGGATGAAATGGATACCGAAAAAAAGTAAAGAGAAAGGATGAAGCCCATCAGTCCCCATATTGGATTCCCTTCACTTACATCTGAAAAAAAACATTGTCTTTCTGGAGGTAAGAATTAACTGTGTGCTACTTCTTTTCCATTCCATTTGAAATAGTAATACAGCCCTTTGATATTTCACTTTGGCATATCTTCAGTTAGGTATACACTTTTTTAGCTTCTTTGAAAAATAACCTGTGTAACTCAGAGGTTTTCCTGGACATTAGCTTTAAAAAATGACACTAGGTCCTTAGAAGCTTTTTGCTCAGAGTTGTTTGGGACTTGTTGAAGTTAACAAAAAAAAAAAAAAAAAGAGGCTGAAAGTGTCAGGTAGTCACTTGTTTACTCTTTGGCTCTTTGGGAGAAGCATATCACTTGTTTACTCTTAGGCTCTTTGGGAGAAGCATATGGCTTTCTGTTGGAGACTGTATGTATGTCATGTTATACATTAGCTGATGCCTAATACAGCATGTTAAAAAGTGAGTCTGTATTACTTTACCTCAGCTTCTAGATTCAGCAAATTAATTTTAATGCATGTCACGTAGAGTATGAACCTTTAAGTGAAAGTACATTTCAGATACAGAAGAAAAATCAGGCTAGTAATTAGAACTCAACTTTCCTTGCATTGACAGCAGCCAAGTCATTTATTAAGTCAATGTAGCAGAGTAACACGGCAACATCACACTTGATTGAAATCTTGGCCAAGTCTGACAGATGTTTTCAACTCATTGTCAATCTCAAGTATGTTTTAATGAGTTTCAAGTGGCTGGAGCTCCCCTCTGCAGATGCCACTGTTACTGAAACCGTGAAAAGAATCTTTAGGGCAATGACAGCATGGAAAATTCTTTTGAGTAAGTGGTGTGTCAGAAGAAATCCTAACTAGTGGCACAAGTGCTGTTCCTGAGGATGATCCTCACCTTTTGAATGTGTTGAGCTTGTGCAAAATCAGCTGGGTTTATGTGAACACCCCAAATTCTCAGAGCATTGGATTCTTGAAAATAAAGGTGACATTTTGGAAGAGAGAATTATTCAAGGGTTACTGATAATTCCTGTTTCCATGTTACTCAGGAAGAAAAAAATTGTGGAACAAACAATTTTTCTCCTTATACTTCTGGGTCTGGCTAGAAGTCAGAAGAACAAAAGCATATGAGAATAGAAACAACAAATATTTTATATTGGGCTGAGTAGAAATGATGGTGGCTCTTCAACTGCAACAGCACGATAGATTCAAACTGGATCAAGTGCCAAGCTGCTGATCGTAGCACTTATCTAGTTGGACAGTGGTTGCGCACTGCAGAGCAGATAAGTGGGATATCTGAGACAAAGAGACCAAGATACAAGGGATGCCTAAGGTGGCAGTCCCTTTAATTCTTCAGTTTGAGAAGGTTTCTTAAGTTCTTTGCCGGGCAACAAACCAAACTGATGTGAAACCAACTTTGGGCAAACCAAGTTTTGTTAGGTTGCCATATGAGTAAAGCAGACCTACCTAAAAACTGGTGAAGCATAAAGTGACTGATAGAGCCTTTTCATGATAATGTTATCTTCATTTTCCATCTACCCAAATTAATCTGTTTGCAAGTTCTTCCTCTCTCTTTCTTCTTTTTATGCACTTTTGCAATGTTAGAAGTCTAGTATGTAATAGGTTATATTTTAGTATTTAGATGTATTTAGAATTGAATAAAGTTACAAGACAGCAGTTAATATGGAGAATGAATAAGTTATTTTCATTCTACTTAAAAAATTAGACAAGAGCAGGTTTATTCCTGAGTGAATGATAAATTTTGAACAAAACTCATCATCTTCATTGGTCAGTTACATGTAAGCAGCATTATATCATTTAACTTATTTGTTAACAGCCAGACTGAAACATCATTAAATTTCATGGTGAAGGGAAGTCTTGACATTTGAAGCTTAATCATAATTATCCTGAACCAAAATCATGTCCTGGAAATTTCTCATTTAGAGGTCTATTAGTTTATCTGTCTATCACAGTAATACTTAAATTCATATATGTAGTTTTGAAACTAAAACTTTGCAGTTCAAACACAGCTCTGTGGGCTTTTTGTTTGTTTGTTTGTTTTGGGGTAGTTTTTTGTTTTTCCTTGTTTCTTTATCACCTTAGCAAGCCATGTGAAGGGTGAAAAACTTTACCTGATAGACAGAAAAAAATGTTTTGGAAGTATGAAGCTGTAGGCTCTTTGTTAACATATTCTTTGTTGACATATTTTTCAATGTATTTTTTATTGAAGCAGCATGCCAAATGGAGTTCAGTATTGCCCAATTTATAGCATTTGATTTTATGCAACGCTTGCGTGGAATTCAGCGTATTCCAAAACATCCTTTTAAAATGTAAATAACCTACTAAGTGTGCTAACTGAAAGCTTTGCCTGCTTTAATGACTGTATAATGTCAGGCCAAGGAAGAGGGAATTAGTTGTGAAGAGAAACTGGCCAAAGTATTTTCTGGTTTTAGGGTATTTTTGCTTTAACTAATCATGCCATCTTTTATCTCTGGTTTACAATAGTTCCTGAATAAAATATTTTTTCAGAATCGTTTTGCTGGTACTAAAAACAGACTAAAGCACTTTTTGAGACCCAATTTGAGTAAACGTCTGAGATGTACATAAAGTGGTAGT
This sequence comes from Aviceda cuculoides, assembly GCA_035590195.1. Lineage (NCBI taxonomy): Eukaryota > Metazoa > Chordata > Aves > Accipitriformes > Accipitridae > Aviceda > Aviceda cuculoides. The sequence goes on from JAVJGG010000007.1 coordinate 15,483,010, forward strand.
ATATAGAAATTCAGAAGGAAACAACCCATACAGAAGAGACTTGGAATTGCATTCTAGGTCTCAACATATATCAAGGAGGACTCAAATTTATCAAAAGATTTATTTTAGATCCTTAAATAACTAAACTGTGTAAGTATAGATGAATATAATTTCTGAAATTATTGTATTTATTATTAGGTGATTTAACATTCAGAAGCTGTTGGGACATCTATGCAAGTAAGGGCTTCCTTCTAATGAAAGGGTTTATTTGGCATATGTAAGAAACAAAAGATTCACACTTTAATTAGGTTTTGCACTGATACCTGTATTTCATGTCTCGAAGAAATATGTTAGAAGTAGTGTTTCTGAAGGATGAATCCAGAACTCCCTCTACAGCAGGGTCTAATGGCCTTACCTGCCCAGAAAAGTATACTCTCATTAAGCTCTGAAAACTGCATGGAAAACAACAATCAAAACTGATTTTGTGCTAGCAAGTTCTCATCTCTGTTCTTTCAGAAGGTTTGAGTTAGGTGCTCCAGTGTCACTGGAACCTGTACTTCTATCTCACCGAGCTATATGTGAAAATATGAGCCTTAAAATAGCTCTTACAAAAATTCTCTGATATGCACATAAAGAAGTGAGATAGATACTCACTATCTCACTCACTTTGGTCATTTGGTTGTTGCTTGTGTCAAGCTTGTGGAAACTACATAATTCCTTTTTGGGCCTTTCTTCTTCTTCCAGCTTTACTGTTATCATCTGATGCACACCCTATGCGTGCCTGGGGAGCATGAGAATGAGCAGTATAAGACCAGGGGCACTACATAAATCCACAAGACTTCCTTGCAGCCAATTACGATGGAGAAAATAAATGAGCACTGAAGTGGTTGCAGCAGGTTTGAAGGTGAGAGGACAAACAGGGAAGAACTGTGTTGTTTGGAGCAATTTGCGGGGTGCAGTTATGTGTAACATAAAGTATGAAACGAGGCAAGTAGGTATGTGTCTGTTCCACTTTTGAAGCTGTGGATATCAGGCTGGACTGTAGAAATGGAAATTTTTCTGGCAGTGTGTCAAGCCAAAGCTGTGCTGATATTCTACAGTATATAATTAGTATCACCATTCTTAGGTAATCACAACCTGTCACAATCAAGTACACAACTTATTATTTACTTTAACCAGTCCAAAGAAGAAAGGACAAATTTCCAATATTTAAAATCTGTTCCACTGATTGGTTCATCTGTTCAAATACTGTTAAGGTTACTGGAAAGCTTGCGTAAAGAATAAGTAAAGTTAGCTTGCATTTTCACCACCTTACTTCAACAACAGTGTATTCTGATTCAGTGACTGTGAAAGTAGATCTCTGAGAAATCCAGCATTAGAAATCTGGGTTCATGTTTTCACTGGAATAAACCACACTTTGGATTTCAACTTGTAAGAAGGAAAACCAGGCATTTGCTTGAGAAGTCTCTGGTGCCTCTGAAACACATGTGCTGATTAGTACTGGTGTGTCAGCAGCTGGAACTACTTAAGGTAGAGGGGACTTTGTATTCTTGCCTTCTCCATCAGTAATTGGCAAGTATATTTTCTGCCTACAATCAATTCCTTTTATATTCTGAGTAATATTTCTAAGTAAGAAGAAATGTTACAGCAGCTAGAGAAGCTATTGATTTTAGGTAGAAAATGCCCTTTCCAAATGCCACTCCAGATGACTGAAACATAAAGAAAATCTGTGACATCACTAACATGGCCAATAAACCTGTCACTTGGCAAACCAAAGAATGAACACAAATAAATGTGGCTCTTGACTTAGGTTCCACATGACCCATATGGACTTACAGACAAGGGAAGGATCAAATGGGAGCATCACATGCAAAGACCAATCTGTTGAGCTAGTAAGTGAAAAAAGCCAGATGTACATTGTATAAGAGAGTATCAGATGCCCTGTTTTGTTTTAGCGAAGAGATTGGAATGGCAACCATAATTTTCACTAATCTGGAGACCAACAAGAGATTAACAGTGCTCTTGCAACCCATGGACAAGTACGTGTGTTGTGGTACAGTTCTAGACTCACAGATGATGTGGTTTCAATCTTTGGTGTATTCACTTTGGTCTTTCTGAATACCATAATCTGTATCTCTAGTGATCCTTGTCAAAAAATTGATTATTTTAGCTGCTATTGGAAATGCAGAATGGAGAATAACGGGAGCAAATTTCTTGGAGGTAAATGTGTCCAGTTCAGACTCGGCTCAGTTTAATAGAGGTCAAAAGAGGAGCCAATACAGTCTTCTGGTTACCTTTTTTAGCATAAGTGCTTCATTCATCTATCTGGTTGTAATCTATTTGTTTTATTGTCCTGAAGAACTACATAGAATTTTTTTGTTTAGAAATTGTGCTCTGTGAAAGTTCTGGCAAAAGAGGAGTAGGAGGAATGATGTTCATTTTTTTTCCTTCTGAAATGTGGAAGATTTTCAATCATCTTTTTGTGCTTGAGGAAAAAAGTTACTTCCTAAACTGAGGGACCAGCAGTTTCTAGACTAGTGATCTTAACTCGCCCAGTGCCAGTCCCATTGTTCTTACAAATTACAAAAATCTCAGAGGAAATTGTTCATGATAGGGAAGAAGTCTTGAAAATAGTCAGAGATATGAGTCCTTGAGAATTACGAAGCTCAACACCTAGATTTTAAATATAGGCTTTTATTTGTCTGCAAGTCAGTTTACCAACAAGAACACTGACATGATATTTTAGCATCCTCCCATGTTAACAGTGTGGATGCTGCATTTTCAAGTACTTGAAGCACATATGTCTTATCTCCTGTTCCACTCCCAAGTGGTGTACACCCTGCAACTGAAGCTAGAAGCTATGAATGTAGGAACAGCTTAGGAATGGTCTATGAATGCACAATCCCTTGGTTCTCTCTAAAAGATGTTTCTGTAGTATTTTAGGATCATCACAAAAGGCTCCCTCTGTTTCTCCTCCCCTCTGTTTAAAAATTGCTGCTTCTTGAATTTTATAGTAGGGAGATCCATGAGAACCAGCCTGGTTTCCCACTCTTCAGTGGCACTGTGGTCTTGCTGAATATTTTACGAGTGATAAACAGAAAAAAGAAATACACTAAGGATATTCAGTGAAGGAACTGCTGCATCAACCCCTGTCCATTGAGAGGAGTAAGAGAATAAATTGTGAATTTTGAGTATCCTCTGTGATTTTAACAGATCTCCCTGAGGTGACATGCTTGGCAAAGGTATGTTTTATTCATTGTCTCTGTTTTAGTTACTTGTGCATTTGATAAGATGGTCTTCAGTGTCACAAAGAAAACGTTTCTTCATGGTACATTTTCTACATTTTTCCTTTCCAAGTTAATGTTAAGAAATGTGACAAAAACCAGCCAACGTGTATATGGCATAGTATTATGTGTACATTTTAACTACACTGAAGCAAACTCGTATCATTTCATTTTTAAGTGCCTTCTAAGGTCACTGGGGCTTCCAGGTTTCATGTGTCACTGGTATCTGCATTGTTGTTGTCAGAAAGTACTAGTATTTTTATTGCAACGTACTATGTCTTAACCAACTGCCTCCAGAAGTCAAGGGGATTTAAGTCAAGTGTTCTGTCCAAAACCACCTTGGAATGATGCCTGTCCAAGGTCTTTTTGGGCAGAACAGTGACTTTTACCCCCTTTACCTCTGGAGGCTGAAGGGGCTGTCTGTCCCTCTCCAGAAAGCATGTATCTAGGGTCACTAAGTTGTGAATTAGTGGTGTAGCCCTGTTGATACGTCCCTTCTAGTATGTGTTATTGAGTACCATCGTAGCAGTTGTACACTGTGTCACTTCTTTGCACTGAAGTCACAATAATTTTTTTTCTGTTTGACTGTATCTTTGAATAAATTTTCAAATTCTGTTTCTTTGATATCAGCTTCCAGCATTATAAGCATTCTTGTTCTCAGTGTTCTGTTAAATTAAATGTCAACAGGTGATGACTCATGCTTCACTGGTGCAGTCTTTCAGTTTATCATGCAAGATGTGCATTTTTGACTCCAAAATTTAGTATTTAGTGACACTATTTAGGATTGTTATGAATTTATGGCTTCATGCCCAAACCTTCTGTACTTCTCTGAATAAAACATAAACTCTAAACTACAGCCTATTGCCAGATGTTATTGTAAATTTTTATCCTGTGACGTAACCCCAAATTTCACAAAAAATCTGTCACTATGTCAGTGCTAGTATTCATGAACGGTGAAGGTGGAATTTCTAGTTAGCATTGTCTGCACAGGTGGCACTAGATGATTGGCATGGGAAGATGGAGCATCCGTGAGCAATGATGTTCTGTGGTCCATAAATGCTAGCAGAACTCTTGTAAGATGGAACAACGAAGTAGTTAACAGAGGTGGGTGACTACTTTGCTTCTGAGCAGCTTCAGTGTGCCTGCTGCTGAGCTAGGCAAAGATCTTGTCCTCCAATCAGATGAACATTTCAGGTTTTGTTTTATTTTAGTCCTCAGTCTGAGGGCTGTTTTTAAGAAGCCATGAGCTGCTGCAGATGAGGATGCCTTTAGGCATCTCATTAGAACCCCTTTTCATTTTCCCACAGGTGGCTCTGTGCTGTACGAAAACAACACAGGCAGCACTTACCGTGGAATGTGTTTAACCTTAACTTGAAGGCTTTGCCAGTCTAGAATTTAGATAGTATGTCAACAGAGGAAGCCAGGCCCCCAAATATTAAACAGACTCAAAATACTGAGTGTTGAGGAAGTGAAATATCCTGCCTTTCTTTTTTGGCTGTAAGTAATAGGCTCTTTGGAATGAAGTTAAAGTAAGTAACTCAGTACAGCAGGAACCTGCTCATGACATTTCTTGTGCCACAACCTTTGTTTGAAGCAGGAGGCTGATGAGCATTTGAATATGTGACCATCTTGCATGTGTAGGTTTTAGAGCTGAGAATTAATAACCTCACTGGAGAGAAGCTTCACTGGGCTGCGCTGAAAAACCCTCTTTTGATATTTGAAAATGGAACAGCCAAAGAAAGATTAAAAAAAAAAATTGCTACAGGCTTCATCTTGCAGGCTTTCATAAAAAGGTGAGATGAAAGACAGCAGATGGATTTATCTTTTTACTTAGCAGCCAAACTACGAATCAGCTTTGTATAAACAGATCTCTCAGCCAAATATAGCTTGACAGTAATTCTATAAGATTCATCAAGTCAAGGGAAGTGATTAGGTCTGATGCTATGAAATAATACGAAAGTAGGATATCTCATATGATTTCAATATTTCAGGCTTGCGTCCATTAAATACAACTTTCCAATGAAAATGCTACCCTGTGTTGCAACAATTTTCATCTTCATGTATTCTTTTGAATGCTGCATAATTCTTACACCTTTCAAATTCTCATTTCCAGTAATCTTAAGCATTACTGAAACAATTTCCAGAGTGCAGATAATACTGTGACTTTCAACTTCAGTAAAATGGTGAAGGTGAGTTTTTAAGCTTTTAAAACAGTTTCTTGGATATTAGTCTAACAGGTATGTTTTACACATTCAGGCTGTCAGTATAATAGTGTCTTGAGCTGCAAAAGCTCCAGACAAAACACATAGTATAAGATATTTAATGAGATGCATCACAGTCTTGCTTTCTTCTTTTTGTAACACCCAAAGGTGGGTCTGCACGGCCATGAAACCAACTGAGGCATTTCGTGTTGCATCAAGGTGCTCAGATATAATTTCTTCTAATGAACTCTCTCGCTATGCTTCTAAAATGGCAAATTTCTATTTAACAACTTCTGAAAAAGCATGTATTTAAAATATGCATTTAGGTTCTCATGCACTAAATCATATAGGCTCCTAACTCAGTAGGAATCAGATGCCTAAAATACCTTTGTAGGTTTGACTTAACTTCTCTTACATGTTTTGCTACATATAGAATCCAGTAATAATGATGTAGTCAAGTCCTGTTTTTATAAGTGACTTAAAGCAAATTTGAAAAAAATATTTAGATGCCTTGTAATAAGCTTGCCTTCTCAAAATCACATATGTACATAAATCCTGTTGATTCTGCTGGAAGTTAGGTAGCTAAATGCCTTCTGGATATGGTTACTTTTAGATTTTTCACATTAGTTACCGGCATATATTAAATAAGAAATGCGTGGAAGTGTTTTATTGCTTTGCTTACTTGTATCTTTCTCTTGTACTATTTAAAGCACAGTGGTTTGTTTGGTTGTTGTTTTTTTTTTTTTTTTTGAAACCTTCACAAAGTTTGTGTACTGTTTGATTCAGCTGTCATATGTCTTTGAAATGATTAATTGATAACCCAAAGCACAGCACCAGAAGAGGATGTCCTTGTGGATGAGTCTGGAAGATCAGGTCTGAACATGCGGTGCTGGGGAGTTGTGCTGCAAAATCTCATTTACACAAACAGATGGCAGGCAGAGATGGCTTGTGCACAGGAAGAGTACTGGGCAAGCCGAGGAAAGAACTGGCACTATAGCCTACAGAAATTAAGCTAGTTGTTGGAGTGCATGAACTCGGCAATCTGATAAGTGCCCGGTTGTAGGAGCTCTACCAGACCCGTGTAAAGGTGGGTTTTGCTGGTATTACATTGCTAAATCCCGATTGTCCAACTTGAGGCCAATGACTGTGATTTAACAGGAAAGAAAAGGATACCAAACCTGCCAGGTTCTCTGTAATTACACTGATCTCAGGCAGAGTCATCTCTTCCCTAGCTGTACTGAAGAATAAAAATCTAAAAAGTTCTATAATGGGTATGAAATTTGTGAGCAAATGAATAGCATTAGTGATGTTGGCAGTGTCTCGTGGAAGGGAATGATTAATAACAATCCTTCTTAGTGACCTCTTTCCCACCGCAAAAGAGGCTAAGTATGTTTTATATGGACAAATTTAAAGCAAATTTTTCTGAGCACGTTTTGAAACCAAGCTCTTAGGGGGATGGTATTTTTTAAAGCAGATATCTCAGGTTAGATATCTAACTGTGTTGTTAGGCCCTTAATTAGAGTTCTGTTCTATACGGGCTCCTGGGTGACTGCAGGAGTCGCTCTGCAGGGAGCTCTTTGTAAAGGTAGGTGTAAGTGCCTCAATTTTCAGGCTTCACCTCCGCAAAAGAAGCCCTGCGCAATATGTAATGGATTAAACCTGTTGAGCTCTGTTTAATAGGGTTCTAGGGACCTTCTTTAAGATCTTATAAAATGCTGGTAAAGAGTGAGAGAAAGCAAAATGCAAGAGAGAATGTAGCTTACTTTGAACTCTTCCATGTCAACTCCCTGTTTTCAGAGTGGACTGTTTTAATGGCTTTATTTAGATATGTTCCTAAGGATAATTGCAAAATGGGTTGCTGAATGCCTGCTTACTCTAGCAGAAGGGTCTATACTGATGTTTTCACTAATCTGTTCAGAGTCCATCAGTTCTCTGGGCATTATATACTTACAAGTTGGACAAGAGATCTGCCCTCATGCTTGTGAGATGGTATTTCCTTAGAAGAGTGAGGGCTCAGCCATCGTGGGTTCCCCTATATGTGTGGACTGGGCTGTAGAAACCCTTAAGGAAGTTCTTAAAAATGACAGTCCTTAGATATGTCTGTTTGAAAGGTTCATGCAACACGCTGTGGGGCTTTTGACTCTAAAATGTGCAGTGTTGCTTGCCTTAAGAAGGGGGAAAAGGCAAAGGCAATTGCCATAAACTTTAATGCAGTGCTAGGGTTGCACAGTTAAAATCACAGTAATAGTAATGTTAGCACTTTGATCAAAAGTTCATCTATGTATTTTACTCTGTTGATTGTTGTTAAAAGCACACATTACTACGTAGTCAATGACCATCTTCATAATGAATACTGAATGTACTGTGTAGCCGTACTTCAAGTTTAAATCTTACAAAATTTCCCAGTTAGGTTCTTTCAGAAGAAATCACGGCAGTTGTGGGTGAGCTTTTGTTTTTCTGGAGCATATTATTGGATACTGACTCCTGTGGTACACTGGTTAGCAATGCTACAACACTTCATTGATTAATGAAGTCTGCCTAAAGTGAGTGCTGGGCACACTTAGAGCTTTGCTGCATTCAGGGACTAAGATGTAAAGTTTAATGCCAGCAGCAGCAGGAAAAGGGGTACGTGCTTGTGTACTGTAACTCCTGAAAAGAAGGAAAGAACATAACAAATATGAAAAGGGGGAAGATCTTGGAGGCTATCATATGCATTTTTCATTTAAATCTAATGAATAATGTTATAAGGAGGCTGAGGTACTGAGCTTGTATACTTCGCGTGGAATAAAAAAGGCCGTTATTGAAAAAAATGCTACTGTCTACAGCAGGCAATATATCCCAGCTCAGCAACATTACATACTTTCCAGTGGCCATATGCTTGTCTGATACAGAGAGAAATAAGTAGGGGAAAGAGCATCCTGAGAACTTGCATTACATAGTTGACAATGTTTTTATTTTATTATTCAGAAAACCACCCTTCTTTGAAAATTACCTTATTAGCAAAACTCAGTCTCAAAATTTAAGCGCCTGCCTTTGATGGAACACATTCTATACGCTAAACTTAGCAAAAAAGGAATAGACTACATCCTAGTTTAAAGCAAATAACTTGTTTCACCCAGCAATTAATAGCTTAGTGCTCTGGTGGGACAGAAATGGCCTTCAGGTGAAACTAATGAGTGCTCCTGACAAAAGGGAGGCTGCCAGGTGCTGTTAATGATTGTATATGAGGAAGTCAGGCTTAGAAGTATCTTTCATTTTCTTTTTTCCTCCGTCGTGCCTGGAGGTTTTGCTTTTGTCTCTGAGAGAAGGAGCCGTGTTTGTTCTTGGAGAGGCAGGAGGGCATTCTGTGCAATGGAGCCCTTTTAGTAGTTTTCACACTGAAAAATGCTGCAGGACTTGTTGAGCCCTAGACCATCTGATTGTGAAGGTATGTTTCCTCTGGGTGTGGAGCTGGGCAGCTGCCTATGGTACAACAAATATTTGTGCTGGTTCCTCTTATTACTGTTGATTTGGAGATATTGATTAAGAAGCGGTGTAGTGAACAACTTGATTTTTCCAGTCTTTGGCAATCTCGTAGTGTCCAAAATAATGCTGTGATGACCAGCTGAGTATTGCTAGTGGAGACATCCTCATAGTAAATATATATATATTTTTTTTTCCTTAAAAATGAGCAGTCTTCTAACAAAGCTTGTCACTGGAAAGCATTACCCTCTTCTGTTTGAATTGTTTAGTGTGCTGCTTACTTTAAAATAACCAGAGTTTTTGGCATTTACTTATGTAGGACTTGATTCAGTAAGACAAAAATGCTAAAACTTTTTTTTTTTTAATGTTTAGAGCCTTTCAGTCACTGTAATGCAACAGACAACTGTCTTAAAATTTGTGAAGTGTGAGTACTAATTATTATTCCAGTAAAACACTACTAGTCAGTGCTGCTTCACAGACCAATTCTGGTCCTTTTTTTCTCTTCCTGCTCCTTTCTCTAAGGAGATTTTACTGGTGGTGGCTACAAGGTTTCCCATAATAGAACAAAATTGGTATTGTAGAAATTGCTTGCTGAATGAGGGTCTAGTGTCTCTGATAGTATATTTAAAGTAGACTTGGATAAAGCTTGCTTAAGAAGTTGTTCTTGGAACTTAGTAGGGCTTCAGCTTTAAAGTATTTCTCTCTGTTTTCTCTCACAGTGCTGTGTGCCATGGTGTTTCTAACGTGGTAAGTGTGTGCAGGTGCTTTGACTCTCCTGGGTTCCAGGAAAGACTGGGTTACCTGCAAAGACTTTAAATGAAATCAGGAGCTAGTCATGACTCTGATTGTGGCTGTTGTATAGATAAGTAAATGAAGAGACACTTTTGGGCAAGGATGCTATTTTATGACTTGAAATATCTCACAGAAAGACTTAACACTTTTCATGTTTTGTACTGAGGAGTGAGCTGATCCTGTGAACTCAGATATACGTGTGTAACTACAGTTTTTTTACTGTTACTGTGTGTAACATCTGTTTTTGTCAGTTTATGATGTTATTATGGAAGACTAGATTCAAACCATGATGTTAATAGTTGATGATGTTGTGAATGAAGATGAGGTCTTTCAGCCAAGACTGGGAAATATTGGTTTGTGGTGTAGATATAAAACAGCTTAAACAACTAATGCTGTCTTTTTTTTTTTTTTTTTAATATATATTGTCAGTAGTACTTAGAAATGTAGAAGAAAAGATTTGTCACTTTCAGAAGTCTTGAGACCTAAATGAGTGACAAATGAACTTAGTAGAGATTATAAAATAATAATTCATGGTGTAATATGCTGAAAAGAGTATGTACAGAAGGATGCAAATGATTAATGGAATTTTATCTTCAGGAAAAAGTTTTTTGTGTTCTTCTGAATGTGGATGGTGATTACTCGGATCGATCTATTTTGTTGAAATTTTAACTATGCGTTTGTTTTTTTGCTTTTAAAAAAAATATGCAGTATAATCACTAAGTTTTTTCTGCCAAGAGGGTAAGGATTTTTATGAATCTCATTTCTACCCATGCCATAGTAATCTTCTGGAGATGAAAGATGATGATCATTAGTTAAAAGCATATTTAAGGTTTTGTGAATTCCACATCATGCAAACAGTCAATGAGGAAGTGTTGGTAGTTGTCAGTGAATTCTTGGCACTACAATCTATTGCCCTGGACTTTTATTGCCATAGTTGTCTATCAAATTTTAAATTGCGTATTTGATTCAATACTACTTAACAGTCTGATAGTAAATTGTGCTGTACGTACTGATCTCTTAATAACCCACAATTCTAAAACTATGCTAATAACTTATTTTCTTTGTGCAATATAGAAACCAGATTTTGAATATCTCTTTTGCAGCATGGTGACTTTTCAATGCCAGGAAGTGGTTTTCCTATGTTAACCTTTTTTTTTTTTTGTTTTCATGCTTTTCTATCCAGTTGTCATAGAAAAATGTGCTCCCATTCATACATCCCCTGCAGTAATCTGTTAATAACAAAGCCCAAAAGTATGCTTGCCATTCAATTACTATGTTGTGTGAAAGTAGTTGGTGACAGCATGCACAGCTGCTGCCTAAAATGACATTTTTTTGGCAATCTGACAACTCTTGAATACTTGACTCCTTAAGTAGTATTGAGGCCCTCAGTGCCCTGCTGTATTGCTACACAAATGTTAGAAATCAGCCAGCTTTTGAATACTGAGAATATGGTTGTTATGTGTGTACATGTTGTCTTCGATCAGCTCTTGCTTTTATTTAGGGATGTTTAATACTGCTTAATAGTGTTTTCAAAACTCCTACTAGTGAAATTGTAATCCAGAGATGGGTTAACACATCTTGCTGTGGAAGGTACCATCAAAAATTAAATAAATCTTTCATGTGTTTCTGGTGATAGGGTCAGGAACTAGTTCTCATGAATGAGGAAAATGTACTGGTCTAGCAATGTGGTGGTCTGTCAAGATTTTTTTTTTTGCTGTCAAATTTTACTCGGAATATATATATATGTATTTTCAAAAATGCAATTCACCTTCTGTTTATATTTCCTGAACTCAAAGCATTTTTTAATAGACACTCAAAGGAAGCTAAAAACAAATAGGTCTTTTCAGCTACTTACTCCCCCTTACAGTTCTGCTTGACTGTTTGTTTGTACCTGCTCATGAAACTTCAAAACTTCACAGCATTTGCTTGAGATAGACTAATATATTGACAAGTCTTTATTTTTTTGCTTTAAAAACTGTATGTTGAGGTCTTACTTAAATTCTGGGTATGCTAAGAGGACACAAGCTGAGTAGTGTGGAAAGAGAAAGATATTCCTTAATTTGCGAGTGAATGCTGTGTACTCAAGTTATTGTCTGGATATTGCCTAGCTGATTGTATGTGTTAAAGCAAGAGAGAAGAAAATTTTGAGAAAATATGTGTGAAGAATATTCACAGCCAGTCATTAACATTAGGAAAAATCAGCTAGTCTACTATAAATCTGGTTAACACGTCTGTTTCCATTGACTTACTATAACACATTCAGAAGAAAGGTCTGGTCTAATATGTTAGGACTCTTTTGGAAAAGAGATATACCTATTTAGTTAGCAAAAAGGAAACAGAACCATGTAGAGAGATTTACATATGATAGTAGCTTGAAAGTAGTTTTGCTGCTACTTTAGCATCTCTGTTGAAGTATAAGGTAGCTTAAAAAAAAAATCAATTGACTTATGTCTCTGGGGAAATGAATATGTTGAAAGTAGATGACAATGAAATCTGCAGACTGACAGATACTTTTAATCAGCAGAGGGCTTTAGAGCGAGGAGGTGCAAGAACTTAAAAAGAAGCCAGCATGTCTCCCTCCCCACATGGAGTTATGAAAGACAGTAGGATAATTTTCAAGTGGCCTACAGTGGTAACCGTATGATATATCTCAACAGATTGAGATGTCACACGGTGGCTCTGCTGAATATAAATTGTCAACATTGCATGTAATTCTTTGCCTTTTCTTGGAGCACGTAGTGCGAAAATGAGATGGCTAGGTGTCTAAATTGCATGAATGACTATTTTGTCTGTCAGTGTTATAGATAAAAGCCAATAACAACAAATAAAATAAATGACCTGAAATACAATTTTAAATCAAATAACTTACCACTTTTGTATCTCTACTGATGACATTTATTAAGAGAGCTCTCATAACAACATGCAGCAACATATTGAACCATGCTTTCACAGCAGTACAGTAGGGAATGCCTTGCCGTAGTCCCATTACTGCTACCAGAATTTAAGGCATTATTCTGTACCCATTCTTTTTGGCAGTTTTATCCCATAGAGTCTTAAGCATCTGAGGAACAGAAGGATGTCTGGCAACTGTAGCCTGGGAAGTGAGAGCTGACAAAGTAAAGCATCCAGCTGCAAGACAGAACTTTCTTTAAAAAAAAATCAAAATATATATATTCTGCGTTGCTGCTCAGTTAGGATTCTCTGTCCCTTGAATAGAACTGCTTTGAGCAGATGTTTTTCTTATCAGGTGTGTGATACTGAGAGAAATTAAGTTGTAATTGTACTTCAGAAACCTTGTATCTGCTGGTTAACAGGTGAAAGTTAAGTGAAAAGTTTTCACTTACTGTAAATTTTTGAAAAGTTGGAGAAGTGACAATATTTTGTTTTCTGTGCTTAAAATATCCATTCTGACTAGTGTCACTTACATGATAGAAATGGAAATTAAATTTAAAAGATCTTAGGAATGTGCTTACCAACACCTAGAATTGTGAAACAGCTCAGTAGATGCTTAGCGTTAAGTACTTGTGCAATCCTGTTGATCTCTTCTAAGCTAGTGATATAAGTAAGCAAATACTTTTTAGTATCCTTTAGTGATGCAGGCCCAAATCACCCACTCTTTCATCCCTTTTTAGTATCTAATTTACTTAAAATAATAAAGTGGGATCACTATTTTGATCTCTGCTGATCTCCTTATCCCCATACTGTTGCTTTTAATAGTGCCTTAAGACTTAACAGCTTGCAAAGAGAATTAGTTGGGAATTTTTGACTGAACGTTCTCCATAGCAATACAAATTTATGAAACTTAATTATAAAAATGCGTTCTGTTAAATTCAAATTATTGACATCTATGGTTGGAAGAAAAGACCAATTCTAGAAAGGCTATGTCATTTTGTGTCTTATGTCTGCATATGGCAGCATGCCTCCGCTCAAGGAAAATGTTCATTATTGGGCCATTTTTTTTTAATTGAAATTAGTTTGCTTATTTGGCAATAGCTCTGTTTGAGTAGCTGTACCTTGAATTTGTGAGGCTAGTGTCTGTCAGTTTATTGTTTGTTGTGAGCATGTTTTGCTGAAGAATGTAATTTAACTGAAACTGTGATTAAAGACCATTTCAATTTTTGCCAAGTTGGTTGCTTGGCAAGGTGTCAGCATAAAATCAGCAGCTATTGCACATAAAATAGCCCATTTTAAGTCAGTGGTATACAGTGGGTCATATTTAGCATTGACTTAGCTCTAATTGGTTCCCTGGAAGTGTACCCAGATTTAAGTTGGCTCATTATTTTAAGGCAAACCTGCATTATTTGCATTGGGGGCATCATTAGGGTTTGGGGGAATGTAACTACTGTAACACAGTTAATGAATGACATAGCACCAGGTTCAGTTGCCAAGACTTTTTTTTTTTTAAGTTCTTCCTCTTAGGGAAAATTTGCTAAATGTGTTTAAACCCGACTGTTTTATCTGAGGAAATCCTGGGCATCTGTCGTGGTTTAACCCCAGCCAGCAGCTAAGCACCACGCAGCTGCTCACTGACTTCCCCCCTACCCAGTGGGATGGGGAAGAAAATTGGGAAAAAGAAGTAAAACGTGCGGGTTGAGATAAGAATGGTTTAATAGAACAGAAAAGAAGAAACTATTAATGATGATGATAACACTAGTAAAATGACAACAGTAATGATAAAAGGATTGGCATATAAAAATGATGCACAGTGCAATTGCTCACCATGTGCCAATCGATGCCCAGTTAGTCCCCGAGTGGTGACCCCCCCCACTCCCCCCAGTTTATATACTGGACATGCTGTCACATGGTACGGAATACCCCTTTGCCCAGTTTGGGTCAGCTGCCCTGGCTGTGTCCTGTGCCAGCTTCTTGTGCCCCTCCAGCTTTCTCACCGGCTGGGCTT
>JAVJGG010000007.1:15502562-15525858 GCA_035590195.1 Aviceda cuculoides
AAAAAAAAGGGGGGGGGTGGAGGGGAGGATGACAGACATTAAATGATATTAAGGCATCCAATTAGAGAAAATAAAGAAATGTCCTTTAGTATGCGGGAGAGTGGGAAGAGGGAATGTTTTTAGAATAGCTAAGCCTATAAATGAGAGACTGGAAAAGGAAAAGAAAGAAGTATTGTGAAAATAATGCCATCATTTTATTAGAATATTTGTTAATATTTATTTCTTAATATTTTTACTTGGTAGAACTTTAATTAGGGAACTATAGCGGTAGGGGGGATTTGTGAAACAAAGATGGTAGTTTTGTAAACGCAAGTTTTTCCTTTTAATTTTAGAGGGACATTGGGAGGAACAGAAACTAAGTAGAAATGTGCAAATCTTAAGTTTATGTAGAAGCAAAGAAAGTTTGAATGGAAAGAGAAAAGCTGCTAGTCATTTTCTGTACTGATTTTAGTATGTTACTTGAATCTTATGTCATTTATAACAACATCAGTGGAATGCTGGAATGAATTGGATATGCTCAGCAAAAACTAGCACTTCTTTTTTTCCCTAGTCTACCTAGAAATACAGCCCTGTTTGAGTGGTTATCCTAAAAAAAACCCCCCAAAACAACAAACCCCAACAACAAAAAAACCCCAACCCAAAACCCCCAACAAAAACCACCTAAAAAACTGAAACCAAACTGCTAATAGTTGAAACAGTAGCTCCAGGGATTCATTAAAGCATACTGCTGCTGTACAAACTGGTACTGTTTAGTTTTGATGCTTTGGTCTTTACCTAATATGTAATTACAGAGCTTAATCAAAGCTTGAATTCATGGCCTTATCAGTACACTTTAGGGTTTTTTTGTTATTATTAAAGAGTCTTTTATTTCTTTTTTTAATCTTTCATACCTTCATTAAGATTCAAGCAATTTCTGCTTTTACATGATTGCTAGAAGTGCAATAACTATGTTTTTCTCAAACTAATGAAGTATCTGTGCTAAATCTTCAGACCAGTTAGATTTCATTAGGTACAGTTTAGACCAGATAAATAGGAATCTGAGTAGGCCAAGTACTTGCCTTAATATTAGTTTCCCTGTCCTCAATGAGAACTGAAATATATAATGAAAGAGAAGATTCTATTATTCCTTGGTGCAGTAACTCAAGGTGTACAGTTTTTTCAAGCAAGACTGTCATGTTTCGGTGGCTGGAGGAGACTTACCTGTGCCAGATGAGATGATTGATACTTTCGGCCTATTTTCATTTGGCAGTGATCATTGTATTTTTAAAGATGGGTAACTCTCACCCAACATTACCTGACATCAAGCTGATAAGCTATTCATGGCTTGGATCAGGCGACATACTGAAGAATTATGCGATTACTTTTGTATTACCACTTAAGGAATGAAATTTCCTGTTTGCTCTAACTTATACTTCTACCCTTGCTCTTTTTTTGTAAATCTGAGTTTTGACTTAGTAGCCAGTTATTGTCACTTGATTCCTGATCAAGGACTAGAAAAATAAGTTAGTTATTTTTATCTGAAATTCATTCCTGTTTTCTCTGGAATAATTGCTTAAATGCACTGTTAATAATCATTGACAAAAACCTGGATAAAAGAGTGAGAGAAGCCCTTTTCCCTGGGAAATTCATGACAAAACTCCAGTGGACTGCGTGGGGCAGGATGTTACC
This sequence comes from Aviceda cuculoides, assembly GCA_035590195.1. NCBI lineage: Eukaryota > Metazoa > Chordata > Aves > Accipitriformes > Accipitridae > Aviceda > Aviceda cuculoides. The sequence continues at coordinate 15,504,231 of JAVJGG010000007.1, forward strand.
TCAGTTGTACAGAATGTCTTTCCAAATTCTTTTACAGATCTAGAAGTGCAAAGCTTTAATTTGTGGTATTATTTTCACTCTTTGTGCAAGCTACAAGTGTCTGTGCTCTGCCATTTGGAGTCTTCAGTGTACGTGGACCAGGGACATAGATGTTTGTGGCTCTCTGTGTAGTCAAATACGTTTGTGTGCACTTCTAAAGCTACTAACTCAGGACCAACCACTGATCCTGAACTTTAAATGGTGCAGCATGGACTGGATCCATCCATATTGCATAGCTTTGGCCAGGTTCATTCTGGGTCATAATTTTTTCTTCTCTCTCTTTTTTCTTTTTCTTTTCTTTTTTTTTCTTATCTTTTTTTTTTTTTTTTTAAGATCAAAGTATATGAAACAATATATTACAGTCTACCAGAGCAGCGTTGTGTGACGTTAATGTTCGGTGCACAGTGCCAGGTGGGATTATGTTGGAGGCCTGGTTGGGTACAGAAAGCCAAGCTTAATGGGATTTCACCTGTGTTGACTTACAAGAGCCATTCCTGGAGTGAATGAACCCTAGAACCATGATCAAGTTTTGGTTTTGTTTGGTTTTTTTTTTGAGGAGTGGTTCGCACCAAAACCGAGCCCAAGTCTGAAGTAACGTATGTATGACACAGGCGATCAGGGGATCTGAACTTGAGCTTTAACTACGTAGCTAACTTATCTGACCATGTAGATGTACCCAGACTCATCTAAATATGCAGTTAAGTTTCAAAGAAAGTCCATCAACACTGATGACCCATTTGTGGTAACAGGATAGATCATTAAAGCCCTTTAAGTGCTTTGAGACTTCTGAGATGTTCTCTGCATTGTTTCTGTTTATCTGAATTATATTAAGCTATTCAGTTGAAACTGTACTGTATGAATGAAGCAGCCAGTTACACAAAGATGAATGTAGGTGAATAACTGTGACAAGTGCTAGTATAGACAATAGACATCTGATCAAGAAGGGTGTGCGGCATACCTCATCCATTTTTGACTCTTCTATGTCCTGTTAAAACACCAAACAGTCTGAATAGTTTATGGAAGACTGGATTTAACCTACCTGTAGAGCAGTTTTGAATGAGAAGATTCATTGTAACAGTCTGAACCATAACAAAATATAGTTTTCTACAGACTTTAGTTTGCTTTGTGCCTTCTAAGCCCTCAAACGCCTGCCTGGGTCTTCCATAATACTCTCTCCCTCTGGTTATCTAAACAACTTTGCCCTTCGGTGTCTCTTACCAGTGTGGCTGAGGTGAGGGCTATTGCCTGAGCTTGATGGTTTGAAGCTGCCTGTGCTCTGGGTTGACTAGCTGGAGATTTCACTGGATAGTTGGCTTCTTTCTATGGTAAGACACAATAACCTTAGTGGAGGTGATAACTGGGGTATCTGTTCTCTGTTCAGCAGCTGATTTTCATGCAGCGTGGAGTATTCTGTGTTTGAGACTATTACCCTGTTTCTGTATTTCAGCCAGATTTTACTAATGGGTTCTGAACTTGTTGACAATTGGGATAGCATGCTACCTTTGCTTCCCTTAAAAGACTTGGCTAAAAATCTGCTTTAATAAAACTACTGGCAAGAGAAAAGGATCTCTTTCAGCAGATGATTGCCTGCCACTGATTTTAAAGATTTTTTTTTCCAAAAGTCAACTTCCACCTTCCTTTGCTAAAGTAAATCATGGTTTTTTTTATTCCCAAGTCTGAACTTGACTATTCACATTTAGAGGAATAAAAATGGAATGTGCGTCCCTGAGAGTTTTACATAGTAACTTCATCAGAGAGACTCGGTTACTAGACCTAGAGACTTCCATTCTCCCTGTTTGACTTCAGGTTTCATGGCATTTTGTGTTTACAATAGCTGAGAATATAAACCCCTTGAGAGAAAAGTTGAAAACCTATGTTTGTGGGGAAAAATCTTATGTATCTGCTTCGTTTTCTTAGCGTAAATAGTACCTTGACCAGGCACTACACAGAGGCAAAATGTCAGGAATGGGGTACAACTTGGGTGCAATTTTATTAGCTCATTTACTGTATGTTGTCATTTATGGTAGTCCGTACATGTGAAGACAGGCTCTGGGAAGTGATTTACATCATCCTATGTGTTGAGCTGAGATCCCTTTGCTGTTCCCTTCTAAAATCAGGAGGCTTACAGAGAAAGGGAAGAGGGTTATTTATTTAACATCTTTCTTAAGATGTTTCCTGTCGAGCCAGGAACCCGACTCTCTGCTGAATGGGCAGTTTGTCTGGGAATCTGCCAGAATTTGGTTTCTGCACTCTTGTGTATGGAGATGTCCCCGAGCTATTGGAAGAAGGTCATCCCCTGTCCTCTAGCTAAACCTATATCTAATCTGAAGAAAAAAGTCTTTCTTTGCTCTCTTGTTCTCTTCCAGCCTTCCTCCCCTTCCCTCCCTCCACAAAAACTGATGTGTGTATCGGGATATCCAGACACTTTCCTACATACGTCAAGGAAAAGGAGAACAGTTGTGCAAAACAGACTGTGAGCCAGTAGGTTTCTGCTGCGTTTTTTTTTTTCTTATGATGCAAAAGGGCAAATTTTCTTTAGCATGACTAAATATCTTGTTTGGGAATAATGCTTAAAGGCACCAAGTATCATCTTATGTTAATGGCCTGATAGACCTGATAAAGCCACCTTGTGTTGAGACTAGTTATATTACTAGGTGAAACTAGGAAGTTTGTTTGTTTGTTTGTTTTTTCCTTTTTCTTTCTCCTGAAACAGTTTCTGGTCTTTTAATTCCATTTTTGGGAGGCTCATTTATACTCTTGTCCTGTTATTAGTGTATAAAGATTTTTCTTGTCTCCAAATTGTGCAGCATATTTTTCATAAGTATTTCTCGTGCACAGAAAAGCCTATTTGTGTATTACTCTGGAACTATAATATGTCTCTTGTATTTGCTGTTCTAAGATTTCACTGTCACTGCACTATTTTTCACATGTATGATTTCTGTTCCTACTTATAATGTCTTCTAATTTGCCACCATTGTCCCTTTATTCTGTGACCCTTGGGAGTTAATGTACTAACCAAACGCAGATAATGTGACCTATGAGGGCCACTTCAGGGAAAATGACTGTCTCAAAATCCCCATCCTTATTCTGTTTTTACTCTTCCCTTCTGAAAATAGAGGAGTTTAAGCAGCTTTAGATTTCTGCTTTATGCAGAAGATTCTGGTGCATAACATTGTACACTACAGAAACTTGCAAATCCCAAACCATGTTGCATCAGATTCTTACCAGGATGCTTTACATGCTTTTCAGTGCAACTATTTCAGATAAGGTCCTTATAACTAAGAATCATGGCCTTGGGCTTTATTTTTCTGTTTGAGAGTTATTAGATAAATAGCGCACTGTTTTATTTCTTTGCAGTGAGCTTAGAATAGCAGTGTTGCTAGGATGGTCACAATTTGGAAAGGAAGCCAGGATGTAAGCTGCCAAGTTGTGCAGATCCATTTTTTCCAGTTACATATTTGTTATTTGTCAGTGGTGGTGTGGTAATTGTGTAGTATCCTCCAAAGCAAACAACCATGGAAATAAAATGTTGGCATCACTAGCGTAATGAACCATGAGACTGGAACTTTGAAAAACTCAGCAAATAACACTGTTCACGCAAGCAAACAGTTTCAAGACTTTGTGCAAGGCAGTCAAATCATACTGGAGTTCAGAATTGGTGAAGAAAAGAATGAGTTCTGGTGCCATTGCAGTTGACAGTAAAACTTCACTGGACCAGGGCATTGGCAGGCTTCCTGTTGCTCAGCATATACAGATCTATTAAGAATCTTCTATTTCTTGGCATTTCCCTACAGAACAACTGAAAAAAATTCGTAATGAAACATTTAAAGCTCAGAAACATTAAATTAACTGAAGATCTGAAGCCCAATGCCTATGGCTAGTTTGTGGCTCTGTTAGGTTGATGTAAATAATTCACAATGTTGGCAATGGCAAACAGTGTTGGCTTTTTGAAACTTTTATTGGGAAATATTGATTGAGGGAAGGAAAAGAGAAAAAGTTTATCAGGTGTTCTGTGGATTCTGCTTATCAGGTTCAATGCAATCGTCTATCTCCTTTTCCTATCTCCTGTCATCTGAGTTCTTATTCATCCAATGGCTCTAGACTTAAGCTATGTGCTTTTGAACTATACTATCTCTTTGCTGCAGCTGTACTGTGCGTAGTAGAGAGGGAATTAGGCCTATAGGTGTTACTGGAACAAAACCAGATAACAAGGATATTGAAGGAAAAAAGTTCTGACGTTTCATGAAGTAGTGCTCTGCAGTTGATACATGAAAATGAACTGCTCCCATGTGTTCTGATTGAATGATTGGCAAACTATGTTTAAAAGAAAAAATAAATTGGAGAACTGGAGGGAAACCTACACATCCTTGTAATCAGAAAAGCAATAAAAACCCCCTTGAGTGTCCTGTATGCTGTATAGCTTAGTGCCTAAGCAATGAAAGGTCAGTAAGAGAAGACAAACTGTAGCGTTGCTACATGTTATGGCGCTGCGACTAGATCACTGGTTGCCCAGACCAGGGAAGAGACAGATAGCACACACAGTGTAAGCATCAATTTCCTCGTTTATTGTAAAGGTAGGCGGGATTACACATGCGCCACAGGGAGGCGGTGACCAATTCTCTCTCTTTCCGCGACATCGCGAGATCTTCCGAACGTCGCACCCTACAACAAACAATATGAAGTAATGGAATTTGTTTGTTTCAATCACGTTTGACCTTCATAGTTCTTTAAGTTCCTTGTCCTACCCCAAATATATAATCTTTTGACTTTTAGCTTGTAAAAAACATGTAAAATTGTGAAAGATTATTGTAATTTCTAATTTGCAACTCGTTTATCTATAGTATAATTAAAAATGGAGTTTGAACTCTGTTTCTTATGTTCTTGGTAAGGACACGAATTCAGAGCAAAATTTGCATAATAACATTTGCTTTCGTCGATGTTCAGAGCAGGAATATAATTAAAAAGGTGAAAGGCTTAAGAGATGATGGTTCATAATGTACTTATTAAAACTCTGATTAAAATAAAATGTCTAAGGAAAAAGGATTAAGCTGCTTTAGTGTTTCATTTTTGATTTTTCTCATAAGTATGGTGAGCAGATGACTCAACAGTGCTGTAAGAAAAAGCATCCTAAGCTACTGCTGCTTGGGCAAACCTATTCAACTGGAGTTTTTAACAGCTGTTCCCAAGCTTCATTAAGGCTCATTATGAGTTGTCATGTAGTAGAGAACTTATATTTTCAGATGATCTGTGCGCAGCACTAAAGATAAAAGTCTATCTTAAGGCTGCACTAAAAAGAACAGAAGATGTTACATATTAAAAATAGATTACTGAAATTCCCTAATTAGCTAGCATAGACCTTAAAAGCAAAGCACAATCAGTGGGTTTTAAAGAGAGATGGAGGAAAATGACTCATCTATGGTTGGACTCTTTGACTGAAGCCTGACATGCTCATTAATAAGGATTATTTACCAATTATCCTTTAATAATATATGCATACTTAAACATATGTTTATGTGTTTTTATTTCCCAAAAGCTTAATGCCCAGCTGGTCTGTTAAGAATCGTCTTCAGATCTGATTTATGTGACAACAGAAAGGAAAACAGTAATTCCAGTCTTATTTTTGATTGAAACTGCAAAATACTTGATTCTAAATTGATGTATTCCATGAATTTAAGTTTTGAGTGTAAGTAGAGTTTCAAACGTGAATATCTCTGACTTTTGGATGGGGCAGAATGGGGAAGGACAATGGTAATAACTCAGATCTCAGTTTGGCAGCAGTACAAGCTGGTTTCCATGTCTCATTTAGCCTCCTATAAATTACTAATATTAGTCCCTCCTCTATTTTGAACAGCGGGAATTGTAGACGTTTTGAAGACAGTGAATATATCTTCCACAACAAAGTTAGGAGGGGAGAAGTGGCAGGATCAACAAAGTTATTCCTCTTAAAGAGAAATGATCAAGGTGAGAGGAGACTTGGCAAGGGACGGTCACTCAGTATTTTTACCCCACCCCTCTTCCTTGAGGATGTTCATCAATATGGGCATAATGCCACTCATTTGCTTAAAGTGATGATTCAGAGTGAAAACCTGAACCTTTTCTGAATACGCTGTCAGCAAGGGAAAGGGCAGGATGCAAATGAGGCAGCCAGTCATGGGAGAGACATCTCGTCACCATTGACTCTGGGTGGGTTTCCCTTGCTCTGAGAGGATTGAGCAGGATCAGACACCTACAACCAGAATTTCTGCAAGTCTTGCTGGTGATCTGATACCTCATTGTTTTGATATTTACGATGAAGTGCACTAATACTTTCAGCCTCTTCTGTTGGTGTTAGAAAAAGATCTGGGCAGTAAATTGCTTTGTATGAAGAATATCTATAGTTTTTTTTAATGAACTTGTGATGACAAAAGAAAAATGCCAGATAAAATTAATCTGCTGCTGCTGGTCTGTGTCTCAGGCACCATTTAGCATCAGTCTAAAAATAAGCATTTCCAGTCCTGCTGCTATTATTCTGCCTGTAATGCTCAAATGCAGTGATACTTACATTCAGAGTTGGGTTCTGATGGGAATAAAAATCTGATGTTGTTCATCTTCATAAAACAACTCTTCCTCTTGTTGCAGGTATTTTTATGTGGGTTTTGCAGGTATTTTCTAGTCTCAGTACTGTCAGTGCCCTTAATTTGTACCAAATATTATGCAATAGGTAGTTTCATTGACTCTACTGTTCGTTCATTACATAAAACTGGTACGTTAGCTGGTATAATAAATAGGTTGTTCTCACTAAGGAGAGACCATCCGATGGGCATAATGATGTCTTTCAGGCCAAGACTGAGATGTGTTGGGAGAGCAACTTACTGTGCTTGCGTACTGCCTGCTTACAGTAAAGGCTAATAATAACTAGAGCTATCGGCGTCAGCTTACTCTGCATAAAAATTCCCACCAAATTGTAACATTCTGTGAGTCAAGTGGTGGGGGGGAAGACCCCGAAGTACTTTTTTTCCTTCTGTGCAACTAGAATTGGATACAAACAGGATCTTTTCTTTTTGGAAATGATGTGTAGTGGAAGGTTTGTAAATGAGAAAAGTAACTGAAATAGGTGGATGTTGTGAAACAGCAACCTCACAGTTGGGGAAAGCTTATAGATACTCAAAAGTTAAACTCTCCCAGGACACAAGGGCAGATGTGAAAGTGCTCTGTGTAGAGTGCCTGAAAAGATACCTTTTAACAAAAAGGCCTGGAAGAGAGAAGTGTCCAGCAGGAAGCTACAAAGGGCACAGAAGATAAGAAGCCACAAAATCACAGGAAAAGCATGTTATAAATGCCATCAAGAAACCTTTTATTGAAGATTAGATGGGATGGAGAAAGCTAGAAGGGAGAGAATATCAGGGATAAGAGAGAAAGAAAAAAAAAAAAAAAAACCACCACATTTTGTTCTTCTTAAAAATATGTTCAGACAGAAGTTGCTTCATTTATAAAGAATCTTCTCCAGGCAGTTAATTAGCTTTGTCAGTCAGCTGTCGTAAACCAGATTATTGAACTGTTTCATATTTGAAATTCTTTAAACTAACATCTTGACATTGCCAGTAGGTGTGTTAATAATCTGAAGACATGAGAAGAATTTATTAGCTTTGGTGTGCCTGTCTGTGAAATGTAGTAGAGAGTTAACTTCATATTATCCAAACACAGCTTGAGCTTTCTCCTGAAAGGGTCTAATTGCATTTTGAAAATGCTATTAGCTTACTTTGAGGTGGCAAATAGCAATATCGTTGTGTGGGAGGCTCTGTGTACATAATAATGAATCCTAATGGAGCAAATGGCAGCTTCATGAGTGCCACACTGCTAAAGAGAAGAGTGAAAGAGGGAAAGAATTTGTAGTATTATTTTCAGCTAGCAGCTTCCAGCGTTCTCTGCAATGATTTGAGTACAAACTTAAGATGTTTTGATTGGTGTCTAAATGCTGAGTTGGGCTGCAAGTGTGTTGTAAATGGTCATATGGGTTTATCTCTTTGGTATGTTTTCTCCTAGTAAAATGAAAGTCTTTATTGACAGTAGAGCTATTGATTTCAGCAATACATATTTCACAGGAATATCTAAGTGTGTGCATGCAGCATTATTTACTGCTTAAATTTTAAGGGCTTTCTTCCTCCAGCAGACTGATCAGTCATATACTAGGGTTGGTTGGTTTGTTTGTTTGTTTGTTTTGACCATACTCATCACCATATAAATTTCTAGTAATAAAAAATATTATCATTGTCTCATACAGAATATAATGCCCTTCAAATTGGAGTATGTTAGTTTTTTTTCACTGTTTAGATGCTAGTGTCCTGTCCCATCTCCCTTTTTGACTACTGACTTAGTGTTCTGGACAGGCTGGTCCCTGCTTCCTGTGGCTACTGCCAACTGCTTTGAGCTTCAGTCTCTTTGCTAAGTCAGACTTTGTTTTATTTAATTTATTAACTTCCGTTTGCTGCATTTTATTCTCTTCTATTCTCTTTGCACCCTCATGTGGTTAATGTTTAGGTCTTGTGTCATCTGTCTCTTAAATCTGACCGATTCCTCTGTTCTGCTGATTTCTTCATGAGAAGAGCCATCTCAAAGACACCTCGTGGCCCATAGCAGCCCAGAGGATGCAAAATGCAGGAAAATCTGGCTCAGATCCTGCAGCTGCTAGAGCATGCCTAGAATGGCTGCATTCTCCAGGGAATTTAACTCAAGTCATGAGTACATGGTAGAACACAATCTGAGTTAAAGTAATATTTTTCTGAAGTCTTACAACTTGCCCAAATTCACCTCCTTTGACCTGCTGGCCACTCTCCTTTTTATGTAGTCCAGGATACGACTTGCTTTCTGGGCTGCAAGCACATGTTGCTGGGTCATGTCCAATTTTTCATCCAGCAGTATCCCCAAGTTCTTTGCAGGGCTGCTCTCAATCCATTCAACCCCTAGACTGTACCGATATAGGGGATTGCTCTGACCCAGGTGCAGGACCTTGCGCTCGGCCCTGTTGAACTTCCTGAGGTTTGCATAGCCCCACTCCTTAAGCCTGTCAAGGTCCCCCTGGATGGCATCCCTTCCCTCTAGCTATCAACTGCACCGCTTGGCTTGGTGTCATCTGCAAAATTGCTAAGGGTGCGCTCGATCCCACTACATCATTAATAAAGATACTGAATGGTGCTGATCCCAATACTCCCAAGCGACACCACTTGTTACTGATCTCCATTTGGACATTGAGCTGTTGCAAACTCTAGAGTTAGAGCTTTTTAAGTAGTGTTTTGTAAAATGAATTAGTGGAGTGTTTTGATAAGCGGTTTCACAGTTGACTGACTCTTGTTTCCTTCATGTTGGATTTGACGATCTGGGATGTTGCCTCACTGGCACTGCAGCCGTGTGAGTCAATGCATGGGTGAATTCAGAATGCTGTCACCCAAATTGGTACACGAGAGATACCTATTGGAGTTTTTGGGGAAAGATCTGTATTATCAGAGTGTTGGCCAACTACTGTTTTTCATAGTTCAGTAATGAGATCATTTTCATGAGATCCTAAAGGATGAGGAAAAAAAAAAATCACTATTATGCACATGTTTTTCTACCACCAAGATTTTCTCAATTCCCATCTAACAGAATCCTTTCTTGTATTTCCCATGAAATATTTTGTCATACTCTAACCAGTTTTATAGTGTATGATTCATGAAGAATAACAAGAATGTAAAAATATTATGAAATTTTCCTCTTATGTTCTCCAACTTTGTGTGGCAGATGGTAGTACTGCCTGCAGATCATTCTTTACAAAGCAAGCAGTGCACAGCTCTGCCAGCTTTATCGTGCTGTACTTCATACTCATCTCTGGCCAGCTTGGTACTTCAACTTATAACTAATAGTCTCTGAGGCTCAGCTGTGCATCTAACATTCCAGACTTAAATCTTTCTTATCATCCATCTTACCTCCACTTATCTTGCATGAGTAGCCTATTCCTATGAGGCGATAATTAAGCTCTCAGTTTGTCTTTTTAATCCTCTTTTGACAAGCCACTTATCTTCTTTCTCTTTTTTTGAGAATTTTTGTAAAATTTCATTGTCCTTCTCCCAAGTTGTTCCCTATGCATATCTGTCTTGTGTCTTGCCTGCACTAGGAGTGCACTCCTCATTTGCTTTTAGAATTTGATCGAAGATCTGCTCAGTTCATCGTTTCTCTTGTAGTTTATCATTGCATCTTCTGCTCTTGCCGCTCACCTGCCCTTTTCCTTCATTCTTCTGTTCAGTGTAACACCTGTCCTTAGGTAAGCTTGTGTGTCCTTTTTGCAGTGCTAACTTCCTGCTATTCAACTTTATACATAAGTCTTTTGGATTGTAGTAGAACACTCTATATTTAATAATCACATTATATTCGATGGGTTCCTCAGGTATGCAGGTAGTCAAGATAGAAGATAAACAGCTAAGTTAGCTCTAATGTCTAACAAGATTCAGATTGCATCTTGCTCCTTTAAAACTGTAATTTCAATAGCATTTGATATATGCGCAGTAGGTATAAACAGGTAGGCTGGAAAAATACATGAGTTAATCACCATTATAATTATTACAGTACTGTAAACCATTGATTTTATTTTCACCTGATCAAACTTTATAATTACCAAGTATGTCAGTCTTCAATGTTAGAAGATGTGTGTGCACTGAAAAACATAAATCCTGAATATTTCATTTGGAGGGAAAAATAATAATAAAAAAAGTCTGTGCTCTAGAAAATGAGTCTTAGAAAGGATACATGTAAAAATTAGCTGCAAGAATTACATATCCATATTTTAGGAGACTTCCTTGCAAACTAAAAGGCTGTAATCATAGTATTTGGAAATAAGGACCGCTGATGCAACTTTGTCCAATGAATGGTCGTGCAAATTTTGTTAGAAACTTCAAGGAGTCCAGGATTTTATTCCATATCTTTTGTAGAGATTTTCCATATCCTATGTCACTTTGCATATCAGCCTTGGATGATAAATGATGCCATTATTCCACAGAAAAGGTACCCTTGAATTTCTTCCTCTGGCTAGAATGTTAAAGAAAGATTAAGATAAAAAGAATTTTTAGGCTTCACTTTGCAAAGCTGCCTGGAGGGTTGATTGCCGAAGCTTAATGTAAATCATTTTGAAAAGCTCAGTCTCTCTCTCTCTCTTTCTCTCTTTTCTTTGTCCTTGGGACTATAGAAATAGTGGTTACTATTACTACTGATTTATTTGTAGTAGCACCAGACCTCGTGCTGACTCTGTTTGCAGTATAAAAGAAAACTTTTGCTCCTTATAGACTGGGTATATTTGAATAATTGGAGAATTACATAGCGTTGGAAAGCAAATCAAGAGGTTATGTAATTTGCTCACTTCTTGCAAAGTTTGCTTGCTCTTACAGTTTGAAGAAAGGAGACTGTGCTGCCTGTGTCTTGCAGGGTCTCAGAATCTGAAGGAAGAATGGGCACCATGAGTTAAGATTAAATAAAAAAACCCCAAACCACAACAAACAAACCCAAAGCTCCCCCAAACCCCCACTAAACCCAAAAGAACCGCAAAAGTTGATGGCTACCTTTTTATGATCAGCAAGTGTGTTTTCTTCCTGATTTTTTAGCTTCATAAGAGAGTGTTAATTACTTTAAAAAGAATAATTCATTATCACCAGTAAGCGCTAATCCAGCAATGCATTAATTAATTGCACTTTGTTGCCTAAGGTCAGTTCTTCATGTGAATTATTTTGATTTGTATGAATTCTTGGACTTCAATGGATAGCTTGGTTTTCTGCCAAGAAGAAACACATCAAAATGACTTGGTTTTTATGAACTGCTTTGAGAGTATAATCCCAAGTATAGTATCTATTATGGTAATATTTAGTACATATCAATTTTGTAGTCAAAATTGGTAAGCTTTGCCAATGTATCTTGAACCCCTCTCTCTTTAAGAGGTAAATCCCAATAGTTGATTAATTTAAATGTGAATTTCTCATGTGAGAACTTCATGCTGTGAGTAGGATCCAAAGAACCTTAACCTGAATAGAAGAAAACATAATGATTTGAAAATAAGGGTGAACAAGGATCTTAACTTTCAGGACCCACTATGCTTTGACGCTCTGATTTGTCATTAGCAAACTAGTCACATTTTACCATTATATGCTAAATAGATGTAGGATTTGATAAAATTGCAATAATTTAGAAAATATTTGATCAGGAAATTGCATCTGAATTTATTGAAAATGCTGTTAAGTTTCAAGCCTTCTCTTAAAGCCATTTCTAAGTTGTCCTCTATTAGTTTTTTGAGAAACTTTATCGTTTTGAATAATCTTTATTTAGAAATAGTATTTTTGTTCAGAAACAGCACTGAATCTTTTTGGAAGTTCTACCTCTGTTTATAGAAAAATCTAATATTTTTTTGGTTGCTTTCAGCTCTGAACTTGCACAAACTTCTCAAAACACTTTGTGACAAGATCTGGGTGCTTCAAACTTCCTTTAACTATTGTAAATCACACATTTTGCTTTGTAAGTAGCAGAGTAATGTTCTGTTATTTTATACTGGCGAATGTGCAAGAGCTGTCCCTACCTGAGGCTGAGCAGGAAACCAGATGCCTGCAGCCCACCAGCCGTCAGCATAATTGGGAGTAGTTGCAAACGATGGTGGATCCACAAGGTAGAGGTTCCTGGGCTGTGGTGCGTTACAGCTGCACCTTCTGTAAGCCCAGGCTATGCCAGCTGTGCGTTACCAGGGTCCTTCATGGGCGTGGACTTGATTTACCCCATTAGTGAGTTTTTAGTTGGAGAAAAGGATGCTTTGCTTCAGGACAAGTTTCTGTCCATGTCGTATTTTTTGATAACTGCCTTGATATAGTACCTTTGCTACAAAAGAATGCCACTAAAGCGTTCTTATTTTGAAATATGGTGACATCTTTCTTATGGATATTCTTGCTAAAGGTTTAAGCACGCAAAATCCTTGAAGGCCTACGGACAGCTCGGAGGTTTGTTCTTTTTCTTATATTGAAGAAGGAAAAAAGAAAAGTAGGAGAGATTCCTTCTTACTCTAAAGGCTGTTAAATGATGTTTGTGCCGTTTGCTTCAAAATAATCACTTGGGCTTACAAAACTGATTGGTATCTTTAATAAGGAAAGAGCAAATACTACACTTAATTAGCTTTTCTGGAAATATTTTTAAATCATCTTCATACCTTGTATTTTCATTCTCATTTAATTAGGTTTTCATGTGATGTGAAATGTTTGTACCTATTCTGAGGTATTTCATGTGTAGTGATTTTTTTTTTTTTTTTTTTTTCCCTTGGTACTCTGGGTGAAGGACCCAATTTTGGTTTTATGCCTTCAGTTTGCAATCAGCTCTCAGACTGCTTGTAAGAGTTAGTTGTCTAAGTCTAATGTATGCTGTAATCAAAGTAATGTACTGTGTCTGTTAAACTTGGTCTTAGAAACAGGTTTTTTTCACGGTTTGTGCGTGGAAGCATGGATGAGGGAGGAATTTGAAAGCAAATGTGTTTTTCAGCTGTCTTATGTTCTATAACGTTAATCAGTCTGAGAAATCAGTGACATTCGTGTTTGTTCCAGGTTGTTTCTGTTGGGAGGAGAATTTGGTGACGAAGGCTGGTGCTTTTGCCGCTCCTTATCCGAAGAATGTGAACGTGTACAATTTAATTGACCTGAAAGCTATCAACTCTTGTTTAAAAACTTGCTGGTCCCCTGGCAGGAGTCTCTCATGGCTTCTTACAGCTTTATGTTTCTAGTGCCCCTCCGGGGGCGTTCACGTTGTGGAGCTTCTTCAGCTCCTTCCAACCGCTTCGGAAACACAGGCAAGCGTAACTCTGCTTTGCGCTTGCATTCTGTTTTGGTTTTGGTACTTCCAAATCACTGTTGCGTTTCGCAGTGAAAGGTGGCTCCGACGTCTGTCGGTGTTCGGTGAGCCTGTGCCTGCGTGTAAATAAATGGAGACCGTGCTTTCTGGGAGCCACTGCTCTCCAGCAGCGTACTACACCCCAGTTGAGTCTGTTGAATCATAATGAACTAGGATGTTATTAATCTGCAATTTTCCCCTGCATTTTAAACATAAATATGTGCATGGCAGAGTAATGCCGAAGAAGTTCAGTGTACAAGGGCAGAAAAAGAGAATACCGCAGTGGATCAAATTGTGTTCTCTGACTTAGGGTGGAATTTGAAGGTTGTAATTTATCATTTTGGGGGCAAAACCAGCTGATACAGGCAAATAATGTGTGGTTTTGTTAGTGGGTTGGGTTTTTTTTTTATTTGTTAAGATGCTTTAATACACATACAGTTTGATAGCTAAGAAAACCTACATGTTTTAAGTTGCACATATTCCTTAAAGTGAGCTACTGAAGGAAATACGAATCTTTTGGGGGATGGTGACAGTTACAGAACTGGTGATACTTCAGAACGCCAGATACTGAACAGCAGTTGTAATGCCTTAAAATACAAAGTAGGTTCTCAATGTATGGGTGGACTATAATACAGGTATTAAAAATATTTTTATATACATAAAGTATACATGAATATTAACTATTATATATTATACACAATTTCAAACCCATGTTTAAAAGTCCGTCTATATGTTATATATAAAAATAAAATTTCTGATTTTTATATATAGAGAGGGAGCAATTTGCATACTGAGGGAGAAAATGGGAGATGGTTCATCTGTACTGTACAGAAATTATTGACATTGTTTTTACATGTATGGGGAAGAAAAAGGTCTGAAGGGTCACAAAGAAGGAGAACAGAGAGCCTACAAAGTTGGGAAAAGTGTTTGAACTAAATCACTATTCGTTTTGACATTTGATGTGAGCAAAGAATGTTGGAACAGCTCAACTGCTTTAAGGATAGAAAGCAAAAGGATAAAAGTTATTGATTCATAGTGGGCATAAATGACAGGTCACTTATGAACCACACAGATCAATATTAGGTGTGGGTATTTTCATTAATTCTGTGTCTAAATGACTTAGAGTGGCAAATTTCAAAAGTGGTTAATTCTTCGGCAGGATGGAACAGGAGGTCTGGCTGAT
The DNA here is from genome assembly GCA_035590195.1 of Aviceda cuculoides. Classification (NCBI taxonomy): domain Eukaryota; kingdom Metazoa; phylum Chordata; class Aves; order Accipitriformes; family Accipitridae; genus Aviceda; species Aviceda cuculoides. The sequence goes on from JAVJGG010000007.1 coordinate 15,519,307, forward strand.
CTCCGCATTCAAATGTTTAGTCTAATTTAAATCTTTTTAGAGATCTGACTTTGAGCAACTCTTTCAAAGCTGAGGACATTAAAGGGAAGGCAAGGTTTTGCAGCAGCGTTCAGCTGAGGAAAAGGTCTGACTTTGGGTTGAGACATTATAGCAAGTGCAGTCTGCAGGGGTGCAAAATATCTGTTGGAGCTGTACCCGAGCCAATCTGTCGGAGTCCTACAGATTGCTCCTGGAAGTGGTCTATGCTGGGGGCTCTGATCCTTACAAACTTAAATGAAGGAACTGCATGTCTGTCTCGCTTCAGCACTCTCCTTTCGGTAAACGTTTTCCTTCTATGGGTTACGTGACTGGCTTTATTGATTAGGTAGAAAAAGCTGGCCTGGCAAGCTGGGCACTGAAGTAGGTCTGGAGAGATCTGGCGCGGTTGCCTGGCTCAGATGGGGATCCTTTTTTCTTTTTGAGACATTGGCAAATCACTTGATCTATGCCAGCTCCCCAGGTGCAATCTGCAGAGAAAAAGCTGCTAACCTTGAAATCAGCCAAATTCTGGAACAGCTTTTCTATGTGGAGTAAAATCAAAAACCTCCCTAACCCAACCTGCTTTGAAGGTGGAGGGAGAAAGTGTATGAAAGTACCATGATTTCCTTTCTTGGTTTGCCTCCTATTGTAGGCAATAACGGAAAATTTATCTCCTTGTCATGTCAGAGACTCAAACAACTGTATCCAGTAGAATGTTTTTTCCATAAAAATGCTTGCAATTCTCTGAGTTTCAGAAACAGCCAGTTAAGTAACTGTTTCAGTGAAAATTCACACTAGCACTAGTGCACCTTTCTTGCAAGCTGAGGTTTTAAGTCATCCACTATGTATTCCTTGGCCAGATTAAATAGCACATGTCCAAAGCAGTTTCTCTGGAGAACAGTCCATAAACAAAGTATGTTCCTGCAAATCTTTTGCTGACTGATTCAAAAACCAAAATGTTGAAAATAATGTGTCTATTGACAGCTTTTTTTAAGAGTAAAAATGTACGGCTCTGGGCAATTTTGTGATTTGCATTTCCCTGGTCCTATTGCTATGGATGTTGACTGAAAACTCTTAATCAGCCCACTGTAATAATATGAAAAAGTTTGTGGTACTAGGACCTAATGACGGGGATTTTCAATGCCAGTTGCATTCTAATTCTGTATAAGAGGAGTCCTTTTTCTTTTGTTTCAGAAAGGGGGAAAAAAGTAAGAGAGAGATAATGGAGAAGGTGGAAAAGATGTACAATTCATGTACTTCATTTCTCCATCCATCCCTCTTCTATTTCTCCTTGCAATTATTCTAGTACCAAGAAAACAATCAGTAAAGGACAATCAACTGACATTAAAAGTTTGAAACTCAATGTATTATCCTTCTGTGCTGCTAAACTTGACAGTAACTTAGCATGTAATGATGCAGAAGGCTGTCACTGCACTCTTGCATATACATAGACTGACCATATTTTCTGCATCCTGCAAAAAACCAACTGTTACTGAAATGTGCTACTAAAGCTAACAGTCAAGGCCAGTGATATCCATGTCTTTGTAGTCAGATTATTGTCTTGTAAGGAACAGTTCTGCAACAAACACTTGAGCTGCTGTAAACTGGACTTTAATCCTTGTGTCACAGCTCTAAACTTAATTCCGCTTCCCTTGGTACTTTTAAAATATTGTTGTGTATGTATCTATATCACTCAATATGGGTTGAGTTTTCTTTCACATGATTGTTGTATCTGTGAATTAAACTCCAGACAATTTTTTTTTTTTTTTTAAACTCTTCAGTTGTGGCTTGGCAAATGCAGCGGACTAGTAGACTTGGAATAAATAGTCTTAAAATGACATGGGATTGAATGCCTCCAGTTGTCATTACTGCTTACAGAAATAAAGGCTGCAGGTTGCTGTGAACTGGCAAGGAAGACTGCGGATCTGGGACTCGTTCCCCAGATTTTGTCAACTGGCAGTGCTCTGTTAACTGTTAGAGCCACACTTGTATAAATCAGTGGGGTAACAGGCTTTGAGGGGTAGTCATGCCCTTCGTATCTGCATATGCAGATCACTCACCATGCCACTGGTCATGTACAGCAGTTTTTAAGTCACTGCTTATCGTTGTGCATGTGAGAAAATGCACTGGCTCTAGTTTAAGAGTGTCAAGATGATGGATGCCTTTGGAAGAATTTTTTTCATAGGTGTGGTGATGGAAGCACTGTCATCCCGTCAGGGTGGTCTGATTATCAAATGTTTTATATTGTTTGCACATTGCCCCCATGCTTACTACAAAAATCAAGGCTTTCCACACAATAGCTTTATGTGGGGTTTCGAAATGGGCTCAAGTATATGTAACACTTGATTAAAAAATGGCTTTAGAGCACTGTGGTTCTCAGTAAGTTTTTTTCAAGTGCATTTTCAACGGATACCTTCAATTTCCTTTTCTTTGTGCAGACTCATATTTCAGCAAAAATATGAGCTGCTTTCACCCTAGTGAAGGCTTTAAAAACTATTTCAGAAGGCTTTATGGCAATCTCACTTAACCTAGAAGCAATATTGATATCTTTCTCCTTAATTACATATATATATATAATTTTTTTTTTATTAATGAGGCTCCCCACCATTATTCAAGCAACAAAATATGTGCTTTTGGTCATGCTGTTTTACTTCTCTCCCTGCATGCTGCTTTTTAGGTGGAATGCTTGCTGTGCTGAGAATGAAACCTAAGCTAAGTGGATGATAAGACATTTAACCTTCCCCCTCTTCCTTCAAAATTCTATTTAGGAAAACAAATTTTTATTTATTTATTTATTTATTTTAGCTGTAGTTAATTTTTTTTGGAGATGCATACTGAGGGACTTGCCTGCATAACTAAACAGGTAATGCAAGGAAATCAAACAAGGTACTGTTTTCCTTCATGACTTTACACTTTCCTCTTTTTTTCCCAGTCTCTTAAATGTTATGAATTTTAGGCAAAAAAATAATTACAAAAAAAGGACATTCTACTTTTACGGCTTTATAATTGTTACTAGACCTAAATGAGGACCAGGAAGAGTTCACCTCATGGAGTGTTCTTGATATGAAGTCCCTGGACTACCCTGGAAAATGTTTTTGACCATTAAGCTCCTGGCAAATCTACTATTACTGGTACTGAACAAAACCCTGAGGCACTTTGGCATTAATGAAATTGAAGAAGCACCTTGTGACTCCAGCTTTAATCACTGGAATGTGTAACAAAATTAGCTGCAATGAATCTGAGATCAACCACAAGAAAAAAAGCAAATTTTTCGCATAGGAAGAACTCTTTAAAATTATACACTTTAAAATGGAGTCATAGTACATACTAATCAAGAGTTATAGAATTTGAATACCCATAAGTTGTTTTTTGTTTGTTCGTTTGCATATTTTACTATAGTATTATTCCTGAAAGAAGGAGAAAATACTTTTGTATTTTCTTTATTCTGAGAAGACTTTAAACATTGTGGGGGGGAAGGTGAAATCCTTTCTGACTTTCACAAGGCAGTGCTAAGAAAGATATCCATGTCACAGATGTGTAGCTAAGTGATATCTTCTGGTCTGCAGCGTGTGTGATTGGAGAACATCCTGTTTCCAGCATGCAAACCCAAATATTTAAGTTCAGTATTTACAAGGCGCTCAGCTGTCAGTTCCTCTTAAACACTGAGTCACTGTGTGTGTATCTACTCTCCTTGGCTAGAGGAAATCAAACTTGGGGGCTGGTTGCTGTGCTTAGGGACTTATAGCTAGACAGACCTCTGTTCTTCTTTCTTTTAAGGTTCTCCAGTTATGAAATTCACTCTTAACGTTTTTTTCAGGTGATTGAACAGATCATTTGAAAGGCTGTATGTGTATAGCTGAGTGTTTGGGGAACATCTGAATTGAGTTTTGAAAATTTTTTCAGCATTTACAGAACTGTAAATATATTGGGAGGAAAAAAGGCAAACAAAAATAAATTGGCTTGAACTTATGTAATCACATGAGATTAGGACCTGAGGATTTGAGAAGAAGACAGCAGATTGAGGTGTGGGATAAAAAAATGAGTTAACACCACTGCATTTAGGTTTTGTGTTGCAGGGAGTATTTGGAATAGTTACTGTTGTGGGAGTTTCACAGAAATAAGCAAAATACAAGCTTAATTCTTGCCGTACTTGAGGAAAAATACTATAGGCGTTTTAATATTGGTTAGTAGAAAAGTGACAGAAGTTTTGAATGCAAATGTTAAGTTAAAATCCAGGAAGAAGTGAGTTCAGGATACTGAAGGAAAATATAACGATTAATATTAGGTTTGCTTCGTGTTGCAGAACAAAACCTTTCCATGTTGTCCAGATGAGTTGAGGGTGGAAAAAAAAACCAACCCCCCAAAACAAACAAAAAGACTCCACCCCAAAAACCCGAGGGTAAAAGCTGAATCTCATTTCAGTTAATCATAGCAGTAAAATAGAAGGTGAATACTTGTTCCTTGTACGTCGGTGATGCTAGCTGAATGGCAGTGAAAAACACTTTACAAGGGGAGGAAATCCAGAAGCGACTTGACAGTAGCACCAAAGAGCTGGTCCTTGAGCTGGGTGATGTGAAGTGGTGCTCCTGGTCCTCAGTCCTGATGCACGAGGGAAATGCGCCAGCCGAAACCTGCACCTGCGCTGGGAGGTCCTGAGGATGCAGATGCGCGTGGATTGCTCGGGTACGTGCACGTGTCTAATCTTCGTGAAAGCGTTAGCCCATGTGTTGAAGTTAAAGCATGTTTTGCCGCGTGACTGGGCAACGATGCGCGCGTGTGGCGGGTTGTGCTGCTCTGAAGTCTGTAGGTGTTACAAAGATGCTGAAATACAACTGTTCTGAGATGGGGCTGGTGTTACGCACTTGCGTAAGTGCTTTCCTGAACCAAGACATAGAGGCAACTCTAAATTCCTGCTGGTGTGTAATTAGTATTAAAATTTTCCTAGCTGGTTAAAAATTTCGATGTAGTCTCTGACGGACCTATCTTTGTATATGGCAGTGTTTTTGTTCTCTGTGTTCTCTTGCGTGGTCAGGAGGCAAAGGTATATCAACATTTTTCACAAGACTTGGGTAAAGATAAGTAAGAAAGTGAGAGGACCTGAAACGTGACCCTCCAGTTGGAAATGCCACATGTGAAAACAAGTTTTTGATGTTTTACTCAAAGGATTTTCTCCTTGCCAAAAGACACTTACGCTTACAGGACTAGATGTCCCAGCAGCATATGATTAGAATTTGTGATGGCATTTGGATGTCCCTCCTAGACCTAAAAATTTTAATGCTGCTTCTGGCTTCTGTGTCATAAAATTTAAATGAGAACCTCTAATTCTTTCAGAATGCCAAAAATGTTTTGTAAACAATGTTTTGCAGTGGAGAGCCTGGGCTTCTGGGATATTGAGAAGAGTTATTGTTAGACAATAGTCTGTCTTTAAGTGAACCTATAAAGAGGATGTAGCAAAAATGGAAGAAATGTGAACTGCCTCCGAAATAAGTGAACTTGGTCATCAAATAGAAAGTAGTGGAAGCGAGACAAAATGCCATAAACCCGAGATCTAGGCTTTATGCTGTGAAGCATGGAATTGTCTATACTAGGTAAATGGGAAACTCTGTATTCAAATATATACTAGCCTTTGGTTTCAAGTTAATGAATTTGATGCATTTGACAGTAAAGTTAACTTCTTAATTTGGAAAAATTCCAAAAGTTTTTTGTCGCTTTGTTCCTTTCTCCCAAAGCAAGTTCTCTGTTATTTGTAACTTTGATTGCAAAGGCAGAAATATCTCTTTTAATAAATGCTTGCTGATGTATTTAGGTTACTATCCTGATATGCAGAGTTAGGAATCAGTCTAAATTAAACTAGACCAAATTAATAGTTTATAATTGTAGCTAGTTTGCAAACTGGTAGGATAATGCCTGAGTATTTCTTAATCCTTTTTCTCTTGTTCTGCTTAAGAATGGAATATGATTATTTGTTAAAACTTACATTCAAAGTAATTAGGATACGCGTTCACATTTTTATCAAAATTTCAACAGAAATTTAAAGCAGTTCTTGATCTAACCTGGCTAATGAAAGATTTTTCTCTCTTGTTGAAAAGGAATGCAAAAAATTTCTGTGAGAATATGAAAAGAAATGTGTTGGGTTTTTTTTTTTTTTTTTTTTTTCTTTCTTCTTGTTATAGGTTTGTACAGATGGCAGGGGAAACTTAAGTAACTTAAGGTTGTGACTTCTTGGTATATCAAAGCCCCGTTACATGTACTTATTTCAAGCAAGCAAATTTGTAACTGAAGAACTAATTTTTTTTTTTTAACCTTTAAATATACTTACAGTTCTTGAAAAGAAAATTAGTGAGCTTAATTTCTTGCATCACGTGATTGAAACATTGCATAAGCTTAAGTGTTTTGCTAATTTAGGGTAAAACTAGATAAAAACAGTAGCTTGTAGTGTTTATTGAAAACAAGTGACCAAAGAAGTTACTTATACGTTTATGTGAGAATAATGCAAATAATAGAGAGGAAAATGAAACTAGCAAGTATTAAAAG
>JAVJGG010000007.1:15525868-15536640 GCA_035590195.1 Aviceda cuculoides
TTAAACGTGTGTGTGTGGGGGGGGGGGTTGGAGGTGTAGTGTCTCACTAAAAGAAATAAAGATGTATGTGTGGTTTTATACATAAGTAGCTATTAAAACAAAAAAAATGACTTACAAGTTGAATTGTGAATACTTACCAGACAATTAAATATACAGTAGGAAGAAATTAATAGAGTTTTGATTTTCAAAAGGTCTCAGAATATTAGGTAGGTTCCAGAGGATTGCAAATAAGATAACGCTGTGCCGAATTTAATATGGGTAGATTCAATGGCCAGGATAATTATAGGCTTGTCAGACCAATATTAATCCAGGCAAGATAATGAAGAGCCTGATACAAGACTCAATTAATACAAAATTAAAAGAAGTTATAAGATAATTAATGCCAATTGGCATGTATTATAGACAATAGATACTCTTAAACTCACGTTATCTCTTCTGATGAGATAACACATTCCGTTTATATCTGTAGTGTTATTAATGCAATGGAAGTATTTAGAGCACTTGACTTGCTACCATCTGGCATTTTAGCTAAGAAAATAAGCAAACATACAGTCAGCTAGTGCATATTAAATGGATGGAAAATAGTAATTGATAGGGCTCAAAAGGTACTTATAAATCAGAAATCATAACAATGAAGTGGAAGAAAAACTAATTCATTATTGGAGAAAGTCTATAAACACAAATGACTGAGGTAACGGTAAATCTTCGCGAGAGGGAGGGAAAACGGAGAACTGTTCATGTTGATCATGTGCGAAGTTACATATGTGGAAATAACAAATGCCTGTCATATGTCCTTGGTTGGGCTTGGTAGTAACTTTAAAAAGTTGTGTCTCGATGGTACATGTGAGCTGTCTGTCTACCTATCTGCTGTCATATCATTAAGTCCCCTCCAAGAAGAAGCCCAAGCCCGTAGCCCAGCAGGTAGGAAAGCTGAGAAGATACGTCTGGGGTCCTACTCTGTTCTAGGCTGGCTTGCACGTGTTCTCTGTTGTTTATTTGGTGGTAATTGCTGCAGCCCTTCTGGTACATGTCCAGCCTTTTCCCACACCTGGCCGTGGCATCCCGTACCGCCTCAGCCAGGCACGGAGAGATGGCTTCTGCTGCTGTGTGTTGGCTGGGAAGGGTGTGTGGATGCCTCGATGGGGTGAGGCAGCCCTCAAGGAGGGCCGTGCTGGCTGCAGGTTGGTTGGAGGAAGGCCTTGTGCCCCAAGTGGGTGTCGGGTCCCTATCGGCCCTGACAGGCCTCACCTGGGGCCTCCACACATAGCCCCTGCCCGTGGGCCCAGGACAGAGCCGAAAGACATCTCACTGGGCTCCCTGTCCCTTAGGAAGCGGCAGTCCGTCGTCCGCGCCCTGCCGCGGGTCTGGCTCCTGCCGTTGCTGAGGACGGGGTGCAGCCTTGCCGCGCTCTGACAGGCACCGGCCTTAGGTATACGTTGTGCATCCAAAGGGCAGATACCGAGCTCCTTCTGCCTTGGCCTTGGGTTCTGATCGGTCTTCCATGCAGGCTGGCTAGATCTGGCTGGTTTTGAGTGTGCCTGAAGACATGACGTCAGGTCCTGGGGTATTTCATAGTCAGATGGGGAAACAAGGTGTCCGGGTACCTTCTCGGTACCAATGAATGGTATATAATTCTGGCAGTACATGCTTCATCTCCACCAATTCTAGGAAGGTTACTGTTAGGGCCAACCTCTACGTTATAACGCTTCAAAGTGTGCGTGAAAGCACTGCTCTGAAGCTGGCTTTATGGCTTTTTACTTTGTTCTGCTCATTGCCGGGCAGCGGGGTAGCCTCGTGGGAAAATGGGCAGGCAGGAGCACCAGTTAATGCCCACCCACCCACCTAACTTCCAGAAGATAGTTCACTGCCGTTGCCATAATCTGTCTGTTTGCTGTCAAGTTGGCTGTTTTCTTAGCAGGAGATTATTCAGTTTCATTTCACAGTTGTTAATATTAAAACACCACTGTTACTTTTGACCTTAAATAATGTATATAGGTACGTTTTAAAGCCTGCTACTCCATATTGTATGGTCTTAGTCTCTGTAGTTCACATAAAGTTCATTATAAACTGAGCACTGTCCTCTCTGGGAAGCAGAGATAATTCCCGATTTAAAAGGAAGACTGATTTCATATGCAAACTAGGGGAATAATGAGCCATCCAGAAAAGAAAAGAAAATCAAAATGAAAGGAAATGTAGATAATCTCTTTCAATTGAAAAACAGTTGAACTGAAAAAAGATGGATAATTTGATAATACGTTGTACTGAGATGTTGAAGTGGAGCATGCTTCTCTGAAGGGGGAGCAAGATGTGTTCAAGATTAAACAGCTGAGTAGGTGAAAATGAAATAATTTCTTTAGTAAAAGTTTAATCTAGTTTCCCTTGTTTTAAAAATTCAGCTTCATTGCTCTATTTTCTAGATTCTACTTTGTGGCAGAATGGCTTCTATCCGGGGATGGATCTGTGCTTTAAAGAGATGTTTAAAGAAATTATCATCTGTGGGGGAAAACAGATATGTGCAAAAAGAGTGTGTTTATGGTAAGTATGCTTCATCACAAGATAAAATCTCCTTTGCACACAGTGCGCGCTGTAAAATTATAATTGTGTGGTAAATGAAATACTCTCCATAAGAAGATAATCCCACCTCCCCCCTAAATTTAATACTAATTGAAAGTGGTGGTAAGTCTATAACCACTAAATCCCATGTATGGGTATGTATATGTATATGTATATATGTGTTTTTAAAAAAAAAAAAAATTTGGGAAGGCAGGAAGCTTGAGAACATCCTTTATCATGTTTGGGCTTCTTAACTGAAACTTGAGTTTTTTGAATTTGTCCTCTCTAAATACTGGCTTAAAAAGCAGATGAGAAAGAAAAAAAAAAAAAGTGAAACAGGAAAAGGTTCAAAAACATTCCTTGAAAAGGCAGAAGAAACTTTCTTCACTAAACTCATGAATTGACAAGGCTGACCTAGCTAGGTGCTGGCTGGTTTCTGTTTGTCATTACTCCTGACTGATTAAAAAATTTGTTTTGACCACTTATTTATTCTGCTGTTGTCATTTAAGTCACAACCTTGTAGCAATGAATTTCACAAACTAATTGCCCTATGTAGGGGAAAAAGGGATGATAAATAGGAGTTTTGAGTTTTCCTTTTTTCACTTGCCTGCGTGGTCAACTTTTGCAAGAAAAGATGAATCGAAATTCATAAATTATTTTTCTGTCATTTTATTATATTTCTCCAAGAATCTTTTCCTTGCCCTATCACTTGGGTATAGAGACTGAGCACTTCTAATCACATCTATCACCTACCTCTGAATTAATCAGCTATCATCTGTTCCTTTTGAAATGAAGAATCTTCAAGTGAACACAATATACCACTTGAGTATAAATTTGATTTCTATGATGACCTTATACTATATTTCACCTTATCCTATTCCCTTTCTTATGTAAAATATCAATGTATTGCTTTTTTGACTGTTACGGTACATTGAACAGTATTACAGTAGTTTCAAAAGTGTTTTGTTTGGGATTCAGACATTAGCAGATCACAATGTGTCTTTAATGTGTTAATGATTCATGTGTAAATGTTAGTTTATAACATCTCCTTCATGACAATTGGTTTTCCTTTATTTCTTCAGCAAAGTTGTTCTCAATACCCTTTTCAGTATCCGGAGGATGCATAAAATATCTCATACTAACTTTATTTCATGCAGTAAATATAATTTTATGGATGGGATTTTCTCCTAGTCTAGTCAAAGTAATCTGAGAAATCCTACCGGGCAAAATTTTTAGACCCATGCTGTTCTATTTGTGTATTACTTTAAAGCTGCCATGATGCAAAAGTATATCTCCAGCTAGCTATTTAGGGTGATGACATGCAGGTTCCTTTTTTCATCTGAGCTGACACCAGGGAAGCAATTTCTGGCTTGATTAGGTGCCTACCATGACTTTCAGGCTGGTTGCTTGAGGACGACCTGTACTTAAATTGTGAGGAAACAGAGCTGATTTTCAGCTGGTCCCCACTACCTTCTGAATGATGCTCTGGGTTCTGCGCTTGCTCGCGGGTGGCAGCCTGGAGCAGCCCGCTATCACGGTGCAGGGCCTTTTCGTTGTTCGTGGTTCCAAACTGGCTTTTGGTCACCTTCCTATTTTGGGCAGATGAACCTGGCCCTGTCTTTTGTATGTCTCTAATGGGGTTAGTAGGAAGGGTGAGTTTGGTCAGTCGTGCCTTGATAAGCCTGTGAGATGCGGAAGGAGGAATTTGAAAAAGGGAAAGTAAAACGCAGCTGGGAGCAGATCTGTAGCTCCTGCTGATGGAAATGTTTTCTAGATCAGCCGGTGCCTTCCTGAAGCAAAGCACCGATACCGAGTCAGCACGTGGAGCCTTTTTCCTTAGAGATTTGTCCGAAGAAGGAGGATTCATTTGTGACCTGATGCTTTGATTTGCTATGCCCTACAGATAGTCTGGAATGGGTGGCCTTGCTTGGATTCAGCAGGAGGGTGACTGACGTATGAATCCATATGACACCAGAATTTCAATTAATGCTGCACCCTGTTAACTCTGTAGTTGAAGCCTGGGAAGAAAAACCCTTTAATAAATCCACAAACAAGTTGGGGAAGGTTGGAAGGTCAGTGGCAGAAGTAATCCAATCAAGATTTTATGCTTTCATCTTGTTCAAAATATCATTTTGGGAATCTGCTGAAAAATCAGCTACTTTGTTATCTGTACAGCTCAAGTACCAAACATTTTTACCTTAGTATTGGAATTTTTAACTTTTAAATTGTGCTTGAGGACATTTAAGGATTATTTTTTTTAAGAGTTATTAAACAGTTGGTACCATAATGTTACATAAAAATGTGACATAAGATACAGCATGATTTCTTCTGGGGCATATGCAATGTTTATAAAGCCTTTTAAGGAAAGAAGACTACTGATTGCATTCTATAACTATGAAATGTCTTGCATAAAATACCATAAACATTAAAGCTTCTGCTTGCATTAAAAGATGATAGTGTATGCAGTTGCCTCTAGTGAGGGACACAGATATGCCAATGGCACAAATACTATTCTAATAAGTCGTAGAAGCATACTCTGAGAAGCGTAGTAGACTTTTCCTCTGCTAGAATGTATCCCTTATATTATTTTACCAGTACTTGCTTGGTGAAGGACAATATTTATAGCAAGTAAGAGTGGAACTTGAGAGGAGATTGAGATGAACTTTCACTATCTAGTCAGATCTTGACGGTCAATAAAGAGACACAATTCTTGCTGCTTTAAGCTGAAATGGGAATTTGATTGGCATGGTTGCATTAGGGGAACCTGCCTTCACCCTTTTTCTTTGTTCATGACCTACAGGGAACTATCTAGAGTGCGGGCAATTAGTACACATTTGCCGTTACGTTTTTCTGGGCAGGGGAAAGTTCCGTCTTTTGATGTAATTCCCCCTCTTCCACCCCGCACCATAGGGGAAACTAGCTCAGAAAAGAGAGTTATCTTTAACCAAGGTATATCAGCAGCTACTTCTTAATCCCCTCTCATAAAGGGACTAATCCCTTGTGGATGTTTCTGAGCATGGGACTTCCTACAGTGGTTTGTCTTGTCTAGCTTTTTGTTCAGGGCTGTCTGATATGTTCTCACCGTGTCTCCTTACCCAGAGAATTTAGCTAGATCTCTTAAAGCTATAACTTATAGCCGTTCTCACAATGGAAAAACCTAGTGTCTATGAGCTGCTTACTGTTCTCGGGGTTACCGCTCTCAGTATAATATTTTTCTCTAGCCTGTATGTAGGGTGTTACTGTAATATAATACACTATGTACCTGTAGCTCACAATTGTGAACGAACCTGGTTTTTCTATTTTGTACACATTCAGTTTAAATGTAATGTCTCAGAATCATTATTAATAGAAAAAAGTAGCAAGTTGATATGTTAGACTCTTTTAGCATAACTACTCTTTTAGCGTAACCTACTGTTTTACTGAGTTGAGTAAATGGTCATAGCGGGATTATTACTATCTGGGTTTGCCTTGGTATGTCAGTTAAAACGTGTGATGCTCGTGTGGTGTGGATAAGAGTTTTAGTAGGGTGAAACGTATTCTCGGAACAGGATTGACTGTTAGAAGTAAAGAATGTCCCAACCTAGGAGGAAACCTAGCTAGTTGTGAGGATGCTTATTTGCAGGTGGGAAGACCTGGGCTCCCATTTCTGCTTCCTAGATTTTTGAGCTTTGAATAGTGTGTGTTCACTGCAAAATACATAAGTTGCATTCCAGACCTGCATGTTTGAGTCCTTGTGCAATAGAGGGCTAATGGTAGCTGTCTTTTATTCAGTATATCATGTAGATTAGATTTTCGCTTCTTTTTAAAGAATAAGGCTTGTTATAGTAACTACTGGGCTTGGTTGTGCATTCTATCTTCTAAGGGAATAATATTTTTGTAGCCTTTTATCAACATAAGTTGATTAGGCCAAGAAGAGGGCAGTTCTTGTGTTTTCAGGCTTGGAGGCACACAGTGTCAGCAAATCAGGCTGCTGGTTATAGAAACACCTTTTGTTATTTTCTCATTTAACTACAAGTGAAATTAAATGGCAATAACAAGAGAATTTATTTTTTCTTTCCTGACATTTGTTCTGCCATATGGACTGCCATATTTTTGAAAGGCTGCCTGAAGTTGTCCCAGATGTTTCTTACAGCAAAATACAGATGCATTAAGACGAAGGCAAATTCAAGGTGAAAACAAATGTGCTCTTTAGATGTTCTGGACCTGTCGAATTCAAGGAAGGTAAAAGAAAAGTTTGTTCCATGTGAGAAGAATATTAAAAAAAAAAAAAAAGTGGCTGACAACTGCAGTGAAATAATCTGTTAAACATGAGGGACTGAAATTGTCATCATACTGATTAAAAAAGGAAAAGAAAAAGAAGTACTGATCTTTTGCGATTTCAACTAGCTTGGGCTAACTTTGAAGTATGTCTAGAAAATAGGTCTTATCCTTCTTTGACTTTGAACTGCACCAAAAATGTTACAAGAATAGCTTTGGATCAAATTGCTCAGGAGCAAACTTTAAATTTTAGGAGATTAATGGCTGGATTTAAGGTTCTGAGTGTGTTCCGTTTCTGGTAGTGATCAGTATCCTGATTATTCTTTTGCTTTTGATATGGTTGTAGAGCTTCACAGATGTGAGTGATGTCATATTAGGAGTCAAGTGGGAAATTTTTCTCAACTGAATTTTTTTGTGTCTTTGGAACAGAGCAGTTGTTCATAGAAGCTTGGTGGTGGTGTAATAAACATCTAAAATATTAAGTTGTGCAAATAAACACCTTCTCATCAGTTCCCTTTTTACAAGTACTTTATTTAGCTTCTACCCTTACACTTTGTGTTCAGTTAACCATTTGATTGTTTAATGTTGTAATTAAGTTAATCTATGTTAATTAGGTATTAGAAGGCACTGAATATTAAAAAAAAATAATTGGTGAAATTCATAACTTAATGGCATACTCCATTTCATAGTGAGAGTATTTAGACCAAAAATACATATGTCGTCATCTGTAAATAGAGAGCCATATTGTAGACTATAAATTTGACTTTTCCTCTTCTAGAGTGTATCCCTGTGTCTACCCCTGTTATTCTGATCTCAGTTTTAAATTAAAGCTTGAATTGGATTGGAAAACCTTTTCACTGGGGTTCACTAGTATATGCTCTATCAGCGGTTTACTTCTTGGTTTATAATGGAATGTATTTTTTCAGTGGGGGTTCCAAGACCTACACAATTAAGGAATAGCATGCAGGTGAATGACCTCTATATTTCATACTATTCAACTGGGAATAAGCTTAAATATTTTTCATGTTTTATTGCATTAGCAAACAGAGGAAATAAGCTTCTATGAGAATCTTTCATCTAAATCAGGCAAGTGGATATATAGCAATATTTGCTGGAATTAGATGTAGTGGTTTACACTAGGCATAGTACAATAACAATATTTAGTTTAGAAAATGTCTGTCTTTGCAATGGCAGGATATTTTGTTTTACTACACTGTATGTCTGTCTTCTGAGCTCACTGTATCACACCAGGAACTGGTGGCCTGGAAATACATTGTAAGAAATTACCTGCACCTGGGAATACAGTTGTCCTGTCTAATAAGAGCAGTAATAAGGTAGATTATAAACTCATTTTCAAAAATGAAAAGCTAGAATGAAAAAAATTAAGCTGAAAGATAAAGTGAGTCTTATAATGGCTTTTAGGTAAGTCTGATGGCATGAGACTTATGTGACTAAATATGTGGGATTGAAGGGAAAAAAAAAAAAAAAAAAAAGGTCACAATTCAATTTCTTGCTTCCCCTGCCCTGGAATTTCCCTGAAGACCGACCTGCAGTGTTTTTCAAACCATGTTTTCAAGTGCAAGGAGTGGCTGTGATTTGTGCTAAAGGGTATCTTTTTTTTCCACAAGAAAGAACTGTTAAACTTCAGTGGAAAGCCATCTACACCTAGGCTAACTTGGCTTTTAGAATAACTTTGTAATTGCTGAAGTTTATCAGCATGTTTACAATGTTTGTAGTGCATGTTTTAAGAAAACCTGATGCGTTTTATTTGCATGAAGACTGGAAAATTAGTGAGCAGAATCCTGTAATTCACCTGAACAGACTGTATGCAAGTGAATTGGGTCTAGGAAGGTGGACAAGTAAGTGTGTGTCAGTGCATTAGATCTCCTTATGGGAAAGCACACGCTCTCTCTCACCTATAAAGGGGGCATTAAGTTCCTAAATTAGGCATATGGTACAATTAATATTGGAAAAAGTCCAGGTTTCTTTAAAGCAGTTTCTTTACTTTGTGTGTGTGTGTGTGGGGGGGGGGTTTGTTGTTGTTGTTGTTTTTTGTTGGCTGTTTTTTGGGGGGGGGAGGTGGTGGTGGTATGTATTTTGGTTTTTTTTGTTCTTTGTAGGAGACTCATGCAGCATAGGGACTGAATGTGAAGGTTCCTGTGGTTCGGGTCTCAAATGTGACCCAGAGAAAACAGAGAAGTAGTTTGAGGAATTTACATGGCAACCTGAGGAGGGCCTTTTTTCCAATAAAAGGGCCTGTAGATCAGCGTTTATCAATCTGGTGAGAACCTCCTTCCACAACTTGTTGATGGCTTTGTGGGGTGGTGTTGAATTCTGTGACTGAACTTATTTGGATTCTGCAGCTGCTCAGAGCAGCTCCTTGTTAGTTTTTGCCCTTACAGGAAGTAAAGAGCACACTTGTCATGGTCATTTACTGACTGTGACACTCTGAAAACAGTTCTTGTCACTATTTCCTTAAGCAATTTGATACTTGCTTTGTTCAAGTGTGTATGTTTTGAAGTCAAATGCTCTCCTGGCTGCATCAGAGGTGCTGAGTAACTGCATTAACCTTGGTGTGCTTTGGCAACAGAAGGGAAAATAAAAGTCAATAAATGTCTTCTACAACACCGATAAACTCTGAGGGCACAAAGCGAGGTAGTTATAAGCTGTGGGGGATAATTTAAACAAGTGTATCTTTCTCTTCAAATTACCTATTGCCACTTTAATATTAGATAAGTGTGTTTTAAATCAGTTCTCTTTGAATGGTTCATACTGTTTGGGTTGGCATGGGGGGCTCTGTTGTTGACATTCACCAATGCGTGTTTTCCTCTGTTATCTCCAAATCCTACATAGAGAATTTAAAATCACTCTTCATTTTGCTGTATTTGACATAACTATTGACTGCCCAAACACTGTCTGCTTTTAGGAAGGTAGGGTTTGTTTGAGCATCTGGACCATCCAATTTCCTGCAACCCCAGATTACTTTTTACCTTGTTGGTTGACTTAGGTTAAGCCTTTAAGGCTACATAGCGTGGGTCTGGTAGAGGTAAGCAGTTAGGTGTGTTAACATTTACTTGAACTATACAATGGTGTGGTGGGAGTCTGGGCGGGAAAGAAAGTTATGTCCTTCCTCTTAGGTGTGGTGTCTAAGTGCCTGGCACTTGATATCTGCTTTACTTGCCCCCCTGCAAGCTTTTTGTGCTCTTTGGAGAGCACGGAAGGGACCCTCTCCAGGGTTGGAGAGGCCTGAGCTTGTTCTGCGCTGGCCCGGAGCTGTGTAACCACTCATCTGGCGCTGAGCCAAAGCATCAGTCCTGCTGGAAACTGTGGTGTGAAGCTCGGGCTTGGTTACGGCCAAGCCATGTTCAGGTCACTTAAAAGTGACCTGATAACCAGGGTTATCTCTCATTTGCAGAATAACTTAGTGTGCATTAAAGTCCCTGGACAGTACAATAGAAGGTTGAAAATGCAGTTGTACGGGTGCTGAAGGCAACCTAAACGTTGCTATTATCTGGTCCTGCTGCTTACGGTGTTTTCCTTTCCTGTCCCTTTCCACTTTTACAGCTACGTGTGTAGTGCTCCTTGAAGGATGGTTAGCAGGTTCATCGCATGGTTATGGTTAAACAATGTTACAATCTCTGCTGAAAGAGTTAACTTGATCTTGAAGCTAAGTATCTAATTCAGCTGCTTACAGCTGTGTGAATATTTTACTGAATACTCTTACATACTCTGAGTACTGAAACTAGCCAAAGCTTTCCACAACATTTTCGAGAATGTAATTTATTTTTCCTGGTTTTGATCAATTGGCAAGGACAAACCTCGAACCTGAAGGCTAAATTTAACAAAATTCCTTTTGACTTCAGTGAGGCAGAGTTCTTATCCATCCTATGAGCCTTTGATTTGCTAGTCTTTATGTTTTTTGGTGTTTTGGGTTTTTTTTTTTTTTGGGGGGGGGGTTGTTG
>JAVJGG010000007.1:15536750-15564774 GCA_035590195.1 Aviceda cuculoides
GGAGAAAAGAAACTTAATCTATTTGAGGTTCAGTTTATTGGTGTTATTAGCCATCAATCTTAATAATATTTTAACTCCAATTTTTGCACAAATGCAATAATATGAATACTTTCAGTGTCTTGGAAGAATTGCAAAACCAATTATAGAAATGTCAGAATTTCCATAGGAAGGTAACCTTCCTCTTAGCAGTAGCAGGTGAACAAAACAAACTGATAGTGATTACAGTGTCAAGATATAATTGCATTTTCTTCCAAATAAACCATCAACTCCCAATAAATGATTAAAACAAACCATGTTCCTCAGGATGCAACAGTTCAGTAGCTGTGATTAAAAAGTGCTAGGAGCCATTATTAGATTTTTTTTTTATGATAAATTTTCTCTTATTGTCAGATTGTCAGATTTCATTACCTTGCTGTTCTTTGGGGTATATTTTCTTTTCCCCAGATTTACTGGGAAAGCATAACTCGTGTCACAGACTGTAATTAGATATATACTCCATGATGATTTCACAAGTGACCTTTGAGTGGTCTCCATTCTAGAAAGAAACATGTGAATCTAGACTTATGAATAATGCTTAAATACTCCAAAGCAAAGTCCCAAGAGCAATAATATGTCTACCTAAAGCTTTGACATATATATTGAAGAGTCTGTTCCTCCATTTTTCTTTGTATTGTCTCTGGCTAATTGCTTACCATTTGGTGGCTTAGTAAGACATTCGGTTTTAATAAACAGCATAAAACCCGGAAGGACATAGGGAGCATAATATAGCCATGAGAGCAGACAGTGTCCTGCTCATTGGTGATGATGAAGCACAAACTAGATCGAAGATATTTTGACTTCCAGAATACAGGGGCATTTTGTGGGACTGTCAGGTTGCGCTGGCCTTAAACTTCAAGCTGCTTTATTAGACACAATAAACAATTTATCTCACAGCGTTGTTGTTTTATTCATTTTCAGGATAGAAGCACAGCATTTAAAAATGTGATCATATTCTGTCCTAAATCTTTTTTTTCCACTTAAACTTCCTTTTTTTCTGGGATAGCATTTCTTTTTTTCTGATCTGGGCTGGTTGCACAGTCTTCTCTCTAAATTATAGAAACTGTTGAAAAAAATACTTATTTTTTTACCTCTAGAAATTGAAGTTTAAACACTAATCTTAAGTTTTCATTTTACTTAACAAAATCTCTTAATCTGATTAAATGCCCTGAGCAGGTACAAACTAAATGAAAAGCAAGTAAAGTGTTCTGTAAAACAAATGGTTAGCAGAAAGTTGTCATTGGTTGGTCTCTGTCTATTTTTATTTCTATATATTGTATATATTTTGGCCAGTGAATAGGGACTTTTTTTAAAATCTGGTTGTCAGAAACTTCCTGTCTGTGCTCTGTTACAATATAAGGTCTAAATCATTTAAGAGCAACATAAAAATAGATGTTAGGCTGTATAGTGCTGCCCAGTCTTTGAAAACTCTAGACATTTGAAAGAATGGAGTTTTAGATACCCGGAGAATTTAAGATCCGATTTGAGAAGTGTAGGCATCTTTGCAACTGGGCAGCAGTTGAGGAGGGCTGCTCAGGATCGTAGTTTTGGATATAAGCCACACAATTCAGCTAATTCTCCAAGTACTCCATTGAAACAAAAGATGATTTTGCTAGAAGAGAATGAGTTGCGGGTTCGTAGCAACCATTAGAGTTAGAATGACAGTAAGCGTTCCCAATGCATTTTAAGGCTAGGTCAAGTGGGGAGCAAAATTCTTTAAAGGCCAAGTCAAATCTTTTTACTGTTACGATTAATCACATCTGTTTCTTTGGGAAAGATTTTGGTTACTTTGTTGGATGTAGTTCTCTACGTGATACAAATACTAAATGAGAGTTGCTCTGAGAAACTCGTACTTAGATATCCAGATTTATAAAGGTGTGTAAGGAAGGAAGAATGAATGAAAACTTCTTCCAGCCTCTTGCTATCTTTGTGAAGGTATAAACATGTAATTGATAGATTCTTAAGTCTGGGGCGGAGTGGTCCTCTATAAATAAACATTTTTAAAACTAGTGGATGGGGCCAATGTGTTCAAAAACCTCTCTGTAGGTGAAGACTGTTGCCTTCTCTTTCCAAGCTCAAACATTCTCATGCTAATGCTTTATCATCACATGCTTGCTTCTTCTCATGCTGGTGGGATAAATTGGATGTTCTCCTTGGAAACTCTTCTAGTTTCATTTAGTTTTAGGAAAGTGAAGTGGATGCAACTGATCAATGCACAGCATTTGATACCAATGACATTTCTACTTGTAAATCCCATTTTGAGTGTAATGGCATAGTAATATCTGCTGTTTTGAGCACCTCAGATCTGTTCCTTTTGAGTGTAAAGTTTTGCTGAAAATTGATAGTTTACTAAATACAGAAAAATTCTCATGGTAATAGCTGATGAGCAACTATTTAATAGCTAATGTTATCCTGATAGGTCACGCTAAAGACTTGTCTTGCTCTCTGGGAGTTGATCTCTTTGGCAAAAAATAAAACAATTTGATAATTTGATGGAGTCTATATTCATTTTTTCATCTCTTATAGTTCTATACTTTCATTTAAAGCCTGATCCATGGCTTGTACATTTCAGCAATTTCTTGAAGCTTGCACAAAGTATCCTGTTCAGGTCTACAGAGATGTTTCAGCAGGATGAGTGTCTGTGATTCACACAAAACTGTTTTCCAGATCTTCATTATCGCTGAAACAAATTACAGGGACAGACAGAACTCAACCATTCAGGAACATTAACCTGTTTTCCCATATGCTGATCTCACCTTGATCGAATCCCCGCTCTGTGTAGCAGGCTGTAAAAATGGAAGTGCCTTGCAGCATGCCCTCCAGGTCTGTTAATGAAGTTTAATTCCCACTGGGGAACAGATGACAGCATGCTTCAGAACTGAAATATGCTTCAGAAGATTTAATTTATCCCATATTTGGACTTCAGGGAACAAGGCAAGAAGGAGCTGAAAGAAGCTCTTAAATACTACAAGCATGTCGCTGATGTTTTAAATTCACTTTTACTAAAACCAAACAAACTTGAATATCACTAGTCTGGGATGCCACTGCGGTTGCCTCACAACAGCATGTGTATGTTGCAGACCTCTAACCAAATGCGTATCCTTCTCATCTTTCCTCCTCTAATAATGTATCCTGCTGGCAGCTTTTTTTAATTTTCTCTCATTTTTCTTCTGCCTAACCTTTCTTCATTCCCCCCCCTCCCCCCCTCCTCCTACTGAATCTCACTTTTGTTTGCCTTTTCCCTGTCTTCCACAGCCTCTTGCTTTCAGTTCTCCAGATCAGCAGTCCTCGTTGCATCTTTTACGACTGTCGTTCTCTAATAATGATTAGGAAATTCATCAGCACTATTATGATCTCTTTTTTTTTTTTTTTTTCCTTTTATAAAAAACCAAACTCCTTTCTGGATTTTTAAGGTATATCTACACCTCAAGGTATTTGTCTTTAGACTACATAAAATGTCTTTACCAAGAAATAGGCTATTTCATTTAATCGAGGAGTGGGAGGAACTAAGTATCTGCATAGTGTTATTAAGTAAAATACTTTGCTATACCCCCTTCTCTTTTTCTCCAGACTGTTTAGAGTTAGCAGGTGTTATTATAGAGGGTCATTTGGTTGATCATGACATACAAGAGCAGCCGTGTATCCATGAAATAGCACTTTATATTTTGTGCAGTTATGGTTGGAATGTATAAACTGCAACAAAAATTAGACATTTAAAGTACTTGAGTTTACTGGGATTTTCTCTTGTTTGAACAAGTCCTCTTGACGGTGTGTCTGATAGAAGCTTGTGAATAAAGTGGAAGAGATGTTTGAACTCTTCTGTCCAGAAGGGGTTAAACCAGTTGCCCACTGGAAGCTTTGTGTTTCAGCTGAGAAGAAGAGCAGGAGTGCGCAGGGACCGATGACCTCAGACCGTAGCGAGACGTCTGATGGGATAACTGCGGTTCCGTTCCCTTGGGTATGGAGAGGCTGCAGCCATCTGCCGGGGCAGAAACTTGAATAAGAGATTCAAGCATAAACTGCAGAAATATTTTTCAACTTTTGTCATCTCAACAGGCAAAAAAGATTAGGTAGCAAACATGTGAAGTAAAAGATCAATGCTGTCTCTTTTTTTTACTGGCAGGCCTGTAGCTTTGTGATATACTAGCACTTACCTGTTAGTAGAAATCTTTGGGGTCTCTCATGTCCCGTTTCATAAAGTAATGTGCCGATACTTGCGTGACTGGGCTAAATTTCTGGAGACTCTCTTGGTTTTGGTGGTGTTTCCAGGGGCAGAACTTGAACGCTTTATTTGGCACAAGTGTGTGGTAATACAAAATGTCTGTGCTGAATTATGAGCTGCTTAAATGTGAGGTGTAGAGTGGGGTCTTTAACCCTGTGCCCTCTGGGAGCTTGGGCATTTGAAATTAAGTTTTCTTCTGGAGTAGGGTTTGAGCCTATTAAATTTTTTTTTTTTAAAGAATATAACACTACTTCTATCTCCAGTGTCCTTTCATAAAGTAGCCAGCAGTTAGACTATGCAGAGAGTTTACACTTTTGATCATGATGTTTCAACTGTTTCCTGTATCCAGGGTTAACTCAGAATATCTCCCTATAGAGCAACAAATACAGGAATCACAGGATCAGTGAGCAAACAGAACGGGGCAAGATGTTTGCTTCTGCAGTTAGAGGGGAAAAAAACACCAACCAACCTCCAACAAAAAAATCCCCACCCAAACCAAAAAACCCACCATCACTGAGTTTAAAAAAAAAAAAAAAGCAAAGCTGGGCTTCTAATTTGTTCTTGTTTTCACAGGTTAAGTGATATAGGCATGGGACCTAAATTTTCAGTTTGCAGCAACTACATTTGTCCTAACAGGCCATGTGTGTAAATAGATTAACTAAAGTGATTAACATAGGAGAAAACAAGAAAGGCAGCTCTTGGACTGGGCAATCATACCTTTAATTTTCTGAACTGGCTTGAAATTCATGAATATGACAAACACCAGCAAGGAAGTGGATTATCTTGTTATTTGGTATGCCTGCTTTTCACCTTGGCAATCTTCTCTAACTTCTTTTTATCATCTTTATGTAATTTCACACATAAACAAAGGCTTCTCCATATATAGCTTTCTGTTTTTATGCTCCAGTGTTTAGAGGTTTGAGACTGTTTCTGAAGATGTGGGTGTATAGGAACTTTGAAGGCTTGCACAGAACAAAAGCAATTGCAATGCCACTACCATCGCTGATTTTTAAACAAGCGATGCATTTTCTGATCCAAAGAGGCTATTCTGCAGTCTGTGAGTCTGATTACATGGTATTTATACTTTTAAATGTTTATCCCTTTCTAAACCTGTGTGACTGTATAAAAGGTCTTTCAAATAGCTTGCTTTCAAACATTGCAGCCTGTGTGCATGTGTTTTACGTTGTGTATTGCCAGCTGAGGGACACTTTCTAAACCAATATGTGCTGTAGCATTCTATATATGATCTGCACAGGTGACCACAACTTACCTGTTTATCTGACTATACATATTTATCTGAAGAGTTTTATACTGAAAGACAGAAGTATAATACTTGGAGCACTTTTCATGTAAATGTGTAATAATTTTGTGAGTTAGTAACCACTGCCACAATATCACTTCTTAATAAGAATTAAAAAAAAAAAAAAATCATTGCTCAAAGACAATTTATCTAATCTTGAAAATTAGCTGCCAAGTCTTCAAGTCATATGGAGTTACATTCTTCATACATTTCTCTTTGCCTAGGTCATCTTTAGAGCTCATTTCTCAGTTCCATCCCACATATTTTTATCATTCTAGCAGAACGCCCAAGCTGTAATTTTTATCTGTGCTCTCTCTTTCCTTCCCCCCCTCTCCATCTGACAATTATCACACCTACTGACACGTAATTTTACTGGCTTAATGGTTGTGATTAAATTCACGTTTTCGGTAGACTCCCACTGAAATCACCTTAATCTTGACATCTTAAATGCAGCTTCTGTGGCCAGGTTCTTGCTGCTAATCAAGCTCTTGCATGACTTTTGGTGGTGACAAGTGGCTGCAGTTGTCCAGGGACAGAGAATTCACCTGGGAACCGGGTTTAGGTGCTGGGGAGGTGTGCGGCTGAGGTCAGACGACTCCTGTGGTCAGGTGTAATTTAAGGCAAACCTCACAATTCTCTTTTGTCCTTAAATTGTGTTTGTGCCCCGTTTCCCAGCCCAGTTTGATGTACCTGCAGTAGCTCAGGGCTCCCAGAGAAGCAGCGGATACGGGGTCCTGCATGGCTGTGCAAGTCTCCCGTACCCATGCTGGGCTGCACTGAAATCCAAGCTGATGTGAATTCAGAGGTTTTAGTGTCTGAGGTAACTATATTAAATGCAGCACTTCAGCTGTGGCAGTCACACTCTTGTACCACAGGCATACTCTGTCATATAAAACCAGGCTCCTGGGAGGCAAAGATAGTTTAAAATTATTCATACCTTATATTCTGCCTCAGCAGTTCTATCTAAGAACCTGTATCTCAAGAAAGCACTTTCTTCCTGATGATATTCTTCTAGTTTTGTAACCATCTGTCACTCTCTCTAAGTTATAGTTACATGAGTAAGTTCATACAGATGTATGTTTCCTCAAAAAAAAAAAAAAAAAAAAAATCCAGAAATTAGACCGCTGTGTTACTGAGGCTGGGTGCCCAAGCTAGCTCTGCTGAGAAGCCCTGGAATTTGTAGGGCTGTGGCTGCAGGACTAGGTCTGGCTGGCTCGGGCTGTAGGTGCTACAGCCATCTGCGTAGACGCAGAGGTCTGTGCAGAAGTACAAGTACAGGTTTCCCTTGCACCAGCCAGGCGATGGATCTGCGGTCACTGAAGGGCAAAAAAACTTTGCCAAGGCATGTAATAGCTTGCCCTTCGGCTTATTATTTGCAGAAAAAGGGTCCGAGTGATGGATTTATGCTGGAAGAAATCACTAGAAACTCTGGTAATGCCAAACGAGTTGTGGAAAATTGGCGTGACATCTTTTTCATCGACTACAGAAGTAAAACGTGTGTTCTGAAAAGCCCGAAAAGATACTCGTACCCATTCCTCTCTAACATTTCCTGGATGGAAAGCTTAGGAAGTGTTGAAACGAACAGTATTCTTGTTGCCAGTTACTTTGGCTGCCAAGTCCAGCTCGGATTCTCTGAATAGACATAGCCAATTAGCAGTATTTCCCATCCTGGTACTGGATGTAAGTGATTTCCAACAGAGAACAACTTAAAGAGGTTCCTGCAGGATCAACCAATTACCAACATCCCAACGGCAAATCTAGTAGCACCACTTCGAGAGCTGCACTAAGCTGGAAGCCGTTCTCACCTGCTATTGCATGTCTTTGTTTTACAGGTTTTTACACATTTCAGAGATGCTGGTAACTGCAACTATGAAAATAATGCCGTGATTGTGATTTCAGATATTGTTTCAGCAGTTCAGTGTGTTTTGTTAGATTGATCATAGCACTCTGGTAGGTCAAGAAAGTAGGGGCTCTATTCAGAGAAAAAGGTGTGTGTGTATTCATTATGTGTACATTATATATACATACGCATATGCCTATACGTATTTTTTTCTTTGCATCATGTCTGTCCTGTTAAATTTAGACTGATAATAAATGTGCTTTGTGGATACGATCTTGTAATGCTTACACAAGTAGTGTTTACTCATTCTAATAATTCTATCCAAGTGGCTACACTTTCTTGTTTGTTTGCTTGGTACTCTGAAATGATGTTCTCTTTCATTGAGAGCAACTTACTATAAATTATTTGTTGTTTACTCTTGCATCCGTTCTTTATTGCAAGTCTTTGTTTTAACAGTGAAAAGGGTTTTAGTGTGAAAAAGGGTCAGGATAATAATGTAATAATGATTTGCTTGTATGAAAACACTATATATGATCTCATGAAAAGAGCATTGCAGTTCAAGAGGACTTGGACCCAAAAAGGTAATTGTGTTAAAGGCCACAGCATCTTTAGGTTTAGAAGCGAAGAAAAATAGTCTGAAATACACAGTGATAAGAAGTAGATGTTCAACGGAAACTTACAGCTATTGCTGCTCAAGAGTTGAAAGTTTATTTCATGGTATTGTGATATAACATTTTTTCTATTAATATATGATTTTTTTTTTTCCAAATTATGGTCAGGCACAAATCCTGGTGTTTTTGTTTTTTCTTCCATCCTTACCAGGTTGTCCAAATACAGTTTTACTAAATCAGGTAAAAAACTTAAAAATTGGTTCACTGCTTCGGTTTACTCTTTTTGTTTTATCTTGTCAAGCTTGGAGGACTCCTTCAACATGGTGGTTACTGTCCAGCATAATATTTACTTAAAATGAATTGAAGCTAGAGATGCATGTGCTGCCTAACTAAATCACTGTGGTCACTGTTTTACTAGAAAGTAAAAAGAATATTTGTATCTTCAGAGGCTACTGTTGCCTTTAACCGTTCTAGATGATTAAAATATCCAAGTCAATATTGCTCACTTAATTTTAGTAATAAGCTCAGGGGTCTGGAAGCAGTATCTCATTATTTATTTATTTAGGTCACACTTATATGTATATAGAGTACTTCCTGAACATATAGCAGCCTTTGGCAGTTTGAAAGTTATTGTTAATTAACCTCTCTGCTTAAATTCCTGCAAGCTAAACTGTAGTTGATAAGTTATCGTTCTAAAAACAATAAATCCTGAAGCTATTTCATAAACATAGTCTTTTAACCGAAATTAAATGCTCCGTCAATGGAGACAAATAGATTCTTTAATGCCATGTTTCTATAGGATTATTTTGCATTTAGAAATACTCAGTATTTGTATCTATGCATCTCTGATTCTGGGAAGTAGAGAATCAGAAATGGGATGGGAAGCCCTGATGCACACGTGGATCTTTACAGAAATGGAGGCATCCACTGCCCTAGCCCTGCAGTTGGGTTAGTTGGAACAGGGTCTGATATAGTGCTAATATTCTGCATCTTTTAATATTTTGCAAAATAACCGAAGTACTTATCTCATTTTTTCCTCACTTCTTAAATTTATGTGTTATTTATGTTGAACATTTTTCTTGAGCTGAGAAGAGAATTTCTCAGTTTGATGTGACTTCTTGGAGTTATTTGCAGGGGATTGCAATAATAGCAATGAACACATTTCCCCAAAAGGATAAGAACAGTACTTACCTGTTGTAGAGTTTAATTGAATGCTTAATTTATTCTTCAGAAAGCAGTCTGTTCTCTCCAGAGAACTGCTGGTTGAAGTTTAAAAAGTACTTTTTGTTCTCTGATCTCGGCGAACAAATAGCCGCACTGTGGTTGTTCAGATGGGAACAGCTGTTCCTACCCTTTCAAAGTGCGAACCATGCTCCTTTTTTTCTGGGAAGGAAGGCTCAAAAAAGGAGATCCTGACCGCTTCGTGGTATTGACCACTTGGGGATCTCATTCCGAGTGGAGAAGGTTCTGCTTTTAGGAAATGAGCACTGAAAGACGTACTTAGTAGCTTTGACAGCATAGTCTTTCCAGACAGAGATGCAAAGAGAAGAATGTGAAAGCCAGGTCTGGGGAACATGTTTTTGTACAAAGCTGACACTGTATTACCTCCAGACTGACAGTGATCTCCAAGTATGCCTGTTCAAATTCATTGAGCAGAATGGTGTGGGGGAAAAATTTTGAGTTTTCTCAGAAATCTGTGAATCGCTTTCTACCGCATCCTCTGACTTTGGAGCAACTGAGAATTCCCACTTTGTGTTGCTATTTATAATCTTCTTTTGGAGAAGGCATGCTAAATTTTAATAGTGAGGGTTTTTTTCATAATTTTAGAAGTGACATAGAAATGGTTTTTTGTTTTTTTTTCTTCAGCTGTTTTTATTGAGCTAGTATAGAAGCGTGCAGCTTAAAAACCAAAAAGGACATGAACCTGAGGTCTGAAACTTTATTTGATGGGGTCTAAGGAAAATGGTTCTACTTGCATGGGTAGAACTGATAACAATTTGATATAACTTTGAATATTTGAGTCCCAGGTAAATACACTTCTCTTTCTCTCTTCTTGGTCAGATGAGTGTACTAAAAGGTGATTTGAAGATGACTTAGCAGTACACTGCAGCTGGAAAAATTATTGCATGTCTGACAAGATAGTGAATAATGACAAGACTGATTTTAAGAGTTTTCAGTAAAATGTAAAACCTGACACACTATTTCTTTCACTGTCCTTCAGCTTCTTTCATTCTTTGCAAACTTGTGTGAGATGCAAGGCACAAAAAGCTTATTACTGCGATAAATTTTTTTTTTTTTTTTTTTTGTCGATGGACTGCTGGGGAGGTCTTTTCACTTGGGGATATTGTCATTCATCAGTTGGCCAAGTTCCAAAATTCTGTCTGTTCCATTGGAGCTTGTTTTACTGGAGCTGTTTGCCTGCGCTGTATTACGACATGGTTGCTACAACATTTAGTAATCTGAAAACTAACTGGAGTTTGAAAAGTGGGGTGATTAGGCTGCAGAGGAGTACTTGTGTGTGTGTTTCTGATGAAGACTTGATCTGTGTCCCAAGACTGCTAAAAGTGTAAGTGAAAGAGTGAGAGGCAAGGTAGAAGAAAACAGAACAGCAGAGATGTAAATTAATGTGCCAGGTACTGGTGGAAAATGTGTAATAACCCATTAAATAAAGGCATAAGGATCAGCCCAGCCTTTGTGTACTATTATCAGCTAGGTAGTTAGTTCTAGACAACAGGTATTATTTGATACAGTTCCTTAGGTATATTTTACTTAAAAGAAATTCATCCTACCTTGAGAGGCTTGCAGTTTTGCTTGCTAATCTGTCTTAAAGTGCTGATATAAAAAAAATATTGCTTGCTGGTGGTTTTGCTAGAGCAGTATCAGTGGCGTTCCTGCTGCTTACGCCATCCAGGCCCTCGTAGACCAACGGGCTGCGTTAAACTTTCTGGGGAGCCTCTACGGTCGGAAAGCACAGTCCGTTGAGGCTGAGGTCCGATGCTCTGCCAGAGACCTCGCGTATCTATAAAGTCAGTTTTAGCTGCTGCTGGCTGCTGGCCACCCCCCTGCAGCAGGGAACCTCTGCCTAGAAGTGCATAATATCAAAAACTCTTCTCGGTACAGGGATACGAGGCGGAGGCGTGCAAGCAAATAATTATAAGCCAAAAATGGTGACCGTTGTACCTGCTTAGAAAAAAAAGTTTCCCTGTAGCTTTTCTCTTACGTATTTTCAGTGTCATTTTTTAAATGATAATGGATAGAAACTGCTTTTAATTTTGAATAACGTGAGAGTTGTTACAGAATAGAATTCTTTTATTAAGACTGCTGTGGAATAATAACTAGAAGTTTTAAATCATTGTTCCACAACTCCTGGCCTTTTCTGC
Organism: Aviceda cuculoides; assembly: GCA_035590195.1. Taxonomy (NCBI): domain Eukaryota; kingdom Metazoa; phylum Chordata; class Aves; order Accipitriformes; family Accipitridae; genus Aviceda; species Aviceda cuculoides. The sequence goes on from JAVJGG010000007.1 coordinate 15,548,140, forward strand.
TGGGTGGTAGTCACATCTGCAGGAAGTAGATTTTTAAATGCCATGGAAATCTATTGCTGGTATTTTAGACTTCCATTACATAGGTATAAGGGTAGATGAGCCGAGAATGGGGTCCCTGCCATAGTCCAGTAATCCTGCGAAGCTCTGCTTATTCCTTTGCTGCTGTTGCCACCGTGTCCGTGGCGGGCGTTCCTTCCTCGGTTTCCCTGATGTTCATGTCCGAGTTGCCTGCGGATATGTCTGGAGTGCCTTTGGGATCCAGCTGCAGGAGCAGAGTGTTTCTTTTCACAATTTTGCAGGATAAGCGTGCAGGCGTCTTGCAAGGAAACTTCCTACTACATTTAGTTTGCTAAACAAAGGATATAACCACCTTTTATCTTTCACAGCAATACGGAGGAAATTTCTAGCGTTATAAATCTTTACTAACATCTTTTTTTAAGTGACATGTCCCACCATTTTGCTTTGTTTTGCATATTGCTGTGTGAAATTATTTCAAAATGAAATCTAGAAAAGCAATCATATGCCAGATTATTATTTAAATCAGATGTTGTTAATGTCTTTAATTTTTATATTTTGATAATAAAATTAAATAGCTTTGCATGAAAAGTGAGTTGAAAGCTCTGCTAAGAATTCTTATTTCTGTGGGGACTGGAAATTACTGTGAAGCACTCTGAATATTTTAAACAATCTCCCTTCAGAAACAAAGTTCAGGAATTAAAGAACCAAATTTGCTTATCTTCTATAAGTATTGCCTTAATACATTCTTATCATTTGGAAACATAAAATTCAGTTATAGTAATAATTTTTTCACAGCTATAATGGCTAGGTTAGCTTGTATCTTGCTAAATATGTAAATAATGGAAAACTCAGTGACAGAAGCTTCTGTAACCCAGGGGACTACACTGTACGGCAAAGATACAAGGACTGAGAAAAACTGATCTCTCTTTGATTTGTCATGGAAAGGTATACCATATGTTAAGCTCTTTGAAAAGTCTGATCTTGTCTTTTATTTATAGGATACGCAGAGTTGAGTGGAAGTTGTGGAATTATTTGAGATGAGCTTGTCAAATATAATTCCTTTCGGTTTGTAAAATACTTCTGGACAGCTTGATTGTTTTAAAATAGATTTTCTATTTATTATTAGCAGTTGTTCAACATGGACTTTTTAAAGCAATCTAGAGGAACTGGATGCCAAACTCCTATTTAATTCAGTGAGATTTGAGCATCTTACTACTTTAGAACCTTTAAAATTTCCAACCTTTGTGTATGCTTTTGAGAATCATGGGCTAGCATCAGCTTAGTTTAAGAGTGTTTTCTGTTTGCACTGGTTATTTTGGTAAGGCATGATACGTTTATAATAATAACAACTAATAAGAAAAGAATGTTTTATTTAAAATTTTGAAAGAAGAGAATGCAAGATCTCGCCTAAGGGGTTGTGCAAAGTGTCAGGCCTTTTCTGGAGTTAAATGGGTCAAAGGAAATTCATGTGTTTTAAGAATTTAATAAGTTAATCTGATTTCATTCTTCTGATTTCTCTCCAAGAAAAGTCCTCTCGGGGCTGAGGATTTTGAATGATGCAAAATTTTAAGCTGATCCGTTTGGCCACGTATGGCTTATATCTGCTGATTGTGGTAGCAGCAAGTAAAATATGTTCTCTAATTTCTACCTGTTCTCTCTTGAACTTATGACTCTCTTTCTTGAGACTCTGAGGAAGTTGTGTAATTCTGCTGGGGTCTAGGGTTTGGAAGTAAAGACTTTTCCACTAAAAATCATCACATTTATAGAGTGTGTGTACGTATGTATTTATTCCCCGATTCTTGCTTGTATCTTGTGGTGCTGCATATGGATATTTCCAGCCTATAAGTAGTAAGGCATTCATAACTGTTTTCTAATTATGTTGAGTTTATGCATCTGCTACTGCTATTACCACCTGCATGACATCTTGTCTCTCAGACTTCATAGCCCTTTGCCACTTGCACTTTAGCCACTGCTCTCCTCTGCTTGTGGCTTGCCAAATGCCTTGTCAGGGCGAAAGAACACGTGGGGCAGCTGCGTCTTACCCAGGAGCTACAAGTGAAGCTAAAGGATCCTTGTACGTGATAGTTGATAATAAAAGTTGCAAAAGTTTTCAATGTGTGCGTGTTCTGAACTAATTTTTGGTTTGCATGCAGTACATTCCTATATAGAATAGCTTGTGATTCTGGTTCTTTATGTAGCATATAACCATGTAGGAGCTATAGCTGGGCGGAAAACTTGTTACCTATGAATGAAAGATTATGTGATAAATTATTGCAAAAAGAAGTAAAGTGAATTTGTGTTACACTTAATTGGCCTTTTTTCTCCAGCACTCTTTTAGTCAAAATTCTAATATTTACAAATCGTAAATGCATGCTAACAGCTCCTGCTTAATACTTCAGTTTTGTGTATGTGATGGTTTCACTGGGAATAACAAGAAGGACTTTAAAGATTTTTGTATTCTTGTCATCTCTTTTTATTCACTTTCTGGTTATTGTTCTCAAGGAAATACAGAAGGGAAAGTTTGCTTGAATAAGGCATTTAGAAAACCTCTAGAGCACCATCCAAAAACTTTTGTGCATTCCCCAGGCACTGCTCTCTGCAGTCTGAAGCAGGGCACTACAGATCAGTACATTCATCCAAAGTGGAAACAATTTCCTAGAAAACCTAGTTTGTTAAGCATCTTGCCTAATTTTTACGTGTTGTTATGTATGGCTTTTAAAAGAAACATCAATGATCCAAATATCTTTCTCTTAAATTTACTTGGGATTTAATTTAGTTTTGGAATAACTGAAATTATTAGGTATATAATTGGTCTGGAAGATGGATAGGTAAGGCATGCAATAGTGGCTTTGTGATCAATGCAGAGTGAGACAACATCCCTTACTATTTTTGTCACAGACTGCAGTGTTAATTCTTTAATACTTCACAGTTTAAAAAATATTTTGCTTTTGTTATGTCAATACTTTCAAGTGGCCTGTCTCAAGGAGGAGAATGAAAAGCAGTTCTACTTCATCCATGAACCAGCTGCTTAAGCCTACTTGCAGTGTAGGAAGGTTCAAGACAGGAGATCAAGTTGAGTTTCTCGGATTTGATCAACAATGATTTAAAGCCAGATTTCCACTATCTGAGATACTTTAACCGATTTTTCACTTATTGTGGCTCTGCAGGGAATAGTTAGGTTGCTTAACCCATAGGTTTCTTCAGGGTTCTCATTTGTTTTTGTCAAAAGAAATGTATGACAGACTTAAAATAGTCATTGGGAAGCTTTTTGTTAGCTGAATTGCATTTTCTGCTGGTATTCACTGGGATAACAGAATATAAACAGAAAAATGGCCCTGGGGACCTCAAGTGAAGTATATGTGGCTGTAAGCTATAAATATATTAAATACATGCTACAGCTGAATACAGACTAGTTCTTTTAGGAGTAATTTTTTTTTTTTTTTTGTATGTGTTTTTGTTGTTACTCTCGGAGTCCGTAAATGATTGTGGCTGGTGACCACAGATGTGTGTCCAGATAGCGAGATGCCTGCTGCCTGTCACACAGCTCTGGGTTGAGGCCAGAGTCTCTCCTGCTGGGTTCCGTGGAGTCCAGCTCTCGGCTTTCTCTTCCACCCTTGGCATTTCCCCTTGCTGAATATTGTGAAGAGGGTTCTTGGGGAAAAGCTTTGGGATGACATGAAGTGTTTCTGCTTTCAGGACTTAGGGCATATTAATTTAAGACGTTATTGCAGGAACATCTTCATTAAAGAAGAAACCTTAGTAAAGAAGTTATGAATGCATGTAAGAATAATAAAATGTAAAAAGTTTTTATGGTGGAGCTCAACATTTAGGAGGCAGACCAGAAAGATAAGTCTGGTATTGTACGCTGTTAAAGGCAATGTCTTAGACTTACACCTTCAATTTGGGCTAATGAAGGTAAATATTGTCAATGAATTAAAGTATTTGATGATTGTTTTTACAGAGAAGTACCAAGTAATTTAAATGTGTTCTAAAAATCATATCAAATGGAGGCAAGTGTGCTGAAATAATAAAAATACACCTGAGAGAAGAAATCAGTAATGATCAGTATTTGCAGGCACACACGGTAGAAAAAATTCCCGGAGAATTTACCACCCTACTGTGCAGGAAATATGTGGGAATGAAGGGCACAATTGTTATTCAGTTGTATAGCTTTGTTAAAGGCAGATATACGCAATTCCTGTGCTGACCATCACTGTTAATATAAAAGTCTATTCAGATAACTAGCTGCTAATCTGATTGCTCCTTTGCTGTTGAGGTGGAGGCCACCTCTGAAAGTCTGATACAAATCCTCAAACTTGCTAATTAGCACAGATGCTAGTGACATATCTTCTTTTTCTTCACCTGTTGTTAACCTGAGAAACATCTTGTTTCCTTGGGAACTTTCAGATGCTTTTTTTTTTTTTTTGCTCATATATTCTCCATTGTGTTATACATCCGGTTATTTCCAGTTCCTGCATTGATCGTCCTAGCTATTTTAGTAATGCCCTTTTGTGTGCGCCATAAAATACCAATTTTTTTTGTCCCAGTATAGCTGTCAATAACACATTGCTCTGTTGAGTCAGCTGCACATTTTTCTTCCTTCAGTGCTCTTTTTATTTTTATCTTTTTCTTCATTTGCTGTTTAATCCCTGCCTGTATCATATCCTTTACCACAGAACGGTGGAGCTTCTTCCTTTGATTTCATTAATGTGACTCCTCCTTCAGGCTTCTGCCTTATATGCTTTTTCTTGTCTGAATATCTGTTATCTGTGGCTTCTGTTCCTGGACTTAACACTTAAAGCAGTCAGTGGATGGGTTGGTCAAAAGTTAAGGTGCATTGCAAGTAAAGATAAAATATGATCTGCCAACCGTGTGGCAAATCTCAGCTCAGGTCTGAACACACACACACACGTTCTCCCACTGTGAAGACTATTAGTCAGTTTAATAACGGAGATGTTTCTATTAATTCATTCCAAATTACAGGATGGAAAGACTGAAATGACTGAAGAAAGTTAATAGAAAGTAAATTGGCACATGTATCTCGCTAACATCTCTCTATTGCCTTCCTAGGTTTCAATATTTAGTGTCTTGTTTCTTAAGCAGGAAAAAAATTGGAAACAATAGCCTGAGTAAGTTATTTTCCAATAAATAGGAATGTCTTCTCTGATTAAAGAATAGTAATTGGCTGTTGTATGTTAACAGCGTGGCCCAGAGCAATTTTATAATAACCTTCTAAGTGTATGCAAAAAACCCCCAAAACTGACCCCCCCAACCCCCCCCCAAACACTTTATTACTTTCAACAAATGCAGTTACTGCATTTCTTAATTCATTTTAGTGAGCTGTCAATAAATTTAGTCCATTAGATGCAGAATTTAATTAGCTAGGATCATGATTTACGTGGTTTCTGACTTGCTTGCTATTTACAATTTCTAGTAAATGTTGCCCTTGGCAAAATAAACATACTTAATTTATAGCCAGTGGTGAGCAATTATTTTTCATTTTGGTGACACTAAATGTCACAAAAATGCTGTCTGTTTTAAGGTTACAAATATACTGTTCTATTGCCAGAGCCTGCAAATATGTTACAGTAATATGGACTCCGGGATCCCTAAGCATCAAGGGCACGCTGTAGAGCCGACGTGGTTTATCATCTTAAGGAACTGAAGGCGTCATCTTGCTGGGCGTGACATCTATGTTGGGCTTAGAGCTGGGAATGAGGAACCCGTTTTCTTTCCCAGGTTCTCCAAGGCTGTGGTTCATGAGAGGTTTTGAGGCGCCTCGTCTTGATGGATGGTCATCCTGCTCTCGGGTTTAAGGGGCTGTGATCTTTTCTTTGAGACGAAATTGATGGAACCCTTTACATGTGCAAAGACTTTGCTGGAGGAAAATAAGGAACCGAAGGAAAGGGATAAAGGCAGTTATTGAGTTTTACAAAAGGAGAAGGCAAGGGAACATACGTTTGCCCTTGTTTTTTCAAGCATTATTGCTTGACCACCCCCCCTGCCCAGCTCTTATTATCCCACATATCTCTGATCAGGATCTGTTTCTAGTTCCTTTCTAGTTTCTTTTTGGTCTGTGCGCTGGGTGCAAGATGACTCTGTGCTTTCCCAACCGCGGGAATGCTGTCCTAGGGGGTGCCGGCAGCACGTGTGTGCGGGGTGCCTCGCCGCCGGCAGCAGCGCAGGCTACCGACCGTGCTTCTGGACCCGAGTCACCATCCCGAGCCTTGACCTGTGCTCTCTGGAGGTTTCACGGACCACCCAGCCCTGACGGGAGCCTTCTGCCAGGTCCGGCGTTTCTGTCCTATTCTCCCTTGCGTGAGATAGGTGTATCTGTACTCCCTTAGGTACGCGCTGGTCTTTCAGCGAGATGCGCACGAAGTGGACCGGTGCCAAGCCTGGCGATGTCGAAAGGGGAGCTGAATGTAGCTGCAGAAGTTTGACATCACGTACGTCTTTACAGGTTTGACATCCACCTGTGGTTTGCCAAACTGTCATGTGTACCAGTACAGCGTGCCCTGCAAGAACTGGACGGTTTTGATCCCAGGTGGTGTTCAGGGAAGAACATCTGTCAGTTAAGACAGTAGCGAAAGTACACTTTTATAGGTCTCTCTAATTAAAGGTGGATGGTCTGTGGTTTTCTTCTAGCCTTTAATAAAAAAAAGGTACTATTCCGAATGGCTTCAGGTCTACTAGCAGTGCAGATAAAATTCTGTGCTAAATTTAACACAAGGTTAAAACTTTGACAGCAAATTACAATTAGAGATTTTAATTTGTTGTTATGGAAAGAGGTTTGTTTTTTTTTTTTTTGTAAGCTTGGTAAAACTTGCAATGTTTTGTTCCTGGAGAGGCACAATCACTGAATCTTTCCATAGTACCATCTGCGAAGTACGTTGAAGTACTGATAAACTTATGTTCAAGGAGTGCAGTTAATCAAGTCAAGGCAAGAGTTTGAGAGGCAGTCTTGTATTGAGATGCGTGAAGAATCTTCCCTGTTCATGCTTAGCCACTTTGAGTCCAGAGCTATATATGTTACACATTTGGTGCTTTGGGTACTCATTAAATTACTATTGCTAGCATGAATATCTCCTTATTAATGTATATAATGCCTAGTGTATCATGCTTATTAATATGGAGGAAGTAGTCTTAACGAAAGTAAGTTTCTGAAAGCATAGTACATGCAAAATGACAGATGGAATAAGAAGTCTTCACGCTGACCCTAAGCCCAGTTCTCTTCTTTTTTTAATACTATTGTCACTGGGCACCCGTTATTCTAAATCCTGGGCCAGTCCCGAACCTGTGCAAATCTAGGCTAGCTGGGGGGATTGTCATGGCATGTGGTGATTTGCTCTCAGTGCTTCAAGATGGATGGAAAAGGGAAGGAATGGTGGAAAAAACAAATATCTTTTTTTTTTTTTTTTTTCCTTCTGAAATTCCAAATAGTCTTTCCTTGTTTATGGAACCGGTGGGCACTTGTCTCTGGGGATTGTTCTCCAAGAAGCTTCCATGGAGCTCAAAAATGCCCACCACAGGAGGGAGCAGTGCGTGCTGAGTGGACAAGACAGAACAGTCCCTGCTGCTGGAGAGGATTTTGAGGGGTCTGTTTTTGTCAAATCTTTAAACTTTGTAGCAGGTGAAGCTTGAGAAAAATAAGTAGAAGGTTAAAAATTGGAGGCAAAAATCAAATACTTATCTGTAAAAAAAAAATATGAATAAAGATCTGTAAATGCAGTAGCTTTATGAAGTAAATCAATATGACTACAAGGAAAGGAAAAGATTTTGAAAAGGCTGTAGGAAATTGTGAAAGAAAAAAATACGTGTTGGACGATTTTTTCAGAAGGAGGAGTGTGTGCTAAGTATTAAGGCAAGACTTGTGTCTTTCTACAATAGAAAATAATTGTAGGGCTCATAGGTAGAGGAGGGCATAGAGTTTTTTATCTTAGCCACTCTTCTTATTCTCAGTTCAGGTAAACACGGTAATACAATTTCAAGACTGCACCATTTTGAGTGGAAAGAAGAGTCTTTAAAACAACAACAACAAAAAAAGCAAGCTAGAGAGCTTTCTGATCTTACTCTGGGAGAACATATGGTGCTGGTGTTTCAAGACCTGTCATGAGCTATGCTGAGGAATAAAGACTTGAGGAAGATTACAGTCAGTCTTGAAACAGAAAATATAAAACAGGATTTTTTTTTTCCTTTTAAACACATCAAGAACAGCAGTACATCATAAAGAATAGAAAATAGAGGATTAAATCCTTGAGAAATTGGATCTAGTGGAAGAGTATGAAAAATTCAGTTTCCTTCAACACAGAAAGTGAGAACACACCAAAGTACAGATACCTAAACTGTTAAGCTCAAGAGCAAAATGATCCAAAAGACAAAGGGGAGGCAAGGTAAGAAAAATATCAATACTAAAGTTGTTAAAGATTTGTGCTACTCTGAACAGTAATATGCAAGGAAAAAACTGAAAAAGGGAATTCTGAGAGGAAGACAGTATTTCATTTCCCACGATGACGACGGTGGTGGGAAGGACGCATCCTGACGGGAAGAGAAAGGAGTAGACAGGAGGTGAGAGAAGGAAGACGGCGTGTGGGGAGGGAATGGGATAGGAAGCGGCGTGTGTGGGGGGCCGCAGTTGCCTGGTTTTTAGGGTCAGCTGTCAGGGGTTCATGGGGCAGAGGCGATAGCGCTAAGCAGGGGTGGAGGTGAGCTTGTACCTTTTGGGGAAAGCAGAAAAGGCTAAGAGGTATAACAACAGGAGAGGGTTAGGGTTTGGGATTATAGGATAGGGGATGAGGGCGAGCCCCAGGGACTGGGCGGAGTTCTGTGACTGTCAGGTTGACTGTTGTCGTTTATCTCGGAAAAAGAAATCCTATGGAGTATTGGCAGAATGTAATTATAGGTAATTTTATTGGTGATGCTTCCCCTCGTAAAAGGGACGAAACCAGAACAAATTAGAAAAACCTCCTAAAACTGCAGAAGGCTTGTCTTGTAGGCCCTTTCATTCCTGGAATTAAAACATAAGCAAATAATGCAATCTTTTTTTTCTTTGTTCTTTTTCTTTTTTTTTTTTCTTTAAAGAAATTAGAGATCAAGTTAGAGATAAAGCTATCGCTTTGCAAAATGATAAAGCAGAAAACCCGATGATGTTTATCTGAGAAGTTATGTGTATGTGTGCAAACAAAAGTGCCTTTCAAGGGGTTATATATGTAACTGAGAACTTCTATGTAAATGAAAAAATGACATAAGCATTTCTGTAAGCAGGTAAATATTAAATGCGTATAATAGTGTTTATATCTTGAATAAAAATATATAAAATTATAGCAGGGTATTAGTACAGACAGACTTCTAGCAAGAAATTTTAAGAAAAAATTGTTGATATAAAATTTCTGGCAAGACAGCTGATAATTACTTCACAGGAGGTAACAGATAACTTTGCACAAGTTTTATTATGAATTATGTGCTGCAGAGAAATACAAAACCCAAAATGGCAATTAAAATAATTACAGTGTCTTATGTATCTGTCTATTCGTTAAGAAATACGACAAAAAAATTCTTAGTTACATCATGAAGTATTACATGGATGCTTGTGAAAGGATTTTAAGATAAATAAGGTAGCAGACCTAGGTATCCCTGTTATCTTCATTTTACAGGACACTCAAAGAAATCTGAACTACTGCATTGATAGATTTACTTGTGTTCATTCACGGAGGAGGCCTCCTTCCTTGGAAGGAGGTAAGGATTTTTATAACAGCCAAAAAGGAGAGAGCTTGACTAACTGCTTATAGGTCCATTTCATGAATAAATGCTGATAGAGGGATTTTTGGCAGTGTGCTGGCAGATAAATTAGAAAGTACTTTAGTTAGATATGTGCACCTAGATCAGTTGGGAGTTATTTTAGGCAGACTATTTGTGAATACAATTGAGAGCCCTGGACCTGCTGTATAACAGGCATAAACCAGTTATTTTACTTGATGTAGATTAGGCCTTTATTTGGATAGAATGACAATATACATACAGTGTATTAGGTAGGCACAAGCTTTAGATATACATTTGACAAGAATTAATAAAAAATACAAACATTGAACTTAAGAGAATTTTTTTTTTTTCCTTAAAATGTGTGCAAATTTATTGCTGAAAGGTATGGCTGGGAAAAATGGGCAATAGAAGACTCAAAAAGAAGAGGTGAGAGAGAAGCTGGAACAATGAAGGGAGAAATGGAGATCGATATCCTTATTAATACAAAACTTCTTACAAACTACATTACAGGTGATGACTGGCAAGATGTGAATGTATACTATCAGATATCTTGTTTATGGATTAAATGTGTTTGAGGACCTATAAGAAGCCTATAAAAAATGAATCATAATAGCGAATTGAGCTGAATGCCAATAACCCGTTAGATTTGTGGTTTTGTCTATTGGAACGTTTTAAGAGTGCTCCTCTTGACTTTGTGTTGCATTACTCAAATTTAGAAAGTAACATCACTCCTCCAATGAGTAATATGGATTCTCTTAATGTGTTTAGTGAAGACAGAAGTTCACCAGTTCCTAACCGTGCTTCTTGTTTATAATTCTGATAGATACTTTTCTCAGATTCTTTTTCTATTTTACTAAATTTTTAGTAACTGAGGGGTTTTTTTGTCCTTCGTGAGTATTCTTTCATGTTGTTATTACTCGTGACTTCCACTACCTAATTCTAATATGTTCCACATATGTTTGGTTATGTTGAATTTTGGCCGGTCAGGTATAGTTTGAAAAGAGATTAGAAGTGTACCTGGGTTTTTTTGGTAAGGTAATAATTGTCAGACATGCCTTGCTCTAGAATAGGTTTTTTGCCTTGCGGTTGATAAAGGCTGGAGAATGAGCTACATCCTGGATCTTGAATTGTCCAAGTGCTTTTACAGCACTCACCAACTTGTGATACTTTTGTGAGAAAATCAGGTGAATGTCATCAAAACTTTAAAGGTAGAGATATATAGGTGGGCTGATTGTGTGCAGAGGTGGAGTCTCAGATGGGATTACCTTCTGTTTCCTAGTCCAGTAGACCATAACACATCTAATGAGCTTGCTTTGTATTTTCCTTTTCGTTTTAGGAGACCATACGGTTTCTTTAACTGGAGTGTATCATTGCAGTCAAAAGAGCTGGAATACCTAGCCCTTTTACACCTATAAGGGACATGTGCATGTTTCTGTGTGCTTTTACAGACAGCAGACAGGAGGAAGCAACATTGATTTGGCGTATCGGGTGCTCCCTGCCTGCCTGCACTGTGAGTTTATATGCAAAAAATATGATCTCTCTTCAAAATCGGAAGACAATAAACCACAGAAAGTTGGCATCCTTCTAGTGAAGAAGGGTCCTATAGAGAAATTAAAATGTAACGTATCTCAAGAATATTTTCAAACCTTTTTTAGTGGAGGATGGATGAGCTGAGGCAGATGTCAAGAGAAGTGTATTTTACACCTCAAAAGCTGTCACAGCAGAAGTGCTAGCCTGTGGTTCAGTGATGGAATATGAAGATAACAGATGGTGTCAGAACACAGATATCTGTCAGAACAGGGCTGGAGAAGCTGAAAGCTTCAAATAAGTAACAATTTTGACTGTGTAGGTTTTAGAAGTGAACCAGGGAAAGGCAAAATCAATATCCCACACTGTAGACAGTCAGTGAAAAATGCACAGTGAGTTTAACATCATCCTAATGGATCAGTCGGCAAACACCCAGGTTAGTATACTGCTTGCAAGCCAAAGAAAAGGGCTGGTTGAAAAGCATATAAAAAGGAATTTCAGCAGATTTGTCCCTGTACTTGCAAGTATAGGTGCTACTGCCACAAGGACGTTGAAACCGAATTGGCATAGAAATGGAGGGGCTTTTTTGTATCAGATCGTTCCTTTCTGCATAGAAGATGCAAAACCAAACCCCTAACCTTGTGATTCTAGTGGGCCTCTGGAATCTATAGAGACAAAGATGAGAGAAATTCCTAAACTGAACGAGAAATAAGACTTATTTTTCTCCCACAAGATGAAGAGTAAAACACTTTTGGTGTTTTATTTCCTCCAATGGCAAATTCATCCTGATAATTTCCATACCTAAGGATGAGTTACCAAGACTGTGGGCTGGACTTGGTGAATCGTTAGTGCTCTCAAACTCATACTTGCTTTACAAGATACTGTAATGACTGTAATTGTTATTTTAACTATAATGTAGTGACTGTAATTGTTATTATAATATCGTTAGCCCCTAAAGTGGTCAGGCAGTTGGACTAGATGATTTTTGTAGGTCCCTTTCAACTGAACTATTCTCTTCTGTTATGTTAATATCAGAAGGGGCTAGGCAATAAATCCTGCATTAGAGACCCTAAAACTTTGTGGGTTGCTGTTTTACCTGTCTCTCAGATGCCACCCAATGTTGGTAGGCCTTCCAGTTGCCACTTGAAACATTCTTAAAAGCAGCTGTAAGAAATTTATATTAATTTTTATGAATGAAACATACAAATGTGTATCCAAAACCCCAAAGAGATGAATTATGACTGTGGTCAGCGCAAGGTAAAGCTTAAAAAAATAACACTACCCAAGATGCCTTTCTCAGGTGAGTATCCCCAGAAAAGCAAAAGAGTTGTTTTTCACTACATTTTCTGCTTGTTCCTGTGGGAATATCTAGTCTTAACCTTGTGGAAGACTTGCTGTGTAAGTTATCCCATGATATTAAGAATTTAACATCTTTCCCCCCCCCCCCCCCCCCCCCCGATTTATATCAATCTTTTATCCTTCAATAGACCTTTTGGAGGAAACTTTGTGTATAAAAAGATGATAAAACCAACAATAATGCATTTTTTTAACCTTTAAGCATAACATAATGTAAAGGTCAATGTATTTGTCAATGTAATACTTAAATGTAAAGGCAGTAATTTAGTTTCCTGACTGCTACAGGTTATAGTTCTTTATTATGCTAATAAGACTTGATAACTAACATCTATTATAAATGCCATAAAATTAAAAATGGATCGTACTGAAAAATACGTCAAGGTTATTTTAAAATTCAACATTTAACTTCTGTTTCTTTTTTGTCTTCTATTTTGATTATGCATAAGCAGGTAAAATTATTGTAAATCTTCCTTAATTGTTGTATATATTTCTTCTAAAACCTCCAAAGTGCTATTTAATTCATTTATGAAAAAGAATTGGTCATTAAAATATATCAGAAAAGGTATTTATACTTCCCTTGCAGTAGCAGTTTTTTCTATGTAGAAATTATGTGATCTTGAAATATTGGATGGCACTATTAATATTTAAAGTGGATGCGGGGGCAATTTTTACTTTGAAATAGTAAAAAACGCTATGGGAAAGTCTTTGAGTTCAATTCCCTCCTGTACTATGGGTGGCCAGCACCCTTAAAGCAGCGAGCCTGGCACTGCAGCAGCATCCTGGAGCAGAAGTACGCACCAGGACACAAAGCGATGGGCATGTCCATCAGCTGAAAAGTGTTAGAGCTGCCACTAAGTGGGGGAAATTTCACTTAGTTGTTCTGATTTAATAGTAAGTCAATAGGCAGGGAACTTCTCATCTCTACAGCGATTTAGATATATACAAAACCTAAAGTTGGAAATCAATGGCCTTTTAAATATAAAGTAGCTTTATGTCAGCAAATGCTTAAACTCCAGTTTGAAAAAAAGTATTTCGGACCAAGACAACAGCCTTCCTTGCCAGTCAAATCTCCCAGCCAAAGCTCCTGTTAAAATAAAGAAAATAAAGTAATAATAATAAAAAGTAGTTTTTGTAAGTCGCTTTTCATTAGGAACCACGAATAACTTGACCAGGGAGGAGGTCAGCGTCCTGCATGACGGGGGTCTCGGGCCAGCGCTCCGACCTCTGGAGATGCTGTGACTGATGGAAAGCTCTCCCTCGGGACTGCTACCCCTGCTGCCAATTTCTGTGTCTAGCCATAAGGTGCACAGCAAATCTGCATTGGCACAATTCCTGTGAAAATAATATCCCAGACAGGAAAGAGAGGCTAGCTGGCAGTTTTGCCAACTCTTCTCTTTTATCTTGGGCTTTTATGAGTTTTCTTACTGCACTTTGTGAAAGTTTCGGCTAGTTTTGTTGTTGTTGTTGTTGTGGGGTTGGTTTTTTTTTTTTTTTTTTTTTTTTGTGCTTACTTAAGAATCTCTCTTCCTTTAGTGGAATGATAGGCTTTCATATTTGTGAAAACCAGTTTGGTGACAAACACCTGGAAAATCCACTTTCAGAAGACAAGAATGAATTGCTTTATTAATGTTACGACTTGGGAGTCTGACATGGTTTTTAAGCGTTTTTGCTGGAAATACTTTGTGTGCCTTAAAGAAAAGGGAACAAGGAAGGCTGAGAAGGTGGCTGAGCAGAGCTGTATTACATCTAGTTCTCCACTGCTGTCGTTCACAGCAGTCACAGTACCTCTGCTTTATACCTAGCAGCTACGAATAATGGAGCTGTGGCCACCTCTCCCTACTGCTTTTGAGTGTGGTTGGGTGTAGTGACAAATCGGAGCTATGAGGTTCAATTTCAAAGAAGTATTAGCTGAGAAATTCGCTGGTAGTTTGTTGGGAGGAAAGAGTTGATGCCGAACCCAAGAAGCGTGGAGCCAAGATATCGCAGTTTAAGGACAAGACCAGTCGCTCGATCTAACTTAGTGACAGAAAAGGGTCCAACGCTGACGTGAGGTCCGCTCAGGAAAGATTCACACACTGGATGGTCTTTCTTATGAATCTCATTGGTTTGGTTACGTGTGTATTTTGGAGGGGTTTTTTTTAACATTATTGTCATATTTCTATGTGGATTTTATTTACAAATCAGGGTTTTAAAGCTAAAAAGGTGAAGTAGGCAGAGCACTTATGGGGATTGCATGCATTCTGTTCTAAACTTAAGTCTAGTATCTTGATAAAATCCTAAGAGACATAAATGCTATGTCCGTGTAAAGCACTCCTGTGCTCATCTGCTGTGGTGATAAATATTACAGGAAGCAGAAATTGAGCGACTACTGTGCTTTCTTGTATATACCTTTCTCTTAAATTCCATTTAAACTCACTAAAATCATTTTATCTTAGGTAGGGGTAAAAGAAAAATTTCTTGATTGAATATGATAACTGTTGATACGTTGTTATTCCTGATCTGCTGTTCTTAAAAGGGTTACAACTTTCCAGTATGTGGGTGTCACTGACACTAGTCTGTCCTCAAACTCAGTGTCAGATGAAACCATGTTTAAACTATGCCATGCTGCCCATGCCTACAGGCTGTGTTGGAGGAAAATCCACTTTTGCGATTTTAGTAAATACAAGCACAACTTTTCAGTCTGATTTGTGTTTTCAAACTTCCTTTCACAATCATTATTCCTAAGTGATGCTGTTCTATGATTATTCAACAGCTTTAAAATATTTAATCGGTGTCTAAAAATGCAGTGGTTGGTTAGGTATGTACTGCATGTATTGAGATGCATGTCTGTTTTTATTTAACAGGGATTCAATAAGAACACCTGTAAGAACAACTCTGTGTGCAAGGGTGAGAGAAATCAAAAATACTCTATTTTTTTTATACCAAAGTTGTTATCCAGGCTGGCAAACTTAACCGTCAGGAGACATTGATAAGTGAAAACTTGGAAGATAAACATGGAAAAGATTTCACAGTTCTACAGAAAAAAATCCTTGAGAAGGAAGATTAGGACGTCCCACTCTATTTGTACAGTTTTGTGGTTTTGTTAAGGATCTTGAAAAGATGGCAAACAGTTTGGTGACCTGTAGCTAAGGTGCTGAAAATTTTCACAGTACAGAGTGATTTGCGTACTTTAAATAGTAGACAGTAATTCAGTACTGGCAAAACTAACATAAGGAAACCTTCGCTCTGTATACCACGTTGTTACTGCTTAATTAAAGTGCTGGTGAAATGACTGGAGGCAATGTGAAGAAGGTCTATCAAAGCATAGATCACGTGGAATTCAACGCGGGGACTTCAGCAGGCTGGAGAAATGGTCTGGCAGAAGCCTTGTGAGGTACAGCTAAGGAAAACGCGGAGTCCTGCGGCTGAGGAGGAATGACCTCCTGTACTGGTGGCCAGCTGGAAAGCAGCTTTGCAGAAAAGACCCCGGTGTTCCCGGTGGACACCAAGGTGAACATGAGCCAGCAATGTGCCTGTGCAACGAAGAAGGTTTAACAGCCTCCTGGGCTGGATTAGGAAGAGCGTTGCCAGCAGGTCAAGGAAGGTGATCCTTCTACAAAGCACTGGGGAGAGACATCTGGAGTGCTGGCACCAGTGCTGGGCTCTACAAAAGAAACATGGACATAGTGGAGTGAGTCCAGCAAAGGGCGATGAAGATGCTGAAAGGGATTGGAGCATCAGATTTAGGAGGAAAGGCTGAGAGCTCGGGCTGCTTAGCCGGGGGAAGAGAAGACTTGGAGGGATCTTATCAATGTGTATAAATACTAGATTGGCGGGACTAAAGAAGACTGAGCCAAACTTCTTTCAGTGTATCTGGTGACATGGCAAGAGGTAATGGGCACAAACTGAAGAACAGGAAATTACATTTAAATGTGTCCCGTCCTCCCCCCAGCCCCGCCCCTTTTTTTTTTTTTTTTTTTTAAAAAAAAAAATTGG
>JAVJGG010000007.1:15564874-15591617 GCA_035590195.1 Aviceda cuculoides
AAAAACCTAGACACTCAGGCGCTGCTTTTTTTTTTTTTTTTTTTTAAAAAAAAAAACTCTGTGGTCAAGCAGTGCAGCAAGTTGTCCGGAGAGGTTGTGGAGTCTCCACCCCTGGAGATATTCAGAACTCAACTGGATGTGGCCCTGAGCAACCTGGTCTGGGTGACTATGAGCTGGAGGGTTGGACTAGATGATCTCAGGAGGTGCCTGCCAACTTCAGCGAGTCTGTCATTCTGTGAGTTCCAGGTTTTTCTGCTTGTGATTAACTACTGCAAAATTCAACATTAGAAATTTCAGGCACATCAAAGTCTACTTATCTGATGTCCCTGCCCAGTATAATTATGCATTTTACTAAAAATCCCGAGTCTTCTGTTTCACAAAAAAACCCCAGACCTTATTTTTTTTGCAGATATTGGTAACATCTTTGCTTACTTGCATCTTTCAGTTATGTGCTGCAGACACATTACAACAGGGACAAAACACTGACCCCCAAGAGACTCTCTACTGAATCTTAAGAATTGAAAACCAAATTTAAAAATAAGTCACATACACACATGCTCACACTCTCTCAAATTCACATGAACCCTAGCCTCTCATAGCTGAAAATACCCTGTCACCTCTACTTTTAACTTTTTTTTTTTTTTTTTTTTCCTGGGAAAAATAAAATCATTGTTGTGATCTGCACCAGAAATCTGCAAAGCATGCTGACAAACCCTCACCTAGTCCACTCTTGGTATGGATACTGTTTAACTGTTTGGGAACAGTAATTTTATTTCCTCTTCCATTTAATTAACATTCCAGTAGATAATGCCATGATTTTTTTTTTTTTTTTTTGTTAGGCCAAATCTGTTTGCTGCTAATCCTTCTGGTTTGCCCCATGTGTCATGTTACTTCCTGAATTATACAGCCATGTTATCTACACGTTCTTGAAGTGTTTACTGCATAATGCTATCTTAACCAGATACAGCTGAGACTTAAATATATGTAAATGTTACAACTAAATTAATGACTAGTATTATAATTTAAACACGAGGCTAAGAAAGTTCTGCTCTTGGCTCTGTCACAAGCTTCTAAAGATGAAACTGAGTAAGTCAGTGGTCTTCTCTAAGCTTTATTTATCTCCATATATAAATGAGGAAAATAACTGGCCGTCGTCTTATCATTATGGTAAAGCTTTATTCCCTAATGCTTATTGAGCACCGAGGACCATTATATTTACCATGGAGAAGAAAAACCATATAATGGTATTTCTACAATTTGCTGGTGAGGAGAAGTAGGATTTGCTACTGGTAGCATTACCTCTAGAATCATGTAGAATCCTGTGCTGATAATAGCGGTATTAATATTTGGAGGACATAATTTTGTAACCCATTGCCCTCATCAACCCTGGGCAATGTATTTATTTGTATTAAGTGAGTGAGTTCAGGCATAACTTTTAAGATATGTTATTCAACCTGTGTTTCTCCTGATAGAGGAAAGCCTGCAGTAGGAAAAAGTAGAAGTTCCTTCTGATAAAAAATTCTTCTGTAGCATTCACTTATTCTGAGTGAGATGGGGAAAAGATGGGACAGGACAGTGTGGCATGTCCTTCTTTAGAATCCTTCTATGAATCCCCCTAAATAACATTTATACTGTTAGGAGAGAAACAGGATCATAAAAGTGTCAGTTTCACCTGTGGGTGCGTGGCTTAATTTAGTACTTGATTTAAACTTAATCTAAACATGGGCAGGGAGGTCAGGGGAAGATAAAGATATAAAACCAAAACACACTAGCTTTCCCCCCGCCCCCCAACCCCAACAAGAAACCCCAAACAAAACAAAAAGCAACAACAGAGGCAGCAGACCGTCTTTCTGGGGTGCCTAAAAATAACCTTTCTTGATTATATTTGCTAAAATTTTATTTAGTAACATATGTTAATGTATGGAGTCTGGACGATTTTGTTTGCAGATTGTTCAGGAACATGTTAATATACTTTGTGAACATATTTTGGTTCCAAGTACCTTGGCTGAGAACCAGTTGCATAGACTACATTTATTGAATACTTTCTGCCTTTGCGTTTGACACCAGTCATATATGAAGACACCAAACAGGAGAAAAATGTTCAGTGCAGGCCTTTTTGCAATGAAAATCCCAAAGAGAATAGTAAAAAAGTTCCCTTCCTTCTTTATGTTTTTTTCCTCATGTATTATCTTGTATTTTCAACAAACAGTTTAAATCAAAATAATTTAACTAAAACTAGAGGCAAACTACATATCGTTTAAATTAGCATTGCTCTATATTGGACAATAATTTGAGTGTACCTAATAATGGAAACAAACACGATGGGAGTTCAGAGTGGAGTGTGTACAACGTGGAAGTGTTTCTGTCAAATGCAGTGGACTATTTGAGCAGATTCTTACATGGGATTGTTTTTCGTTTACTAAAAACGTATTTTGTGTTCACATTGCGTATATGTTCAAAAAGCATATTTTTATCCCTTTGACATATAGAAAGCTGTTCGCATTTCCTTGTGTGTTTGCATTCTTTTCTGGGAAAGGATAGTAAATGTTCTTTGGTTTAGCAAGCCAGGTCAGATTGCTGCTGGTGATACAACAGGTCTGTAAAGCTGGACCACTAGAACATCTTGTTAGGGGAATGGAAGAGTTTCATCTGCTTTTTCAGTCATATTACACTATTGCTTTAATTTCCGAGTTGTTCTTTAGAAAGTTAAAAATGTATGTCTTCCTTCTGCGGTCAGATTGATTGAAATGCGACGTTACTGTTTTTGACTACTGCCACTACTGGCCCGATGAATTTTTAAGATGTCAAAGAGAAGGACACGAATAATACCAAGTCAAAACTTGGTTTGTACATCATAGAATATTCACGGATAACATCCCCCCCTATTTGCTCAGTCCTGAGCCAGCTTTTCTCCCCATTGCATCGCTATTACCATTTCAAAGCAGAAAAGAACAGACAGAATTTACAATATGCATTTCTTCTTCGCTTTCTCTGTAGTAAAATGCAAACAACTTTATTTTCCATAAGGCTATCACTGGCTTGCTTTTATTCAAACAAGTATCGTACCCGTTAATTATTGTTAAATTTAATTATTAATCAAATTATTGCAAAAGAGTTTTCGATGATTTGCAGAGGTGCCTCTTGAACTGTCCAACATGGTTATAAATAAAGAAGGGTAGTCTTGCAAAAGTTCCTGGCTAACGCTGGTGTGAAAGGACTCGCCGTAGGTTATTTGCATTAAGTAATGATGGCCTGAGATCAAAGTCAGAGCCCACTGGAACTTGAGATTCCGAGGTAGCCTGATTCTGAGATGTCTACTGAAATCTTCCAGAAATGAAATATAAACTACTGTAATGGGCTATCAAAACTGTCAAGCTGGCTCAGCAGAATGAGTGATGTGTTTAAGTCCGATCACTTTCAAAAGCTCCGTGAAACTAGAATAGTTCCATCCAAATGGCCACAAGCGACTTCTGTATCCAATTATCAAAAACAAGCTTAACAAAAGCTGTCAAGTGTTGAATTGTGTTTTGGAATCGTGCTGCAAAGCGATAAAATGATTACCCTTGAAGAGAACTTTGTACATGGATTAATAAACATTTCTCCTACTTAGCAATTCCAAAGCAGTCATTAATTATCAAAAAGAAGTAAATCCATTTTTAGCTCACGCATATACTAAAAGTTTAAATGTTACTTTTGTCGACAAGTTTTCAACAATGCTGTAAAGTGTGCAAGCACAAAAGGTGAGGATTTAACATTAAGCAAAGCCTGACAGACTCTAAGTTCTCACAAAGCTGCTCTTGTAGAAAATCACTGATTATGTAAAATTAATTAGTATAATTCTGATCGGTGGTTCTCTCTCAGTAATAGTTTAACTGGAATTAATAATCAGCTACTCTTTGTATTTTTTAATGTATGCTTCTGACTTTACTGTGTGCATTAAAAATAGAGCTGAAAGAGATTTTTAGGGAGCCTTGCTGCAAGCTCTTATCTCTTTAAAAATAAAATAAAGGCAAGACAAGCTTATGAGAAGAAATGTAATTAAAGTCACAGATGAAATTAAAGAGGGTGGGAGAAATGAGGACAGCAAAGATTTCTCTCTTCTCTCCCCTTTAGAATCTAAAGCACTGGGGGTTAGGAAACCAGGGAGTAGAGGGGGAAAAAAACCTCAAACTGCTTTCTTTTTAATTCATAGAAAACTACCTTTCAAATGTTCAGTTCAACTGAAATTTCCATTTTCCAGGCCTTTTAGAGTTCTGCTGAGACTAGGGGTCTCTCATTCTCCAGTTTTAGCAAAGAATAGCTTAAACATAGAAATATGAAGCTAGGAAAATGTAGTAAACATAAATTCCTGTTACAGGTGCTCTGGTCCTATGTTGCCAACATTTTGAGTCTATTAATGAGTTTTGTGGTAACTCGCTGGGTTTTTTTGTTTGTTTGTTTGTTTTGTTGCAGTCAATAGGGGTAGAGGAAACTGTTTTCATCTTCAGGAAAAAAAATAAGATTTTTCTCTCTTAACAAGAAGAAAGATATAAATTGAAAATGTAAATGAGTGTGTCCTGTTAAAAACCAGGGGTCGAATGAAAAAGTCTGATATATAGGGTTTCAAAATATTGCTATGGAGTGTCATAACTTTTAGGGGGAGTTGACTTTTCCTAGTTTTAATGGTTAGATTGTTTCAGGAAAATGAATTAAAAAAACCCAAACAGCTGCTTTTGAGGCCCTATGAGATAGATGGTGCTTGTTACTGAGAACGATTCAACAAAAGCATTTTTTTTGTGTTTTGGTGGCACAATAAGATGCATTCAAAGAAAAATTTTACAATATGTCTATAAAGAAGATACTTTGTTGTTTTAATATATAACTTTCAATTGAAACGGGATCTTTTGGAAGACAGACTAAATGATTTCCTATATTTAAAAGCTAACAGCAGCAGTTCAAAATTATTCATAAACTTTTCTTTTACTGTATTGAGTCTTCAGTGTTCACTGGGACTCGCAGGTGAAGGCAAGTGTTATCTTCAAACTTCTGTATTGTTTTCTCAGATAAAACAGAAAATGGTACAGAGATTAGGAGCAGCTAATACCTTTCTATATTTATTTGCCATTAATTGATTTTTCATACTTTGAGTGTTAGGAATCCTTTAACACTTGGACTTCAGAGAATTACTTCTATACCAAGTTCTAAATTTTTCACCTTTCTTCAGGTGCTTCACTTTGATGATTATAGTCTGGTCTGCCTGTTAAGTTTTGTCCAGGATTATCTGTGGTAAGAAAATTAACGATGTATTTTAATAAGTACAATTTATGAAGTAGGAGATGACGTTTGATGTCTTTTGTGAAGAGTTGTAGTCAGAATAGAAGGCAAACTTTTGTAAGCAGAATTTTTTTTTTTGTTGATTCCTGGTGTTAAAATAGTTGATAGTGTTGGGTTGTATGGTAAATGGTATGAAATGTTGAGTCTTGTAAATACTATCAAAACCAGAGTGCAAAGCATTCATAAGTACTTAGAAGTGAATTTTCTCAGTTGCACAGCAGTACCCTCGAGGAACATCAGGGGCCCACCTTAGGCTTTATGGGGAACCTTTCTGATACTGGTGAAGTTTGATGCGGGCTCTGAGCTATACCCCCAGTATACGAGATTAAAATGTCCCTAATGTCATGGATTAAATTCTGGCCAGTGTGCATTTGGAATATGACACTTGATAAACATATGTAGGTGTTTGATGTTGCTGAAGCAGAGGTCTGAGTAAGCAGTAAATATTTATTATAAATTCTAACAAGGCATTTGGCTGTGATGTTTGAGAACTACCTAAGGGTCTGCTCAGAATAAAGGCTTTTATTCGTGTTATGCACACACTATTTTATGCTTTTATTAACTGCTTAAGCCCTGCGTGGACTTCTGGAGCAGAACTGGTGTCAGACTGCATTTGCTGAAACTTATAAATGTCTAAAGAATATATTCAATATTGGTAGTTTAGAACTTGGCTTATCTACTTTTATTTGCCATACTGCATGTCTCATATTTACTGCTTGCAATAAGTTTGCTTTTAGGAGCTTCACTGCTTCTCCAATGGTTTTCAGTGGATAACAATTCATGTTTTATAGTGCAACCTATATCGCATGGATAAATCACACCTTCGGAATACATTGGTTTTCCAGTCATGGATTAAGCCAGGCTAAAGGATGGTTAAGCTTTTTAAAAATTTCTAGTTTCCCTTTGTCTTTTAGATCAATTTTTATTTCATGTATTAGAACAAAAAGAACTAGAGTATTTTATAGAAGATGTTCCCTAGGACATCTCAGTCTTGTGTTCTCTGTATAAATTCTGAGTTGTATAGCTAAGAATTTTTCCCTTGAAAAAGTTGTCATCAGGAGAAGTTATTTCAATTAAAAATTTTTTAGCAGATCATATGAAGAAAATGTGGGTGGTTTTTTTTTCTTTTTAAGTTTGCTTTGTTGCAGCAAAGAAATGTAACAGAAAATGCTTTGACAAAAAATATACTTCCAGCAGTTTTGTATGACAACAGCTGTTACTTATTGAAATAGCAGAAATTAAATGGAAGAAATGGAATTTATTAAATAACCATGCTCTACAGAGATGTCATGAAGAAATATACTTGTAGAAAAAACAAAGCAGATAAAACTTGAAACTGAAGCCTAAAATTAGATTTTCATAGGTATCTGTAGTGGAACACTGTAAGATTTCATATCAATTTTGTTTGCTTTAGCATGAAATCAGATTTTAGAATTAAAAATGTTTCCCATGACCAATATATGACAATTTATTTTTCTTCTTCTATGAATCAACTGTTTTGTAAAATAGCATAGCAACTAAGCTGAATCTTGAGTCCTAAGTTGTAGTAATGTTTTGTCTGTAAAGATTTAAAATTACTTTGTTTAAAAAAAAAAAAAGTTATGATAACCATTTGTCCTCTCATTTACATGAAACAGTTCTGTGTTTTGATAGGGAAAAACATTTTTCTTGGAGAAGGAAGCCATATTACAGGACTTCCATAAAAACTCACAATGTTGCGTAACTGGATAACCAACCTGGAACCATTAGATTGACAGACACCATTCACGTTGCCTGTCTTTAAGCCAAGAGGCTGAGTGTTCAAATTTTGGAGGTGGATCTTCACTGGTGAGACAGGCAGCCTTGGGAGGAAGACAGAGAGAGGTTCTTGTAGAGCGCACAAGTCTCGGCAAGAGCATTGGTGAAGTGTCTATTGGCGCTGTGAAAGGTCTTGCTGTTGCAACAAGAAAAGTTTTAGGGTACTGCTTTGGTGCTTCTCCGAGGAAATTTGTCACGTTTTTGTGCGTAGATGTTTGAAGAACAAATCTGTTACTTCTGTTGCGTATCCAGAGAGACGTTTCCTGTAGTCAGTTCTGTGTAAGAAATAACTATGTGTTCTAGGAAATCTTTGACTCTATCCCTTGGGCAAACTGAGCGTAAGCTTAGCAAAGATCTATATGCGATGTTGCAAAGATGCATATGAAACATTGCATGCTGCGTGTAGCCTTTCTCTTAGGACTTTATGCTGTGTCCTATCAGTAGACACATGAGTTGTGGTGCTGAAGAACATGAGAAAGCTGTCAATGGTATATTATAGCTGCTTATTTTCAATGCCTTGTTCCTTAATGAGTTACTTCTAGATATGAGCTTGGCTGGTATGATAGCAACTTGTGAGTGAAATTTTTTTCACCTAATTTGGTCTGATCAGTTGCTATATAAAAGCATGTTTTACTATGTTCTGAGTAATTGCCCTTGAACAAAAAAATACATGTCATGAAAAGCTCAAATGTTTTGAACACTGTGTAGAGCATGTCTAAAGAGCAGGTAGATTTTTTTTTTTTTAACTGTTCAGTTCTTGCTGGTCTGCCACTTTTTAACCTAAACTCCAAAGCAATGGTGGTTGAGATGGCACTTTTCAATGGATCAGGTTTGCTTATATGATCGTAAATAATAGGTATAAGTCAGACATGCAGTAATAATTTCCATCTCTTAAAAAAAAAAAAAGATAATAATTAAGAGTGAAAAGAGAAGACAGGTACTTTGAAACTAATGCCCTGGGTGATTGTTCTGACTTATTGTACTCCATATGCACAGTGCTTTTAATTAAAGTAAAATCTTCCCCTTGGCATTTGGATATATCCTGGCAAATAAATTCTTTCCTTTCTTTGTTTTCTTACATTTCACTATCTGTTTTCATCATCTTTTCTTACATTTTGAGTGGAACATCCTTAGAGTAGAGGGGTTTGGGTTTGTTCTTTGTTTGTTTGTTTGTTTTAAATCGTAACTGTACTGCATAAAGCTCAGTGGAGGATACTGTTACTTGATCAGAGCTTCTGTGTGCAACGAAGACAGACAATAGCAATAACAATTATATAGTTCTGGAACATATTTGACCTGCCGTAGGACACACAGAGCTGCAAACAGAACAAAGATGAAGCATCTCCTTTAAAGGGACCTGCCATGTTGAAGAACTTTAAAAAAAAAAAAAAAAATCCTTGCCAGCAGCACTGAAAGGAATACTCGTATGAACTTTTGCAAACATTATTCTGCAAATGCCATTCTAAACAGACATACCTCTATGAACAGTAACCTGACATTTATAACTGTACTAAATAATGCAACAAAAGAATTTTCAAGGTTCATGTGAACCTTTCCACATGCAGACTTTGCAGTTTCTTAAATTATTTACTGTGTTTAGAAACCGTCTCAGTGAATTGGATTTTTGAAACACAAAGCAAATATTAACTGTTGAGTTATATGAGAATTTTGAGTTTGTGTCAGAAGGTAGATGATGTAAATCCTGGGTGACTCATGGTTTTACAAAACAGTGAGGCAAACTGCTTTTTCATTTCTACCAGTACAAACCAAAGCACTCGATCTAATTTTTGCAGTGTAAGACATGCCTCTTTAAATACTTTTACACTTAATTGGAACATCGTGGTAATATTTCAGTAACAGGAGAGAAAAAAGCGGCTCATTCGCTAGAGTCTTGTACTAGGGGCCACATATTTGATACTATCAGGATAAAATTTTTCTACTTATTGTGGGCAGAGTCTGTAGACTTTAATGGAAGTGGTTATTATTTGCATTTTAATTAATAGTTATATTATCAAGAAATTGTTATTAATAAGTTTGTTATATTGTCTTACATGAAAGCCCATTACCAACTTGCTTTAGTTTGACCAAAGTTAATGAGATATTTACAATGAACTGTCTCATTACAGACAATCTCTGCCAGCTTTACTTTTTTTAATATCTCTTTTTAATTTCTTTTTAATTTAATGTAATATCTTTCGAAAAAATGTGTGAGCCTATATATACACACAAGCACATGGGTGTAGGTTATAGGGATTTTTGTGATACATAAACTAATCAGTGATGGTTAATGGGACTGTAAATATTCTAGAAATTGGTAAGACTTATTGGTCTTTTTTTTTTTTTTTTTTTTTTAAGAACTGGTAACTAGGAGGAATCCAAAGCTCTTTTACTTAAAAGCAAGAATATGAATATTGTGCCATGAAGTATGGATTCAACAGTCATTGAAACAAGTCCTTTTCAAGGTAAATTAGTTCATGATAAATTTCACATTGCCATGACCAGAGTGCTGACAGCATCGTCAAGTCAACTAATCTAACTGGTGGTGAAAATGTGTAGTTGTGCATAGTTACGTTATTCAAAAAAAGCATTGTTATTTCCAGAAAACTCGCATCTGAGCAATGTCTAACACAAGGTAATCATTTAAACCAAGCAAGTTACAGTATTACACATCCACTTTAAAAGTATTATTTATCATTAATGCAGTAGTATTGCTTCAAAATGAAGTAAATTTTGGCTGTTTCTTTAGTACTTGAGATGATCTCAAGCAGCTTGATACGTGTGCTAGTACTATGCATCTTTTGGTGACCCTCTGAATAACAAATTCTGGCTTCTTTATTTGGTAATTAACAATGTGACTTCTGTATAATATAGCAAGCCTGCTAATGTCGTGTGTAGTTACTAATTTAAGGAACCATCTAGGGGTATAGAAACTATTCATACCTACCGAGACACAACTTAAGTTCCAAACTTTTGAATTTCTCTTTAATGGCTCATAAATACTGTTTAATTCGTGATAACTTTTAAAAGAAATTGGCTTTCTCTTTGAACTCAACAGGGAGTTGGACTTGATGATATTTATGGGCCCCTTCCAACTTGAGCTATTCTATGATTCTGTGAACTTTTAACAGTATGAACATCAGGGAAGAATTTTCTTATTGTTCAGGTGTTTTTTTGGTTTGGTTTGTGGGGTGTGGTTTTTTTGTTTGTTTGTTTGTTTTTTAGGTTTTTTCATATGTAGTCGAATACATGAGAGCAAAACACAGGAAACTGTCCTTTCTAGCATATACCCCAGTGTGACTGCTAATAAGCATGTATCTCAGATACAGGAAAGGTTCCTTATGATTCTTTAGAAGTCTGTCAGTATCCCTGGAGAAGATATAATTTGTAACAGGAAAACCAGTAATATTTATCTCAGACCCTTGTCTTGATAGATCGTATTTATAATGGAAGTATTAATGCATGTATGCTAAGGCTTAGTGTCAAGGACTAAAATTTAGTTGTGCAAACACTTCCTTCCTTGTATTTCAGGGATTTGTAGGGTGAGACTCTTTTGCTTACACAGATTTGTTCTTGAATGAACTGCTCTGGAAATTAAACTAACTTAAGTCATAACCAAATTTTCAGCCGTTACCATAGCGTAACCTGAAGTAATCTATTTAAATCTGAAACACAGAGGACAAGACTTCTGGAGCTGACCAATGAATTTGAGTCTCTATGTAAACAAAGATACTGTACAACAAAACAATAGGCATACAGTATACTTTGCGGGTGAATATTTAAAACACCCAAAATTACCTTGTTGCTGTGTGCTATGCTGGGTCAATAAAAGAAACACTATTCAGTTTGCTACCATTGTATTAGAGAAGAGTGTGAACACCCTGTTCTGCAGTAAGGAACAATTGCAAAATAATTCTGCTGATAACGGGTGAAAGTGGGGAGGAAAAAAAAAAAACCCAAACCAAACAAACAAAAACCCAACCACCATGCCAAAAAACAACTCTGCTGCTTTCCCTTTACCAGTCTGCTATTTCAAAACAGGATGAACTTTGAAGTTTCTTTAACTCGTGAATATGACATTTCTTAAAATAGAAGGTAGGTGGCTGAAATTGTTTATACTGGAATTTCAAGCATTCAGTTCACTATAGAAGATGTAGGACAGCACAATGACCTCCTGAGATTTCCTGCTTTATTTTTTAGGGAATTAATTTTCTTAAGGATTAGTTCAGATACTGCTGAAGGCTGTGTCAGATTCTTGGTGTATTTGCCTGATAGCTGTACTCACTCTAAATAGACAAACAAGAAAATAAATAAATAGCAACATGACGATCAGTTTGTGAAATGTCAGTTTTAATTTCTTGATTGGCTCACCAAACTCTGCTCTCCCAAGAAAGGATAGGAAGGGAAAAGCAACAGTTATTTTTGACATGCCCCTAGGTAATTATATTCTTCTTCATCAGACAAGAATGTGTATGCTTGACTGCACAATTCAGAAATTAAAAGCTGCTGCACTTATTTGAAAGGCATGTTTTCTTTTGGGGTTTGTGCCACCATTTAGAATAATCTTTGTCTCATTTTAGCTGCGATCCTCTCTTGGGGAATCAAAGGGAGTGTTTTTTTTAGCAATATTGATGAAGATATACCCGGTCGAAAATACAGTAGTGCATTTTTTTTAATGCCAAACTGAAAGGAACTTTCAGTGGGCTTTTGATTAAAATTTTCTTGTAACATAATAATAGGGAAGACGGGAAGAGCGCACATGGCAAAGATCCTACTGGACTAGTTTGCCCGTTGGAGCATACTGGGCCAAAGCGACTCCATGTTTCACCTGCGAGCCCAGTGTTACCTGTGAGGTACTGGTCAGACCTTCTCCCTCCCGTGTGGTATCCCCTTGCGTGTGCCCTGGGCAGCTGCTTAAGGCTAGGCTGGGGCAGGGACACTGGGACCAGTGACCTCGGTCACCATCCCATAGGAATGTGGGACAAGAGCCAGCTCTTACTGGAAGAGGAAGGAGGACTCCCAAATTTCCTCCCCCCTTCCTTTCCATCCTCAAGCTTGAGTGCCTTGTCTCTACCTGCAGCTCCCTGCTCCTGAATCTTCTTTATGGTGCGTAGCCTCTCCCCTGCGGATGGCAAAGGACGTAATTAAATGGCTGTTATGGGATGCAGAGGTGGCCCATTGCTTTTTGCTGGGAGATGAATGAGGACCAAATTTATCAAATACGGATGCTTGACATTGGACTCAAATGTAGGAATTTAAATCAAAGTTGCTTTGTTTTCTGGGCACTGAACTTGCACCTTCTGCTGCAGCTGTACATTCTGCGGGTGCTTACCTGACTTTAAAATGAGGCTGCTATAGTTAAAGTGCTAAATATGCATCTCGGCACCTAACCTTAAGCATTAAAATTTGAGAATTCTGGCTGAGGCTGTCTATGCAGTAATTTTTTCCCTTCTTCATTTTGTATTTGCACAGCTCTGTTAATTAGTCAGTTAACAAAAGAAACCATGATAATAAACTCCTCCAGCTCAGACATGCGGTACATAATCCCTGCTTCTCAGCTGGCTCATTTATTTCAGCTTCATGATACTGACCAAATTCACATCAGATAATGTTTCCGAACAGTTTTTCCATTCTGAACTTGATAGAGAGGGTTAAGCTTTGTGCTTATTTGTTGAAGTTTTTTTGTTTTGGGTTTTTTTTTTCTTTTAAGGAAAATTAATTTGATCTTCTTTGTAGCTCACTAGTTTCCTAATCTCCAAAGCCATATTATCACCAGCTTAAAATAAACTATGCGCTGATTGATTGACTGACAGGGAGAAGTTTTTCTCATTTGGCTGGAAATGCATCCTTTGCCAGAAACGAGCCCCTTTTTTGCCAGCCATTTCTTTTCTGAACATTTTATTCCACTCGAATGTTAAAATATTTGTTTCTATACCATTATGCAGAGAAATAGCTTAGTCCTGCTTTCCCCATATTAAAATGCTGCATGTGCAGAACTGCTTGGAGTGAATGTTTATGAATATATGTTCAAAGCTGCATATTCAATATAAAATTTGAAGTCAGACCCAGATATGTGTAGAATAAAGCTTTCTGCCTTTTACTAGTTCATGGTGTTATCATTTATCTGCCTCACCACATAGTGAGCTTTGCAAATAAGATAATTTTGCAGCAGTCTACAGCCAAATCTTAACAGCTGGCTTTCTGTTGTGCTCAGATTCAGATCTGAGCTTTTAATGCAGCTCTTCTTCTAGAATATCCTTTATCACCAGGAGAAAGGGAGAGACGACTGCTTTGCATTTTTCAGATGTAATGTGTTTTGGGGTTTTACCAAGACCAAAGTCTCTGATAACAGCTGAGCGTATGAGAGTGAGGAAGAGAAAGCTTAATATTAAACACAGTAGATAAAACTGCAGATAACCTTTGGAAAGGCACACCTGAGCAACATGTAAAATAATATATTTAAAGAGTTCACCTTTTAGTTTTGCTCTTGGTGAAATGAACCAGTTTATGATTTTAAGCCTTATGAGATATATGACTGCTCAGCAGGGGTGAGAAATAGTTTCATCACCTACAGGTAGAAAATTGATTTTTACCCAGTGTAAGGTGATGTGTAGTATTTCTTTAAATCTATAGTCGGAAGCAGAACACGTCCCCTCATGCTGTAAAAAAATCAATTTACCAGAGCAGAAGGAAACTTATGTATATTCTAAACTGTGAAACAGAGTGGAAACAAAACAGTTCTGGAGATAACACTTGGTACTAACTGTAATAAGGTTTACTCTACAACTGTAGAGGAAAGCAGCCTTTTTTGCAGTTCTCTTCATTGTTGATGCATGTCCCTCTCTCTTCGTAGTGCAGTTGGATTCATAAAGCAAAACAGCCACAGTATGGTTTGCTTTGCTTTTTCCTCTTAAGTCTTTGTTTGACGATTTTACTTTTTGCAAGCAGGACTGCTTCAGTGTCTGGGTAGCATGAGGTCGGGTCACAAACAGTGGGCCAAGGCATCATTTAACATCAAGTGGTCTTTTTACTGAGATTCTGACCTCTGTGATGAGCATTGTACTCGGGCACCTAAGCGGTAAAAAGCCCCAGCAGCCTGACCTTTGCTATTTGCTCCCAAGTTGAAGCATGTCATGTCGGCAGCTGGTGGGAGGTTAGTGCCACGGCAGTTAAAGCAGCAAAAGGTATAGTCTGGCTGCAATGCAGAGGTGCAACTGCATTTTTTGTAGACATAGTCACCGCTGCCTGGCCAGCGCAACGGAGAGTGCAGTTGCGGCAGGGAGACCCTCAGCCATGGGTCATGCAACTCCCAGTTGAAATAGACCACCCTGAAACTGAATTTGGTCCCCAACCCGAATAATTAAACCTCGCTCGGATATGGGAATAAGAGCTGTAGGCACGCTTTTGGGTTGTGGTTTAGATATATTAATGTCATATTGATATTAATGCAAGTGGAGCAAGTCTGCCCTTAACTGATATTACAGACCTGGCAAACTGGTATCGACCCTTGTGTCGTAGCAACTTCACCACTGTAAAACTGCAGTTTCTGGGGATTAAAGCTAGATTTTGTTTTGCCTGCTGGACTGCCATGAAGGTGTACAGTGTCTCAAAGTTATGTTGTGTTTTTTGGGAGCCTGGAGAGGCATTATCCAAGTGAACAATAGCAGGTTGCCCAGGGGTGATTAAAAAGATGGCTCTGCTATAGAATATGTAACTTGGAGGTCTCGGTCTGGTCCTGGTGGACACAAAATTCTTCTAGGACCTTCTAGAACTACCCCTCTACCAAAATAAATAACATAATTTTGTGTGTGCTGGTAATGTGTGCTTAAGAGACTCAAGAAATGAATGAACAGGAAGAAAGACCAGTGTAACACCTGCATCTCAGCCAGTTGTATTTCAGTTGGTTATGCATTTCTGTTTGTTTATTGTCTGAACACTGCTTAATAATAACAACTGGATTTTAACCTTGTAACAAACCTACATTGCAAGCATTTTTCCCACATTAGACAGTGGGACCTGGGGGAAGTTCAGGTTAGGTAACTTGTGCAAGAATATACTTGCTTTGCCTTAAATGTGTGGGTTTTCCAGTTTTTAAAGAAACCCATCAGACCAATCCTAATAATTTCATAGGATGAGGTATCACTGCACATCACACAAATTGACTTCATGCAAGCTTTTCTGGAACAGTTTGGCTGGTTTTCTGTGCGTGTGTGTGTCTGTACAGACAGCCTTCCAGGTTGTGGTCTGTCCATGTTCAGTGTGAGCTTTTTGACAGCTTGGTCAGGCAGATTGCTACATCTCTGAAATCAAAGAAGAATTATCTTGAGAGAGATTGAAAAATGTTACATTTAATCTTTTCAACAAGAAGTCATTATGCATTGCCTTTGGGGAGACACTCGGAAAACTTCAGAGCAACAGGATGTTATTTACATTTGATAGCCTAAAACCACCAACAGAGAAAACACGCCATTTTAGTGATGAAACTAGCTCTGCAGCTACATGATCTAGCAAAGAAATACCATTTCAAATGATCGTGTGAGAAGCAAAAAATCTGTGGCTACACCATTCAGCCCCTCCTTGTTGCAAATTAAAGCCTATATATAGAATTTAAAACTACCTTTTAACCTTATCTAAGCCTAGTGATGTACCAGTCCTGTATACCATCAAAAACCTAATTCATAGCACCGGGATTACAGAATGACCTGTCTTGGTCAGTGCTGCTTTGTTCACAATTATCAAGTTTTACTGCACTGAGATTTCATATATTAAGCACTTTTTACATTGGAAAGTAGGTGTGTGTAATATCTCTATCCATATAGACAATTTGCTGACCATTTGTAAAGGATGGTCAGCAAGATGAACAACTTATTGTGTCGCTGGAACATGAAAAGTTTAGAAGACTGATTATGCTAGTAAGATACCTTCTTTGCCTGGATTTCTACCTTTCTGATACTGTATTCAAACTGTCTTTTTGTTGTTAAGTAAGAGAGTTAATTTCCTTGATTAGCCTTACTTAAAACCTGTACAAATTCTGAATTTAAATACTGATTTCTGTGTTAAGCATTCCTGCTGAAAGTGGAATTCAGCCTGTAAACCTATGATGCAGGACTTATATAAAATCACGATGATTGATTTTAGATAACGGAATTATAGAAAAACATGACTATTTGATGCCCTGATAGTAATTACTATAAAAATGGTAATAAAATGTAGGTTGCCAAAATGAACAGCTTGGTACCGAGTTATTGTTCTTTATGCTTTCTTATGACAACACTAGTTGTGTGTTGCGTGGACGCAGATACTGATAGTTTTTAAATGGTTAACTTTCTATGCGGGCATATAATATTGCATCTGTAAACTCTTAAACTGTTCTTGCACTTGTGCTTGTCTACTGGTAGGCCTTAGTATAGATGACTCCTTACGGTTCACCCCTTTCCTCCCTCTCCTTCTCCCTCTTGGTGATGGGATCCCCTAGCGCATGGTTTCCCGGTGTCATCACCGGACTCGACGGATCTCCTTTCCCGAGAACGCGTCTACCCCGCTGTGTGGGCACTGTCACTTCTGCCCATGCCGACTTTGAAACGGGAAGCGCTGAGGTTTGCAGATGGGAGAACTTTGCCTGGGTGGGTTAGTTACGGGCCAGCTTGGGTTGGGATCTCCGTGGTTTTTGGCACGGGGCCGGGAGGCAGGGCTTTATGGGCTGATTTTTGGTGCTTGTGAGAGCACGGCAATGGTGCCTCTTGGGCTGCAAAGTGTAGACTGAGTTGTTTGGGTCTCAGTTCAGGGATCTCTGTCCTGCATTGCCTTCGTGCTGCTGTGTAGACGTGAGCTAATGAGGCTTTTTGGGGAAGTACACTAGGAATTTTTGCAGGGTCCAGTCCTCCATGACTACCTGCGTTTATAAAAGCGGGAGTTCATGCAGGCATGAGTATTTTTTAATTTCTGTGCTAGTATTTTGCACATGTGATTGTACATATGCAATGTTACACTGGACACCGTTGTACAGAGTTGTGAAGGCTCATTCGCTCATGCTTAATGTCCTTCCTTGTCTTTCAAAATTACTGTTAACATTTAGTTAACATCGTCTTCTGCATTATATAACACACTAAATTTGCTGTTTAGATTTGGAAGATACCAACAGGAATGACATCTTTTAACTTGTAAACAACTCGAGTGCATATTAGGAAATGCTTCTAAAAATTTCTCAGCCTGATTTCTAGACTTGGCTTCTGTCTCTTCTCTGAAATATTTCTCATTATTCAGTCTCCTGTTTATCCATATTTGAGTAAAGCTTCTTTTTAATTTTTCTACATTACTCTTCCCTTTGAAACATAGTCTCCACATAACAAAGAACAAAGTCATATTTTTGATCGACAGCTGTAATTTAAAGAAAATATCCCTTTGAGGGAACCCTTTGTAATGGCTCAGAATATTTGCTTTCTTAAGATTCAGCACCTTTTCTCACAAATGATACAATATTTCTTAAGAGGTTTACCTTGTCAAACATTGTTAAAATGTAAATAAAGTAAATAAAATGGATTTGAAGCCACAGGGTGCTTTTAATAGCTTTTTGTCTCAGATGTGAAATAAATATGAACTTTATCTAAACTGCAGATTTCTCTGAGATTGCAGAAAATGACAGTTGTATTCCTATGCTGTTCACTACAGCTTTGTCTGGCTTTAATTTTTGGAGTCAAGGGGCAAAAAGTGATACCTATGGATTTTGTGTTAAGATGAGATTCATAAATTATGGATGAAGTGGAACAGTTATTGGTATTTAAAGACATCATTCGTGTAGATGAATATTAATAGGGGTAAAAACCTGAAGGAATTCCAAATAAAAACTTCCTGAAATAGAGGAACTGAACAAAGATTGCACAATTCAATAACTAACACTATCGATACTGAAATGATGGATTATTGAAGTGTGCACATCTATGCGCCAGATTCTGCCTGCTCTTTATATAGAGGAGTGATTCCTCACAGGACAACTCCTTAACTGTTAGAGTCAGTCTTCAGAGCTAATTTTCAAGGTGGTCATTCCTACACGAGCAACTTGAATGAAGCCTTTGTGTTGTTAACTCGTGCCACCTGCTCTAATCTTTATGTCTGAGGCAGATTATGTAGTAGTTTGTGATTCCCCTGGGCTGGCCAACAAGCAACCAAAACCAGGCAAATATGGACTGTTGGCAACCCAGTTGTTAGAGCTGTTTTCTCTGGTGGAAGAGATAAGTGTAACATCCACTCCCAAAAGATTGTATAAACTTGTGTACATTTCACAGATGATTAAAAATGGTTAAGATTTTGATTTTTTTTTTAAACCTTGATTTTCTTATCAAAGAGTAGCATAATGAAAATATTCCCAATGCAATTAATATGCAAACTGCTAAGTAAAAGCAGACTGACAAGGACAGTGGAAAGCAAATGGAAAAGTAGAATGAACA
This sequence comes from Aviceda cuculoides, assembly GCA_035590195.1. Classification (NCBI taxonomy): domain Eukaryota; kingdom Metazoa; phylum Chordata; class Aves; order Accipitriformes; family Accipitridae; genus Aviceda; species Aviceda cuculoides. Next base: position 15,583,426 of record JAVJGG010000007.1, read on the forward strand.
TACAAGATGCCACTGAAAGGCAAGAGAAGAAGAAACTAAATACAGTCATATTTTATGGACTTGAGGTATACAGGTCTAGTTGGACCTGGTATCCATTTCTGTTACTTTTTTTCCTCTCCCTTCCTCCTCCCTGTGAAATAACTAACAGTTCTGCCTCCCTGCCCAGCCCAAATTCAAAGTTTTGGCTAGATCTTCTGATCTTCTCTTGGCTTTAAGTATGTATGTTTTGCACAATACAAAAGTGTAATCATTTCAGATGGAATACTAGAAATAAATCTCTCATATGTTTTTTTTTTAGGTTATTTTGTTGTATTGTCCTAGCTTTCTAGAGGATGTGGTAGGGATCTATGTGCGACTGGATAAGTATTTAATGAATTTTTAAAGAAATTGCTGAGTTTACCCATTATTTCTAAACCTTAGTGAAAGAAGTATAAGTGATCATTTTAGAATAATTCTGTTTTTGTGAGTTCTCAAAGATTATTGGTTTCATATAATTTATTCCTACTTACATCAGCTAATTCTTTTTTTATTTTTGGTGAATCATGCTCAGTATACTAGAGATCTGATATGCAGCGGCTGAAACAGTAATTACAGAGTCACTGTGTGGAGCCTTGTGAGATGATGCCCTTACTGTGAAGCATTCTGTTTTGTCAATAAGCTTACATCAATACTTGGCAGGTCATTTATGCAGCTTTAATGTTTCAGAATATAAACTAGACAAAGTGACTAATATCAAATTGGAGCTGCTTTGCATCTGCAATTGACAAATCCTATTTTGAAAGCATGCATGAACATGAGGATCAAACTTAGCTTTTAACATTTACATTTTTTTTCCAATGGGGAAGTGTCTGATCCACTTCTAATTTACCTGTTGTTGATTTCCCGATTCTTTACTAATCCCTCGCAGCTGAGATGTCCTCACCATTGGAGAAGCAATTAACAAAATCCCTGACTGGAGTGTATGAAGCATCTGTTATGGAAGCATAAAAGGTTAACCTAAATCCCAGCACACAGAGATGTCAGACTAGAACAAATCAACATGGAGAATTACCTGGAGATGCCACAAGGTTAAGGTGGAGCATATGTATGGTAAAAAGGTTGTTTATGACTAGCAGAATTAATTCTGGGGGAAGAGAAGGTCAGACATGCAGAAATGAAGACTGTCCGTGATGAGCAGAGATTGTTTTAGGCTCCAGATTTCACCTGGCAAACACCAAGCTAGAATTTTTTTTTTTTTTTTTTTTTTTTTTTTTCTTGTGGTATGTCCAAGCTGAAAACACTTAAATGGAGGGTTACAGTCATGATGCCACTAACTGTCCTCTCTGGATGGACTTATGCTTATCAGTCAGTATATTTTAAGCTATGTTTTCTTCCAAATATATTTTGTACTGAGTTCAGCAGATTGGTCAAATTGATTCTCAAGAAGGCTATTCCCTCTTTCCCTACCTTACAGTGTAAGCTGTTTTAACCCTTCAAATTGGAGTCCTTCAGCCTGCTTCAAATCCAGTGCATGTTGGTTCAAGAGCATCTTGCAGTGCGCGTATTAATTGTCTAATTTCCAAATCTAAATACTGTGGGTTCTAGGTTTGCTGTATCTGAGACAGTGTCTTAAACTAATGAAGTATATATATGTCTAATAATTGCGAAATTTTGGAAACATTCAGGCTGGATCTTCATATGATATAAACAGGCATCGTTCTTCTATTGTTTCTGTTGATCAAGATAGGTATGTATTAGCACATACTCCCTTCCAGCTGTTTCCTAGGGTCAAGTTGAATTCCAGGACATTTGGATGTTGCCCAAAGGATTTGCACTAGCATGTGATTTTGTCTCAAATCCGTTCTAAACTCTTTTTTGTTTTGTACTTGACATTTGCCTGTACTTTTTTCAATATGTAAACACTCATGCATTAGCCTACGTATGCTAGCACTCTTGGAGCTGGCACAACAAAAATGTGAATATGCTGGAAGGAATTCAGGAAAAAAAGCTACCAAAGAGATTGGAGATTGAAGGGACCAATTAGTGGGAAAAGATTAAATGGTCTGATTGTGCCCTTTTCATGCAGGCAAAATTCAACGGCAAATTATGTATTTAGGTTTGGAGGCAGTGAGGGACAACAGCCAAAAAAGGAGATGTACTCAGGGAAGTAGTAACTGAAGGGATATGATAACCATCTCAAATGCTTGAATAGAGAAGAAATTTAAAATGTAGTTCAGAGCAACAAAGTGAAAATAAAAAGGTTAAATTAACTATAGAAAATTAACTTACAGAAAGAAGAAAGATGAATAGCAATAAAAGGAGAAGGAAAAAAATGTCTGTGAAAATGAAATTCTTTAGAATGTGGAATGGCAGCCCCAGAAAAGCTACAGAGAATCCATTGCTGGGATAATTTAAAATGTAACTATTCCTAGCATTAAAAGATGTGAAGGTTAGAAAAGACAGGCATTTTGAAAGAATGGAGTAACGGACCATGGGTGTTCTTATCATCTCTGATCTCTGCGTGTGTATTTATGCAAGTATGAATACAGTAATGCTTGAAAAGGATAGGTCTTGCGTGCAGAGTTGTTGCCTGGAAATTTAAATGTTTGACTGAAGAATGCCTAGAAGGTGGGAATGCAAGGATTTATCCTCATCCTAATTCTGTTGCTCTGTATCTTGTTCATATTGTCAGGCACTTAATGCACTTCAAGTCATATTTTCAGTTGGCTTTTCAGTAATTACTCATTCCATTTGTGTGTACATGTACAAACACATGGCCCATACAGAGAGCTGTGGTCTTTCACTGCTGAATACTTGGGTATATACAGGTACTGAGGCCCTGGAAACACTGCTTTTGCTTAGTACTATGCTACGTGGTCTAGTGGGCTTCTAGATTGAGATGACTTTTATGTCTTCTACATGCAGAATTACAGCTATTTCAGACTTGAAATACATACGAGGTTTGGCTATTATTTTTCCTTTTTTTTTGTGTGTGTGTGTGTCTGTTTTCTAGTCATCTGGAAAGCATTTCTTTGTTTTCAATGTGTTGTTGAACTTTTTTTTTTTTTCCCTACTCACTAGAAACCATGGCAAAAAGTGCTTTCTATGACCGTGGTTATATAAGATGAGATGTTTACTTTCATTACTCTATGCTGTGTCAGTTCATTATGTAAGTCTTTGACAATTACTAGGATGTTTTTAGATGTTTCACTTCATTTTACATACTGCCTGTACATAGTTCTTCTACCACAAAATGCAAATTCCCCTCTTGGAGCCACAAAAGGAATGTCAGCATCAATAATGAAGTAACTGGTTATTAGATTTGCATACCAACTGATGTGTTTTGGGGGTTTAAATTATTTCATTACTTCTACCTCCTTCTTGAAGGTTAATGCTCTGGTTAGACAACCTAGTTTACCGCTGCTAATGTGTCCCATGATTGATTGAGTCACCTTATCAACATTTCTGATTTGTTTTTTTTTTTTTCCATTTCCTTTAGGGTAAACCTGCCTTTTAGAAATGGGCTATGGGGAAAAATCAGAACTAACACAAAACTCTGAGTACTTCTTTCTGTTCAAGACTGGTAGAAATGGCCTGTGTGCATTTTGTCGTGTTGTTTTTATGAGAATTTGTAGTTCAGCTTTTCAGTCCATGACATGCAATTACTCTTTGAACTCTCACCTTTTCTTTGTATGTCACAAGTTCCCTGTATACACACGAGTTGTCCTATCCTAGACAAAAAAAGTATATTTTGGCAATGAGACAGTTTTGATTTTTAAAAAGAGCTTGCTTTAAAACTTGCTTGCCACAGCTCTGCCTATGAAGGGGAAGGATTCAGGTTTCAATACTCTGTAATTTTGTAATGGATTACATTTAACTTTGTTTCTATTTTAATCTACTACAGATAATTTTTTTTTCTTTTCTTTCATCTGAGACAGCATCTCCAGTGTCCTTTTTTAAGGAAAAGAAAAAAAAACAAACCAAAATACCACCCCACAACAACAAAAAAACCCCAAACCCCATGCATTATCCAAAGTAAAAATGTGAAAATTCACTAAGTGGGAGAAGGGAGGGAAAAAAACCCCCAAACCTCTTGAAAAATAAAAGTTGTCAACTGATTTGAAATATAACCGGACTGTGCCTAAACAATTTAATTGAAAATTCATACTTTGATAGGTTTTTTTCAAAAGCTTGCTTAAACAATGTTTATTATTCCTAGCTTATATTTATATGGATGTTAACTTACTATATACTGCTAAACTTGGTTTTCTGTATCGTCCTTGCTCCTGCTGATTGCTGACTTGTAATATTTAGGTTTTAATGGCTATAGTCTTATATCTGTATTTTCATATCCATATCAAAAGCACTGAGTGCTAAACACCTATGAGGAACAGATGTACCTACTTTTATAATCCTGGTCTCATACCTAGTGCTCCAAGTGACGTCAGGACATACAGCTTAGCAGTTGATTATATTTGTGTTTACACTTACTGCCATGCGAAGAACATCTGTTATAAATAGTAGTTTGAGAAAGAAAGTGTCAAGAAGTGAAATACTGGAAGAATTAAAATTGACGCTGTCTTTCATCAATGTTGAGACTGTCAGAACTTGTACGAGCCAGCCCTAACTATCCACAGCAGGCAATCTGGTGCCAACCTGCTGTTAAATAACCAACGTTTAACAAGAAATAGCGTGTAGATGCACTGTGTGGTTTAAAACATTGTGTTAGGCATCATTAAAACTGAGTCTCCTTAGAGCCTTATTAAAAAAGTCCTTTCTCTCTCTGTAATAAAACATTTCTCTCTGACTGTTTCAATTAAGGCTCTAACAATACAAACAAAATGCTTCCTAATTCAGTAACACACTGGAGAACTACTGTTACTGTCAAGATGCAAAGGCAGGTGGAAAAAAGTAACTATCTTTACAAACCCCTGTCTAACCAGCAAATGAGAAGCATCAGATGGCTATATTTATTTGGTTTTCTTGAGTCCATCATCCCTGTTAAGTTTTATATTTGCAAATATTTTAGTGCCTGTGGTTCACTATTTGTCAGCTGCAGTCCCCTTTATGTAACTTACTGGCACCAAGATTTAGGATTCACAGAAGGTTACACACTGAGCATATCTGCCTAAGCTGGTTGATTGAGTGATGCTCAATTGCAAACTGATGATGTGAAGTATTCTTAATTTGTCTGGAAAAAAAATAATAGTAGTACATATATGTTTGGGCAGTGTACCAGCAACGTCATTGTGTTTGGGATGAATCGAGTTTTTCCTGATGCTAATTGGCTCAGTTTTTGAAATATATTCCTACAGCATAACATCTGCCCATGTGGAGTCTCACGGACTTCATTTTGGCTGTGAAGCTTACAGCACTGGAAACTTCATAATTTGATATAGTGCCCAAAATGAACTTGCCCAATTACATTCTTTGGGGTGTCAGGTCTTAATTACAAGACACAAAAGGAAATTGAATCTGTATATAAAAAATTTAGGAGCTTTCAGACAACCCCAACAGAAGAGAATCCTAAAGAGCTTCTTAATTCTTTTGGACTCTTGAAGTACTATAAGAGTCCTAAAAATGGTGATAAAATATTAGGTACAACAAGTAAAATATCTATAGATGTGATCTGATGTGACTGAAAGGAAGAACCGGATGTAAGCAAAGAGATGTTTTCTTATGCTATAAATCAAAAATAAAAGCTGTGAGCAAGACAAGATACTGCTAACTGTGGGTACTAAGTGCTATAACATAGAGAAGGCTGTTATATCATACTTGGTGAAATAATGATTGCTCTTCAAACTATTTATTTTGAATTATACCTATTGCAAATGAATTATTCAAGCCAGATGAGCCCAATTACTACTGATGTATTTACGAGTTTTGGCTTTTAAACCTGAATACCCCCAAGCCAAAGTTTCACATATGAACTCCCAAGGATTAACCCACGATGGTTCCTTGAGTTCTAGCCCATCTCTTGTGAGAATAATAATGAATAAGGAGATGTTCAAATCAGATTATATGTAAATTACTTTTTAAAGCTTTTGGCATTGGTGGCCAGGAATGGTGATGTGTATGACCTTACTTATTCCTGACTTTCTTTAAGGAGTACTGCCGTCCCTCTTGGAGGTACAATGCTTCTGAAAGGGCTCCTCGTACTGAGTCAGTGGTGCCTCTTTCACTCTGAAGGTCCTTAACAAAGTCTCTTTCCCAAGATAGTACTACTTCTCGCTGCTTTGGTCAGGGAACTTGAGATTCAATGTCATAATTGAGGTCCTAAGTCCTGCCATTCCCTATTTGCAATATACTTATATGCAGGGAAAAATAACACGTGAAAGTGTTAATATATAACAGTGGATCTTCTCAAAATAGGGTGTCAACAAGTCCAGTAAACATGTATGGCATTTGATTCAGCATGCATTTATGTATACGTGATATTTGGCATTTTTACAGCCTAAGTATAGTCAATGATACCCTGTTAATATGAAGTTTGGTGCTGTTGTGAGTTGGTGATTGTACAACACGTACATTTTGGTGACTCTATTTGTTTTCTTTACTATGAAAACAATAAAGATGTTAAAAGAACTTTTTAGGCTTGTTAATGTACATAATTTTCATTTTAGGCAGTGTAGCATCGGTTTAATTATTGCTTCACTGAAGTCTTTGCTTGTGTCTGTTAAAATGCAAGCAATGTTGTGGAGAGAATGAATGGTGTCATATACCCACAAAAGATTTCACTGCAGACTATAGCAACTGGTTTAGATCATGTTATTAAAAGCTGAAAATGTATTGATTTCTCGTGGTCTCAGAAGGGCAATGCATTTTCTTCTGTTCTAAGTAAAAATAAACCAATAAATGGCTGCATTAATGATGCTATTACTGGGTAGCAGCAGTATGTTTCTTAATGTCTCGGGCCTCAATCATGCAATCACTTACTTACTCATATGTTTTACTCCAGGCAGCTTCACAGAGCCATTATACTCAATTGGATCATTTGTCTCAGAAATGAATTCACTAAAATCAGACTTGGTTCAAGTCACACATTCACTTCTCAGTGACTGTGAATTTGCTGTGCATCATGAAAGCCTAACCTGGAGGAAGATATTTAAAACTATTGCGAGCAGTGCAAACTGCTATACAGTGCCTTACTCCCAGTGAATTTTAGACTGTCTTCATTACTAAGAAGATTTATATTTCATCTTTTATAGCAAGATAAGTGACATATGCCAACACCGCAAAAATCGCAGCATATGTAAGAGTCAGTAGTTTGTTCTATTAGTTACTTAGTCTCTCATAGCTCTGTATTTCACTCCTTCCAGCCCTCATTCTCTCCATATATGTGACCTTGTCTAGTTTTCCTTGTGAAAAACTAGACCATCATGTGTCTCTCGGGATTTTATAATGGGGCAGATAACATTTCTTTGGCAATGAAGATAAGTCATGAAATGTCTCTAAGAGAAAGTGGAGTCAATTGTGAAGATTATTTTTATGTATTTATTTAAATTTAAGTTAAAGTCACTCAATTTATGTGACAAGGTCTCAGAATACATACGGAAACAATCTATTTTCACTTCTAGGATGCTTTAGTGAGCTATAGAAATGCAAAGTGCCTTTTTTGTCACTGGCAGGTTTTCCTTGTATCGGTACATAGGGTGGTATAGGTAATAAGAGTTACATAGGGAGGCTGTAACTTAATTTATAATTTTGTGTTCGATTTGAATGTATGCTCTGAATTACTTGGCAGTATTGCATCAGAGATGTTCTAATGGTTCTTGATTTATTAGGAAGTTTTGCGTAAGTGTGAAGGTCAGACCCCCATCTACATCTGCAGATCTACCAAGGGGTCTTGTCTAGAACCCCCAAAATCAGGAGTCAGAGAACGGTGAGAAAAAGAATCACTAGCTGCACTGGATATATTCCTTCCTACTTCAGGCTGTGACGAGGCAATTTATTGACTTACAAGGATTTCTGTTTGACTCTAACCTACCAGCATTACTGGAACTCTCCCACTGTGTGAGAATTGGAATCTAAATCCCAGATCAGACCTCTGGATGCCAGATGGCACTTTGCCAATCTTATTACATGAGGGAAAAAAAAAAAGCCCCCAAACCAAACCGCCTTTAGATTCCAGAGCTGTCAGAAAGAGCAGTTCCTCCCAGCAAGAGAGTCAGCTGGTGAGACAAACATATAGTTGTACTCCCTGTTTGGAACCC
>JAVJGG010000007.1:15598957-15629717 GCA_035590195.1 Aviceda cuculoides
TGCGTCAGCTTTTTTTTTTTTTTTTTTTTTTCCTGTGAAAGGCAAAAAATAAATGTCCTTAAATTCCAGGCCTCTATTAGTGCTGAAAATAGTCATTATGCTAAAGGTGATATCATGACAATGAGGGGCAGAAGAGGGGAGGAGGTAAGGATATGGGCTACTGCACTCCAAAACTGTGCTCCTTTTATCCTGAAAATCTTACAATAAGTAAAGATCAAAATGAAGTCTGTGGGCTGCAGCAGGATATTTAGATATGCAAGGGCTCAGGGTCTGGTCCACGGATGCAGAGCACCATCACTATCTTTTCGTACTTGAGGAAAAAATCTTTTTGTTCTGACAAGCAGTAAGTTCATGTGACTTGTGAATGCTAAAATAATAATGTGAGCAGACAACCCATTTTTTGGCCACGTTTTCTGAGAACAGTTGTTTTCTTTAAATGAAGTTCATTAAAAGTGAGTGGTTTGCCAGGAGTTGTCTTCCTCTGGCAAACACGAGCCATACGCGTGGAAAGCCAGTAGCGCATCTGTAACCCCTTTGACCCTCACCAGTTACTAAACCAGTGTAGCTTCTTCAGGCTATCTTATCCTTTCATTTTGATTTAAGCCTGTAATGTCACTGACATATGTCTACCTATCATGTTATTTGAAAGAAAGCATTTTTAGAAGAGATGTTTTGCTGTGCTTAAAAGACTATGTCCATGTTTCAGAGGACTGTTTGTTTATCTCTAGGCTTGTGCCCTTAACTCATGCACTTGACTGGAACCTTAATGATATCCTTGGTTTGGTCCTCAGATATAAGAAATCTGCTGAAATGAGAAATTCCTACTATGAACAGTCCCAAAGCTTTAAAAATTTTATTTTAGTTATTCAGAAAGTGATGAAAAGTATCTACATCACAAACCAAACTTCCACAAGTGTGTACTGGGGACCGACCAGAAAAAAGCCTGAACTAGAGAGTGTCGGAGAGACAAACAAGTTTGCTGTGTATTGCTTCTGTTTTTTTGGTCTCCCTCATGAAAATGCAGAAGCTACTGTGTCTCCTGCTAGATGGAGGTGTATCTGCATTCGTTCTAGCCTGCTAGATGAGAGGTTGCTGCAGGATGGCTCATCCTTTATCAGACTGCCAACTGCAGGGGCTTCGTAGGGATGGAGCAAACCTGTTATCTCCTTGTGGGAGGAATGGATGAAGAAGCTCCAGAGAGGGAGGAAGCTGTGCACCTACCAGTGTTATGTAGATAACAGAGATAAAAATCCGCATTCAGGTGGAGGTGTGAGGACAGTCAGTCAAACTTGGCGCCTTTTGTTCCCTTCACTTGCCTTTCAAACCTGATAACTGTGCTTAGGCATCTGTGGGGAAGAAGGTGGCCTCTCAGAAAGATGTAGCTGGGGAAGCGATTACAGACTGGGAAATGAAAGTCTGCCAGCACGTAGTCAGCTTGAGCTGCTGGAGAGTGGCAAGGAGTGAGTAAGTGCCCTTTCTGTTCTGCTCCCCCCCCACTTTATCAGGCTGTATGAACATCAAGATGGGAGAACCTCTGAAAGTGTCCGTGTTACTGTCATTGCACATCTGGTACAAGCCAACTGAAGTAGAATAGAACAAATGCAAGAGCTGACTGAGGCTTTCTGAAGACTGCCATGTTAAATGGTGACCTGGCATACCTGCTTATTTTGGACTGCAAGTTTTCGCTGCCTGAATTTAAACCAAAATAAAAATAAAAAAAAAATACCCCAGTTTATACGATTTGATGGCAGACATGACTTTACAGCTGTTTTAAGATGGTAGCTATCACTTTATCTCGAATGCAGCACACAGAAGAGCTGCATATAAATAGTGCTGCACCCAGCCAATGTTTTACAAAAGCAAGAGCTCCAAAACATCAATGCATGATTCCAGTTTTTTGCTAGACAGCTGGCTTCAATCAGAGTGGCAATTTGTTACCTATTAGTAAAGTTATCTTGCTGCTGGCTGTTCTATAAACAGAGCTTATTTGACTCTCCTTTAGAAACAGCAGTTATTGCTAGCCTCTTTTACTGATAATGGAGTATATGGTGGTAATAGATGTGTAGTGGTTGGAGAACAGCTCTTTGTGACTTTTTTGATCCCTTGTCCTAATTGCAGCTATAAGGAAAAAAACTGATGTCAAATGCAAATTGTGGACAGGAAATGAAGTAACACCCATTTTATGCCGGGCTGAATTTGTGGTGCTAGTGTACGCAAAATGCTATCAAGATGAAAGTGATGAAGAAACTTCTGCTTTGATCTTTTCAAAATAGTTAAATATGAAATCTTGACTTGGGAGGAATGACTGGATGGGCCATCTGAGAACTGAAAAGTGTCTTATGAGAGAGTGTAATCCCTGCTTAATGCTTAGCATTTTTTGGAGTTGGCTTGCTACTTAAGACTGAATTTTTCTGAGCAAGGCCTGAATAGAAACTGATTGAATCGAGATTCTTCCTTGTTGAGATAATGATTTATTTTTCCCATGGATGCTGCATCTGGGATTTTTGAAGGAATATCTCAGCTTCCTTTACTCCAGCTCTTAGGAAACACTGAAGTAATTAATATAGGCACGGTGAACATGAATTTGTGTATGAGGTAATAAGAGTGAGGAAAGAGTTCAAAATGGGTAGATTCCTGAAGAATTTCAAAGGGAAAAAGGAATGACCTAAATGATGGGTAGAGAGTAGGCTTTGCAGTCCTAGATTACTGTGACATTGAAAGCGCAGCAGTATTTGTCCTGAGTGAGCAGACAAAACGATTGTATACGTAGGCTACTTTCCAAACTACCTAGATGTTTCGGGGGAGGCTAAGCTGTATCCTCTTTTTGATTCTGTGCAAGAAGCAAGACCAGAGACTGATTAAAAATCTGTAGTAAATCCGTAGTAAGGGCTTATTCTTAGACTTCATTTACAGATTTCCTTCCTCAGACCAGTTTTATGAGCAAGTTCTAGGCAGCACTGACCTCTTGCCAGAATTGAGATCTTATCTGTGCTGTTACAGTCACAGGGTGCATGTGACTGTCAGGGCACCTTAATTTCTACCTGAATCCCTTTTTAAGAGCATGCCGCACTTGTGTACTGAGTCAAACCCTGCGAGCCTCATCAAGTCTTAGAATCTGTATAGACCAACACCAGACAAAAAAAAGTCCCTATTTGTGGTTTTGTGTGGATTTATTTATTTATTTATTTATTAAATCAAGTCTCTCATGTATAACCATTTTGACAACTGGTGGATTATTCTCTCTCTCGGTGAAGGGATGCCTCCTTGCTTTTGGTTTCATGAGGACTGTGCAAGCGCTTAGCAGAGGGGTGGTGGATCCTGCTAAGGTTGCTATTGCTCATCCCACCATGAAAGTGGGATGTGTCAAAGCCAGCAGAGCCTTATCCAAAACACCCACCACAAAACCCAAACATCAGCCAGTCTGGTGTCACAAGTGATTCAGCTATGTTGATGATATCACTAATGCCCAATGTGAAATGAGACTTTGTGTCGGAGTATGTGCTCAAATTCCTTAAATGGATTGCAGAATCTTTTCTCCTTTTCATTAAAATGCAGGGAGAATTTAAGTTAAATTTGTTTAAAAAGTATGCTTCTCTAAACTAGTTTACTGCTGGGGCAGAATTTTTTTTTTGCCCGTCTGTCTTCAGAAATGACAGAAAGAGGTGCTGCCTAGGGCAAAATATTGTGAGCATGCCTACTTTCTGCAATTTATTCCTCAGCACTTGGCATTATATCAGAGACATCAGAGGCCCTGCTTTTTAGTGTTCATTTATAACCTTTTAGTCCTTTGAGCCTCGATCTATGCACCTGGTGTCTATGAATTTGTCTAATTTCTTTCTGAACTTTCTGATAGTGTCTTCCTCCACAACCTTCTATAGCAGCAGATCCAGAAGTTTAATATCCACTGTGTGAAGAAGTACTTTCTTCTATCTTTTTAAAATTAATCCCCTTTTAGTTTTGCCAAGTACCTCCTAGTTGTGATGTTACAAAGAGTTGGGGAAATGTAGTTCTGCATATTGATTGCATGATTTTGTAAATCTTTATCATCTCTCCCTTGGAACTTCTCTCCAGCTTTTTCCACTCTCTCCTCTTAAGGCAGTTGCTCCAACCCTTCAAACATTATAGTTGCCTTCTCTGTACTTTTTTTCCAGCTCTGCTGCATGCTGGCCTTGACCAGCACTGCAATCTGTATCAAAGATGTGGAAAGTCATGGATCCTTTTGTCTTGTTCCTTGCACCATTTCTAATAATGCCTAATGTGTCTCTGGTTTTTGGGTTTTTTTTTGTTTTTTTTTTTTTTGGCTCCTTCTGTGCATTGTGCCAGTTTATCCAGAAAGAATAATTTGACGAGGGCCACTTTGAGGTCTCCCTCCTGAGTTTGGACTTCCATTTCTGAGGTGAACATCATGTAAGTATGGCTTAGACTATTTTCCCTGAACACATTCTTCTGTAATGAACTGATTTCCTACTTTTTTGCCCACTTGCATTTGCAAAGGTCCTGCTGGCATTCCCTGCTACTGGCAGATTGACCAGATGAAAGAGCTTAGTTTTACTGTTTATATCCTTTCACTGGTCACTGATTAATTGAAACGGATGGTTTAAATTAATGTTGGAATTATTAACTGTAGTTGAAAAGAAATAGTCCTAGCAATGACCCCTAGGGATGCCACTTTTGACTTTTTTTCCATCCTGAAAATTGACCGGTTAAACAAACCTTTTGCGTCTTGGTCTTGAACTGAATTTCAGTCTGTGAAAGAAACTTGCCTACAATACTATGGCAGCTAAGCTTCTTGAAAAGCATTTTGTGTAGAAACTTATTATGCACTCTTTGGAAATTCAGATATGTTGCATTCGCTGGATCATCTTCATCCTCCTACTTGCTGATACCCTTGAAGACATTCAGCACATGAGTGAGCCAGGATTTCCTTTTACAGAAGTTGTGCTGACTCTTTCTGGATAGACTATTCTTATTCACATGCTCTTTCTATTTATCCTAGACTTCACTGTCTTAACAGGATGGAAGTCAGATTGAGGTGTGTAGGTCTCAGGTTCTTTTCCTGAACCTTTTTTGTAATAGAGAGTTGTGTTTGTTCAGCCACAGTGGCTGTTTGTAATGTGTGGTGATGTTGCACATCTTGGCTAGCAGTAATGCAATTTCAGTGTGTATCTCTACAGCGCTCTTGGGTGAATGCCATTGGGCCCTCCAGACTTTCTGACATCTGATTTATCTATCTGGTTTAATACTGTTTGTTTACGCCAAGCTCGTATAGCTCCTCTGACCTTTCCTGCCACGAGGGGTAAGCTGAGCGCGAGAATCTCCCCAATGTCTTCAGCGAGGATCAGCAAGGCAAAGCAGTCACTGAGTCTCTCTGCTATGGCATTAGCCACCTCAAATATACCTTTCACACCTTGTTGTCAAACTGTCCCTCTGAATCCCTTCTTGGTTTCTTCTTTTGAGGTATTTTCAAACTTTTTACTCTGTTTGAAAACTCTTCACAAAGTACTCCTCAAATCCCTTTTTAGTTCTCTTAATTTCCATTTTAGGTTGGTCCTCCCCTGTTGTACAGGCTTTCATATTCTCCTTAACTGAGCAAGTTTTCAATTCCTTAAGTGCTGATATTTTCTATAAGATGGCCTCTGTAACATTGTTTCCTATTGAGGCTTGCTTGGGTTTTATTCCATATGCAAGATTTATTTATTTTTTTATTTACTCCACTTGCAAGAATCTTTTAAAGTGTGATCTGCACACTGTCATAGAGCTTGATTTCTCATGTAGTTTTGATATTTTAATTTACTATACATTCTTCTTGATCAGTTTAGTTATTTTTGAAGTCATCTACTGATTAGCTTGTTTTCTGTTGCTCAGTTTGAATTGACATCGTGATCTTTCTGTATTTCAGAGTCCCACTAGTTACACTAATATAATGTTTTTCTCAAAAGCTGTCCTCAAAGACTAGAGTAGAAATCCTGTCCAGTCACTTCCAAGATCTTCCTGTGTTGAATATTTAACTTGTGAGATTAGTACTAGTCTTGCCCCTTTGGGGATCCAAAACAGCACTTCTGTTTTTTCACTTGGGTTGATGTTTATTAACTAGTAACTTAAAATGTATTTTGTTATTCATGCACATGATGGCTGTAGGTTCATCTAATCATGGCAAAAAAAAAAAAAATATGTTGGAGTAGTTTCTTTTTTGCTCCAAGGTCAGATTTTTTTTAGTGGACAAGTGATAAGGTTTATGCTTGTTCTGTCCCCGTATCACTGGATCCATATATTTCAATTATTGCAAAAGTTGTCATCTTCCTTGTATAGAATCCTAGACCTGATGAAATTAGTAAGACTTTTGCTACCTGGGTGATGAATTTTAGCCTGTTCCCTTCATGTAAGTTCAGCATGATGCAGTCACCTTTTTTAGTTCCCCTTCATACTGCATATGACAAACGTTGCTCTCTCTGTGCTTATCCCATTTAGGGACTTTGGCCTTGCTCTCTGGTAATAATTTAAAGCGTGTGTTCCTCTGTTCATTGTACATATATACTATTATAGTTAAGTGCGTATTTCTAAAACTATGAATTTCTACTATTGAATAAATGCCAGCTTTCATTTTATCTAAACTCTATAATTTTCCCATTTACTTAGTTTCTATTACTTTATGCTTTCTGATCTTTTCCCAAATGCTAACTAAAATACCCATTGTTCCTGAATTGGGATGAGATTGCTTATTGGAAAATGTAGCAGAATATTGTCATTGCTCTTAGGACATATTCTTTGTTTACAGTAGCTTCTTCTGTCACCGCAAAGCTCTCATTTTGCCATGTCCCAGCAACTTATGTTTTTCTACTGAGCCTTCTGAATACACAGGCAGAAGATACAACATTCAAACACCAGTGCATAAAATCACAAGGTTTAGCAAACAATCCACTGGAGAGGCATCAGGTTATATATTTACCTTAGCTCTACCTCCATTATTTCTGCACTTCCCTGCAACAGTAATAAAATGTGTTCACTAGGCTTTTTGTATGCAATAAGAATTTTAATTTACTCTGGAGGAAGAGCTAGTTCATAACTCAATAGAACTGACTGGGCTCATAAGTTATTTAGTTCAGCTCCTTGTGATAAAATCTGGACACGAAGCCATTTATTATGTTTTGTCTGCCCTCTCAGCCCTGTAAGTTGACTCAGAGCTAAACAATTAAAGTGGCAAATTGATTTGTTTACAATGCAAATCTGAGCTAGATTGGAAATAATGCAAAAGGCATAACCAATTACATATTTCATAGTGTAGGTTAGCCTGAAATGAAATAGATTTAACTGATCTGTGCTCAGGGATGCTGTACAGTTACTGATTCACAAGCGCCTTGTAGTTCTCAGTGGCTGTAAAGGATCTGACGCTGCTGTCCTCAGAACTGCTCAGGCACACGCTGTGAGCAAATAGACTTGCTTCACCTTTGCTTTTACTATGGTGGGTAATATAGAGAAGAATTTGCCACACATAATTTTTTGGAGCGAATAAAAAAAAAGCCCGTGTCTGAGATAAACGGTCTACGTGTATATGTATAAATTCACAATTTTGTTTAGCTGGAGAAAAATGCAAGGGAAATAGGGATGTAAAAATTTAAGACAGAAATAGTCCCAAGTAAATATATTATTATAAAACATTAAATGAAGAATTTAGTTTTTCCTTGCAGAGCCTTTGTGCAAAATATGAAGGAAGTAGTCTTACAAAAGTGAAATTGTCAACAATTAATTAATCGGTGTTGTCCCTCTGTATCTAAGCTTCAGGAACACATAGTAAAGCCTATACCTCAGCATGTGGTGGTGGCATGTTAGAGTTTCCCTGCAACACAGTCTTGGAAGCCTTAAGGTAAAAACTCTCATGTAAACTCTTTTCTTGCTTGTCTTTGCAATTGTCTTCCTACACCCCAGCCCTCCAACAGGCCTGTCCTGCAGGGGATTTGCAAGCAATTCTCAGTGGTCTGACTTCAGTTTCATATTTTCATACAGCTATAAGGTATTTACATTTTTTTGTTCTAGTTACATACTTATTTCTCATCATATAAAATAAATGTGTAGAGATAAATGACAGTAATTCATCAACTTTTTTTTTATGCAGCAGAATTGTTTTCACAAATACAAGGTCACGATCACTTTGTGCGGACCAGATATCAAATCTGGTTTTAGCACTAAACACAGTGCACAGCAGTGGCAAGCAAGGTCCATTTTATCAGAGGACAGCTATTTAATGTGTGCATCACATTTTTAAAAGCTTATGGCAGTGGTTGGAGGCCAATACTTGCTTGTTGGCTTTTCAGAAACAGCGATTGCAATTCTTAGGGGTGCAGCTTATTGAACGCTGTGGCTTTTGAAAAACCAAGCACCAATATGCAAGTAATCTTTCATTTGGAGTCAGGTACTAGAGAAAATCTGAACTGATACATAGATTTGTATGTTTGGTACATGAAAATGACTCAATATGAAGTTAATAGTTGGGAAGACTTTTTTTTTTTTTTTTTTTTCTCCTGTATCACTATGGCCACTTGGCTCCCCTCTTAATGTAATTTTGGAAAACAATGAATTTTCAGATATAATGGATTCTATAACATGAAAAATTCAATGCAGCCTAAGGGACTCTACAACACTTGATTGCTATCATTTTGTGTGAAAGTGTGAATAAATTTAAAACAATTGTCTCCCTTTGTAGTAGAATGACATATCTTTTGATAGTAGTTCTGGATCTCCTATGCAAATAATGGTACTGGAGCATATGCTAGAAATTTCTTTTTTGAACCATCTTCAAAGTAAAGTGGGACCATTTTAAATTAGTGTTCAAGTGTCATCATGATGAGGACAGCTGACTGTAAAAACTGAAAGATGCTTCACCTTATGTTAAAATAATACCTACTCCCACCCCCCAAATGCTGAAAATATTAAAATAACTCCCACTGGAAAAGCTCTTACCCTAAATATGGAATCATTACCAAATCTGTTGATTGGAAGAATAGGTATTGCAGATGAAATAAGTTTTCTGTGTTGATATTTTTCTTCTCCTCTGTATAAACTGTAATGTTGAAGATAAAATAGATTGCATAGAAGGGCTCAATTTCTATGGCTACGTTAGTTTTCCAGAGTATGCATATTTTGGATTTTTTTTAAAACTAGGACTTCATAGTGTTGTTCTATTGGGAAGTGAAGATGTGTGAAAAGTTGGAGGTATCAAATTCTACTGGTCATTTGCTTTGTACCTGATTACGTTCAAGTATTTGGAGACTTCACATTCTTCTGTGGTGAATGCCTGAATCTGATATACCAGAAAGCTTTCACTGTTTCAGTATATTAATGGTACATGTCTCTGCTTTGCTTTCTATATTTACAAAACAATTCATATTTCTGTAGCTCTCTGTATTTCCTTCTAAGTTTACGTACCAAATTAATCACAGACAGCTTTCAGCAAATTTACAAAAATGCTGCTTTGGGTGATAAAAATCACCCATTTTCTTGGAATATTTTGTTCTGACTAATAGGATACAATTAAAAATTATGCTCACTCAGATAAACAATCATGAATTAGAAAACTGGTATCCTGATAAATTTTTGCTTTCCAATTTTTATGAGATGTTATTATTGGAACAAAGTCTCTAAATATTATTGATAGTTCCGTTATGGAAAGTTGTTAATAATAGCATGTATTTGCATTACTTATTCTTTTACTAACGATTTTCAAGATATTCATTCTAGCTATTTTTATTGCTGTCTGAACCTGACATTTGTTCATACTTATTTCATTGGTTACCATGTTTAGTGCACCACCATATGAAATCCAGTCCAAATATCAACATAATTGCAATGGGGATAGTTTTCATCTTGTTTCAAAAATATTTCCTGTTTATTTTTGTATTAAATGACCAGGGGTTTGGGGAATGTTGACCGGCTAGAAACTCTGATATGAGGTTGTTTTGCAGGTTTACAAACCCTGCTGCAATATAAGTGTCTGTCAATGTATATCTGGCTTACAACAGTCCCCCAAACTTTCTTAGTAAGTAAGGTGATCATTATATCGGCCATTAAATATTGATGTGCAGCTGTTGGTATGGGAATAATTTAAAACAGTGGTTAACTAAGGCTTAAGAAAATCAGTTTTGCCAGGTTTGGCTTCACAAACTGGGGACTGGAGTAGTGGAAAAATACCAGTGATGGTCACAGACTGCTGAAGGTTTCCATGCTGAACAGAGGCAGAAAGGGAGAAGAGCATCCATCTTCTCTTCATCTTGTGCATCCTTGCTACTAAATATGCTGTTATGTTATATGGCTAAGGGTGTGTTGTGGTTTTGGTTAGTAATGATTCTGAAGGCTAAAAGTTTCCATGCAAATAATAGAAAGGGGTGGGACCTAGCTCCAAAACCTGTAGATAGATACTATGAAAGAAAGACAGAAGTGAATTTTAAGCTGCATGATATGATACAGACAAGTTTTTCTCTTGAGGAGATACGTGAACATCTTATGTGGCAGAAAAACTTTTAACTCTTCATTTCTACTTTCAGTCACAGTTTGCCACTCATGATACAGCTTTTTGCACAGTCACGTCCAAAATCAAGGCACTGCCATTCTGTATTTAAGGAAATAATTTTCCCCTTCCAATAAACTCAAACCCCCAAATCAATCTGTTTTACTCCCCCATCCCCCCCAATGTAACAAGTATTTATTATTTCTGTTATCCCAGTGTATAGGGTGCATTGTTGCAAACAGATGAGTGGGCAAAAACCGAGTGTTGCTTGGTTCTCCCTTTTCTTGGTCTTGCTTCCTCTTTTGTGCCAGCACTGGTATCAGACTGATCTTTTAGTGAGATGTATCAGCTTGCAGGTTTTTTTGCTGAGCTAATTTTCAGTTGTGCTCATCAGGTACTTTTGGGTCATGGAGGAATCTAATGACTGCCAAAGCTATTGCAAATTAGAGTGGAAGCATGTCGTTGGGAAGGAGCGATTGAAGGGAGTAGGAACAACACTTCTTCTCAGTGGTCATTCTGTTGGCTTATGCTGCTCTTAAAAATGCAGTCTGAAATCTTTGGTCAGGAACTAAGATGATGTTAAATGTCAAACAAAAAAGCAAGACAGCTTCTGCCAAAATATCTAACAGTCTAAGTTGGTGAGTGAGGCAGCAGATACGTGTAGACAAGGAAGCGAAAGATGAGTGAGACAACGCTGCCTGCTCTCAGTATGTCAGCAACCTCCCTATTGGCAAAAGGAAGTTTTAAGGACAAGAGTGGGGCAACTTTTCTCATTTTCAGAAAGCAACTCTCTTCAGGCTGATGGAGTACAAGGAAGAAGCAATGAAAGTAACAGGTTAGTTTTAGTTATAAAACTGTTAGAAATTAACCGTTTTCCAAGTAATGAGTTTGGAATCTTTTTTTCTTCCATACTGCAGGGTAGACTGTGCATGCACATGTATTTTGGGGTCATTTTCCAATAGACTTATGCATAGAGGCACTCCAATCTGAATCTTGAAGTCGTAAATAAAGTGAATGAAAGAATCAAACAACCTCCCACCAAAATTAAAAAAAATTAAAATAAACTCATCTCAATATTAATCCTGAACCTATACTTTTCAGCTATCTCACTGTATTTAACACTAGCTATTCATTGAAATCTATGGAAGTTTCTTGGTCATTGCATATTCAAAGGGATCTTAAGACATTTCTAGCACTTAGGATCTGATATTCAGGTAGAATAAACAAGCCTATTATCACTGGAGCTCATTGCTCATAATTTGGAGTAGCTGATTTCAGAGGGAGGGTTATGGGTTGTTAGGAAGAAACAGAAGAGCTGTTGCGCTGTGTAGCATTACTGTCTACCTGACATCAGGCCACAATTTCTCTGAGTTTCCAAACTCTGAAGAAAGAGCTGAAGTCTAAACTAGAGATTTATTTACTATTACAGAACTATTATTTTATGTTTTGTTCTATGGTTTTGATGACTCCTTTCTTTTTATCATCATCAGTTTGGTCTTCCTAACATTGCTTTTTCATATGTGGTAGTGCCAGTTACTGATAGTTCTTGAGTGACCTAAACAGCAGTCCACTGATGCAATGAGCCACTTCTTGTTATTCATCTCTAAGTCAATAAAAGTAGTGCATTCAGGAAGAAATGTTTGTAGAGATGGTGTTGTTACTGGAAGTATGACAACAACCTTTGTAAAAATGTGGCTGTTTGCATTTGTTTAGTGTGTGAACAAGTGGTGCTCAACCCGATGCAGTTCAGTATTCAGATCAGTCTCATGCTGCCTGTTGATTTCACTGCAAATGGCAGTAAGATGTGCTTAGATGACTTCTGCTCTCTGCTGCATAAGTAAAGTGTTCGTTAAAGGCAAGTATCATTTGCTGCACCCTTTCAGATCAGGTTGACTGCTCTTCACCTTCTGTCAGAACTGTGTGAAGGAAATACGTCAGTGAAACTGGCAAATTTTTTGAACTTTGGTTTAGTTCTAATGGTTGGAGGCTGTGCTGCATGCATGTCTTGCTCCTTGATAATAGTTCATATTTGTAGAGCAACATCAGTCGGAGTCTCATGGATGCTTCCTTGATGTCTTTCAACTCTGTCTTTAACACACGATGTTTTTTGACAGATTCTTACAATAACAAGTTTTCTGGGTTCAGAATAGATTTCCCTTGTCAGCTGAGAAGTTCAATAATGTGCCAGTAAGTTGGATTTCTCTTTAAAACACTACTGTGTGCTTTGAAAGAAAACTAATTAAAGAAGAAATGGTGTCCCTTCACAGCCGGACATACAGGACCAGCAAGATAACTTGGAGTAGGGAAAAAATTCTGAGAAGTCCACTGTCTATGTAATGAACCCTTTTTCCATTCCATATACTTTGCCTGAGAATTATTACTGCATGCTTTCTTTCTTTACCTGGATGTAAATAGCCAGAAGCTAAGGGCTGACTCTAAAGTTGATCTTGTCATCTAGTGGCCATTGCTTCTGCATTTTACCATCTGTGTGGGGGTTTGGCTATCTAAAATATTCGGTCATATTGTCCTGTGATATGAATTCTTATCTATATTTTAACACCCACTGAGTGTGTATGTCCAGGGATATTCAGATGTTCCTTTTGTAGCTGTTGTACTATTATTTGCTTAGCCAAGGAACACGCAGGAACGTGCGTGTTTATAATTGCACTAAACCCAGAAAGCTGTCAGACTCTATTTCACGCAGGTTCGTTGAAACATTAAGCTCAGCATGGTTTGTGTTTCAATAGCTTCCAAAAGATGGCCTACAAGCTGCTGTTTTCCCCCAACCCATTTTTTTCTTTGCTAGTACAACTTTGGCATCTGAAATTGCCTTGCTGTGACAAGCTTCTTTTTCAGTGTGTCAGTAATGTCTAGTTGAGTTATTTTTCTCTCTGCTCTCAACTTCCAATAGAAAAGTTCATACGCAATATTTAAAGTGTGAGTACTGAATGCATGTGTAAAGGAATTTACTTTTCTAAAATGTTTTTTCCTTTTAGGAAGGGAAGAGTTGGCATGCAGTGCTCTTACCTGTTTATGCTTTTATGTGTAAATAAAAACGTTATACGAGCAATTTAACTAAATAAGCTTAATGTGTTTCTGACAGGACCTGTGGCAGCCAGAGCTTTGGGTTGTACCTGTTTATTCCTTTTCTATGTAGTGAGCACCCCAAAGAAGGTAATAAGGCTTTTAAGCTGAAAGCCATGTTTTATTAGACTATAAACTGGAATAACTAACTCTCTAAACAGAGAAATCTTGAAGTGATGTGGAACAGAGACTAGAAGTGAAATGAGTTTACAAACAGCTCTCTCCCCGTCAACTCTTTTCTTGCAGGCAGGTTCTTTGCCTCCAAGCTTGATTTCAGTCTCTGCTGGCTTTCTGGGTCCAGCAGTTTCTCTGGGTGCTGACCCTTGGCAGCCTGGCCCATCTCAGCAGTTTCCCCGGCTCTGCACGCTTCAGGCTCCTGGCTGATTACCTTCTTTTTTCCCACTTTCTGCCTCACCCTGTGCTCCACTTCCTCAGCTTGCTCCCATGCTCCCCAGGAAAGGCTCCCCCTTCCCACTCACAGCGTCTGGCCACTCTCGGTTCTTCTTAGCGCAACATACAAATTAAGAACAACCAAATAGTCTGTCACGGGCTCATAACTGGTGAATGAAGAAACTTAGGTGTAAAAGCTCATATAGAAGAATATTAGGTTGTTACCGATAACCTGCAAGTGTAGTGGCAGAGTGGCGAAGCTCTCTAGGGCTTGGCCAGAGGAACGTGTCCCAGCCATTCACTGAGGTGCACCAAAATGGGGTGGCTAAGCTCTGGTACAGGCTGCCCAGAGCATTGGTACCACAGAGCCCCGTTTGTGCTTGCCACAAAGAGTTTTCTTTCTTCTCACCCAAAGTTAGCAGCCCGGGCTCAGTGCCACTCGTGGTGTACTGTTTTTCAGCTGTGCTTGTGGGTGACTGGAGAAGAACAGTGGAGAAGGACTTCAAAGGGAATGCAGGTGCCCTGCTCACCATTAGCTGTGATGTGCATCCCTTGTCCTGTTACTGCCACTTTCCAGCTCTAACCTGGAAGTGGAGGTTATTTCTCACTGGGAGCTACTGTCAGAAGAGGGAAACTGGAATCTTTCATGTTAGTAATTTGGGTTTATTTTGCATTTCCTTATTTTTACAATGTATGCTTGAACTCAGCCTCTCAGTAAATGCTTACAGATAACCATCCTTTTTATTCAAAAGAAAGTTCTGAAGCTTCTGTCGGCAGCTGAGGATACACTTAGAAGGGTGCCGGCTTTACAGCACTGACTAGTAGAAGGTTGTAAAGGTTTTACAATGTAGCGGCTGCAAGAAACTCCTCAAAAGAGGAGTACCCTGAGCTATAGTGTCATGGAGGCTGTGGCTGAACTTGAGAGTTGCAGGAATTGCTCTTTCCATTATGCTTTCCAGGACAGTAAAAGCAAATTTCTTTAAAGGCAGATTTTGGGAAACAAACACAAGTTGCGAAAAGTTAAAATATAGAAGGTCAAAATGCCAAACACTTAGTGGAAAGAGAACCCTTTTCTGTAATGTAAAGTTTGTTTCAAAATTGCATACTTTTGTCTCTTATTCGCTCTTTCAGAGATACCATACTTGAACTCTCCTTTGCTCTTTTCTCCCATATTTCTTTTTCTGTGCTGTTTTTTATGCTTGGAAAACCTTACGTGAACTCCATACAGTAGTACTTTTTTTTTGCTTCAAGCCCTACCACAGAAGGTATCAGAGTGGTACATGATTTAACTTGATTTAAAATAAATGGGTTTTAAAAAATTAGAAAACCATCAGCCTGTTAAACACTGGTATTCTCTCTGTGTGACTGTATTGTCCTCATACTCAATCTGTTCCATTTTGTCTTTCGTATTTGTGTGCTGTATATGTATTATATGTGCTATATGTGTGATTTTTGCCATTACTGGTAAGAGGCTACGGACTATCTAGTGACCTGACAAATGTAGCATTTTGGGATTTGCCTGGGCTGTTCTTGGCTGAGACAGTGTCAGTACTTATTTTTCATCTTTCGTGGTCTTCTCGTACATGAATTTGGTTATGTTTGGTCCTATTTCCATGAATACTTTGGATAATAAATGTTCCAAAAAGTTTATAGGATATAAAGACAGTATTAATCTTTTTAAAGGAGCATTTTCAAAACTACTCAGAAAGCAGAATAAGACAGAAAGGCAAGTGTCTCAGCATGGTCAAGCTAGGTGTTTTTCCTTGATGAGTGCAGGAAGCAGTAAACTCTTTATTACAAAAAAATCTAGTTCTTAAGCAAAAAATAAAGGCAAGACTCTCGTGTCCTTAGTGGTACAGGACCAAATAATCCAAAATTAATGGCTTAGAAAGAACTGTTAGCTTTCTCTCACCACTTAGTAACTTGGGGCCTTTGAAGATTTTTCTCAATTGTTTATTTCCTTCTGGTTGCATATTTGAGCGTTTTCACTTTCCTACAAATGTTCAAGCCTTTTTAGAATACTGTTCAATGTGATGTTTTTATGTGTCCACATGGCAGTGAGTTCCACCAGTTTATTTAGTTTAATTCCATTCTTATCACTTGTTTATGAAACACAGTTTCAGCTTTAATATATCCTACTCACTGGATAGTTTTATGGATTGATGGTTGATTTTCATTTATAATTGATGGATATGATCCAAATTCTCATAGTGGTGCTACATGGAACTTTGGTTGGAGAGAGTAGAGCTTGGCAGAAGTTCAGTTTCAAAAGGAAGGAGATGGTGCAAGTGGGGAGGGAAAAAAAATATTGGTAATTAAACAGCAGCTGTAAGTATATCTCTAATTGAGGCTGCATGTCTATGTGATACCCTTAAATCTCACGTTTGCAATGCAGAGGCTTTAGGAGTGTCATGAGACCCAGGATTGTTTTGGAACAAGTCCTGTGACAAAAGAATTTGCTCTGGGTAGATGGAAAGGAGACTGAGCCAGCAACAGGAAAATAAAGCAGGAAGTGGAAATAGACCACTTTCTCTTCCAGTTGTCTAAAATATTTAATTTGCGGTTGTTAAAGACTACTGCAGCTCAGTTCTTGCTCCCAAAGTCAGCTATGTGTCAATTAGGCACAATTAAGGTACAAGACCTGAGCCACTGTACTGCAGCTTCACCAGCTCGACTTCTTTTGGAGAGAATCAGCTGAGCCCATGGGACTTTGGCATCGCCCACTGTGTTCATTTTAAATAACCTTGGGGTCTTTTGCCTCTGTTAGCTGATTATACATTGCTTTTAATA
Organism: Aviceda cuculoides; assembly: GCA_035590195.1. NCBI lineage: Eukaryota > Metazoa > Chordata > Aves > Accipitriformes > Accipitridae > Aviceda > Aviceda cuculoides. The sequence continues at coordinate 15,615,720 of JAVJGG010000007.1, forward strand.
TACCCACAGCCAAGTCATTTCAAGGAATAAACTTTTACATGTGCCTTCATTGCTTAGAAAGCTACGATTTTTTTTACTGCAGGAATGGGAACATTTGTCAATTAGACTAATATAAAATGCACTGAAAACAATGAACATTAATTTTACCACTAACCACAAAGTCCCTCTTTAGTTGAATATAATACTATAAATTGGGTTAATCTAGTAGAAACTGGTGGAGTTAATCACCATCCTATATTTTATGGTAGCTATGAGACACAGGTAAATGTATTTTCATCCAAAATAAAGGCAGCTAGTTAGAAATCCAGATGTTTTGTGTGAAGAAAGTTTGGTTGATTATTGATACACGAAGGGGTATGTTTGTGTGGCTGAACCATCTAATGCAGGAAGCAGGGAGAAAACTTGGAAATGGAGAGGGAATATTTTATGCAACCTGAGCAGATGCAAATTGTGTTCTTCCAATGCAAATTTTTGGACCAGGATGAATGAAGGAGTTCTGATGCTGTGAGAGGTAATTGTCTCAGTTCACTTCACTTGTCCTGTGTTTTAAAGAAGCAGAATTTGATGCTTTCTTGTAAACAAGTATTTTGCACCAAAACTCTGATTCAAATATCAACCTCTACTTCTGACTAATAAAAACCACAAGACCCTGATTTTTGGATTTGAGTACATAGGAATTATAACTGTGCATAGACTTGGCTTCATAGATGTTAATTTCTTGCTCTTCTCAATGTTTTACTCTGATAATTACTATGGGATTTTATAAAGTCCCATCTTGTCATATTGGTACAAGTCTACCTCCTCTTCAGTCTTCTGAAGCTTTGCTGATGTGACAGAAGTCACTGACAATCTAGAAAGATGCTTGGCTGGTTCTATTAAAACACTTCAATTATCTGGATCTGCTGATTTTAAAAATGTCAGACTTCAGAAGCTGTTAACTAACATTTTCCTGAGTTAATACAGGAAAGTGTTTCATCACTTCCTGAGTCACACTACTTTGTCTCTGAAGCATACAGAAGAAATATTTGTTGAACACTTGTTTTTTATGAATTACAATTAATCATAACATTGCGACCATATTTTAACAGGCCACTGTTGTCCTTTGGGTTCTTTTTACTACTAAATGCTTAAAAGCTATTCTGCTTGTAACAGTATGGTTGAATTTTTCGTTGAAAATAGCCTGTAAGTACTTTTGAAACATGCCTTCCAAAACAGTGTTGTTACTCCACCACAAAACATGATGTAGAAAGGAAAAGGACTTTTCAAAAGTTTAGAAGTAGGATTTTGAAAGAGGAGGTAGTGGTTTGGCACGTAACACTGAGACATCTGGAAGCATAAGAGGCAGAGAGTAAACATGTCTGTAGTTCGTATTTGTTGTGCATCATGTTTCTTGGCATGGCTTGGAATGCAGTCCAAGTCAAAGCTGTTTGTGATTTTGTAGAAATAAATAGGGAGCAAACACTTTCTTTTCAGGTTATTTATTTGTGGGAAATCATTTGATATTTTTACACTGAACTTATGCAGACCCCAGCATTTGTAATTCCTCTGGGCAGAAAATTGGTGCTGGTCAACACTCACTCTCACTGCTTCCAGGATGAGACCACAAATAAGCACATTGTGCTGTCTGCCTTTTATGACTCTCCACCTCCAGTTCTGGGATGCAGTATTTTGCAGGATGATTAGATGTATGCCAGTCTAATGTATTCTTTTTCTCAGTTCTACTGACAAGCATAGCATTATTTCATTAAAAACTTGTCATAAGAACTATCAGTGCTTCCAAGCACTCAAGCTGTAAGATACATGATTTCTGTGTTGACAGAAGGGTTACGTATTACAGATTTGCACTGGGTATACTATGCAGCTGAGAAAGTGCAGTAATACAAATAATATTAATAATAGACCTTGTCTAATAATTAAATTTGTTTAGATATTTGGTGTTCTAAAGTTTGGGCTTAGATTTGTAGAGGAGTCATTTACGATCATGATGCTTTCTACACTGTTTAAAGACATATTTGTAATGTCATATATTTTAAAGATTTTTAATAAATTGTGATTGACACAACTTGGGTACCAGAGTGAGCATAGGATGGTGAATTATGCCTGTTTATGATTTTTTTTTTTCCCCCTTTATGACTAAGGTGCTGTAGCTGATGCAGTAAACCAGTGACTGTGAATTTTGTCCCATTTGTCATTTATAACTCCCTTTCGTTACCCCTTTGTTAACATTATCTTATCTGCTCTGCAGTGTCTTAGAGCAAATAAAAGCAGTAAATTATTTTAGAGGATGTCTTTGGTCGTGCAATCACACCTCTTTCTCTAAGCTTTGCGTAAAATGTTTATTAAAATATGCTAGATCTCATGACTTGTAGATTCTTTTGGCACTTATGAGCGGTGAAAAGGTTTTTACCGCATTTTCATTCAGTAAGTATACAGCCAGTAGCGCGGTGATTGCAGAGCGACCTTACTTGCACCTATTGCAGTCGCTTTCTTTGGGTCTGGGTCAAATCTGTGATTGCAGAATTGCAACACTGGGTCGCATAACTAACAATATAAACTGTTGCAGATGGTTGCACTTTTGAGCAGAATTTATCAGTATGAGTGATGCAGTCTTAAAACAAAAGGCAATATATATGTCTTGAGTGCTCACTGAATAGGGAAATTCATGCCCAGTGTGCCAGATGCATAAGAAGGTTGCTAAAAGGTGGTATTGCAAACTTTAGCTGTCTAGCCTCACTCCAGGCTTTAGGAATATCTTTGCATACTTAAAATGTTTAAATGTTTAACATGTTTTACTGAATGCATCTGCAGTAATTTAGTTAAGTACTTCAGCATGGAACTGCTTTCTAAGCACTTAAGCACAAGCTTAAAATTAGATACTTGCTGGATCAAAGTCTGTAGTGAAAAATCAGGCCAATTTTCCCACTAAATAATTAGTGCTGAAATAATTACAATTATTATATGCAATATATGTTAAAATATGAAATGTCTGAACTTGAAAATTTGTTTAGAAAGTTTTCTAAAACTAGTATTTTGTTTTATTACTTTAGTTACTCAATATGCAGTGTTTCCATTGTAACAAAGACATCAGAACATAGCTTGTACTGAGATCTTTTGGCAGTCAAATATACTTTTCTACGGAGTTTTATTTTTTCTTAGACCTTCAAAATGAAAAATCAGCCTGTAACACTGTAACAGATAATGCTTGTCTGTGCTAATGAACCCTTAATATAATGCAAGTATCTTGACCTTACAAACAACCAAAGCAAAGTTTGATTTACTCAATGACAATGTATAACCCAGTCAATGTCCTTTGATTTTCCAATATCTTCTTAAAGTGTCTTGTCACCCTCTGCAGCCTTCAAAGATATTTTGCACCAGCCACTGGTGTTATCAGACATTGAGTGTGACAGTTACACTCTACATTCTGTCACTTGTGCCTTCAGTTCACTGCCAAAGGCACTTCATACTGTAGTATGGATGAGTCTGAAAGCCGAGTTACACTTTTATTTTTTTATTTTGTGTGTGTGTGTGTGTGTGAACATCTTAAAAAAAAAAATTCATTTGCATGTCTTTTGGATTGTTTCTTCTGAATATGCAGATTCAGGTTAAAGGCACACAATGAAACCTTTCTTTATTTTGAAAATTTTCATGACATCTCTGGAGAAATATTTTTTTAAGGCTTAATTTTGCAATGTTTTTTATATTTTTAATTTTAAGCATGGACGATCATCAAGTGATTTCTTCAAAAGCAGGAACACAATCCCCTTGGGGCTGTACCATTCCAAAGTTCTCTCAAAACTTCTACTTTCCACCGTTGGTGGCTTTGAAACCTTGAGAATTTCAAATTAGTTTTTAATGAGTTGTAGGTACTAAAAGACCAAACTCTTAATTCAGAGGCTCTCCCATGATGCTGTACTGAATGACATGACCTTCTGCACTGCAGAAGTGACTCTTCTGACACCATGGAATTTGCTGTTTTTTAAGTATATGGAGGTTGTTCTAAAATGAAATAGCTGAGAAAGGTTCTCTCATCTCAGTCACAGAAGTTAAGAATCCACGACTGTTAACTGTTTTCTTCCCTCATTCAGCCGTGCTTTGTATCTAAGTATATTTTAATGTATTTATCTGTGGCAAACAGAAACAGTGGAAAACATAAATATACCAGCTTGCAAGTTCTTCCTGCGATGGACTTTTTCATGCTTATTCTATCTTTTACTTGTTGAAGCAAAATAAAACACCCCCCTGTTGAGAGAAAAAAAAAAAAAAAAGCGCATTGATTCTTTGAGAGTATTTTTTTTTTTATAGCTTCTCTAAAGCTGTGCAAGTGAGAATCCTACAGGTATCCGGATTACCTTGTTCTTTTCAATGTGAGTGATATAGATCAAAGGCCAGATCTTAGCCCTGCAGGCTGTGTGCAACAGATGCTGTTACAATGTTAAAGCAATAATTTATCACTGCTGTGTGTTCTCTGCATTGCAAACAAAGTAATTTCACTTCTGAACTGCATTAATTGGTTGTTTGCATTCTTTGCATACTTCTTGGCCATTTCAGCTCATCATTCTCTCATATGGAGAGCAGAGCCTGAGCATGAGGAGTAGCTAAGTTTCAGGTGATTCTGCTTAGGAAATTCATACAGCCAACAAGTAGCGTTTGTCTTTGGCTAAGAGCTTTCCACTACTTCAGCTGCTTTATTTCTGAGTGTGCTAAACCAATACACTGTTTAAAAAACAAACCAACCCCACCAAAACCCCTTCAATACCTGTTGTGAAATCCATATTTGAGCTCTCTAAAGGAAGAAATATTGCACATGTACTGTGTTTTCATGTTTTATCTTCCTGTGTTTCTCAGTCACAATCCCAGTGAAATAAATTATTCTAGTTCTTCCACTATTATATGGGTTGTGCTCAAATTATGTTTACATTTAAATTTGAAAGTTGGTTTGTTTTGGTTGCCTCAGTAGTGAAAATGCATATCCTCATCCTTTAACAAGAAACAGAGGATGGTTAAATTTAAGGAAAACTTGTGAGATTTGCTGGTGACCTTGAGTTTTAGGGTAGCAGGTTTCTTATTCTGGAAACAAATGCCAACTTCAATTTTGCTTTGTTATTTTGGGAAATTATTTTATTCCTTAAAGAATCGATTTCCAGTCAAGTTTCATTAAAGCTGTCTTTAAATGATTGTAATAGGAAATTTTCTGAATTTTGTGCAATGTATTTATATTTATTCTGTTTATATAGTAGTTTGTTAGAAAAACCAGTGTTTACAAGGGGAGACAAGTGTGACTTTCATAGTTTATTCTGCGCAGACTGAATTGCAAGGGCTTCATTTCAGGGTGATTTCAGGGTGATGTTGTTGCCAGTAACCATTGGATGAGAGGACAAAATGGAAAGTCGCAGAGTGGTAAATCTGGCTGTTGGTTTAGTTATCTGTAAACAAAATGAATTTCAGCCAAACACAGTATTACCTTGCAGTGGCCTGCCTTCCTCTTCATACTGTGTGCATACCAATCATTCTATCTTGACATTTAGTTATTCTAGTTATTAGAGATATATCAGTGAATGATAATTAGATGTGGCTCAATAGCTCTAAAAAGATTTAAGTGGTTGTGTAACTCCAGAAAATGAGGCAAAATAAAATGCTTGGATATGTGCAATAAACATATACTAGTCCTACAAAAGGACATCCAGAAAGGATTCCAAGCTACTGTGAGGTCTGAGGATAGCTTACCCGCGGTGAAACAAGGCATAAGCCTGCAACTGAGTTGTTGGATTTTTCTGTGAATGCTCTTAGATTATTTAATTTTCAGAGGCTGAGCACACAAGGAATTAATGGTCAGTACCTACATTCCTGTAAATTCTCACTCTGGCTTATTGTACACTTTTGTCTGCTTATTGGTGGTCTTATACTTTGAAACTAATTTGATTATATGTGAGATACTCCTTTGTTTTAGCCAATACTTTAAGTTGCATCTAGAAAATATTGCTTTTGTTGACTGATTAGGTAACAGTGCAAGGACTGCATGTGTGGAGCGGTGAATGGCGGTTGGATTAACTCCCTGATCCTGAGCTCCTCTGATACATGGAGGTAGGAGTCTCTACTACCTTGGTTTGACCAAGGAGCAAGCCCTTAGAAGGCACTTGAAGATTACTGGTGTGAAGGTTTTCAACAGGGTATTATAATGCCCTGTGTTCTGCAGGGTTCCACCTTCGCTTGGGCTCTTCTGTATGCCAAGATAATTTCTCACAAAAGGTAAAATGCTGGAGTATGTTCAAATGAGTGTAAGAAATGACAGTAACTGAAGTGTTAAAGAGAAATTAGAGCTTTAGAAACTCTTTTATGAAGGGCAAATTTGGCAGTATGAAATACTGTAGGTTATGTAGTTACTGTAGTAACTGGTAGGTTACTTTTTTTTTTCTTTTTTTCTTTCAAACTTGGATATTACAATTAAGAGGAAAGGGTGAAGAAAAATCATCTTATGCCATGGACCAGAGAGCATGCAGAAGTTCTTAGCAGGGAATTAAGCAGTGAGAAGCTAAGGATGGCCTTCAGTTTGTGCAGAGGATTAATAGTGCTGGTTGGGTAACAGCGAGGAAACCCCAGCTTGGGATATTTACTTCTATGAAAGACCTCTGCATCATTTCACTTACAGGTCATTTTTAGGATCCACTGACCCATGTTGCAGTAAGGTAGAACTGACATGAGGCCTAGATTAATTTTTAAAGTGCAATTACATGTTGCTGTTGTAATAACTAAGGCATTAAGGCTCAGCCCAAAATGTATTTTAGTATAAAGATGAGATAAAAGCTTTTTTTAATACACAGATGCATCAGTGACACTGCTGGTTTAGTCTATATGATGTGTCCTTAACATGAAATCCTATTTTTCACATAATATAATAACAATACTGTGCTTGCCAGTGATTGGTGTTATAAAATGTGCAGAGAGATAAATGCTGTTATTATGGAAATCCTATTAGCAAGTCCCTATGTACTGTGCATGTAGCACAGATTTATTAACATACTTTTCTGTAGTTACTTTCTTGAAAACAGTTTTACCTCCTATGAAATACTGTGCAATAATGCCATTAATAAACGTATCTAATTGCAGTATATAACTATGAAAGCCTGAATGGATTGTAATGGATTCGAAGTGAAGCAGGATTATTGCAGTGGGATATATTGAACAACATATATTGTACATCCCTAATTTTTTGTACTTCTGTATGTCAAGAGAGAGAGCGAGCATTAAGTATATAGTCAGGCAGCTAATGAAAAACTCAAGCCTTTTTATAAAGAGCTGTCAGTAGATGGCAATGTGACTATTTTATACAGACTTTTTATTCCGTATGAGGCTTAAGACTTGTAATCATCTGCCGTTGCCGCTTAAATTACTATAATTTTTTTAAAAGCTCTAAGAACCCTTTAAAACTATTCTTTAAATAATTGATAGTTACAAATGGAAATCTTAGCCCAGAATCTCCAAAAGTGATCAAAGTTGTTTTAATTTTCCAATGGTCAGGGTTGAATAAATATAATGTCGCATAATGTGCCACCAGTAAACAGGAGATTACTGCACTTATGTCTCATGTTTCTGCAGATTCAGTAAACCCATGTTTTATTGATAGCTAGGCACTTTGGCCATAACTCATCCAAAAGTGTGGTGCTTATAATGAGCACCAGAAGGAATAACAAAAATAAACATGTTCTTGCGCTGTCAACAATACATCCAGTGTAAGTCTTACCAGTGTCTCTTCTTTCCTCTCCTCCCTCTTCATAGTGAATCTAACCAGGGAGAAATAAAGTTTTGGAACATCAAGTTCATCATCTGGCATTAGATTAGACATTATGGTCATATCAAGTATGAACAACTACACCACAAACATATATGTTTAGTGTTTAGTTACTAGTTGCTATTGTTGATAATATTTCATGTGACAGCAGTACAGAGAAACATAATATGTTAGATGCATGGGAAACAACTTTGAAAAAATGTAGTAGCGTATTCCTATTTAGAACCCATTGGTTTAAAATGATGGTATGGATTTGAAAGGCCTGATTTGCCATGGCTTTTGTTCCGAAGTATTGGGCACACACTTGCACTTATAAAACTACCTCAGAAACTTGATGTCCATTTTCTTTTGAAAATTTTCTATAAATCTGTCTGCAAATACCTAAATCATACATGGAAAATTTTAACTTTGGTCACTGCCTTTAGTAGGCCTTGATTTAGAAACGATCCATCTTCATTACAGTGGTCTCATTTATAAATAATATTGTGGTGTGAGGCAACAGCCTGTCTCTGTGCACAGTATCCACATACCTGAGTCAAGAGGCTGTTTGTTGAATTTAATCAGTCTGTAATGGGTCTCTACCATTGCGTGTATGCATGTGTTGGAGGCTTCGAAAGATGCAGAACTAACTGTGTACCTACTATACCTTTCACATTCAAGTAGATTGCGATAATACTGACTCTGGTGAACGCCCAGGTCCCCGAGGAAGTTGCAAGCAAACCTGGCCATACAGCTTTCTGTGTTGTTGTTTTTTTCTTTTTCTTTTTCTATTGTGTTGTCCAAAACTATACATAAATGAGACCTCTGTTTTCACTCAAACTGTCTGTGCTGTCTAAAGACTATTCATGGTGCCTCACACCCAGATTGACCTTTGCTTTTGAAATGCAAAGAGGTGGAACAGTTCACAGTCCGTACATACCTGTGCCTGGTCACCAGCTGCACTGGTGGTGGCAAACACACCACTGAGAGCTGAAAATGGGCTACTTAGTGAGCAGGGGGAGAGAGACACCCCAGTGCTCAGGAAAGATGTGTTTTCATGTGATTCATACTATTGACTGTCTATATAGGCTAGTGCAATATACAACCAGTAACGAAGGGTCCTTGAAAACTTCCTCCAAGTTCCTGGTACCAGGAACGTGCCTAGTGGCCAAGTGGGTGCAGCCACCCATCCTGCCGTGTCTCTGCGACATAGATGCTTGCCAGGAGAAGTGGACCGATGTGCTTGTCCTGCGGGCGCTTGGGAAGCTCGTGGGCCTCGTCATGGCCCTTGGAGCAGTGAGAACAGACAGGCTGCTCCAGGCAGAAGCTTGCACTGCGGGAGCAACCATCGAGAACGAAGTGTTTTCGGCTTTTGAAGCAAGCAGTTCTGTCTGGCGTTCGCAATGGGAAATTGAACCATTCTTCGATCTTTTAAAGAAATTAATCCTTTCATTGTGGGCTGAACACTGTAAACCGTTGTTTTCAGCTCCTTGCTACTATTAGCTAGGCTTTAGTGGTTTCTTTCTGGGGGAGGAGTGACCCTAGTCATTTACAGCGAATGTACCCTCTTTTCCTAAATACAGCAGAAATGAATGATAATGGAAAGTTTTCTTAATTCAGACTTTGAAACCTATTTTTCCATTCAGTCCTGCACCCAAGGACGTCTGTTTCTGTTCTTAAGGCCAAGCCTACAATTGTTTTTCTGGCTTCCTGGTGGTTTTCTGCCTACATGTACCAACACATCTACCTCCTGTCAATACAGGACCCGACGTTTTCAATCAATCCCCTGGGCCTTTCCACATGGCTTTCTGTTGTTTCAGCTGTTTTACTCTATTAAAGATCTTAATTCCTCTGAACAAAAGGCTGCTAGCATGCACATCAGCTTGCAAAGTCTGTGATTTCCCATGGATCAGAGGCATACTTGCTGGCAACCATTAACACCTTCCAGCATAACAATGCTCTGCAGCAGCGTGAGGCATGGATACCCACTGCTCGGATTTAAGAGCCCTTCTGTAGGGAAAGCATCTGCCAGGATCCCTGCCCAACCTTCCTCTTCTGGATGTCTGTGCAAAGAGTTAGTAGCCTTAAGGGACCTTTGATTTGGTAGAGGGTTATTTGTTCGGGACTTTTGTTTCATGCTGCCTGTTAGTTAAATAACATATCTAAATAAATGTATCAAACCCTCACTTTGCCCAAATGCCTGTAGTGTAGATGGAAAGATTATTTTTTTTCTCTGGATTTCTGTAGATAGGTTTGAAAGTGTAAAATCTTCTTTCTTATATTTATATATAACTTGCTTATATTTATATATACGGCTGTGTCCTTAAATCTGTGCATACCGAATAGCTGTCTGCCAAAGGCATTTAGAATGAGAAATTCTGTCCTACAAAATGACACACTTCTGATTAGTCTTAAATGTGGAGTATGGAAAGAGTTATAGATTATCAGCCTTTACAAGACAAACGTTACTTACTGATTGAATCACAGGAAGTATTCCAATACCATACCAGTGTTTTTATACATTTGTATAAAAAGGAAATACAGTCTGTTTCTTGCTGTGCCTAACAAATTTGGAACAGGAACATTAAAATATGATACTTCATTAGTCCTCATTATATTTGTTCACATTCAGTCATGCCAGCTATTTAATTTTGCTATGGATGTCCCTACTGTAACATTAAAAAAGGGACCCAATGACCCTGCTTCCTTACCAGTCCCCTGAGAGCAATCCTTGAGAGATTCATGAGAAGGATGAAGTTTAGCAGAATTATATATAATTTGGACTTTCTGAATGGTTGAACAAGAACTCCTCCTAGATTGTTAAGAGCTGAAGGCTGTGTCTTATGTCATTTCACAGCTAATTTTTCCGAGGTACGTAATAGGATTTTCGATTTAACCTGTGCGCTTAATGTCATGAAGCATTAATTATTATCCATACTTTTGGAAAGGCAGTGTGATAAAAAAAACTTATACAGTTTTAAAAGAAAAACTTTTTCTTGAACTTTCCCTGATCTGTCATTTAAGTTTATGGGTAAAACATAGTGTGTTTTTGTTCTTATTTGCATAGAAGTTCTATCAATAAATTTAGCCTGAAAAATTTTATTTCTGTTAACAGTCACTATAGCCTTAAGCTCAATGCATTGCAGTCGTTAGTGGCCATAGTATGCTCAACAGAAATTCAAAAGGTAGGAAATGTTGTCTTAATGTAGCCCTTAGCTTCTTGGTTGTGAACTGGTAAGTATTGATCCTCAATCTTTCCATAAGACAGTTGCAAGTTATTAACTCTTTACATTAGCTGTATTCTTTTCTCAGTAAGAAAGATGTGTAATATTACAATACAAAAGGGAAAGAAGTGGCTGGATTTTCTGTCACGAGAATTTTGCCTTCTGTTTGAAGTGGTTTATCTTTCAGAACCAGATATGAATTACTATTTTGTGGATGATCTTGCTGAGGGTCTTCAGTAAGGAGAAATGGGCATTCCTTTAATAGTATGAATCATCATTCTGACAGGCAGAAAGTAGCTGACAAAGTAAAAAGCTTGACTGTTCTCAGAGAGTTTGATTTAAATCAATAAAATTTTATTTTAATCCTGCAGCCCACCTTTGGAAGGATTTTCAATATTAAACTCAGAAATTAATAACCTGCGTGGACCAAAACTGAATATTTTTGCAGCTCTGTTTCCTTTCAGCATTCATGGTAATTTTCCTGTGCGTGTGACGCTCTGTGTTATCTTTGCAATACTTCTATGTGACTTGAAATGTTGGTCTGATGGTTGTTAGTCGAATACACCTCGGTTCTTGCTGAATAGTGCTGTGAGGGTTTTTTTTTTTCCTGCATGAAAACCAGGCTGGGCAGAGAAGTTGGGTTGCCAACATGTGTTAGTGCAGCCTCACTAAGGACTTGAATGCAACTGGGTTGTACGCTCAGACTGGGGAAGACCTCTTCATTTTTGTAATGTAGAGGTAGGCAACTGCAGTCACATACACAAAGCCATTTGCATTCATAAGTGGTTGCAGGACACATCCCAGGTTTGGTTCGCTCTGAACCAATAGAAAAATGTAAATGTCATCTCAATAAGAGGAGCGGGTTCATTAGGGGGCCAAGATGCTATAAAGAGTAACCCCACCTCAGATATTAAAAAACACTTTATAATGAGACAGCTCCAAGCTTTTGAACATCATTTATGCGGACAAAATAACTTCTGTGCTTTGTGTTTGCTATGTTGAGGTTTTAAAAACTGGATGCATTTGACACATTTAATTCAATACTCCCATTAATTCCTCACACTGAATGCTTTAATGCCAATCATGCAGAAAATATTTAAATACGACAAGTTTTTTAATTATCATAAAATTGTATTACAATAAAAGCAAAATGCTTGGTTAAGAAATTCAAACAACATAAGCCAATTCATAGTTATACAAACACTGCAAAAATTGCAGCAGAAAAATGTGAGAATAACAAAAAGGCTTTCATTAGGAAATCACACTTCTCTACTCTCATGTTTCACCTGGGAGATTAAAGATGCTTCCTTTCCATAAAATGTCTGATTTTTATTTTGTCACAGGAAGGAATCAAATGATTCCCATTAATTTCAATATGCATTTTAGTTATCTGAAGTGGAGGGTTTTTTGTTTCCTTTAAACTAAAGATTTCAGTATTATCTGGTGTTTGAAGTTAGGGAGTGAGAGAGATGCTAATAGAAGGGGGGAAACATACAGCAAACCATATGCAAATAGAAATGCATTTGCTTTGATCTTATATGAAAAATATTGTAGACTTCTGAGGGCTAGAAATGTCACAGATAAAATCAGCACCCTTTCTAATGGTGAATGCTGCTTTCATCACTTTCTTGATTTACCAGTACTCTGACTTAAGGTCTCCCAGTTCTGAGACTTGATTTCATAATTTACGTATTTAGTCCAACAGGCGTTAGATCTTGCCACTTCTTCAGTTCCTTTTTAGTCTTTAGATCTATCATTTAATGGGGGAAAAGAGAGAGGCAACATCTAAAGATGTGCTTAAAAGAGGAGTGGGAAAGCTTCACTTTTTATTATCAACTTGCCTCCTGTCAAGAGCTATTTCTGTAAATCAGACCAAAGAGTAAATAGATCATATAGACCTCTTGTTACTTTTGTAGTCTTGGAGGAGCCTGGAATATTTTTCATAGTGTTATGATTTCAAAGGATGCAGCTTGCATATTCTCTTAAATGGCAATTCTCAAACTGCAATCTGGGGATCACTGTCTCATTCAGCTGGGATCCGCTTGATATTGTCCTGGCTCCTGTTTCAACCTTTTTATAGCATTGCATGTAGCTGAAAGGTTGTCCCTATACTACTCTCCCAAGAAGTAACATTTGCAGATGCATATAGATATTTTATAGCAAGGAGTAGGAATGGAAGATGAGTTAGTGAATAAAAAGGTTACTTTTCTTAAAGTGTTACTGTTTCTCAAAGGATCTTGTCCACCATTTTTAATGAAAAATGTCTTGACTGGAATTTGCCAAGTTGTCAAAATTGTAACGTATGAAGGAAAAGGGCTCAATTTCAACAAAAATCTGCTTGGATCGCATGACTTCAAGATTATTATTTTTTAAAAAGCATGCCTGATTTCCTGCTGATTTTTCCATCAGGCTTCTTGTTAGTCCACTGACTAGGCAGAAATTGGTAAATTGGAGTGTTGGGCAGTAGCTTCTCCTCATGGGATGACTAATCCGTCTAATGTAAGGCCTTTTTCCCAATTTCCTCTTGTGAGAACTTTGAAAAGTTTCCACCATTTTATCAGAATCAGATCCACACACCCCAACCCAAACCACAAAAAACCCCAACCACCCCATGCCCTAAACACCACACTTCTCTATGGTATCAAATCAGCTTTTTTTGTACATCTTCACAGTTAAATAAACCTGAACAGAAAAGTGTGCGTATATGTGAGAGCATAGGCATGCATGTACAGATAAAGTGTCAGTGACTTGGCCGCTTGTCAGAGTTACAGAAACATAAGGTTCAAATTCTGCTTGTGCTTAATTCAGGATTATAATAGTATAGGAACTGCTTTGTCAATTTTGACCAGAAATATCACCTCCTATCTTTTATCAGTGACACCTTTGTAGCAAAAGCAATAAATTTCTGTAAATAGTAACATCTTTGCTGTTTTCCAGGATAAAGTCTCTTATTAAAAAAAATTCTGGTTTATCAAATGTTTCAGTGAAAAAGCACACATCAGTACT
>JAVJGG010000007.1:15629817-15689979 GCA_035590195.1 Aviceda cuculoides
GGTTTTGGGGGTTTTTGGGGGGTTTTTTGGGGTTTTGGGGGGTTTTTCTGGTTTTTTTTTTCCCCAGGATAAAGTCTCTTATTAAAAAAATTATCAAATGTTACAGTGAAAAAACACACATCAGTGCTCCCCCCAAGGGAAGACAAGAGGGAGCTGAGGGTGACCCCAGCACAAGCAGGACAGTGGCCACAAGTCCCCCAGGGCCCCAGCCTGGCTGGTGACAGATGGGATCCACCGACAGCTCGGGGACCATCCTATAAGGCAAGATGATGGGTCAGGTCCTGCATCAGTGTAGGAAATCCAGCCAGGGATCAGGAGGCGATAGGGCTGGGTGCAGGCACTGTGCTGGGACAAGTGCTGGGGACCAGTGCCCCAGCTGAAATGGGACCACTGGGAGATGGGCAGAGGGCAGGGCCATTAGACCCTGTTAGTGCCCTCTGGACCTGAAAACCTGTGTGAAGGGTACAGTTTTTAAACACATTCCTCACCCCCCCACCTTTGCCTGGTCTGTCAGGAAGCTCTGCACTGATTTACTTACAGCTTTAAAGCAAGAAAGAGATACTTTGAAAAACGTATTACGTAAACCAGTAATGTCAAGCGATGTTATCATCATCTAAGATGTCTCTCCTAAATAAGGCTGACGGGGGCTGTGGGAAGCAGTGAGCAGAGTATGGTGGATGCATGACTGCCTGTACAAGCCTATGCATGGTATTCATCGCAAATTAATTCAATGCGTGAGCTGGTCGTCTGCTGTGCTACTGATGCATACTTTCCTTTACAGGCTTTTTCTGCCCAAAGACATACCATTGCTGTTCAAAAAGTCTGTGATTGTCATAGCAGCCTACTTCCAGCTCAGATGATATGTAACCTAATGTAGGAGAGGACATGAATTTTAACGGCAAATAGTTTAGATGATAAGGAGGATAACAAAACCAGTAAAACAAATGCAGTAACAGTGTTGAAAAGTGAGCAACAAAGTGTATGTTACAAGATTTGTTATGTTTGTTCTCAATAACAGGTGTAAAATTTGAAATCTTGCATTTTAAAGAAGCAGAAGTCAATCTCTTGCTGCATTTGGTTTGCAACTAATATAACAGAGCTAGCAAGGAAATATCTGTAACTCTGTAATAGACAAAAAATATAGAAGGGAAGCCTGCTCTAAAGTTGGCTATATTAGTTTGCCTGTCAAGACACATTATATCAGTTGGGCAGAGCTGAGAAAACAGAACTGGTATGTTTCCGTAAAATATATCTGTGGAACCTTCTGCTATGCATATTGTTATATAGATATATGACATGATGATTTCTCTAGCGTGTTTTCTGCTTAGAGGAGTTGTGTTGTAGTATCCCTCTAAGAGGGACTTTCATACTGCATGCAGCTGTAAAGAAGTCTTGATGCCTAAACTCAAAAGGTTTAATCTGTGAGTAACATTGATTTAAAGGAGTGATAGAAATGTTTAGTGGCCACAGGTTTGCAGGGATTTTGCTCTATATGAAGGCAGATTATCTTCCAAAATTACAAGGAAATAGATCTCTTTTCTGATCTTACATTACTTCAATGAAGATCACAGGAGACCGTTTTGTGACGACAGTGTAGGGCTTCTGTGTATGTGGTATTTTTCAATGTAAAAGTGTGCTTTTGAAGTAAAATACTTACATAAGGCTATAATGCTTAAAAATACAATGGAGGTCATGGCTGGTTTTGGTATGAATCACATAAATAAAATGAGAATATGAAATCCTCTTACCATCCTATTTCACAATGGAAAATGCAGGTGCAACAGTGATTGGCAAAACATAAAAAATCTTTTGTTATTTTATTTAGATTCCTGGAGTCAAATAGCTTTCTATACTATGGTAGTCCTCTAAAGGAAGTTACCTCATTTTTTTGGTCTCTTTTTTTAAGGAAACTAAGGCCTTTTAATGCTCAGAAAATTTAACGAATAGCCAATAGTGATCTTCCTTGAAGGCTTTATATTTTTTTAAAAAAAACATTTTGTTGGGTAATTTGAATGAATAATTCTTATATTGTTTGACTTTCAAACTTTTCATTTTCATTGGGCTATCTTTTCTTATTTATGTTCGTGTTGTGGTTGGCTGGCCGGATCATATAGCATTGCAATGGCTCCTTAATACAAAAGTTGTTTTGTTTTGGTTTTTTTTCTTTTTTTCTTAGATCAGAAAATAATCAACAACAAGTAACTGATGGTCATTTAATTACATTAAAACGGCAGCATTTTTGAAACAGTCTTTAAAAGTTGTGGATATTTTCATAATAGGTATTAACGTTAAATCCTTCAGAATATTATTGAATCTTTTCACATTCAGTTTATTGCTTTAATTCATGAAAATACAATTTCTGAACTACGTTGCTTGTTAAGGTAGTTGTTGGTGGGGTTTTTTGTTTGGTTTGGGTTTCTTTCTTACACCTTTCCTTTCAGGAATTTTACAGCTCCTTTATTTGCAGTCTGGTTTTGTTTTCTCAAAATGGACCTCACAAACTTCAGGTATACATCCTGTCTTCTAAGTACTAGTTCAGCCAAAGCTGACAGTTTAGCTGTTGGTTCATCAAAAATTTGGCTTCCTGCTCAAAAATAATATGTAAAATTGAAGAAAATACTGCACTGATCTACTCAGGTGCATGTCTGAGACCTGACTTTGTGCATCTTTGCTGGAGAGTGAATTTTTAAGACATCCTATGTAAGCTTGGTAGAGAGAGCAATCCTGCTTGTGTTTCTGTGGGAAATGATTGAGGTTTGTATGAAAAACAGGTGGAGTTTTAAATTTAATGTAATGACCGAAGCAAGAATAATCTTTCCCGGTGATTAGTGTGTTGTGTCCCACCGCCTCCCCTCAACCTTTGGAACAAGCTAAAACGAGGAGCTAACGATGATGCTATTATAGTCTGGAGGGAACCCACTTATATGCTCTGCTGTCTCAGGCTACTTGCACAGTTATGTTGTATGTAAATTTTAACCTGCTGGAATTGCAGTCTGGCTAGTTTTCTTGCACAGAAAAGTAGTGGGTCGTAGGTGAAGAATATTTCTTCAAGTAGAAAAAAACCACAGAAGTGTTCTTAATTTAGTTGCTTTTTTAAAGTTTTCTTTCTTTCTTTCTTTTTTTTTTTTTTAACTGATGGTGTGCTAAGAGCTGCTCATCTTGATCACACAGATGCATGAAAATGAAAAATGTTGTGAGCCATATCCTGTCATTGTACTCATCCTCTGAATTCTGCCACAAATGGTACTGAGTACAGTAAGCAGAATTTTGTCCATTGTTCTTCATTAGTTTTTGGGAGACTCTTGAATTTCTGTCAAGCAAAAGCATAACCTGTTCTATTATTTCTATAAACATCTCAGGACAGTGGACTTTGTGGCAGATTTGTCTGAGAAAGCCCCAGAGATGTTAATGGTACCAAAAAAACTACCTCCACCCCACCCTCAACATTCCCACCTTAAAGATAGTGGAAAACATTCTTTAGAAATATGATTTTTTTTTTTTTTTTTTTAATGGGAGGGAGCGTGTATTCATCAATTTCAGATGCCTTGTAAAACCTGCACAGAAAAAGACATGTTATGCTGCTCAGTTATTTCAGCTGTGAATTGCCTTGTGTTAAGAGTTTAAATCATACCCTTTTGTTATTTTAATGCAAAGTGGATTTTTTTGTATTAAGAAATGTAGACAAAGATGTGATTTAGGATGAATCCTGTCAAGGTGTGACTCTATGTTAAATTCGTGAAGATTTTGGCTAAAGACCAATATTAATGTGAAAAATACTTATAGTAGGAAGCTGTATGTCAGTAATGCAGACTTTGCAGGTTCTGCCAGCCTCCAGAAGTACACTTTTTTCTCAGTTCTCCCACAGCTGAGGAATTTCTGTTAGGTCGTAACCACTTAAGAAACACCTCTTCACTTAATATTGTGGTATACAGAAATTTAATTTTCTAAGGGAAGTCATGAAAATAGAGATTTTTAGCCTGGAGGGATAAGATAGAAGTTGTCTGACTATCAAAGGAATCCTCTTCTAAGAGGAGAAACCGTCAGAAAGTATAGCAGTTTGAATATAAAACTGTACAAACCTTCAAACGCTAAGTATAAAGGAGTGTCAAATTGCTGGTAGTTTTTCTTTCTTTCCCCCAGTTTCAATAGAAGGATCCTTCAGCTGATCAAATGTAAAGAGATGACAAGAAGTAATTTATATGGGATCATCTTCACTATGTAAATGATTGCAACAAAAAAATGAAAGCTCATTTCTCCTGTGTGCTTGCATATACAGCAGTTACTCATCACATAATACTTATGGATGGATTCTCTGATTCTGACAGCGCATTAGGTACTGAGGTAAAAGCACAAGGGAAATGAATGAAAGAAATAGCATCTGTCTAAGATGTTGGTGCAGCCAAGGTATAACAGATTTGTCAGTGGAGATAAAACAGTGTAATTCAAATGCATCCAAATGTAAGAAGGCTCCACCAAGAGGAAAAAAGCAAGGATTTTCTTTCTTTCTTTCTTTTTTTTTTTTTTTTTTTTGACTGTTGATTTAAATGAATAATGTGAGGTTAGCCATTGTGGGTGTGCTGGGTGCACTCTGTGATTAAAATTCATTGGGGCTGAGGCTGCTCTGCTGGATTAGCTCTGAACCTTGAGGTTTCATGCTGTTGCTTTGTAAAAGGCAAACCAGCATGAATTCATTGTAGAAGTGGCCCAAAATATTCTGTTGAAACTATTTTCTGTATTAAAATTATTTTCTGTGTGAGAAATGTGTGCTCTTTACAGACAGTTTTGACTTCTTAGCAAAAAAAATGAAACACCTGAAAACAGAAACTTTCAGCTTTCAGTGGAAAGCTGGAAACCTTTGATTTGAAAATGCTGCTGTGCTGGTTCACAGGTGTTGTATTCTACTAAAGAACCTGGTTCTCAGAAGCAAATGTAATTGAATTCTAGCTCTCATGAGGCTGAATTTATAACCTGCCTTGAGGATTTTTGTCTGCTATTTCGGTATATTGAAACAGTGAAATTTTTGTGGGGCGGGAGGAGTAAGACTCATTTTTGGACAACTTTTAATTATGGTAGGCCAATTTATGGGCACACATATGCACACACTTTATAATCAACCCTTATTTTAGAATGTACAGAGACCTGTTTCTTTTCACTTAAATCACACTTAACTGTCTTCCTCCTCTCATACTGTTAGAGAAGTGCTTGATGTATAAGGGACAGGTTGTCAGCAGATGAACTCCTTTTCATCATCACAAATAACTGTAGACATGAAATATTACTCAATTTTCTTGAGCCAGGAAAGGAGCTTTATTTTAAGGGAAGGCTTTAAAAAAATTGTTTCAACATTTCAATCTTCTGTCAGAATATACTGCTCTGTTACATATCTTAACTCCAGTGCTTTTGGATGAACTCCTGCTAGGTTGAAATTTAGCATGCACCCTCTTTGCAGTAATTTATTTTTAGATGAGATGCACTTGGTACCTCATTATGAGATACCCAGACGTTTATTGGACTTCAAGGCTAGGTCTAAACTGCAAAGTGGGAACACCTGGGACTGTTGTGGGCCACAGGGGTCAGTGAGCCCCTAACGCAGGGGGGATGCACACATCCTGCATGTGTGGAGAGGCTCCAGGGTGTTATTGTTCTGGAGCTGTGCCCAGGAATTCTCTTGGGAGAGCAATAGCTGGTGCAGGGAGAAACCGTGCTGGGCTTCTGCTACAGTTCAACCTTACAGGTAACTATATTGTGGTACCCAGCATCACTACCAGCGATTCTTAAATTTGCTAGGGGAGACATAGGCGGCATTCCTGGCAATGGCATAATGTAAGTAAAAGAAAAGAATTTTAATCCTGGTGTCCTGATCAAATCTCACCTTAGGTAATTGAACCGTACCCTATAGTCTCTGCTGGATAGGTAATTTGACTGTCATCTAAACTGAGCTAGTGTAAATCTAGACTAACTATACTGAAATAAAAACTTATAGCTGTGTGAAATCAGTGTAAGTGAAGGGCAATCAGGACTACTGTGTTTTAGAGCTGGGCAAAAAGTGTGCACTTTTTAAATTGTTCTTATTGGCACAAAGTAAGATGCTTCAAAACTTTGCAAGAAGTTTGCTAAGGTTGGGTCTAAATCTGAGGATCTGCTGTGATGCCAGTATCTAAGCTTAAAAAGAAAAAGAATAAAATATTTGCCACGTGTCATGCATTTCTCAACAGGCTTTGCTACAGCCTGCTACAAAGTGATTCTTTTAGTACCTTTGCAACCTTGCCATAGCAAAATTGTCAAAGGTGCTGTGAGGCTGGGGCAGATTTTGAACAATGAATGGAGAATCTAAGACTAAGCATGGAGAATGTGTGTTTGTTCTTGAGATTTGTATCTTCATGTGAACACAGGGATTTTTTTTTAATAAAGCTAAGGTGAATGTTTAGAATTTGGTGAAGGTCTTTTACATTAGTATACTTTACACACTGTAAACAGTGACTCAGTCTCTCAGGCAGCAAAGGAAGAGTAAAGGTGGGACATTTATACTCTGTTGACTACTTCGGTATTTCTTTTACTCTCCCCTACTTAAATTATTTGTTTTATATTCCGCTGTTGCTGAAATTTTGACACAGAAAATCAGACCATTATACAAATACAGTTCTTGACTTATTAATGTTTGCAATGACTCCTATGACATAAGCTAGCAGAGCAAAGGTTTTTGTGGGTTAGTCACCCAGTAGAACGATCCGAAACTGTCACTTTACTTCAATGAAATAAGGTGGGTGCATTAATGCTCTAATATGTTCAGCTACTTCCTACCTTATGTTTGCCTGTCACAGTAGTATTTTGTCCAGATTTTTAAATACGTACAAGTATGCTAGTCATGCAGTGTTCACGCTGGAGGATTGTTTCTTGTATTTCACGTGAAACAATGCTGGTATGTCGCAGCAGTATTAATCTGTAACAGGGAAAAAGAAATTCAAAACAACAATTTATTGTATGCTTTTTAAAGATGATTTTAGTTTTATTTTTCAAGTTACTGGATATGATTACCAGAAGAAAAGAGGTAATCATCTCCATATCAGAGCAGCAGTAACAGCTCTACCAGGATGGTGGCCCACAGGTGCACTCTGAGTGGCTGATGGCAGAAAACAACATTCGGAGAGAGCTGTGTGAGCAATTTGAAAGAACAATTAATTTGACTAATGCAGGGCTCTTTCCTATTTGTGAATAATCCATGTGCAAATTCTGTTTGCATTTTTTTATTGCTGTTTTAAATTGTCCCTTAAATTTTCATGAAGGAATTTCAGTTGTTCAGGTGATTGTAAACTGCTTGCTATTAGTATTCCCTGAAAGTATCCAGTGTTACTGAGTGTCCCTGTTTAGTTCAGTTGCAGGATTTTGTCTTATACTTTTCCTAGGAGCCTAGAATGGGAATTTCCAGCTTTGAGATGATGGATCTAATTTGTGGCAGTGATTTTAATTAGACTTAGTTCTGGAAGTGAGACTTAGAGTGCCTCAACTGAGAATAATGAAAATTGCTTAACCCTATTTTTAGAATTATACACAGTTTCCTCTTTTACATTGCAATCGAGAGATTAAGATGTGTTAGAAGCCTTGCAGAATCTAGAACCCTACTTATTGCTCTGTTTGCAGCTATTGCAGTTGCACAGTGTCTTTATATTAGTGTGATATCCTAAACCTTCAGTTGTAGTGCATGTATGCCATTTACTTATTAAAAAGGCATAAAATACTATTGAGCATTACAATTGGCCTTTAGTTATTCAAGCTTTTTGTTTTCATGTTATCAATAACAAAATTGTGGCTATCCTTTTGCTTGATGCTATGCTTCTCCTGTTATATCAAAAGCAATACTTTAAAAAATGGCTGCTGAATTCCACTTTCAAAACTGAATATGCATGTTTTTGCATTTGTCCAGATCAAAGAAGTGTGTGTCTGACAGCCTGTGTGCAAGTAAATGCTGTTGCAAACCAAGGTTTCTTCTAGTGGGGACAAGTTCTCAGTCTAGTTTATATGGCTGTTCAGGATTGTTTTCTCTCATCTTATAAATCTGTTTTCAATCAGACAAAATCATGCAAGGGAGGAGGTAATAAAAATCTTAATTTTGTAAACTAATTAAATATTCTTTTGCTCTGCATAAGCCTTTTCCAAATGTGGTTGGCTTTTCCTTGTACCTTTTTGGGATGTCTGCAAAGGTCTGTGGCTCTGAAATTCAAACTTTTTGGTCCACACTCTTCAAATACAAGTTTTCAGCCAGAAGGCCTATTAAAGTCCGGATATAGTATCCTCTTAGGCCTGGGTGGTCTCAGTTCCTTGCCTGGAAAGGTAGAAGAGCTGATCTTTTACACTGACAGCTCTGAGTGACTCACATGACTGAAACACTTATTTTCTTGCAGGCTTAGATGCCATAACAGCAGAATCTATCACAGTGGATATGTCCATTTTAACTGTGCCTACAACACATGTAGAGCCTTTTATAAAGAAAAATCTGGATTCTGCTCTACTTGCCATTCTCTCTGCATAGACATGAATAAGCACAGTTTTGTGAGGCATTTTGTAGGTGGTATCTGGCTATGCCTAATTATAACTGCATGAGTACTATTAGGTGTGGAGAGAAAGGAAAGTAATCCTACAGACTGTGTAAAAAAAATAAACCTGTGCAGTTTGGATTTGGAGGGGATGCGGAGATGGTTGGAGTGTTATTGGAAATGCTCCCTGTGTAATGACAGTTTCCTGGTTAGTTACATTTTTTCTGTCTAATGATGACACCAACACAATAGTGTGCTTGGCTTCTCTGGCTGTTTGAGTCATGAATTATACTGTTTTTTTGGTTTGGTTGGGGTTTTTTTGTTTTGTTTTGTTTTTTTCTTTTATTAGAAGAATGTTTGCCCCACTGGCTTGCTACTAAAACTTAGAGAACTTTTTTGAGTATACAAAAAAGAATCCATTTCATACAGTGTCTTTCGGTTGATATTATTGGAAAATTTTAATAGAGTGAGAAAATCGTCGTGGACAGGTTACTCTTGTCTCTTAACCTCCTGGAAAGAAACACTTCCGTTTCTCCCGAAGTTCAGCTCTTGCTCCCCTTTGGTTGATGTCATAATCATGATATGTAGAATTTCACTGCATATAATGTATATGTATTCTTTATTATACAGGATTAGCAAAGTATGTCAGGTACTGGCTGTAGTCAGTTATCCTAAGCCAAGGACATCTACTGGTGATCCAGCTCCAGCTACCAGATTCTTGATGATGTTAAATGACAAGATTTATCACCAGTGGTGTGCTCCTACCACCCAGGATGCTTAGGCTGTACTAGGATGTGTAATGTTTCTGGGACCAGACTTCTCTTCTTTGGAGGCTGCTTTATTTAACATTAGGAATTATTTTTTTGTGGCCAAATAGTCCTAGATTGTGCCCTGTGGCCTATGAATGTGTCTAAAATCCACCTTATTATGCTTCTCCTCTGTAAACTATATGGACTAATCATGCTCATGATGCAGCCCAGGAGTGATCCCATAGTGTGCACAAGCACTGGGGCTGGTGTGCCCAGTCTTGTGTTGCACTGAAGGTAAATGTCAGAAAAGAGAACAATGTTGACCCAGACGGTTCAGCTGTGCTCCTCTCTGTGTACCCCCAAAAGACCCAGGCTGGAGCAATCTCTTGCTCTAGATAAAAAAAAAAAAAAAAAAAATTAAGAACAGTGAAACTTTATAAAACTTTCACTGGCTTCATGATTCATACACACTAAAACAGCTTAGGGAATCTCAGAAATAGCTCTAAAGCACTCGTGTAGGTGGTTTTAAATCACAGAAGAGATGAGCTCTAATACATGATGGACTCTCAGTCACAGTGCGGTAAATTATTACTGTGCTCTTCCATAAATTCCAAGGGGGAGAGGGAAGGTTGGCAACTATTGATATACCACTTTTCTGGATAAAACACCTTACTACTGGATTGTTTTGCATGCAGTCACAAAGCAGTAGATATATCAGTTAAGTTCTGTTGTTGACTTGTCCCAGCAAGGTGGCAAGCGGCGTACGAGATTCAGTTCTTAAGGCTATCCAGATTAACTGAACATAATTGAGGAAGATGTCTTGTGATTTCTTTGTTGGGTTTTTTTTGTGAGAGTAAATAAATACTGTTAATGCCAGTACTATTAATGCTATGTATCTAGCTGAGATGACCTTTTCTTAATGCAACCTAAGAAAAGCATTGGAGTTCATGTAACTGTTATTCCTAAGATGACATTAAACTGAATCTTCACATAAATCTATATGCTTAGAAATAGACTGATTTTTAGAAATAAAAACCCCACACCAAAACCCTAGATACCCCACTTTAAAGTGTTTTCTTTTGAATCTGGAGCTTTAAAATAAACAGAAAACTTTGCTATATTTCTGATGTGATTTATTTAGTGAGATGCAGAAATATGGATTTTAAAACAGTTATGTATTTATAGACAAGCTTTATGTGCCAAGCAGATAACACAGCGTGATTTGTAGGCAATTAGAGCTTGTGCCACAAAAAATGGCTTAAGGGTTTAAGTCCTGCCTAACATTGCTTCAGTGTTTTACGTCTGAAATTATGACCCTCAGAAGGAAACTGAGGCCCTTTCTCAGATGATGCCTCACTATGCACAGCAGTTTTTGACTAAAAGTTCTCTAGATGACTGAAGTTTTGCGTTGGGGTTTACTGAAGAAACCCTCAGTCTTCACATGTTGAGACAAGTCTGTATGCACAAATGAAATAACCTTCATCCATCTCACTTGACTAAGCTCATCTAGCAAATTGGCTCAGAACGCGCCCAGCAGACCCCTGTTGTTCCCTGAGCTGAACCATCAAGTGGCTGGCACGGCAAATGCATTTCACCACCCCTTGCTCCCACCTCATCGAGCCTACTCCTTATGCAGGGAGAAGACATCTCGCCAGGGCATGGGTTTAACTGCTTTAACTTTCTTGGGTTTGCCTGAAAAAACCCTCAGCTACCGTCTGAATCTGTCTCAGAGAGAGGAGGGACCTTAGCAGGGGTCTCCTATGTCCTGGGTGAATTTCGTAAGTAACGGGATAGCCAAAAAGTTGAGCCTTGCCCTTTGTCATTCTTAGAGGAAAGGTATCACCCCTGTTTAGTTTTAAAAGAAAAAACCCAAACCAAACAAAACACCCGTATATGTTTGACAAGAATAAACAAGTCAGGACTGTAGTTCGGTAAAAGAGGAAGGCGTTCTAGTTAAAAATAAAATCCTTCAATTGTGTTTCTCTCTGGGACCTTTTTATGAATGGTGCCTCTTGGAAGTTCTGTTCTGAGATGACTAACCTGCACAATGTTGGAAGTCTTCATCCGTAACTCAGATTGATAAAGGATCCACAAGTTTGGGGTTGTAATTTTGAGTGCTCTGGGTCTAGTTTGTAAGTCTAGTCTGTAAGCATAAACAAGTTTTTTTCTGCTTTAAAGAAAAGGTTTGGAAATTGTTGAGGTTAAAAAAAAAATTCAGTTAATTTTCCTGATTACATTTTATAGTGCTGAAAATTTTTAATCACTCTAGTAGGCTTTTTTTGTGATCATAACAATCTCCTGAGCATGTCATTGTGAATTCATAAACATGATATTACAATGTCAGTTGATATGCTCCTTCAAGTCTTTAGAGATCTCAGTGATGCAAACCCATCATGGTTACATCACATCAAGGTATTCGCGAATAATGTCACTGGGAATCTTTGGAGAGCATTTCACAGGAAAGAACTGAAACACAAAGATGTCAGAGCAATTCCAAAACCAGAGCCATCTGATTATCAAGGTGATTATGGAAGACAAATTGTAAGTACTTGTAACTTTGCCCATGCTCCCAGATGTTCTGTCTTCTGAACAATGGCTTGATCTTCCTCATGTTAGCTTATAAAAAAGTAAAGATGCCCATTTCATTGAAATGTCATGTCTGTCCTGTCTTTAGTACGTGGTGGCAAACAGGGAACAAGGTGATATTGTTTAATTAACAAGGATGTTAATTAAAAAAAAAAAAATCCTTTTGCTTTAAATGCTTTAAATTTTGGTAACTTCATTTTGAATAGCTGTTACTGCTGTGGGGCAAAAAAATGTGGTTTGGCCATTCTCTTCTGCCCAGTCAACTGGCAGAAGAAACCCCCACGGTTTTGAGAGCAAAGTTACCAGAATAACTATAAATTTTGTTAAGCAACTTGAACAAGAGAAAGGCAGCAGCCTTAGTAGCTGGAATTTTGAAGGTTTGGAAGGAAGTTTAGGCCGTGCAGGCTGGAATTCTAAAAAGCTAGCAGTGCCTGAGGTTTCCAGTTAGGGTTGAATTCTTAGTATGCTTACTACATTGTACACCAGGGAAGAGACAATTCTTGTCAACAATTCTGTGAGAAGGAGGAAAGGAAGAATATGGAAGGAGAGGCAGGAGAATTCATTCTACCTGGTTATAACTAAATGTACGTTCAACTTGTGGGGAGTTCTGTGCCTATATGTATCAAAGTACAAATTAACTGAGAGGTTTCTTCTGCAAGTTAGGCAGATGAAAGGAAAAGGTTGCTGTTGACACTTCAAATGATGTAGATGTGTGAATGCTTTTGAACCCAGGAAAAAGTTTGCAGAATGTGTGGTTTTTTTTCTCATTAGTTCCTAATCTCTAATAACTTTCTCCTTGATGTGTGAACAATTCAGTTTTTGCAGGCATGATTAGGTGTGATGATTTTTCTGCCCAGATGCTTTACTATTTACAGCATTGCAATTCAAATACAGAAAGCTAACAAGAGAATGTTAGTCAGCAAGGGAACAATAAGGGGACTTCAGGGTAAATTTGCAGGTAGATGGGGAATGAAAGGAATAGTAAAAAGTGGACTCTTGTGAGATATTTGACCCTCAGAGTGTTGGCATCTTATGTATTCTACAAAGGTGCATGATGAAGCCACCCCATCCAAATATTTACTGAGGAGTTTCCACCACATGGCAGTCTTTCTGTGGGAGACAGATGCAATTTATAATGCAAGGAATTACTACATTTTTGGGATATTTTGGGGCTGTTGCAGGACAGGACTGTGAAGATTGTGTTACAGCATTTGGTTATACTATCAAACTTAAATAAAAATGTATTTGAAATAGCAAAGGCAAAACAAACCCACTGAGTAGGGTTATTAGAAGTAAGGCTTGGATTACCAGATAGGAAATACTTACCAATGCATAATAATTTCAGTAGTCCCACCAGACATCAGAATTACTGTACACTCATTTTGTGCAGTAGGTCTGAAACTTTGGTAATACCTTAAAATTGCTGAAAACGCACATAAAACTACATGGTAAGTCTGTTATATGTTGCCTGAAGCAAAGCTGCTTGTTCTTTGTTTAATGACAGGACTAGTGGGTTTTTTGAATGCTCATTTTCAGTTTCAGAAAAGGGACATTCCCCTTGTATCCTTGATCATGGTAGGTTGGAGACAAGGTTTGGAAAATGTGATAGTCAGATGTGCTGTGTTGCTAAGGGACTTGATCCAGAAATATTGGATGTCATTGGATCAAGGTCCTACATTAGACAGCTATTTTATAATGTTGATATTTTATGTTGCCCTGAGCTATCAATAGTTTATAGATAAAAGGAATATGAACAAAATTTAAAATCCTTTCCTCAGCTCTTTGTATCTCTCCCGTCAAATTTTTTTGTGGGTGGAACTTGTTTTAATGGGGGTTTATCTGCTGTGAATTTTGTCTGACTTAACAATTCTCAGCTGTGGTATATTGAGATGCACCAAATTGAAAGGGAGGATTTTGTAATATTAATTTCTTACTGAAATTTCATTTGTCCTTACAGATTCCTTTGTCAAAACAAACATTTGTCTGGTTTGATAAAAATATACAGTATCAAATATGCTGAATTTTTATGGCTATACTTACTTACTGTATTGTCCTGAAAAAGATTAAATATTGCCACATGTGTTGACAAGGCAGACAAATGCATTCTGCCTGTCTAAAAGAAGTAGAGCAATAGAGACCACTACTGAAGCTTATAATTTTGAATCTGTATTTCCTAATTGCACGTGGTTATCTGAAAACTCAGGTAGTGAAGTTTTTCAAAAACAAGCTTTTCTTATGTAACAAAGGAAGTTGAAAGAAAATTAAGAGTAAGAAAAATAAAGACATTGGAGTCTAATTTAGCCAGTATATTTTTATACCACTGAGTATTGAAGGTTTGTTTTTCACTTGTGTGATTCTTAAAGAATTACTAAGATACTTTCTTATTTATAATAAAGATCGAAGGAAGAGTTGAGCAAAAAATGCGATCATTCATCTGTGATTATTCATTTGTAAATGAATTAGCTTTGCCCAGGCATAAACTCTTATTCAAGTCTGTTCTAGCAAAGATATGAGAGTCTAAGTTTTTCTGATACAATCTTCTTGGTCAGTAAACACCAAATTGTGATTTGATTTTCAGAGTAGAGTTTCAATGTTCATGAAAATAGAAAATGAAAGTTATAAAGTTAACAATGATCTGGAATAAACTGCAGAGAAGCTAAATCTTGACTTCATTAGAAAATATGTTATACAAAATAATCTGTAATAATCTTTGCTCCTTGCTCTAAGAATTAACAATTTATTAGGCTGGGCCCTCAAACACGAATCTACCTTTTTATAAAGATGATTACAATTCCAAATACAAGACAACTTGCATAAAGGGAAGCATCTTCTTGGATGAAAGATGTATGGGAAAACACTAACATTTTTCATAAAGTGAATTAATTGAGTCTAAAAATAAAATGGAAAGCTAATTGGGTCAATATAGGTCCAGAGACCAATTTTAGTCTTTTGGACACAGAGTTAACAGGATTTTTAAACTGAAAGGAAATTTACTAGGGATCAATTTGATACAAGATGATTCAAAATCTGAAAACTGTTTGTTTCTGCAATACCTGGTGTTCATTACAGCATTTGTACTTTAAGACTCCATCCTGCTGTTTTCAATATAATTGCCAAAATTTAACTGATTCTGATGAGAGCAGAATTGGGCTTCAAGTGTTTGTGTGGGTTTTGTTGTTGTTTTTTTAGAGCTGCAAGACAGTGCAGAAAAAATGAGATGTTTGTGATGCATATAGTAATTTTCAGATGTGCTGACTAGGTTTTAAAAATATCTTTCTGTGAAGCACAGTGGTCTGAGGTGTTAGTGAATCTTGTAAAAAATAAATCATCTCACAATACATGATTGAAAAAAATGTTGAAAATTCTTAAAAGTTAGATAAACTTTCTTACTATGTTCAGAGAGAGAGATGTCAGAAATCCACATCTTCTCACTTCCTATTCCTTGCTTTATTTGAAAGACCAAACTCATCCTAATAAATCTGGAATATTCACTGATGATTTGACAAAGCATTTTATTCTATTGGAAAAGAACTGTTACTGCAATTTGCTCTAAGAAAAGATGACATTTTAAAAATTTTCTTTGGACTCCCCCACTCTTCCAAGATTAGTTTTTGTATGTATATGCTTTTTAAAAAAAAAAAAAAAAAAAATCTGTGTCCTTTTTAGCTGTTGTTATCTCTTATGGAATCTTAGCTCTAGATACCCTAAGAGGTTGCTCTAACTTGTTTAACCTGGCCTGTAGCCAGCTTGTCTGTCATTACAATCCATAGTCTAGTCTTGAAGCTGACCTGCTTGGTGACTCCTTAAAATCTAGACTTTTTCCTCTTTTTGTGCTATCAGGTGACACGTAGGTAAGCAGCAGGATAAACAGGAGGCTTGCAAAGAGTACTGGTGGGAAATGAAATCTGTTGGAGTTACAGATGAGCTGCTGAACTCTGGGCTGCCTTGATTACGAACCTGGGAGTCCCTAACTGGGGTCTGGGTAACGTTACAACAACGTCCCGGGCTTGTAATGAAGCCAAACCAGGGGACACTCGCCTCTCTCCATGTAACTGGTTTTCCTTTCTATAGAAATGAGAAATTACGGGCCAAGCAGGAGCAGTAGTTTCTTCCAGCGTAGGTCAGGCTAGATGACTTGGGAGACGTGAGTGTGGAGTCTACCTCGCAGCAAAGCAACCTGCTCGCCTGAGCCTGCGAGGACCTGGTCTGGTTGTCCCCTCTCTTTGCTGCTGGGCAGTGCTGAGCTGAGGCTGGTGTCTATGTCTCTGAATTCTGCCATCTCAAGCTTTCACAGTTCAGTCACCGCAGCCTCTCACCGCACCACATGGAGACGGAATAGATTTTAAGAGAAGCTTTTAAAATGCAGAGTGGGAAGGTGAATGGACTGATTAAGACAGTGTCTGATGTCTTTGTTCTTTCTGGACTGCTCCACGGGGCAGTTAGCCCTGAGGTAATTGGAGAGTATGGCTTACAGGAGTGTTTCCACAGCCAAGAATGGGCTTCTAGTGGAGAGCTCAAAAAGGTGCTAGGTCACCAGAGCTGCTCGTTTCCCCTCCCTTGAAGTTCACACTTGGCATACCCCTATACTGGAGGTGGCCCAAGGTCACTAATGAGTTCATTTCCAGTTACTTGTCACAGGAAAACTTCCAAATAATTTTTTTTTTAAACTGAATGAAGTTTTTTAAATTCAAGAGGACCTTAAAAAGTCATATTTGGACTTCTTTTAATTTATTCACTGCAAATATATTAACTCAAACACAAGGGTTGTGAGCAAACCTCTTAAGAGATTATTTGCATTTTGCCTGAAAGAAAATAAATCAACAATTGGCTGCTGCAGACATTAAAATACACCACTTGAATAGTGACACTGCTGTGAAATTAAATATAAATGCTTCAGAGATCCAAATAACATTAAAGCTTTGAAGAAGGTGGAATTTTAAATCTTGATTTCTGGCAAGAGAATACATATATAACAAACAATTAGGAAATAACCCAACTCCTTAGGAAAATTATTTCCTTGCACTAACTTCTGTTTGTCCAGTGTTTGCATTCTGAACAACACAGTTAAGAGGTTGTGTGAAATATTTGTTGTTAGATGCGATGTTATAACAGGTAAAGGGAATAAGGAATATGAGCCTGGTAATAAAATTAGGCTGTTTTTTTGAAATATGCTTTAATGGACAAGTTGAGTAACCACTTTGAAACAGTTAAACTCAGCTGCTTTCAGTGATAGATTCGAGTATTAGCACAAGATTCTATGTATGAGTTATGCCATTTTTTTATGTTTTATATTAAAATACAGGAAATAGCACTGATTTATGGCTGTATTATTAAAGGACAGTCCAACACAGAAATCACAGTGTGAAGGAACCAGAAAATCATCTCTGTCCAAAAGCACTGCTGTGCCAGAGTTTATGCTCACTGATAATTTGCCCTATACATAGGGTTGTCTTTAAAAGCAAGCTAATACAGCAACTTCAGCCACGAATTATGTTTGGCTGTTTACTGTTTCTCTGTCTAGGGCCTTAAGTGGGAAAGAGATTCCTTCTAATACTAAAAAAAAAAAAAAAAAAAAGCAATATTTCTTTCTTCACTCTGTCTGCAATTAGAAAATTAGATTGGTGGTTCTAATTCGACTTCTGCTGCAGAGTGGAAGACAGTTGACCTAAAAGCCTTTGTGGTTTTTGAAATACAGAAGATGCCGAGGACTGCTGGAAAGTTCAGACTATCTAAAGGAATTCAACCTTCTTGTTCTACATAATATTTACAAATTAATTTATAAATGTCATCAGCTGTAACTTTTGTCATCATCATTCAGGATTTAGATTCTGGAATATCCTTAACATCTTTCATAGGAGCGACCTTCCTCAGTTATAACTCTTTTATATAAAACTTCTTGTAGTGGAAGATTTCTAAGCATGGGGTGCTCTTGTCCTGATGTCTTTATTGTGGGAATTTTGAGTCCTTGCCTATGCAAACACTTTCACACTCTCACAATAAACAATTTGGAAAAGCTTCTCCCCCCCCTGAGGATGAAGACAAAAAACAGATAGCTGAAATGAAAAATATTTTGAAACGTATCACATCTCAAAGTGGTCTGAACTTCAGCAGTAGGGAAAGTTGGACCTTCACCAATGATATCAGAATGCTTCTTGTTACCGGATGACTTTTAGTGGACAGTGGCTGGTCTTTTCCTCCCTGCATGATTAGACTCAGGTGTTCTGGAGCACAAATCCTCCCCTGATGATTTTTTGACTAAGGTGGCAAAACTGTTTGGTGCTGACTTATGGTATTGCAATTAGAAAGTGCTTTTATCTTGTAGACTTCTTCTGTGTGGTCTTTTGACAAAGCATGCTGGTGGTTTGCCTTGCAGCATGATTCAAATTAGGTCATCCTTAGCCAGCATAAATCCAGTCCTTTTTTTTCCTCAGTAATCAGGCCTCTACACACAACAGTGAGTGAATGGCATGGCTTGCATATCCTGTGCAATGTAAACACTGTATGTAGGCCCAGGAGTTAGGACTTTAGCTTTGGCAATGGAAAAAGTATGAATCTGTCAGTTTAACTTTAAGCCTGTGCGATTTAGTCTGGATTGGCAGAGCTAATTAGCCAGGGGCAGTGTTGTTTTAGTATTGCTGTCCTGAACTAATGCCTTCAAAAAGTGCTATCCTCTGCCACTCAGATACCCAGGTGGTTTAGAGGCATGCTAGCCTTGTTTTAAATATGTCCTGTGGACATGCCCTTGATGCCCTACCCCTGCTCACTCCCTGCAGTTTAGAAAGACTATGAGGAAGATCACATTTGAAGAAGACAGTATATTCCTGTTTAGGTGGAAGATCTGATACATAATACAACTTATTTGCTGGAAATGTTCAAACTTAAAAAGCAAATCCTGTAAAAACGAGTGAAAAAAACCCAAGAACACTAAGCGAGAAAATCAGCCATTCAGACTCTCATGTTCCAAGTAACAAAATTAACTATTAAATTCTCTTATTTGGGAGCAATTTTCAATGATAATGGAACTGCATATAGGTCAAATAGTCTAACTCCTCCAAATTTTCAACTTGATTGAAAAAGTTACTTTTAAGCTTCTTGAGATGGAATTCGTTTAAAATACTATTTTATATAGGGTTTATATTCTTGTGCAGCCTATTTTGCTCACAGTTTTGTGCAACAGCTCCCAGCAATGCAAGACATTATTCACCGTACTGATTCTTTGTATTATTTTCATCCTGGAGTTGAAATACATCTCAGTGGTAAATTCAGTTCAGTATTCATTTAGACCACTGTTTTAATGTGGATGTACAATGTATGTGTTTTTACTACCTTCTCTGTAATTGTAAAATTTTGCCCAGGTTGAAAGTAGTTTTGGGAAAAACCTAAACGACCTGAAGACAATGACAGTCAATGTGCCTTCCAAATGATGATGGATATCTTGAGAATAATTACCCTCTATGCAATGGTTTGTCCTTTATGCACGCTTCTTCCCATCTACTTTCTAGAAGGGATGTTAGGGACAAAGGATAAAGTTGCTGCTAATGCCAAATTCCAAACTCTAATATCTACTGAACTATGGCAAAATTTGTAATTGCAATAGACTTGAACAGCAAAGAGAGAAGGGGGGGGAAAAAAAAAAGCCTATTTGTCTGAGGCACCAAGCAAAGCTATGAAATGCAAAAGGGTAACGGCAGTTTCACTAAGAATAAAATATTCATGTTGCTAACTTACATAAAACAAAAGATGGAGTGTTTTCTGCAGGGAAATTACTTTCTCTGATGAGCTCCATTTATGCATGATAGAGTTTTAAATTTTTGAAAACCCCCTTGGTTATTTTTTTCTTTTTTCAATTCTAGCAGTTTTAATTTTAGGCTTATAAACAGATAGATGTAAAATTTCTTGCTGAAAGGGCCCTATTCTGTTTAAAGTTATATTTATTACATTCAGCAAAAGCAGAATTGCTTCTGTCAATGACAATGAATACAAAATCAATATTTAAGACTGCAGTCTCATAGACTTCATGTTACAAAGTAGGTACTTCAGTTTTAAACTGCCCTATAATAAAATGTGTCTTCATTTACTTCCAGTACATTTTTAACATTCTTCTTGTTATGAAGTGTGCTCCGGAGGTTCTAGTTTTGCACCAGGTAACTGGAAAGCAGACAGTTGCAGATGGAGTCGTCCAGCAGTAAAGTTCTGTCCTGCAGCAGGGATATGTGTGTGGTCTGAGCCTATGGATTTCTGGAAGTCTGGTTAGATAGCCCAGACAGAAGCATTGCACTGACTGTTTGGCAAGCCTTTCCTCATCTTGGGTTTTTCTGGTCCCTACTGTGAGAGAAGAGTGGTAAGTGGAATAATAAGTTTGATGACCTAGGACTGTATTTTGTGGATTTTGGTTTTTTGGTTTGCTTGTGGATTTTGGTTTTTTGGTTTGCTTGTGGATTTTGGTTTTTTGGTTTGCATGGGTTTGGGTTTTTGTTTGTTTGGCTTTTTTTTTTTTGTTTGGGTTTTTCTTTATGTCATTTGGGCAGCTTGCTCTCTTTTGCATATATTTTTGAGAAATTCAACTTTTGGACAAGATTAAAGTGTATCACCAGAATTATGAGGTCTGATGTGCTTTCTGCCATGCTTGTGATGGAGGATCAAAATATATGGCTTCCTTGTCTCAAAGGCAAACCCTGGAGATACCAGCATAGGAAACTTCTTACACGTTGTACAGGCTTGGTACAAAGCGCAAAACATAGTGAGGAAATTTGGAAATTTGGTCTCAAGCTAGGCCTGAGTTCTCTGAAACATTCATAAGCCTACCTTGTTTCTGAACCATTACAGAAAGGTTTTTGAAGGTCAGGTGATTACTGACCTTACTGGATTTTGGCCAAGATATCAGACTTAAAACCTTTTAAATGATTGCTTCTGTCAGGCTTTACACAATATAGCACTTCAGGTAATATTAAATTTCAGCAGTTTAGGGTGAGTTGTTGGCTTATGTTCAATGTCCCAGAGAAAAAAAACCCAAGAGAATATAATTCTATCAAAGTCTATGAAAAATATGTTCTTGGAAGATGTTGGATAGTGCTAGGGCATAATAGCATGTATAAAACAACAGTAAATAAAATCTGTCTTTTTAAAATGAATACCATAACCTGATTTTCTTGTTCTTTTGACTCTAAACAATGCAATTGTTTTATTATGTGTATTTATTTAGATACCAAAATACAGCCCAGTTTGATGTCCTATAGAACCAAAATTTTGTAAATAAACAATGAATATTATGTTTCTAATTTGTTTGAAGTGCTAATGTTTTACCTACTAAATAAGTAATTAACAAAATAGATTTAGTTGATTGCACATAAAAGACCAAGAGTATAGAAGGAGTATACATCCTAGGGAACAAGTAGGTGCTTAAACATTTAAAAAAACCCCAAAAACCAGCTACTGCAGATTAGTGTCTCTTGTGTAAGTGTTTGCTGGATCAGGTCAGCTAACGGCAAACTTGCCCTTGACTATTCAAGGTGACAGATGTTGTCAGTTAGGAAGAGAACTGTACCTTCCCTAAAGGAACATTTTATTAAGAGATCATAATGGTGACAGAAGTATAACTCTTGAGAGATTCAAGAAGATGAGCTAAGAAATGGGACAGGTTTGCGCTGTGGATCAGCAAACGATGAGAAGCTGGATAGTTTCATTATTAACACTCTCCTTACTTTATGAACTGAGACTAGAACACGATTTTAATATAGAGCTCTTCTAATGCAGTTATTACCAGTGAAATAGCTACGTGCTAGCATCAGTATTTCTGGGAAGCGGACTAGGATTCCCTGTTTATACTGTGGGTGCAGAGAAGCGGAGTCAGTCCCGTTCAGGCTGCCGGGAGTGCAGCATGGCTGGCTGAGCTGGTCAGGCCATAAGGTACCACAGCTGCCAGAGTTAACCAGCTTCAAGACCTTCTTGCAGGCCGTGTCGTGTGACACAGGCTGCTGCAGCTGAGTGGGCTCAATGAGGTCATGCAGGAAACGGGCAGTGGAGTGGGAAGTCTTAATTAAGACTCTCAGCTTATTGGCGAATGACTTCAATTGTTGGATCATCTTTCCCTTCATCTGCTAAAGTTCGGATAATGGTTGCAGTACGTGAGGCCATAGCTAAATTCAGTTCTTCCTAGGTGTATGAACGAATTGTGTTCTAAATAGCTAAACTGCCCTTCTTTCTTTTCCTGCAGCCTACAGAGGAAAGGTCAATAGGGTTGAATAACACTAATACGTAGTTATGTGCTTTTCATCTGTAACTCTCAAAAGGCCTTTGCAAAGCAGGTAAGTGTAATTAGATGTGGTCAGAAACTTCCAGATAGGACAGAGCTCTGTTGGGGAATTCAACAGGACTGACTGTTTTGGCTCCAGCTTTTGTTCGTTTAATGAGTTTTGATAACAGCAGAAGACAGGTTTATATTCTGTAATATATAACACTAGTTTTATGAATGAGTTATTTCTACAGGGAAATATTTTTCTATTGATTTACATCATAGTTGGGAGAAGTCCTTAATGTACTGAGGTTAAGTCTGTGCTTGGGAACTGGCCAACAGCCTTATCAAGAATTCATTTTTAATGTATTTCGTGGAATATCTGATGTAAACCTTGTATGTAACAGTTAACCATATGACTTATTCACTACCCTGCAAAAACTGTAAGCAGGTGTGCCAATTCCTTTGGCTCTGCAGTGCAGATTTAAGTCCATTCTATTGAGAACCATCAGGGTTGCTATCAAGTAGTGGTACAGAAAGTGGTGTTTAATAGGTGATGCTTTTCCCTCTGAGTGGATAGATTATGTGGTGAATTTATTAGAACTCATTATAAGAACTCTTATTGAAAAAATGAAGTAATATTGACTTTGATACGAGCAAAACAGGCTATTAGATTTGATCTCAGTGTAGTGATGATATTTACATTTTGCTCTTCTGCTGTCAACTGCAGATGAAAAAACATGTTGTGATGATAAACGGGAATCTGTACAGTCCTAGGGAGGTATCCATTGCAATATAACAGCAATCCCATACAAACCTAATGAAGGTCTTCATTAGAAATTTATAAGAAAAATTAACCTAAAAATATTAACCTAAAATATGATTCCAAAATAGGAGGTACATAAGATCAAAGATACCCCAAAAAAGTTCAAGATAACACTTCTGTTCTCTATAGTTGTCCTTACCTATTTGTGAGCCAGTAGCATCTGTAACTCCTATGTGGGGAAACTTTGCTAGGCTGTTGGGTACACAAATTGGAGAGATTCCTTATGAATTCATGTTACATTTGGCAAAAGGTCGGCTTTCCTGCTGTGTCTTGGATCTATTGAAGGCAACGGTGCAGCTAAGAACGGTTGAAAAACTGTAATTCTTCGGCTCCGTACTGGCTTCATGTTCCACACTGCCATCATATAGGACATTTTGACACTTTTTACTTTATACAATGGAATATTCCATTACTTCCTAGAAGTTACTCTGCAATGTTACACATTGGTGTCATTTATAGCATACTTGATTCACTACAGGGATCTTCTTTATGAATGAAGAATGATAATGTGCAAAGAAAAGAGAGGTGAAAAAAAAAAAGTTTTTCTTCCAAAAAATACAAGAATAGATTCAGAGAATATTTTTAATCATTAGCATAAAGATGTTGCCACTTTCCAGAGGGGAAGACATTTGGTAGGAGATGTTTAGCCTTGAGGCAGTTCATTCTTTACACAGAGGCATAGGAAATACAGCTCCTGGCAGTTTTTATCATTACTAATAAATGAATAAGCACAGTTTCTGAGAAAACATGTTTTATCAGAAGGACATGTTACACTGTTCTTATCAATAATTCTATGCAAGTAAAATTCAAGCCTGAAGGATTGTATTGTTGTAAGTTTTTTATACAATCGCTTTTCATAAAAGAAAAACAGACTGAGATGATGATGAATGATGGATGAAAATTTTAGACATAATTAAAAGAAAAATAAAGTTAAATTCCCAAGTTCCTTTAACAGAGGGAATAAAAAAAATATTGTACAACTATGGTTTGATAGATAATATTCCATTAAAGTGAACTGCATGCAGGAAAATGATGCAGGTTTATATGAGAGAGATTGACAAGCTTTAAATAGTCATGAATATGTGAATAGGTGACCTATTTTGCTTCCCATTTTAATTCTGGAGATGAACAGATTAAGGATTGTGCTGGAGAATTCAAGTGGAGCTTTTAAGGGAAGAAAAACTGAAAAATAGCAATCCTGTAGGGATACTGCAAGAACTCAGTGGGGATTGGATAACTATTAACAGATCCGCTATAGTGAGATGTCATTGCTGCCATCAAGTATATGAGCATTACCAAACTGAGATTTTTGTCAGCTGAGGAGCAGAAGAAAGATGATTCAGTCATTTGAGTTACTTGAGATTAGTATTAAATCGTTTCAGAACTAGCAAAAATAATCCAAAGGCAAGGCTGTTCTTTGGTCACAAAATATCCTGACCTTAAGTGATTTTTACACTCTTAGTCACGTTTGGTGAATAGTTTTGTAGGGAAGAGTTGTAATTTTTGGTTCCGAAGGTTTATCCTTCAGAAGGAAGACAACAGCTCACTCAAAACTGCTAGGGTGAGTGGCATCTCCTAACTGATTTCCTGTTGATAATATTTTATCTACACAAAACCAGGAGATTGTTTTTTTAGTAAGAGCCTAGTGAAATCCTTCTCAATCCAGTTTCAGGTAGGTGTTAGTGGACACTCAGTATTTAACAACATATATAAGTTTCAATTTTTTTAAATAATCATGGAAAATCTAGTTTTTAATTTTGTGCTTCTGTTCAATAATAGAAAAACCCCTCAAGCTTGTCTAGCTTCTCTAACTTTCCTACTAAGAAAAAGTTAGTATTTTCTGTGCATTTTACCTTTTTCAAAAACCAAACCAACCTGAACTCCTAGCTCTTTATTCAAATATGCGTAATGAAATGTGTAAGATCAAAAGTTGGCCTATAACAAACACAATGGATTTTTGTTGCTTGTAGATACAAATGCCAGTCCCGAATACTACTGTGCCATAAGCTCCTTTGCCTCTGTTAGTGGTAATTTTCTCTTATTTGTTATACGATTCTGGTAATAGTAGTACTTTCCAGTGGGGATCAAAGAGAACAACCTATGTGAGGAATAGATCACAACATGCACTTACATTTTCTTGCCTTTGTAAGGCTGCTTGCATCTGTGCTGCTAATGAAAAGCCCAAAATAATGCCTATCATTTTTTAAAATGAATTCTCAGGAAGGTCAGTTAGTATTCACAGATCCTGAAAACAAGAATGATTTAGTTAAGAGCAGTAGTGCCAAGGAGATGCATCAATCATGCCATGCCATTCTTGCAATTTCAAAGACACAAAGAGAACAGAAAGAATAAGCTGCTAGGCCTGACGTGACTTTGGGAAAAACCATGTGCACCACAGCAAGGATTGCAGGAGCCACTGTAAATGGGAGCTGCTGTAACCTGCTGAACATAGCGCATAGTCTTGGTGTGGTTTGTTTTCATTCTGTTGTTGTTAAATACTCCTGAATGGTGTTTTTATATTGTTTTTATTGGAATGATACTATCATTCTGGCACGTCAGACATACCAGAACTATTCTTTCTTATGTACGCAGATAATACAGTAGTATCTGGTAGATGGTGGCTGTTTAAGAGGATAGTGGTACCTTTAGAAACAATGTCACCAACATTGATTCAGACTATTTTTGACATAGCGTGATGTTTTCAGGCAATTTTCCTGAAAACTCTCCAAAATCCCTTTAGGTTTCTGTAAGCCTGAAGAAAATAAAGAATTCATTTGGGCAAGGATGAGGAAATGCCATCTGACTAGGCGGAGTACTCACTTTCTTTGATGTTGGTACTGAGATATCTTAAGGAGGCTTAGTTGTTAGAGGATGCAGCTTAGGAGAAAAGGAAACTTAGGTGCTTGTTCTTCCGTTTGAAAGAGAAATGCTGCATAAAAATGCTTAAAAAAGATAACTATTAAATAATATTTCATTCTTCTTTAGCTATATAATTTTATTTCCGTTCTAACAACAAAGTAGACCAAGGTCCTGAATATGTTGATTATAGATTTTGGAGCTTCATTGCACTAAGTGCCTATTAAGGGTATGTAAAAGGTGGGGAAAAAAGGGATTAAGTACAAAGCAACTCATGATAAAGCTTTATAGGAGAAGGATTTTTCTGGATTCTAGGAGGTGATATCCAAAAGCAGCCATTCTTAGAAACAATATGATTTTGTGCAAAGGCATAGAGACAGAGAAGATTTCAAAGAGGAGACACGGTCATTTTGCAAAATGCTTATCACCCCTAGAGACAGAGCATTATGATGGTAGGTGAGTCTTGCAAGGAGTGACTTATTATTTTATATAGGTTTGCTCAATGAAGTTAACAACAATTTTAAAAGAGCCACATTTGTTATCTGTCCAATGCATATATGTTATGGATCTGCCTGCCCGTTTATTTTATATTGCTTTTGACTGCTCACTAGGACTAAATTTCAAAGAGCATTTTCAGTGAGAACTCCACATACCAAAAAGTACCACTTAAATTCAGCTGTCATTGCCTCATGTTGCAGAACCTCGTTGGCACCAAAGTCAGCATTTCGTGTATATGTCGCCGTGTGCATGACCTTCAGTGCAGCTACTCTCTGTGTTCATGTTCAAAGGGATATCGTGTAGGTGGCACAGGTGGATTGCAGGATCTGCTGCCTTGCAAGCACTGTTCTTCTCTACTCGTACGCCTGCAAAATCTGCCTCTGCCTCTGCCATGCTGCATCCTTCAGTGACCTAGAAAGGAGGAATCTTCTCTGCTCCCTTCCCTCCTCCATAATTATCCTGGCTGCTTTGCAGCACGTTCTGCTATGAAGGTCTAAGACCTATAACCTTCTGTTGAAACTAGTGGGAAATTAGAGTTCTCCATACTGTGTTTTCTTTTACTCCTTGGAAGATATGTGGCTTATCCAGATCACAAAGCAGAGTGGAAAATTTGCAATAAGGGCACCCCAGAAAGGCTGTAGAAGAAGGTTGAAAGATGGGTGGGTATTCTTCCCTTTCAGTTATTTCTTCATGTGAGTCTATGTTCATCCTTTGCTCTGCTCCTTAGTTACTTCATTTTTCATATTCTTAACCCTAGACGGTTTTCTCTGCTTTTTTTCCCCTCTCTTAGTCCTGCCTCACACATCTTGATCCTACATTATTTGAGGATAGACTCAAAACAAGGAACATACATTTGTTCATACCCTGTCACAGTGAAATTTGAGTCTGATAAACATGAAGACAGAAAACTCTGCTGTGTAGTGGCTAGAAGAGTAACTACAGAGCACAGCACAAGGGAAACAGAAGAGATGGTTATACCCCGACAGAGGAAAAACAAATGTACATTTGCACAACCCTGTAGGCCTCCTCTATTCTTCTCTCTTTATTCTTATATCTGTCATTTGGTAACTGGCTGTCCAGTGAAGCAGTGTAAGATGAAGAGTATTTCTTTCATTGCAACAGGGCTTTGCATTGAGAGAACAAAAAAAAAAAATCTAAGGAACCAAGAAAACCATCAGGAGTGGATAGGGTGCTGATTGTGAAAGCATGTAATTTTGTTGGGTAAAGAGATCTGTGTTAGGTGATGGCTGAGAATAAGCCATACGGTAAAAGAGTAGCTCTCTATTTCAGTTTAGCTGAGTATAGGAAAATTGCTCATATCTCCCATAAAATACCCTGTTTCTCCAGTTAATGTAGAATCTCTTGCATATTAAGTAACACTTATAAAAAATTCATAAAGAGTCCAAAGCATTCAAAATCCAATACCAGGCAGTGTGATGTTAAAGTCTTGCACAAAAATTGAACCCTACTTTCATTCATCCGAGAGCTTGCAGGCACTTAACAAGGCAGTTGTAGAGTTCATGCTTAATAGCCTGCTTCCACGCTCATTGGCTGCGGTATAGATTATATGAGTTCAATGAACAGTTCTTTATGTGGGTTATCTCAGACTCTCTTTTATCTGGATTTATTATGTCTGGCAGTGGTGTGCATAAGCCCAAGCTGTAAAAGATGACTGCTCTACTTCTGAGATATATGTCTCTCTTCCTAGTTCCTGGAAGTTCTCCAGCGTGGCTCAGGAGATCAGGACAGAGATGTTTAGCTGGGTGCGGTCTGGGATCTGTAGTTCCTTCTGCATCTTTGAAAGCTCAAAAAGGGACACAAAAAATGCAAACTCTTGTAGAAAATCACGCATTCACTGACTTGATACCAGGCTTTTATTAAAATGGTGACTGTTTTGTTTTTCACAGTGATGGGCTTGTTTGTGTTTTCACTGTAGTCCTTGATTTTGAAGGATTTTTTAGTTCTTCAATAGAACTTGGTTCTGGACTGGAAATGGAAAACCGCAGTGGCCTTCTGGTAGATAAATATATTTAGCTCTCTGGTTTTTAAGAATAAAAACCAGCTTGATTTCTGTTTTATGTTGAATTAAAAATGAAGATTGTAGCTCATGAATTTATGTAAG
The DNA here is from genome assembly GCA_035590195.1 of Aviceda cuculoides. Classification (NCBI taxonomy): domain Eukaryota; kingdom Metazoa; phylum Chordata; class Aves; order Accipitriformes; family Accipitridae; genus Aviceda; species Aviceda cuculoides. The sequence goes on from JAVJGG010000007.1 coordinate 15,658,217, forward strand.
CAAGCTTTGCAGTATTTTCTTTAAATGCAGCTACTGGATTGGTGATGTACTTAAGAACTATAGTATTTGAGTTTCTTAGTTTCTTGTGAGAATATTAGCCAATATTAAGTAGTTTACAAAAATCCAGGTCAGCAGCAGAGGATATTTAAAACTAGTAGGAAGAGCCTGGCTTTGATATTTTCATTTCAGTTGCTATCTTTTTATGTGTATTTTTGTAGTGATATCTACTTAGGTGAAAGCCTTGCTCTGTTAGATGGTAAACAAATACATGGTAGATAATAATGTCTGACTAAAAGAGCTTCAATACAGACAGAGTTAACCCTTACAGGTTCTGAAAACAAAATGAGACTAATTGATTTGACAGGAGTAAAAAGTATTTTGTCTGGCAGAGGAAGATGGTCCTAAGGTAATGGAAACAACATTTAAGACATTACCACAAATAGGCAATCACCCTGCCTTAAGAAATCTCAGAGGTTCCCACAGGTATGTACTAGTTTAATTTGGACAACTATAACATCAATATACAAAAACTGCTGAAAACAGTGCAGTGTAGGTTTCACAACAGATTCCATTTGTGAGTTCATAAGAAATTGTTGTACTTACTGTATTTATTGTACTTAATAGCACACTAGCTGAATAAGGAATGTTCTGCAGCTTTCTAATTTTGCTGTGCAGATAGACATTACGTTCTTCCAAAACAAAGAATAACGTTTAATATTTACATTTCACAGTACACAGGACCAACTGGTAGATTTAAAAGGAGGAATCCATTATGACCTTCTACATTAGTAGACCTTCTTCATAGTCCAACCTCTGCTTAATTGCATTCTGTTGCAATTTAAACAGTTGTTTCTGTAGCAAATTTATACCTCGTGGTGTGAATCTGCGACATTCAAAATCAGTTCAGAGTCTGTGAAGTGCAGAGAATGCGGTACATTCCTGAAAAGTTATTCTAGTATTTCCTCTCACTATTAAAAGTGTGTACCTCTTTTTCTGGACTTATCTAGCTGTCAGTTTTTAGCTATTGGATTTCATTATAACTAGCTGTTAGACTGAAGTGCCTTCTGCTATCAGAAATCTCTTGTTAAATACTCATTGCTTGTGACCAAGTTATACTATAAACCTTTACTGTAAGAAGTGATTATGGATTGAGATAACTAAGTGCCTCAGTGAAGGCAGATCTTGAGTCATCCTTCTGGTTTCCTTCTGAATCTTTTTCAAGTTTTCAACATCTTTTCCGAAGTGTAGGTATTCAAACCGGGCGCAATGTATGGTATTGTTTTGGTATTGCAATGTACATACCCGCTACAGAGGCTACACTACCTCCTTTGTGTTCAGCTGGTCCTTTATGCATTCAAAGAATGTCTTGGCTACCATATTGTTCTGGGAGCTCTTACGTGCAATCTCCCTGATTTCCTTTTTGGAATAATTGCTTTCTAGGCTCAATATGCATAACAATGCCTAATCTTCCCAAGCACTCCAGACTGAAATATTTTCTGTATGATACATATTTCTAATCTGTTTGTAATGAAGTGATACAGAACTGTAATTGATATGATGTTTCCTTAATAATTTTTTAGGTCTACTTTTAGAGAACTGCTCCTTGGCTAAAGTTTGTGTTCTGCTCAATGAGGAAAAGATGAGAAAACAGTGTTGGGTACATGGTATGCTGTGCTTTCCTTGGTACATCTGGTAAAAAAGAAAGCATATATTGAGCATGCAACATACCTGTGAAGCTAAGGTAAAGAAAACAACAATGCTTAATTTCCTTGATGAATATTCCATGCATGAATGAAATTATTACCATTATAGCACAGATTCCTGGAAGATCTCAGGGGATGTCATTCTTCCAGAATGAAATCTGGGCAAGACTGGGGGGATTGTTATGGACTCGTCTTACACAAATTTCCTGTGCTTGTAAAAACATACAAATAATGCAAAAATGTTATTTCCAGGTATTCTCAAACAGGTAGGACAACAGAAACAGTGAAATGCCATACATGACAATCATGTTATCAATGACAATATACTGCTGAACTATAGCGTACATATTGATTATGGGATTTAAGCCAAAGAACCTGAAAAGAATTGTCCTAAAATTCTTCTTTTCTTTCAGTGGCTGTTTCTTTTTTCTAAAGCTGAAGAGGAATGGGACAATATATAACTCTGTCCAATAAGTTGTCATGCTTATGGTCTGAGACAAATACAGTTAAAACAATATTATTGCAGTGAAAGCACGTTTATTTTTAAGGCAAATCTGTATCAATTAGCCACTATACCCAAACTTCTCAAGGAAGAGTGTTACAATTATTTTTATCTAAGTGCTCTTTAAAGAACAAATAAAAGAAAATGAGCGTAATTTGCTGCCATTGAAGATAGAGATTGTGGTTGTTAGCATACATTATTAAAGGGTGAGTAAAGCTTGCTGGAGAAATTTCCTCAAATATGGGCGTAGAAAGTTTTACAACTTTGTTTAAATCCAGTTACAATGCTTTAGAACTTTCCTCTTTTCCCCCATTTTCCATTTTAAACAGTTTTCATTATCTAATTTTAAATTCACTTACTGCGCTTGCCACTGCAGCTTGCAGTTTGCTGGCCTCCAACTGTGCTGAATCTGCACTGGCTTCTTGTTAGTCACTGCCATGAGTTGCTGCTTCTGGAAGGAACAACTCAGCAGAATGTAGAAAGTGCTTTGCTCGTGCAGCCCAGGGCGTGCTCTCTGGACAGTTTGTCACCATATTCAATAACTCTATAAGATCACTGAAGTCCTATGAAGAAATAATAACTTTTATTGGTTTAATCTTAGAAGATCCAAGCTGTTTGCAATGGGGAGGAAATTGCTCCTCCTGCAGATGGGGTGTCCTTACTAGACTGGCAAATATTCTCTGTCTTGTACATAAATAGGTCCTCCACTGGATGAGATGTTTACTGGAATGTAGTGTTGGAGAAAAATTAGACGTAGACTTGAGAAACTGGTGACACCCTGCAAATGAATTTAAATATGAGTTACAGTTCTCAAGAAAAAGATGAGAAAAGTCTAAGGGAAAGGCAGAGAGCCTTTTTTAATTCAGGGTTTATGACAGGTGCTAAGCAGAAGTAGGAAGAACAGAGAATATACAGTGGGTTTGATAGGTGAGAAACAGGGATAAGCTGTGAAAGATGAAAAATGAAAAGAATTTAAGTACAGGAAAGGGAAAACAATGCAAGATTTAAAAAAGGGTCAGAGAAATCTGCTTCATTAGTACCACTTTGAAAATATATATAGTGAACAATCCATAGGCTGTATGACCCTCTTCTGTTCTTCATGGTGGATTTAATGACACCCACATGCTAAAAGAGACTCCACCTGCTGATCTTCTTTTTAGTAACTGTTCTCACCTTTCTCTCATGGCAGTAGTACTTAATGCACCTACAAATTGTTTGCATCATAAAGGTGCTATTTCAAGGCCACTTATGGGCTGTCTGCCTTTGTGGTTGATTCTGCATACACTGCTTTAAAATTAACTGGGACCATGGTTGTCCAAAAATATCTTCAGTACAAATGTAGAACTCAATCTGCTTATTTTATGGACGAAAATGTGGTTTATTTTTGTAAAAAAAAAAAAAAATAGAGTACTTATCACCATGTTATGCAAGTACCTCTTGATAGATGTCTGTATCATCCTGGAGCTTATTTGTGGGTGGGACATGCTATTATCCTTCTTTATAGTTAGGAACACAAAAGCAAAAGGATTTCAGGCTCAACTTTCAAAACTAAGCCTTTGATCTTTCTGTCACAAGACGTCCTGTTTCTAATACTCCATAGCAAGTGCTCAAAGACTGACTTAAATTGGAGCTGTTGGCACTAGGACATTCTTAATGTGGGTATAGAGTTCCTTTATTTTTCTCCTCTGGCTTTCTAGTTTCAACTCTGGTTTTGCATGGAACTGAAAATACTTACCAAAAGGAGACCTCCTATAAATTGGGAATTTAATGAAAATCAAGATTATAGAGAATATCTTATTAGACCAGTTATTAAGCATTATTTTTTTGGGGGGGGGGACGAGATGGGACACGACCTTTTCTGGAAATACTATGTTTAGAGTAGGCATTTTCTTGGTGAAATGTTACTTTTTTCCTTGCTCCAGTCAGATTTTGTTGTTCAATATGATGTATTTCTGTACTGTTTTCTCTGTAAAAGTCAGTTTACGTACCTGCGGTTTCTCTCCAGTCTCTTTAAGTAAACTAGAATGTAATCTATTTAGTATAGTTTCCTGTTTGTCCATAGTCTATTTTATGTTTTGATCATTAAAAAAATTACATGACTCCTTCCCTTACGCGTACTCCCAGTCTCTTGTGGGAAGAGAATTGGACAGGTATTTCTTTTCTAGAGATACAACTCACAACTCTCTGTCTCTTCAGAACTACTAAGATACAGGTGTTGTCTTTCTCAGCCATGCAGGAAACACAATATTACAAGTTATCACATAGAACTACCTTTAGGAGTAATGTTTTCGGCTATTTTTCCAGTAGAGTAAAAAAGATAGTGTTTGTACATTTGTGTTTTGTTTCTAAGAACTGCTTTCAGATTGAAATAGTTTTAAAAAAAACCCAAACCAAAAAACACTGCCCCTTAACAGTCTCCCCCCCCTCCCCCCCCAAAAAAGAGGAGCCAGTTTATGAGTTTTCAAAATATGTTAGCTTTTACATACAAAGATTAAAATCCACTAACTTCCCATCACCCTAGCAATCCAGGTTTCCACGTAGTACATAAGAAGTACCTATGTACATAGGAATTTACCTGCTCTTAGATGGTGTTTCAGAGCACTGGCTTCATACCTTCTTTAACTTCCAGCCTGTTGCCAAAAATGTTATCAAGGCCCCCTAATAATATTTATAGTGGCCTGCTTTTGTGATGGTTTGTACTCCACACTAATTTGTAGGAAATTTAAAGAAATCCTTCTATGCTGTGATTATATGAATTTAATCTTTGATTGTAGCTTGGCTCTTACCATTTACCTTCAAAATAAGAAATTAATTACTGCTGGTGAAATTTGATGCAATTTCACTTCCTGCTTTTGATGGCGTAACCAGAGTTAACTGCTCAGCAAATAAATCTTGTGCAGCACTCTGTTGCAGTTTAAGAAAATTTATGCTGTCGGTTGAGGGAACTGCTGGAAGTGTTGCATTCAAGGCTCTCCAAAATGTAATTGAGAATGTCAGGAGAAATCATTACGAAATACGTGATTGCCCAGATTTATCTGTTACACTAGACAGCTTTAAAGCATGCAATATGTACAAAAGGTGGAGTGCTACAGAGCTATTCAGGTACAGTAGCACAGCTATGGAATGTGGCCAAGTGAGTCATACATTTGTTCTAGCTACATATATTTTAAATATAAAGGAATGATTACCAGTGTCAGGTGCTTTATATGACTCACATTAATTTTGAGAAGAGGAGAGGATAAAAACCAAGAACTCCTCCGTGCATTGGATTTAAAGATGAGATGCAGAGGACTCAATGAAATAGGCAGGCAAGACACACAGTTCTTTACTCTTAATTTTAAAAGCAGCTGTTTTGTTAGTTATGGATGTAAAACGTAAATTCCCATGACAAATCTTAAAGCAACGTATTTCCGATATTCTGATCAATGGCTTTTAAAAGATGTCATTGATAACTGCGTTTATTCTGCCACTGTTCTGTGCTGCTGTTGTCAAGCTTTATGGAATAATCTTGTGGTCTGAGTGATGATTAAAATTATTCTCTGCAGTTTACTTATTAAGCACAAAGACATGCATCTTTTACTTTTCAGAAATAAATCTGCTGCTTTGGCAGTATAGTAAGGAAAAATGGCTGAATAGTGAAGAAAAACTACAGAGAACTAAAATAAGTATTACACAGTGCAGCAGTGTAGAAGTTACTAATGGTACGCAGAAACTCATAAACTCAGCTGTATTGAACCTGAAATTGTAAAGTATGCATGTGAGTGTGATAATTTATATATGAAAAGAATATGAAGAGCTTGGAATTCACGTGTCCATACTTGATAAAATTTACTTTTGATATACTATCACTTCCATGGTGTTAAATGAAAAGCTTTACACATCTCATGGCATCATTTTTAGACTTTGGGCCAGTTTTCTGCTTAAAATCAGACATACATTTGTTGAGAAATTTGGAAAAAGATATAGGAAATGGAAGTAGATGCTTAGGTAGGTAAAAATTAGCTTTATGAAGAAAGCAAAAGGAAGTATGGAAAGACTCAAATTCAAATGCAAACAGAATGCTATAATGGCAAAAGTGTAGAGTGATTAAAAAAAAGAGAACATGGATAAAGAAATTACTTAAATACAACCTTTTGTGTTCTTTATTCTGTATTTCATCTCTCTTCCAAATATTTCCCAATGAAACTGCATTATATTACTGGATATAATGCAGAGATTGAAGCTAATTTTTAGAAATTAATATACCTCATGTAGCCGGGAGCCACTGTTTACTGCAGCGCTGTATGTTGATATAAGTAGGAATAATGGGAAGTGGGTTTATCATTGTCTTATTCACTTAAGCCTTGCTAATTTGGTAGAGTTCTTTAAGTCCTACAGATAAAAAGAGGACTATGGGTGAAACCCTATTACAGTCTGTGTGCAGAACTTGCTTTGCCATTTTCTCCTGGTGTGAAAACCTAGTTCCCAAGGAACAACGTTAAACACTTGAGAGAGGAAAGCTGTATAAAGACTATAAGTGCAATGTATCTTTATATTTCATGTCTGCATATTGTTCTCTGATCGTGAACACCTCTATAAATAGGGATTAATTGAATGGACAGTGATTCAGTTGTGCTGAGGTGACATACAGGCTCAAAACCATGACCGTTTTGGCTTATTGAAGGTCTGCTAATAGGCTTAGCTGCTGCTGTTGTTGCTGCCTGATTTACTTCTGAATCTTCACGAGGAAAGAGCTAGGAGTGAAAAATTTACTCTGCTCTCTTAGGTAACAAAGATGGCCCTTCTGTTGGTAGTATTATTTCTCATAAACACTGGAATACAAGAACAGATGCAGGTGAACTCTATCACGTATACAATATCAGTTTACACACGCTCATAATTTTCCACTCTTTAGTACTTGTGTTGATGTTAAACATTGGTCCTTCCATTTCATTGCTTGATCCTGGTCATCTTTAAGGATAATCATTTCAGTTAGTGTCAGTGCAAAGGGACATTGCAAAGCTATCATTCTGAGGGATGTTCATCGAGGGAGGAATATGACATTTCTGGGAGACTGTCATGGCCCTCATGAAGTGTTAAGATTATTTAGGTGGCTGTGCTGCAGAGAAATGTACATTAACTTGAAATATGGGAAATATCTGTAATAAAGAGTTCCAGTTTATTTGATCAGGGAGAAAACCTAGATAAAGAAAACCCCTGGGTGTTTTTAAAATGTTCCTTAATGCTTTTTATACTCCTCAAGATGCAGTGAAGGTCAATGCAGTAGGAAATGTCTCCATTGATTTAGATAAACGGTACCTCTTTGCAATGCATTCCATTTTCCCTTTTATCCAGTTGAAGAGCTACCATAAGACTTTACCTTAGGCTTTCAAGCAATGTGCAAATTTTTCATAACCCCTGGTGAGGTTATTAGGTTGGCATATCTCTTGCCCTTTAGGGCAAGAACTTCCACTAAGAGGCTTTTTCATTTGTTGTTGTTATCACGGTGCTTGTGTTATAAATACTTATTTCTGCTAGTAATTAATTTTGCTTGTATTTTATTAACCTAGAAAGTAGAATTATATTCAAATTAATTTGACTTTAATATAAAAATGAAAATAAAAGTATGTCTTCTTTCATATTTTATTTGTATGTTGTAATGGTTGCTCTGTAACCATTTCTGACTAATACTGCACGGTTTATAATGCACAGCAGAGTACTGAGACTGAATAATAAGACAATGTACATATGTAGTCAGCAGATGTAATGGTATCTGGTAACAGCAAAATGCATTTTAGGAAGTCCCAGTGGTGAGTCCATGGCCCTATGAACTCAACAGGAGTTTTGACGCTCGCATCGCTTTCTATACAAGTATGGAAATTACTACTATAGAATGCATCATCTTTAATAGCTAGTTAAAATACATATATATATATACACAAGTATATATGTGTATATTTATACATGTATATGTAGATTGTTACAGATTCTCAGGGACAAAGACATGCAAACGTACTGTGGCTGCCATTATTTTGCAAGAATATTGCAGGACCCTCCTATCCACTTCAATGGTAAAAGGACTAGTAGTACTAGAGATTGCTAGAGCTTTCGCATATACTTGCAAAGATTTTTGTTTGTAATGGTCAAATGCGGAACTGTCAAATCTCACGCTGTCAGTTTAATACTTAGGTGTTTGCAGCCTTCTTTTTAGCTGCAGAGTTATCGCACCGATTTGTAGCTGCTCCTGTGCTTTCATCTGTGCTTTGTGCAGGCAGACCAGGTACTAGAGGGAAGCGATGGTACTGCACACCACTGAGCACTTGGCCTCCCAGGGGGGTTGTATCCTCCAAGGATAACCAGACAGCAGTTTACGGACACAGTCCCTTCTGTTGCAACTGAATATAGCTAAGTCTATATGTCAGTTAGATTAGGGATTGCTGTGACAGGAATTTTGAAAGACAGATCAGTGCGGTTTCAAACTTCAGACTTGACTCTGCTGGATTGACAATACACATCACCAATGCTTAGTTCTTAACCCCCGTCAGTAATTATCACTACATATACAAAACTACCAGTCCTTAATAAACTTACCCTAATTTAGCTGCAAGTATGTAATAGCACTGAACTGACGCCATTTTGATTAGCACTGGTGGCTCTGGTCCTTGAAAGCTCAGGGTGGCCAGTCCCAAGAACTTGTTGATGAAGGAAGTCCCAGCTTTCTTCATCCATTGTTGCTGTTTTATGCTTCTCTGACCCCTTCTCAACAGGAAAAAGGGTGATCTCATCTGACCGTGTCATCTTACTTTTTTGACTTTTATTACTTCTAGTTTCCTTTATTCTTTTGGTTCTAGTGTGATTAATTTAGAAAAAATGTAGGAAAAGTTCATACTCAGAAGTGCATTGTAACATCAGTGTTTGTATTTAAAGTGCAATACAGATTTTTCGTAGTCAGACATTAACAGAACTGAGGCAGTAAAAGCATAGATCATTTGCTGAAAGAAATATTTAAAATGTATAATCAAATTTTCTTTGCCAAGTTATTCCTAACAGATTGAAGCATCTCTAAAGATAATGAAAGCTAATGCAAGAAATTATCTTCACCTTGTACCAATTCTAATGAGAAATGTGAAATACTAACCTAGAGGGGAAAAAAAACCTGTGAATAGTTTTCTGCTGAGTTAGAGAGATGAACTGGTTTCATAAATATTGCAATTAATGTCAGAGCTGACTAGAATAAGGCAGTGGGACCGTGGTTGCAGGGACAAGACTGAGAGGGGTGTGGAAAAGTGAACTTCATCTGGAAAGAAAGGAGCTGTCAGATGAATTTGGCCATCTTACAGAACTTCCCTCTGAGATGTGTATATATTGCAAAACTGTAGATTTTTACATCTTGCATAACAGTTCACTAATTAGAACAAACTTGGAGAGAATCTACCCTGCCCCAAGTGTTAGTCAGGAGTGGATCCAAATAGCTAGAACGGGAACCCAAAGTCGTGTTTCTTCCAACAAAGCTGAATGATGCAACCACTGCATTATTGATGTGGACTAGATATTGAGCCTTGTTTTGTCTGAAATCTCTTGGTGTCACCTGAGTAGAACAACTTTTTTCTTTTTTTTTTTTTTTTTTTGAAGTTGGCATGATTTCTACGGGGCAGGAAATAACATTTTGTGGGCCCACCTTGAGTAGTAATGTTGACAGCCCAGAGGAGTTGTTCTTATTGGAAAAGTTAGAGCTCAGACACAGCTTAAAACCCGCAGACATTATCTGCATTCTTTATCTTTGCTTTTGAAGGCCACGGAGAGCACCCAAGAGAATCTATGGCTTTTTTTGACTCTGGAAGCTGAATTGCTGTCCTTTGCCAATCCCTGGTGGCTTTTCATAGGCCATGTATACCATAGCCCTTTTTGCAGTTCATCCAGATTTTCCCTGGATCGCTCCTGACAGAGTACACTTAAGTTGTTAGGTTGTACAGTTCCCCACAGCAAAGGTTTTGTAAGCTCAAGCTTATAAATAAAATGTACTGTAAATAAGCATCTTATCTTTAGGTTAATTCTTCAGAGTTCTTTTAATGGTAATAGAGATTTTGGTTTTCTCAAATCACATTGTATCATGTTTTAACCTTAGATTAGCCTACAGATCATCCAGAAAGTAAAGCTAGATGAATTTACAACTAGCCTCCACTACTAAGTTAACCTTTGGGAACATACTGAACCGCTACTACAATTGATTTGAAACTGTCAAAAACCAGCTGTAGTGCAGAAATATTCAGAGACAAATAACTACTTGAAAGTCAGTGATAAGAGGTAGAAATTCTCAGAGTACTGCCATCATTTCCAAGAACAAGGATGAATCTGGATCTTGTCACCTTTCTGCTTTGATGTGAGCTTTCTTGTGGTTCAAACTGTGGTGGTGTGGAAATATTCCTTGAAATTACATTTCCAAGACAAAATTTAGAGCTCAGTAATACAGGGTTTGCTAAAAACTTAGGGGTTTTTTTTCCCTTTCTTCTGAGAGAATAATTATTTCATTTTGAATTTGTGTGGCTGGATGGCATTAATAATAATATCCGAAGAGTGGATATCATAATGTTGGTATGTATGGCAGAATTAATTAGCTGCCTTTTAAGAATTCCAGGGCAAGGCGACATTTCCCTTGGTTGCTATTCTTTTTCCCAACAAAATGGCGCTACGGGTGACCTATATAGACTTTTTTTTTTCTTTGTGTAATTACTTCTGTTCACATAAGTGAGATGGAAATGCTCAAAGTCCACTAATATGATTGACTATACGTGTATGAGAAGGAATTTATATGTGCTGCTGGGCGCAGGTTTAGCTGTGCTTGCTAAGGACAGTGCAGGATTGGAAAGGAGGATTATCATACAGTGGGATCATAATTTTATAAGGATGAATGGGGACTTAGAAACAGTAACAACTAGAGTGATGGACAAGTATGATTTCCCATAAATTTTATTTGCAGATGCCATGTGGCTACAGTTCTATTGCCCAAAAACATGTTCAATGTTCTGTAAGCTATTGTCTCTGTTTTCAGCCACAAATGACATATTGTAGTACTTTTGTATATTGCTGGGTAAAACAGATTTGGATATGTTATTCTGAACTGTTCTGACATTATCTATTATCTAGCCATTATCTATTGCTACAATAGTCATAGATAAAATGAAGTGGAGAAAATGGATATTTTTTGGCAAGAATTAGAGAGGGTTTATGAGGAACTACATTGCATGAAGTATGAAATGGAGGATATATCAAGTTCCCACAGAAATGTTTTCAGTTACGCAGGTGTCTTACCATTGACCTTTCTGCTACTAGATTAGATAAAAGGAAATATTTCTACTGAAGTGTCTAGTGTATTATTTAAAAGACAATAAGACAGTTATGGGTTTTAATATTGCCAGAATGTGAGTTTTAAAACAGTAGAGTTATGGCAAACAAACTTCTATTTAACTGTTGCTGATCAGAATCATCCTACTGAGATTCTATAAAGAAATTGAAAAATCCAGAATTAAGTAAACACTCATGTTGAAAATTAAGTAATGAAAAAATCAGAGAAGATAAAAAAAAAAAAGTTACTGTACAGATGCTGTTCCCTTGAATAGAAAAACAAGACTTAAAAAGCAGATAGCTAAATAATTTTATGGTCTTTTATTTAAACAGTGTTTGTACATCACATTCAGTGGGGTATATGATAATATGAAATTACATTTGTTTCTGAAGCTTTGTTCCTGCTCCTGCCCCTTTTTTATTTCTGCAGAGTGTTTCTTAACCATACTTGCCAGGCTACTGTATGCTGCTTATTATTTGCAGCCTTTCAGAGTCTAATGTTTGTTTGATTATTTTCAGGGTGTGCTGAAGGTTTACATTTGCAGTCATTATCTTCACTGAGTATGTTTTTTTTCTACCATTTGTGCATATTGGCTTGTTTCAGAGTTACTCTTGAGTTCTGGACCACTGGGTTTTGTTTTCCTGTTGCTAATTTAGCATTTATAAAAGACTATATTGATAAATGTGCAAGGTGACGGATATTTTGGCAGCCAAATTTTCAGTATTTTCCCTGCAAAAGTTGAAGGGTGGGGATGGATTTGTAGCTTGTCACAGACGGGCTTCCTTCTGGTATTACCATATATCAGTGACATTTTTAATTGTTTTCATTGTGAGAGAGAAAAGTGACGAATCATTAAAAGAATCTGAGAAAATGCATGAACTTTTCAAACAGATGAAGTTAAAAAGAGAGGTCAAACTGGGGGGCTGCCAGCCCTGAAAGTGTCCCTTTAAGTAACATAATGAGATTCCAGTGGACGTTTATGCCCTTTGTGTTTCCTCTAAAAACGTAGCAGGTTCCAGCCTATTTGTAAACGCATTAACTACATTTCCTTCTGTCTTCAAAGGTTAGAGATTTGGAAGAGAAGATGAAAGCTATTGTAAAAGTGTTTGAGACTTTCAGTCCTATCCTTGCCCTTGTTTTTTACACTCCACAGGCGACGCAGTGGTAGAATGCACAGTGGGATACCTGCTTTAAAGGCCTCATTTTACCTTTAAAAGCTATGCTGCTGATAGTGCATTTTTAAAAAGGTCTTAAACTTGAACTGGCAAAAAGGTCTATACACTAAATACAAAGACTTTGATGGTTTTTTGTTTTCCTTCCCTCTGAAATTTTCAATGGGGTTGAAAGGTCCCATGAATTGAATGACCTATCCGGCAATAGCTTTTGTCAATGTTATGTGGATTAGAATGAGTCTTCCTCCCAGCAGATTATTAGAGTTGATCATTTGGTTTGGCCGTAGTTTTACATATGTGTCTGAAATACAGCTTTAAGAAAACAGAGTTTTATTAGAAGCACAGTTCTTCCATTTCTTTTTCTTCTTTTTTCTGAAACAATTACTAAGAGTGCAGCTATATGCATTGGGACATAATTGTGTACAGTAAGCAAGGGTAAAGCAAGTTGTACATGGAAAAATCTATGGAGTTTGGAATGGTTGATTGTGTTTGCAGTTATTCAATATTAAATTCTTTTTCGTTTGTTTGTTTTTCTTACTAGATGCCTAGTACCTATATGTCTGGACTGAATTTTGGTGGTTCAAATTAGTTTTCTTTATCAAACCTAGCTAGGATCTGTAATAATAGTAGTTCTATTTGTTCGCCTTTTCTGTTGAAGCGTTGTCCAATGCACCTCTGACTAATAGTAATATGATAGGTCTGTACTAATATTAAATATCTATCTATATCAGATATGCGATATACAATTTTTAAGTTTCCATTTTGAATAGTTCTTTTCTGTTGCTACTGCTTTTTCTAACTTGTGATGGTACATTGAATAAAAGATAAAAATAATAAAAACATCTTAATAGAGAGTGCTCTTGCTGAATTCAGCTGTTTTATATTCTTCACAACTGATCTCTGTGTTGTTCATATCAAAGCAGTGCAGGCTGTTATCTCTGACAAAAGACTGATATATTATACGTGTTTGTTCCCTGGGTATATTTAGCTTACTAATAGGCTACAGAGTTATTCTAGGTCTTGAGAAGTTTGAGGCCTGAATTGTGAAGGGCAAGTGTTATCAGCCCCTGCTAAAGTTTTCATGAATTGAAAGTGCTCTTCTCCTCACTAATTTCATATCCATAACCATTATTGACACAGTTCTTCACTAAAATTAATCTTGTAAAAGAGTAGAGAGGTTTTTTCTTTCTGCTTTTTCTTTTTTTCCTTTTGCTTCTGTCCCTCTAGATAGAAGCCAGGTGAGATTGGCAGTGTCTTGAATGTGAGTTCTTGGGAGAAGCAGTTTTGAGAAGGGAACCAAAGAACAGCAAGGACATTTCCAGTGCATGTGAGAAGCAATGGCAAGGGCTGGTAAACTTTCTTGGAATGTGTAGTTAAGGCTGGATTCACCTCATCTACTAGAGGTGCCTAATCTTGTATACCTTAGGCTCTCCTTGTAAGTGGTGGAGAGACTGGCTCCTCCAAATCTTCGTACCAACTAAGGTTTGAAATTATCTTATATATCTCCCTCCCCTCCAACTCCCCCACCTTCATTTTCCTGATGCTTTCACTCTCTGTTTATTACTTTGGGAGCTCAGTGTGATACATGCCCAGCATAGGTACAGACATTCGATAACCAGATCCAAGCCTTTGTACTGGAAATCATAAATACCCTAGGGTTTGCTTTTTTTGGTTTTAGGGTGGGGGTTTTTTTGGTAAGAACTCTAAATCTGAAGGTGGCATGCACTTTTTTAAATACAATCCTACTCAGTCTTGCCAACAATACTTAGTTCCTACAGACCTCTTGGTTTTCATGGCTACTTTTTCATAATGAACAATGTGACAAATTTTCTCATGCAAAATGTCCAGCACTTAGAAATACTGGGCAGGGTTTGGGGTTTGTTTGTTTGTTTGTTTTCCTGTGAAAGACTAGATTTGCATTTCAGGAAAATTCACATAAGGTTTTAGAACTGTCAGGAAACATGCATTACTATGTGCTTTAGGAGCTAAAGAATAGACAAGTTTAAGTAACTGAATATATGAACTATTTTCTTTTTAAACTTCAGGCAGAACAATGAGATTTGCAAATATTCATTACAGTATCTGATTTTATTAACGGTATTACAAAGATGCTAAGTAAGTATCTGAGTTAGTTGTTTTGATATACCCTGGAGGGAAGATGTTCAGACTTACTAAAAATTCCCTGTAACTTCCTTTGCATTTGTTGTGTGTAGTGAAAAAGATGGTCTTGAAAGAATAGCTCCAGATTAAGCCACTGCCACCTAAAAAATATTTGACAAAATCTGCAGAACGATTAAAACCACCATCCTCTCAATTTTTAGTAAACTTAAAATAGAAAATGATTTCTTTTAGAATAGAAAATGCGTGATACCTGCATGAAACAGTTTATTTCATTATGGGGAAAAAACCAATCATTACAATTCAATTTTTAATTATTTACTTTTATTTTTAAAAGGTGAGAATGAATATAACAGCAGATAAAGAAAATATTAAGTGTAGACAGCTGCAGGTGTTTTTAGGCATGCTCTGGAAATGTGACCAAAATGTAAACAGAACCAAACACTTGACCATTTGGCCTCAACAAGTTGTTGGATATAATTATAATTGATTTATCGTGTCTTTATAGCAATGGCTTATTTGCCAGCTGGCCACAGTTTACATGAAATAATTTACTATATGTTGTCTATTTAGCAGTGCACAGGTTCGAGTCTTAACTTCTGGATTTCACATGTTCTCTAGCCATTCATTCTGTGTCATGTAACGTGTTCTTGGCCAGATCTTTCATTTGTGCTTCCTTAAGTGTTTTAAAATAAGCAAGTATATTTTAACGAACTATATTTAACAAACTATTATTTAGCAAATAATAAAGCATGTATTAGTTTGGGACAAGTTTTATTTACTCAAGTAAATGCATGAAACAATTAACAATGTCATTATAGTTCCTACAGTCACATTTTAAGAGGCATAAATAGGACATGTCTGTACTTAGCTGTAAGGCTTCATTACTGTATAAATAGTTGCAGATAATTTATGCGCTACTTCACTTGGCCTTTCACCAGCATCATGGAAACAGGTGCTGTGAAAGAGATGTATGAGATAGAGCAAGCAAATCTTGTATTTAGAAGATCCTCTTTCTCTGCTCCATCTTCTGCTTAAGAAACCCTCAGGTTGAACTTCAGATGTTTGGCACAGACTACTAGTAAAATAATGGTCTTCTGCAAGTTTCTTGTCTGGATCACACTTCAGATTCCAATCCCTGTGTTCAAGACTGTTCAAATCTGGGATGGGCTTAAGGCCATCTTTAATTGGTAGCTTTGTTTTCCACAACTGACGTTGCTCCAACATTGCTGACAGCCATGAACGTCCAACACGGGGAGGATTAGATGTCAGACATTCCTGAGCACCCGAATTTTCACTTTAAATTGGATGGAGGGCAGGGGGAACCCAACAAGAAAAAAGTAGGAAAGTCCAGGGAATGTGTGAGCAGCGTTAGAGCACACTGGAGACCAAAAATAAGCTACCAGTGTCATTAGCTACCTTCTGAGCTACTGGTTCTTACCTTTGTACCCAGGTCTCTAAGGTGGAAGGCTAAATAATTTCTTCAATTCACTGCCTATTCTTTTGAAAGCTCCAGAGGTTAAGGTTATTGAGGAGTGATGATGGCAATCTCTTCTAGTGTTTAAACTACTGTTAAATTGGAATTAGATTCTAAAGCTGACAGTTTGAAACCGATGCGGATTTGTACCTTCATCACCTTCCCTCTCGGCTGTCGACCCGAAGCACTGTAAAGCCTTGCTTCGGTAAGCAGCTGTATATCAGAGGGGTTGAACCTGTAACTTCGGTGCTTTTTGTTCCTAGTCTCTGATTCCTCCCCTCCCTTGTGTCTTGCTTTAAAATGGGAGGACTTTGGTAAGACTTGATTTACTGGGTGTTGTGTGTTAGGGGGAATTAATCTCTCCCTGTCCAGAAGCCCAGATGCAGAAGCAGGTAGCCTTGGCACTCGGGGTTTTGGGGCATCCTTTGTTGGGGAAGGGGAGAAGGAAAGCTTAACACAGAAGCATCGCTGTAGGCACAGGCGGACACTTTGAGTTAACCCGTCTCTTCCAGCAGAGTGCATATTGAACTCACTGACCACAGCTGACTCCTTCCGATGCTGTATTTTGAGTACTTTTGTATTTTGCTCTTCTGTATTTTGAGTCTCCAGCACAGTCTGCTGGTGCTGGGTGTTGGACATCTCAAGGGATGTGAACTGTTCATGGCCCTTTGCAAGCTCTGTTAGGTCCATCCACAGTATTCTCATCTGCTTGAGGTGAGCTTAGGATGTGAATTTAGATTGCATATATGGCAACGTATTGGACTTAGTATTGACTTCAATTAGACTTGTATTAGCCTGGGGAACTTGGGCAAAGTATTCCTTAATTAAAATGAAGCAACCGTGATCCCCAAGCAGAGAGTCCAACCTTGTTCTGCTCTCGTAAACATGCACTCAGTATTTGATACTGTCTTGAAATCAGAGAGGGCTGAGGAAGATTAAAGTAGTTTCTCATCTCAGTTTTGTGGATGGGAAAAATCACAAACTGATTCTAGTATTAGCAGGTTTTGCCTAAAGCTTTCAGTAAAGAAATATTGGTTTTTTTCAGGGTCACTTTCCCTGTTTTCACATATGTTAGTATAAAACAAAAGTAGTGGGTTTTAGCTGTCTCTATCACCAGGCGGTGCATACTGGTTGCAAGTCAGTGCCACACGCTTGATGGTCCCCATGGATTTTTATGGCGTAGAGGTATCATTCATAAAGTGCCAGACATGTCATTTTGTAGGCTCAGGTTTCAGTATCAAGGTGCAGATTTGCTTCAACATGGCATGAGTGATTCAGAGAGATAACTATTTTAGTTAAAAAGGTTAAATGAAATGTCAGTTGTTGCTGTGAGATTTCAGTCACCAGTTAACTTTGAGTGTTCTGGTACTGTAAATAGCACAGGGACTGAGCTTTCTGAATAGCAATCCTTTTAGTTAATAAATTAGATCATCTTAATGGTCCACAAAGTGCATAGAATATACCATTTGCGAAGATGTGAGTAACTGTTTCTAAGCGGCTGTGACATTTGTTCACTCGTAAGAAAATCTAAGTGGTTTGGGTTTGGTTTTTTTTTTCCCTTTTCAGTGTTGAGGTAAAAAAGAAGGCATACATTGAAATAAAACTAGTTCAACATTTATGTTAGATTGAACTTTTTAACATTATTTATTTTAAAATGAACTTCTTATGCAGTCAAGTAATAAGAAATAACATCAGATAGAGGAATCCCAACAGAAAAGAAAATAAAATATGTCAGGAAAGAGAAGTTAAGCTCTTGTTTTGCTAAAGGTGTAGTTCACCTGTTTCCTAGGATAAGTAGATTCAGAGACATCTGCAATGTTAAAGGGAGTGGGAGGAATTCCTTTCTCTTGCTATTTTTATGAGAAATTAGGTATCTGAAAATAACTTGTATAACAAACTCTTTTGGCTTAAGTCTTATTTATCTAAAGCTAAGTTACAAAAAAATAATTTTTAAAAAAATTTTATGAAAATGTGTTAAAATACGCATTTTGGTAGTATGACCATTTTAAAACAGTGAGCGAGGGGAAAACAATACATGGTGGTGAAGTTTAGTGTCAAATCCTGCTTGTTTTAATCTTGCAGAGTTTCCATTGACTGACACTAGGGGATTCTTCTAAGTAGGGTTTTGCTTAGAGCTCTGTCAATAATGGAGCTTGCATTTGAGAGAAATAATTCTTCTCTTAAAAAATTTTAAGGAGGGGCATCTCCTGTGGGTGGAAAAAAATAGCATACTGGTTTTATTCCTTCAGACACAGGCATATTGAGAAACAGTTCTCTGTGCGAGAAATTTTTAGATCCAGATTCAGGGATCAATTTTAAAGCCTTGCTCTAAAAATAGGAGGTAGAGACCAAATAAGATGTCTTACTTGTGATCTCATTTTCCAAATTTCTTGTAACAGCTGATAGTAAAATAACTTTACATCAGGACCCCAGGAAACAATGCAATCATTCTTTCTGGTTTGAAGTCAAGTGAAACCTTGTTTTGCTACTGATTGCACATAATTTAGTGTTCAAGGAATATAACTTCTGAAATTATTTTGGCCCAATTGCATTTATTACCAAGCTTTTGGTACTGCAGGAATGGGTAATGTTTCTCTGGCATTTGCTTACTTACTAAACTTACTAAATTATTAAGACACAGGATTTTTTCTTAATAGGTAAAATTTTGGAGCAGTTAGGTCAGAAATAAAATGGTCAAACTGTAAGAATGTACTTTAAATGGCAGAATGTAAGTGAAAGAAAATGGGAAAATGAAAGAATATAGATGTTCTGGTGTGAAAACCCACTATATTTTTATTGACCTTGAATTGCGTTTGTTAGTTGTGTCAAATCTAGCGTATATGGCAATTTGTTCATCTGATTGATGTGAAACCCATCATCCATTCTCTTTTCCCTTTTTTATTGCTTTGGTGTCACATACTTCACTATACAGTAATTAGACTGTGGTCTCTTTTGGATATCTTCCTCTGAGTTTGTATGTTGCCCGTTTTTTTTGAGGCTTTTGGATGATGTACTGTAAATGTAATAACAGTAAAAACAAAATATTTTCTGTAATCTGAACTAGATTCATGGGCTACTGTTATGCATAGTTGAACCTGAGAACCAGCTGATTCCTGTCCCTTCTGGGCATGGGACCCTTTTTAAGATATTGCAGTGCAACAGTGGATTATCATGGCTGCTATTTCAAAAAAGAAGGAAAAAAAAAAAAGAAAAAAGGTTTGTTGTGGTGTACAAGTTACTATTCCCAGAATGCATTGCAGCATGATTCTAAAAGATGATCTTTTTAGTAAAGGAATAGGATAGCTGGCAGAGTGGGTGTTTGAGAGCTGGAGGTTGTTTTTGTTTGTTTAATGAAAATTTGAAACCTTTTTAAAAAATTGAGTTTTTAAAAAATATTTTGGTCAAAATCCCAGTTTGGATAATTCTGTTTATCCTGTTCTTCAACAGTCAAGTGGTTTGTAATATCATGACTTCTTTGCTAAACCCTGGAGGCTGGTAACTAAACAGACACTATTCTCTGTGCAGGTTTTCTATGGATTATAGATAAGGAAGTTGTCAATTTCTTTGTCATCATAGATAGAGCTTTTTTTTTTTTTAACTTTAAAGACTATTTGCTTAAGTCCTTGCTGTCGAGAGACTGAATTTACTTGTTCGTTCAGTGGAGGTAGGATGTCTTTCAGGCATGTTTGCTTCCCCTGGAACATTCTTTTGGTTCACCCTGGTTAAAATGAACAGGAAGAAAACAGGATAACACCAAAGTTATTGGGTATTTATTTTTACTAATTTCCAGTACATGAGATATTTTAAAATGTTTTCTATGATTATACAAAAAATAGAAATGAATCTGTGCTTTTCACTGTGGTTAAACCGCCAAGCTTGAGATTTGAAGTTTTATGAATCCAGGTTGTGCGTGTTTGTTTATTAAATTCTGTGGTTTTCTAGAGATTTATCTTGCTCATATCAAGATGTCTGGCTACAATGATGGCAACTGGTAGAGACTGGGATTCAAATGGTTTTGGTAGCCTCTGTAGTGGCAACAGTGTATCATGGGGAAAAAGTAAGTCTTGTCTTTTTTTTTGTCTAGGCTAGATCAACTCACTATATTTCTGGAAAGGCTCTGAGATTTTAGGGGCATGAGCTGGATACAAGTCCCATGTGATTAATCATTGTGACAAAAAAAAAAAAAAAGAAAACAATGGATCCAAATATGATTCTTGCTCTCAGCATCAATAATAAAATAGAGAGAGCGTTTCCAAAATTACATTCAATCTGAATTATATCAGGAGTGCCTATAACAAAAGCGCACTCTCTGTAATCTTGCATGATTAAGATTTAAACAAGAACAACTGATGAGGACGGTTTCTTCTCTTCCAATAATCTTGCAAGTATAATAATGCTAAGGAAGTTTCAGAGTCAGTAGCATTTCAGCTGACAATATAAACCAGTTTATAAAGCTATTCTTACTCCAAACAACCTTTATGAGTCTTCTAAATATCTCCATGTATCACAGTACATTATCATGGCCCATTACTTGCCATGAATGGCATAGTGTAGTGATTCTATATACTTTTTGAATCATACTAATTTTGAGAGACTAGCACTCTTGTGCTACTTCCCCCCCCGGTAAAAGCTATATTTGCATTAGATTTTATTATCTGCTACACCAAGTATTTGCTCTGACATACATTCCACATTCTTTTTACTGTCACATTGTTTGCCTCACTGGACTCCCTTGAAATACTGTGTCAGCAGGACGTTCAGATACATTTGGTAAAATATTGTTACAAAAATATCTGCTTGTATACTATTGAGAATAAACAAAGTTCTATTCAGACATTTGATTTATGAAGCTCTATACTTAATCTTAAAAAGATAGCGTATGCCCAATCTTTCAGGCAGTGCCATAAAATACAGTTCTGACATGTTAGATGTAGCAAACTTGTCCTGCATAATGCTCTTAAATGTGTATAATCATCTGATCTTGGTGCAAATTTTAAGGTCTAACGTGTCTATTCCAATATGTATAGGCATTAAAACATCTGAATGATGTCATCAGTGATTTGGGATGAAGATATGCAACAGGGGCAGAATAGAGAGAAAATCTTAGCTATCTAATTGCCATTGGCTTGAACAGGATCAGTGATAACTTTTCTCAAGCTCATAGACTGAGATCGACACATGAACTCAGAAACAGCACTCCCTAAATATCTGTATGGAAATACACATGAAACTCGAACTTGATGTCATAACAGGCAGACTCATAACATGGCAGTGGACCCGCAGTAATCTGTGAGTTTTCTGCAGAAGATGGTACAAATTGTACAACTTTTGTCTTTTGTCAGTTGATGTACGGAGGATACTTTTGGAAGCTATTTCTATTGACTTAAATGTTCTGCTGAATGTTAAATATCTCTCTCTGGTGTGCCTCCTCTGCATCTTTCTACCATTATCATCTTGGTACTTGTAACCTCCTTTAAAAAAAAAAAAAAAAATTTATCCAGTAACTAATTTGTTTCACACAAAGTACATTGGCTGATACTGCTTGAAATTCTTTCTTGCGCGCCTTCAGTCTTTCTCCATTGATGTCGTCATTATCGTTTTTCCTCTTAAAAGAGAAACTTCTGGGAGGTATTCTTACCATCCTTTATGGAAGTGGTACAGAAAACATGTCAACAATTATCTTTGATTTTGAAGTTTGGGACTATTTTGAGGAGGGTAGTGCTGTGAAGAGCTTTGGTTTGGAAAGAAGTATATGCGCTCTTCTTTCTCTCATGCATGCTAGAGAATGCTTGCTTTGTGTCTGCTTGGATGATTACTAAATCTGTGTATAAAATGGAATGATACTTTCTGTGCACTGCTGTCAGATCTAATTTATAGTTTTTTCATTGAGAGTGTCAAATTAAAAAAAAGAGATAAATTGAAAATTATTGAGTTCTTAATGTAACAGTGAGAGAAGTTTGGGAGACAGAGCAAACGGCAATTTCCCAATACCACAGAGCATTTGTTTTAACTTTCCCTCTTTTATCATCTATTTGGAACAAGAACTTTTCATTCTTTCTCAGTCTTAAGACAGTTTATAGTTTTTCAATCAGCAGTGAGCCAGGTCATAAAGTGAATTTACCTGATCAGACGTTGAGGAATCTCAGTGGTCTTTGGGGGACTTCTGGTTTAGCTCCTTTGGCTTCCAAGCTTTGTCACCGTGCTCACACTTTCAGCTCTGGGGAAAAGTCTTTTGGGAAGAAATAAGCAATCGAAAGGGTTGCTTAAAAAAAGACTTAGAAAAAGTTGACAAGCAAACCTGTTGTCTGCCTCTTTTCAAAGTGTTTTGTTTGAAAGTAAAATCTTAGACCAGTTCTACTGCACTGAATTCTAAACCCTTCATTACGTGTTGTCCATTGTACAGCTTTCTGTTAATTTTGAAGAGGTTGCATGTCTCTGAACTGTTTAGTTGTATAACCAAGGTGAAAGTTAAGAATACTGGTTTGTTCAGTTTTCTTTTTCTTTTTTCTTTTTTTTTTTTTTTTTTGTCATAGCTGCAGCTTTTAAGTAGCAAAGCCTACAGATATGGATGTTCTTGCCTGCATGAAAAGCACCAACAGCTGGTCAAAAGGGAGAGGGTTTAGAGGCCATACTAATCTATCCAGAATCAGTGTATTGCTGGATTATTTTACAGTTACCATCATTACAATAGTCACTTTGCTGATATTTAATTATTTCAAGCAGCAGAACATACTATTTGTTATTTTGTGCAAAATTCCAGAGTTTTTGTCATAAATATTTGAGATTTACAGAAATTGCAGTGGTTTTCCTTGAGTCTTAAAACTGTACGGTCTACTCTGTATATATTTGCACATCTTTCTAAAGTGCTTTTTAATGTTTTAATAAAAGAGCTAAAAAAACCCCACCAAAACAGAATTTCATATGTGACTTTACAGTATAAATTATATATGTCAGTCTCAAATATTTCCCAGTAACTAATGCATCATTAGTAGATTACCCTTCAAATTGATGTCCCAGAAGAGGTAAATTTTCAGGCAAATTTTTGAATATTCAGTATATTTTCCATGAAATGTCAAAAGAAGCTGACATATTGTAAGAAATAAAAGTGCCTTCAAGCAAGGTGGTTACCTTATGTTTTTCTCTGAGCAGTCATCAGTTTGATATTTACAGAAAAAAATGACAGTTTTTTCTTTTTTTTTTTTTGTTGTTGGCTTTTTTTTTTCCCCTGCCAATTCCTTGAACACTGAAAAAGATTAAAAGCCTTGATGGCATCTAATACCATGATTTAACCTTTGTTGAAAAACAAAAGCATGATATATTATTCTTACAATGTCAACATTACTATGATCTTCCTTTCTAAAATTTTTCTTCTCAATTTCTGAAGATATTCTCACTTACTTTTTTTGTTTCAGCCTCACCTTAAAATCTCCATATTTTTACCTTTTCAGTGACAGAACTGACCAGCTTTCTCTGTTTTGTTTCTTGCCTCTTGTATTATCTATAGGCAGGATATGATTTTTTTTATTTTTTTTTTATTTTTTTTTTTTTTTAATTCTTGGAAAAAATACAGTGCTGCTGACAGATTTTTGTCTCTTCATAATTGCAAAAAACTTGCCAGTTCTCACAACTGGGCAAAAGGGTCAGCAAATTATTTATAAAAATGTTTCAACTTGACTGTGCTCATATATTAATCCCAAAGAATAGGAATTATATAATTTCTTTATTGAACAAGGGAATTTGAATTTGTACAGATATTTTATTAATTATCCGGGGTTTTTTGTTTCAACCTCTCTAGAGTTTGGGCCATCCAGTCAAATGGTGCCTTTCAGAGTAATTATTTATACATGAGTAACATGTAGAGGATAGCGAGTACTCAGAGATGGATAAAATGAGCTGCATGACACAAAGCAAAATATAGGTTGATGTAAATTTGCATGACATGCTTATGCAAAAATTACAAATCAATTAAAAAATAAATTTTAAAATATGTCTTTGTATAATTTACAAGTTAACTGGAAAAAGGACTATATTTTTCAGCTGCAGTTTCCTCCCATTCAGTAATCACTACGTCACTCTACAAGTAGAGACACTGGAAGCATGTTCTGAATAAAGCTGATATACTTATCACTTCTAAGCTCAGTGTTATTTTACTAAGAATACGTGACAGAGTTAGTCCAGACATGAATTCTAGTTGCAGCCTAAACGTGAAGATTTCACTTGTTCTTAGGTTTGGGTTGGTTTGTTTTGGAGATGAGGAGCTATGTCTTCGGCTTTGCTGAGATCCGTGGAGCTAAGCCGATTTTCCCCAGCTGTTGAGATCACAGAAGGATGTGGGCTCTCTGCGGATCTATTCACTAGGAAAAATAGGACAGATAGTCAATGAGAAAACAACATTGGCATCTTATTCTTTTGAAATCGTCTGGGTACTCCGAAGGGAGTTAGTACACCCATATCTGGATACCTGGAGGTCCAGCTGAAAAGAGGACCAGGCTGTGGGCGGTGTAAATCATGTCCTCGGCAAAGTCACGGGAGCCGTGCTGCTCGTATTGACTAGGCATTTGGCACAATGAGGCTGTTAGTAAAAGGCACGACTTCCTAGATATGAACTGAAGTGCGGAATAAAATGAACATAGTAAACAAACAAATATTTGACAGTGAACAGTTCAGTGGATAGAAAAATATTGAGAAGGGCTTAAATATCAGACTGAATATTTCTGCAGCAGCAGACGTGGCGTGCTCTGGCGTGCAAGCCTTCACATGTGACTTGGAATAAATTTTGAGGCTGTAAACTGACAAGGAAGGAAAAAATGGAAGCAATTCCATAGCACGCAAGTCAAAATATACTCCAGATTAAATAGGCTTGCAACACTAGAATGCACCAAGTGATTAAAATAATTAAAGGAGAGCAATTGAGATATAAAGACGGAGATGAATGTTCTTAGCGAGAGCAGTGTAGCATTCATTCTGCTAGTGAAAGATGCATGGCAGCCTTTGTCCTCAGAGATAAGAACATAGTGCCAAACCTCCAGTGAGAGCTGCCTAGCAACTAACCTGTCTAGTGAGGGCAATGCAGAAGTTAATCTCTTTAGTAAGCAAGTGTAGCTATTAATTTAATTAGTAAAGGCAGTGTACCATGAATCAGTATGGTAAAACAGCAAATTTTTTTTAATGAAGATTTTCGAAATTCTAACCTTGAGTGGTCACATCGGGGATTGCCTCCCTACTACAGTGAGACAGTCTATACCTTATTAAAAGTAAAGTTCAGAATACTATGCCCATACTGTCCTATGAGAGCTGCTGCTGAAAGAGAAATTGGCTTTTTGAATACCAACAATAAGAAAGAATTTCTTTTTATTTTAGGCTGGGAGAGAGCCTTAAAAGACCAGAGGTCCCAACAGCCCCTCGATGCATTTTTCAGCTGTCATCTCTTCTGACTTGTGTTCTAGCTATTAGATGATGATGGCTCCTGACAATAGTGGTAGATATAACTACTCTGGAATGGGGACCACCTGTAAGAAGTTCTCTGTGGTATGTGGAGAACTCCATGTACTAGTCAGACATACTTCCACTTCAGAGAAAAGTAGAAAATTATTTAAGGAAATCCATTTATTTGAGTTTTTGTGATCAAAATGAAGACTTTCTTCTAAATCCAAGGAGGAATGTAATGACATTTGGCAGATATTTACTAAATATTTAGGCTTCTACAAATACTGTTAAATATTTCTAGTTTCCATCCCTGAAAACTATACTGTTGGAAATTAGGTAATGCAACCATATCTAATTTACATAATTTGAGCTGTGACTGAGATGTGAAGTTTTTGCCAAATAGCCTGAAGGTGTCTTTCCCTCAAAAAATCCCCAAACATGAGAGACCTGATGTTTGGTGCAAACTTGTGTATGCTAAAAGCAAAAGAATTTGCTATTCACAAATAGTTTTGTAAGGTCCCCTGCCAGTCCTAGAGAAGATGGCAAAGTGATGTGTCCAATGGTTACTGTGAGATCTCCTGAGATGTCACTCTGGTTGGGTGACAAAAATTTTAAATCACAACTTACATGTCAAAGAGCTTGGAACATCTGCACGTTGTATTGTATGCAGGTATATAATTTATTTTTTCTATGGAAATATCCTTTAATGAAGAGTAATTTCTTCACTTAATTCTGTTTTTAAGACAGAAACAAATGCATGTTCAATAAAAACTCTAACATAAGATGCTTTCCTAATGGATGAATGAAGTAATTTCACAGTTTCCTATATGTAACTAAAATCTGTCTTTTACCTGTCGCTAACCAGAACAGTGGAGATTATTCACTGGAGGATTTCAGAGAGCACTTGAGACTATAAATCAGTCTTGTAAGGTACTTGTGATTTGAATTTGACTAGAAACAGTGATGAATATTATTAGCGCGATGGGATTAAAGGAAAAGAATTAAGCAGTTAGTGTTACTTATATATATACCATACATACATACATATGAACTTATGTGTGGGTAGTTTGCACACCTATTATTTTTTCTGTAAATAATTTTCTGGCCTCAATAAAGCAGTGCAGATTTTTTTTTTTTTAATTAGTTAATGTCATTGTCTGTATCAGCAGGTCATGAAAGCTGGTACAACAATACTAGCTATTTGTGTGCTTGGCTCTGTGGCAGTAATAGGTAATGGTCATCAAAACAGTACTGGTTTCCTTTGACCAAAATGAAATGTACGTAAAGAGATTTTTAGCTTAGATGTCCAGCTGCCTATTAGCGACATTGTTCTTTCTTCCCCTCTCCCATACACATATACTGAATCGAACAGGAATCGAAGCTTCTAAATACTCAGCAAAAGTTGCTCAAAAATCCTGAAAGATGATGGTTAGAGCAGATCTTTTTAGTTCTCTATCCTTTTTTTTCCTTCTGCACTTAATGTGACTTATTACAATAAATGTGCTGTGAATTCCTACCAGTGGGTGAGCAGACATGAGCTGTACAGAACAGGTGAATTTAAATGGCATTTTGAATGAAGAGGATTGTGTTTCACCGCTACATCTATATTTTAGCTGATGAAGTTTCAGTAAAAGTTGGTGGCAAGAAATACTGTTCTACACTTTAATATTTTATTGCCGACAAATAAGTTTTTGAGTTATTCTAATAACTTTATTCATATGTTAAATCATTTAAAGAGGTGCTTTGTGTTGTGGGATGGATTCAACATTTATGAAAGGTAAGAATCCTTTTTAATTACTGAGTGCAAAGCAGACCCCAAAATGCTTTGAGCGCAATTCTGGCTTCAGTGAAGCCTATGGTAAAGTGGTCTCATTTTAAGGGCCAACATGTAATTCTATGTATTCTTAGCTGCTTAGGAAAAAATGTTGGTGTTTGGGTTTGTTTGTTTTTCTCCCCTCGCTAAGATTTCACAGCTGCAAGTATTCTGTCATGTAGAATAAACTAGTATGGATCTTGGTGCATCAAAGCAAAGTTTTGACTTCATTATGCACAGCTTAAGCATGGGAATGATAACGATGTATACGGTCCTTCCATAATAACTTATAAGTTGAAAAAATCCTTACTATTGGCATAAAGCGTAAATTAGTATTTACGTAAGTTTCTCAGCTAACATTGACCATGCTTTAGTATTAAAGGGTGTTAAAATACATATCCCAGTCTTGCAAAGGGACGTTAGTCCAGGTTCCTTTTGTTTAAGCTATGTGTGTAGTTAATACAAAGATTTGAAAATACTGAAAATTTTGAAGACTTGTGACACCTAAAGGCAAATACAAACCTTCCCCTTTTATCCTTTCCCCCTTCCTTTTATCCTTTTTTATTATCTCATGATGAAATGCTGCTCCATGGTTTTGTACATCTGAGCATGCTGGTGCTAGTAAACCCACTTCATTGTAATTATCATTGACTTTTTTAACACCAGTTTTTGGTATGCTGCTTCTGTCGGGCTTTGCTTTAAGAGCACAGCTGTGTTGTTGCCTGCTATTTTGCACTGCAGCATGAATTTATCTTTTCACCATCTTTGCAAACTTGACACTACCTTAAAAGTTTATAGGCTGAAGATGGAAGCTCCCAGTTCAAACCTAAACCAATTGTAATCATGCCTGATAGCACTACTGCAGTTTAGAGGTTTGTTACTATTTCCATTATAATCCCCTGTTCCTAGCAGTGTGAGTGTTTGCTCTGGGGTGAAACATGTCATAAAAGACACATCAAGGGAGCAGTTTTGATTTTAAGTTTAGAAACACAAAACCCAAACATTTTTCAGTCAAAGAAAGGTAAGGAAAGGAAGTTTTCAACTTTCAGCCGCTTTTATACACTTCTGAAACTTGTAACTATCTCTTTTATAGTGGTGAACAGCTCAGGGGGAGGGGGAAATCGACAAAGAGTGACAGCAAGAGGGTATAGAACAATCATTTCATGATTTTTTTTTTTTTGGTAAGACTTCTGGGAAATGGTAAAAATCTGTATTACCAGATAACAAATCTCCACAGGAGACGTCTAAACAGTATCTATGCAATCATACAGGGAGTGAGTATGCAGTTCCCTAGTTACTAAAAGATAGTTACCAGTGTGTGTATAAAAACACAAGTGCATCATTTCATATATTCACATTTTTAGGATGCTTTTGCAAATATGCCTCTTGCTGGTGCTTAGCTTGATTAAGAACTGCAGGAAGCCAGAAGAAATGTGTCTGCCGTAACAGCTGCAAATTCAGGAATCTGTTAATCAATCTGGATTGCCTTTGCTCTGCCTTTGTGTCACCAGCTTCCACCATTTTATTACAGGTCTCAGGCCACTTGGTGCCAACTTCTTCAGTCCCCAGATCTTGAAATCATGTATTGACAATAACTCACTGCACACCCACATGAACAGCTTTTTCATGTGAGTAGCTCTATTGAAAGAATTACCCAGAGGAGCAAAAGCATGCTCACTCAGATGTGTTTGCCAAACAGACCTTATCACTGTTCTTGTTTTTATATCCAGTAAAGAAGAAAATTTGTCTTCCATTGAAAAAAAGAATAAAATAGGAGGGGGGAAAAGAAAGCAGCGGTGTAAGCACATATTACTTGACATTTAAATGTGAAACTCAAATGAATCCTTGTCCATTGAGGTCTGGAACCGGGAGTCATCATTCTTAACATCACAAAGATACATTTTACTAAAATAAACCAAAAAATACTGGATATGACCTCAAACTAAGCCTAACCCTTAAATTACTGTTGTAAAAATCAATCTGAAGGTTCTTCCTTGGTAACAACTGAAAGACAAGACAGATGCTACTATCAAATTCTGACCTTGAGATTTACCTCATCATAGTTTCAGACCAACTGGGAGAAGTCAGTGTTACAAAATGATATTAAAGCTGCTGTAGAGCATTTATAAATTGATATAATTTATGCCATCAACTTCACAGTAAAAAGGTTTAACCTCCTGCTTTAAAGAATGATCATCAAATTATCTCTCACATCCTTGAAAGAAGTTATTTTATTATTGCAGAGAATGTCTTCAATTTTTTAGGTATGCTGAGGTGGAAAAGTCAAACTTTATAAGAGTGAGAAATTAAATGTGAAATTGGCCTAACTATATTGTCCGAAGCATAAGATTTAGGAGTTTGAGGATATTTAATGCAGCTGTGATACTCAAGGCCCTATAAAACCTCTGAGGTCATTTCAATATGGAAGACCTTACCTGACGAATTGCAAGATTTTGCTGGCTGGCCTTCCTTTTGAACTTAATGAGACACGCGTGCGTGTTTATCTGGTTATGTTAATAAAACAAGGCTGACTGTCAGGAGCAAGTTGATTAAAGGAAACGTAAAATCACACATTTTTCTCATATTTCTCATTGACATTCGGTTCACAGCTAAATGCAACATTTAGCACTTGTCCTGTAGGGCTGCTTGTCTTGGGGCTGGCAGAATCCCTGAGGACTGTAGAGTCTTGTGTTTCCAGTCTTCACCTTGGATCTTTTACAGTTTCAAACGGAGTATAAGGCTGCAAGAAGGCAACGTACTACTACAGTGCTTGGGCTTGCAGAAAGATTGATTGATTTATTTATTTTAAATCACTTGTATGAAATTTTCTGTTCTTACCAACCCAACATATTGCTTGATTTCTGGAAAAACACTTTATTTCTGAATCTGAGCAGCTCCATCTGGCACCATTTAGATTTTTCCCATGGAGACGGCTGAGGACTTGCAACTTGCCTTTGCCTGTTCCGTCAGCACACTGGGAGCGCAGATGTAGGGAAGAGTAAAGAGGCTACGTGAATCTGCGTGGCACCGAGGTCTCACGCTCCGGAGCATCCGGGGGGAGCTCCAGACAGGGCAGGCAGTCCCCTGGACGCACACCCTCCTTGTGAGAGAAGGTGGAACCTGACACTTATGCTGAGCAAAAAAGACCTTCTTGTCACAGTTTTTCCTCTTACTGCAAGCTGATTGTTTATATAAGGTCTCTTGAAACTTCAGGAAAGTGTTGTCGTTGATCAACGCTTAACTAAATGGGAATTAGGTCTTTTGCTTTCACTTTTATCTGGACTAAAAATGTCTTTTTACCTTCTGTGAGGGATGTTGCCAGCTCTAAGAGATTGATTTAAGGCTCATGTTAAAGAAAGGGATTTGGGACCTGATCAATGAAACACCTGAGCTAAGACTTCAGTGAGGAATGTGAATCATTTTGACAGGTTGTAAATATTAAAATTGATATGAGCTCAGAGACATCATTTTTTTGTTAACTGGAGCAAAAGAGTCAATGTAGAAACAGATTAGAAATTGAGTTGGAAGTAGAAAATGTTGTCAAGTTTACTTTTCTATGACTTACCAGATGCATCTATCCCTGTCATGAAAAAAGGAACTGGAATTATCGGGAGGGAAGGACTACTGTGTAACAAAATAGCACAACAGTTATTATAAATGGGGAGAGGGAGGGAAGGGAGTGTCTGAAGGAAGATGAAATTTTCTGGAATAAAATAGCTCAGTAAATTTTCTGATTAAAAAGCAATACTTGGGATAAAACTTTTAAAATAAAGACCACGCACAGAACTCCAGGTCAGTGGTAATGGTTGCAGTCTTCAAAAGTGACCAGGACTTCCAGTATTACTGTTCTGCAGCATGAAGGATCAAGGAAGAACCGATAACATCTCCTATTTTGATTAATTCCTAAAAAAAAATTAAAATAAATAATAATAAAAAAATCTGCTTTCTCTGAGCTAGGGAAGATATTTAAACAGCATTTTGCTCATTAAACAAAATCAAACTTCTGAAGTTAGTTTATGAATGGTGCGTTGCCAGATTGGACGTGTGCATTATGTATGGCAGGATCTATCCTGCATCTGATTTCCTTCAGTGTTTTATTAATGACTCATGTGTTGGCATTGAAAGAACTTTTCTCCTATTTGATCATGATGCCAAGCCTGGTAGGGCTGCAGTTATTTCTGAGATTAGAACAAGAAAATTTGCCTCAACAGGTGGTTTGGTCTGTGTCGG
>JAVJGG010000007.1:15705463-15738974 GCA_035590195.1 Aviceda cuculoides
GGCTGCAGGGGGACAGCCTGCCTCACCGTGGTCTTCCCCACGGGCTGCAGGGGAATCTCTGCTCCGGTGCCTGGAGCACATCCTCCCCCTCCTTCTGCACTGACCTGGGGGTCTGCAGGGTTGTTTCTCTTGCATATTCCCACTCCTCTGTCTGGCTGCAATTTTGCAGGTTTTCTTTCCCCACTTCTTAAATCTGTTACCCTGGAGGCGCTACCACCATCACTGATGGCTCAGCCTTGGCCAGCGGCGGGTCCTTCTTGGAGCTGGCTGGTATTGGCTCTGTTGGACATGGGGGAAGCTTCTGACAGCTTCTCACAGAAGCCCCCCCTGTAGCCCCCCTGGTACCAAAACCTTGCCATGCAAACCCCAGTGCAACAATAAAGCAAGTTGCATATTTAAATAGTTCCAACATGCATGAGAAATTGCAATGCTCTGACATTATATGATTTTCTGTGAAACAGTCCATGAGGTGCTGAAGAAGGTAGACTGGTAAATTGGGTGTGGTTAATACGGAGGTAACATTGAAGTAATAAGGAAAGAGCAAGTAAAAGTAGGATTTTAAGTAGGAAGAGAGTGTAGGGTTATTGAAAGGAAAAAGATTCTTTAGTGCTAAAAAGTTTTAGTGTTGTAAGAAGTTGGGGGGAGCGGGGGGAAGGAGATTTTGTGTGCATTTCCAAATGAGGTGACAGTTGTATGAGGAATTTGTTTAAAACTATCAGTAACTATGAAACCAATGATATAAAAAAATGAAACTGGCTTCTAAAGTACAGAATGAAAGCTGTAGAAAGGTTGAGTCTATGAATAATAGAGAAGATAAATACTAACTACTGATGAGGAAAAGCCCAGGGCCCCGATACATTTGTCATTTAAACATCTTGGGGTTTAACATCCTAATCAAAGGTCTCATGAAAATGTACTGGAAATCTCTCTGAAAGAAATTTTTATGATAACCGACATAAGTGGTTTACTGGGAGTTGTCAGAAATGCTGGTGTCATGTTGCCCTTTTTGAGTCATCTAAGAACTGGAAATTCATACTCGTCTCTATATGTTTTCAGCTGAAAATGGCAGGGACTTAGTTTTTGTTTTGAATGAAAAATATGTGGAAAAAAAGAGAAGAGTTCAGAAAAATGGACTGATGTGACAGTAAGATTTTAAAATGACAAACAGTTCAAAGTTGAAATTCTGGGAATCCACAGTTTGTAATAGATAGTTGAAGCAGAAAGCTATTTACAGCTTGATGATTTTTGTTCTAGTGTATATGTCTTCTGACCGTGTGTTCACTGTCTGGAATAAGTTTAAACGTGCAATGAGAAGTCCTTCATGTGGCAAGAAGCAAAAATTTGTGATAGGATTGATGATACATACGACAAACAAATAGGGCCATATAATGATGAGAAAGGAGCCTTTGGCATGCTAAATGGTATTTGCATGCCATCTGCTCCTTGCCTTGAACAAAAGTTTTATAAGCTTCATGGTCTAGCACAGTTCTGGTAGAATTTGGAGAAGGGAAATAAGATAGTACGGTGATTCTAGTAAATTTGCAAGTGTTTCCAACTAAAAAAGGCGGCCTCAAAGGGAAACTATAGAAAGATCTTTGAAAATTCAACAAATGGAGAACTAGTTGGGAAAAGAGGGTGGCACCATAGTAGTGCACATGGGAACTGGTGATAGAGGAAGAAAATTTCGTATTTAAATTAGAGAGAAGAGACCCATTGAAGGAAAACAGAGTTGACAGCGTACATGCAATTAATGAGGAAAATTGAATTTTTGTGCATTTTGAGTTGATTTCCATGATGTAAAATGGAGGAGGTCAACGCTGACAAGAGGAGATTGAAATACATTAGATACAAGGCTAAGGTGCTAATTTCATCTGGTTGGACACAAGAAAGCTTTCTCTTTAGAAAATTTGTGTAGGAAGATGGAGTGAGATTAAAATATCTCAGTGACGTGCAGACTAGGGAAAGATCTATGTTAAAGGCAGTACCTGGGTTTGGGGTTTGAATTGTAGATGAGATGTTAATGGTATTTATAAAGACTGAAAAATGAGTTAGGGCAGCAAGGTGAAAATTAAATGCTTTGATTTGTTCATGCTGACTGTAAACTGATACCTGGCAACCCACAAAGAAATATCAGTACAAAGTTCACAGTGGGAAACTGTTTGGTATTAAGGCAAGGTTTTGTGCAAATTAGAAGTCAATGAAAATCTTTCTCTTTATTTATTTATTTATTTGTGTTCCCTTAAAGTAGAAAAAATTACCATCAATGCAGTTAATCACACAGGGTGTGCTATAGGCAGATGCTGGCATACCCACATTTTTTCAGACATTCGAGTTTTGGAGAGGCAATGATCTTTCCTTCTAATCAGCATATGTGAATGAGAGTGTTACTCAAGCTTCTTCGATACTATGCTTTGATTTTTAGCTTCTGCCAAATACTCAGTTGAGATCAGCAGCTGTCTCAAACATTTTCAAACATAGCAATAGATCGAAAAATACCGCATAATCGTGAAAGCTTTCCATAGAAAATACTGAAGGATAGCTGAGGCTTCCCTGAAACTTATTTTTTTCTGGATATCTACAGATTAATTTGGATATGTCAGTAACATGTTTTTCTTTGTTTTCTGGAAATTTAAGTTCACCAGGAAGGCTCATAGGATGTATTGGAATGTCAGTGTGGGACCAAATTACTTGTGAGCTTGAGGCAAACATGTATGTTATGCTGATGACTTCATCAGTGGCATTATGTTGGTTTATTGTTTGTAGGAGTCAAGATTATTAAAAGCATAAAAATGCAAAAAGCCCTCTAGATCTTTTTTCAGATTATAAATACAGTTATTTTGATAAATTCGTTTAAGCAGAAATTTTCCCAGTGTAAGAACAGTAACCAGTCTGTCGAACTGTCAAGGATGATGCCCTGTGCTGTCACTGTCTTCAGGTATATGTTGTTGCTTACAGTGTTATAGAGATAGTCAGAAAACAAGATACAGCTTTCATCTTGCATTGAATAAGTAAAAAATGAAAACTCTGAACTGACAGTTCTAGGCTTGCAGTCTATCTAACTTTTCTGATTTCTCCTATATATATATATATTAAGGTTCAATTTCAATCTTTTAGGGACAAGTGCTATGACAAAGTCAGATGTGCAAAGCTCTGAAAGAGCCCAGGTTTTTTAACAAGAATATAGAGCAGCAGATGTATAATGGTATCTAACTACTCGATAGGAGCCTCTGTAATGGTGCTGCATTTGTATGACTGAGCTAATGCCTTATGTACGAGTGCAAAATCACCATTTCCAGATTTGCTAAAGACATGATATAGCCTGAAGTTCTTAACCTTAAAGTTGTAATTGGATTTTTGCTTATTTTCAAAGGAGAGCCAGGTGAATTTTTCTTTTTATAAATTGCCTACATTCAAGAAGCATGAGATGCAAATGAAACAAACTGTAAGGATTCAAACGTCCTGAAAAGAAGGAGCAGAGTAAGCTCCTTGTCAGCAGGATGAGGCACATGCTATCATCGGTGGTAGAAAGAAGGAGGATTGCACGAATGTATCCTATCCAGCCAAACAGTTCACATTTACTTCAGATAAATTGTACATGACACCAATCTAAATCCAGAATTCCAGTGATACGAATATGAGTTTACTCAGTGCTTGTAAACATCTTGATACAACATTAGTGCCACGCAACTGCAAAACACTTTAAAGATATACTTGATGACAGCCTAATGTAAGTTAGACCTGAATATGTTACACCCTAACGCAGAGCTGTAGTAATTGATTTGGCTATAATTGGACAGTTGTTATTGAATGTAAAACACTCGTGACTTTTGCGTACCAGCTCTGCATCTCTTTTCGTGTTTCCCCAGGAAAAAGAAAGAAAAAATTAATCCTGTATGAATGTTTTAGATTTTCTGAGCCACTGGACCACAAGACCTGTTTGTGTACCATGCAATTAGTGGTGTCCCTTTTCCGCATGTGTTTTAATTAATATTTCTATTATTCTAAATGGCTTTAACTTGCTCCAGCTTGCATCAATGGTACTTATTTTTCAGCCAGCCCAGGAACGTTGTGATCCATTTAGTACTGAAAATGTATGATAGTGATAACACATACCATGAGCTGATTTTTACTTTGCATGTTCTACTACCTTAAAATCTGTGATTTTAAAAAAAATCAAAGTGTATGCTAAAAGCTCTGCATTAAAAACCATGTACATTTTATTATCCTACAGCTTATAGTTAAAGGCTGGAAAAATTTATTAAGGTTTTTTATATTTTGTATGACAGCGTAAAGGATATTTTTAGATTAAAAATGGGTCAAATACAAGAGACCTTGCTCAGGATTTGATCAAAACCATATTCATTGTTTGCTCTATTGGCTTTTTTTGGCCCATCTTTCAGCTAGGGCAAAGGCAGTCATTGTCATTTCTG
Organism: Aviceda cuculoides; assembly: GCA_035590195.1. Lineage (NCBI taxonomy): Eukaryota > Metazoa > Chordata > Aves > Accipitriformes > Accipitridae > Aviceda > Aviceda cuculoides. The sequence continues at coordinate 15,709,894 of JAVJGG010000007.1, forward strand.
GTAAGCTAATAGTCCATTTTGGTTTTGATTTCTAACACAGTATGATGTTGCAGTATTTCAGTTGCAAAACTGCAGATGAACGTTCACTTTAAATTAAAAAAAAACCCAGGTCTTTCCATTGATCAAAAATAAATAAATATAATGCAACATATAAAGATAACTAATTAGATGTCCACTTCTATGTTTGACATGAGGATTTTTTTAAAACTTAAGGCTTTTTTAGTACATATTTTGCAGAATGTAAGTCCAGAGGCACAAGTTGTTCTGGCACTATCCGTGTAACTTAACAAACTTCAGTTTTACACTAGCAAAATATTTGAGCATAAAGTTAACAGAACAGGGACATAATTGAGTGGGACTGTTTTCATGCTTCAAATGTGAAATGCCTTGCTGATTTATGTTCCTGTGCTTGATTAAAACTTCTTTGATTCCAGGTAGCTGTCCAAAGTACATTCAAATAATAGAATATGTATAAGACAATATAAAGTTGTGAAATAATAATAACAACAATAAGCTGTGAAGTATGTTGCCATAGACAGTAGTGTATAGTAAAACTTTATGCCTGTTCAATAGGGGAGTAGAAAGTTCACGGAAGATAAATCCTTTCAGCATTACTGCATCTGTTGAAACAATTGATTTGAGTAATTTCTCTCGCAAATGTTCAGAAGGTGTTAGAGTATTCAGGAAAGTAGCCTATGTATTTTTCTCGATTTTTATATTCTTGTGTTCTTTTTGACTCTGCCATTGGAGAATGTTCCTGGATCTGAGGGCCTTTGAGGTGACTTTCTATAACCATTTGTATATCTGAAATGCTGGTAATATTTTAAATATTATGTGATTTTAATAATCTGACCTCAGCAAATGCAAGCAAAATGACCTAAGCAAAATGCACTTATGTAATAATATGGACAGCAGTAACATATGAATAATTTGGAATTACATTTATGTAATTACTTTTGGTGACATTAAAGTTGTAATGCCTGCAGCCTTTAGCTCAGTTCTGCAGTTTGAGGATGTGCAATTCAGTACATGGAGCAAGACAGATGGTATGCCAGTGTGCTCACAACCAGCTCATCAATATTAAAATGGAATGGAGAGAGGACTACATGTTTTTATCAACGCAGGTAACTGTTTGCACACTTAACATTAAAAAAATCTGTCTTGTTTCAGTTGCTGTTGGAATCCAGGAGCTTCTAGATCCAAGTATAATATTTTGGGGCAACCCAAACAATTTTGTCTTCTTGTCCCAGCATAACTGATACCTGTTCTCCATGTCTGAACCACTGGTAAACTTAGTGTTAGAGTGGGGCAGCAAGAGAATCCAGGTTGTTTTCCTCAAATGTGACTGACGTTAAGCTACTGTGACTGGAGAGTCTTCTCAGTTTCCAAATGCATAGCTGTTTCTCACCTTGTTTCTTTGAAAGTTAGCCTTTACTTTATCACTGGAAACTCTGTGTGCACTTGTTCAAATTTGTAAAGCTGGAAAATTACGGTCTAATTCTTCTAGCTTGGATCAGGCAGCTATACTTGCAATGGTAAATGGTGGTGCCTTATGCACTTGGGAGAGCCATAGAATCTATAAGTATTTCATGAGTAAGGTGCCACTCATCACAAGGAACTGCTCAATGCATGCAAAGTCAGACTTTTGAGTTGTTTGTTTATTGTTGGATTTTTTTTTTTAATGTATGAAAAATGAGATTCTGCATTATACGCCTTGTTCTGGTAGAAATGCTTGCTTTCCATACACTTGCATGCACTGAACCTTACTGGGCTACATGCTGGCTTTGATTGTTTCATGCAATGCAAATTTAATTTAGGAAGGAAAAGCAGTCTGGTAATGCAGCAGGACTTTAATCAATGCGTGGATCATGCCTAGAATTCAATTGAAAACACTGGAAAGGTGACCTCTCAGGTGCTGTGCTGTTTCTTGTACTCACCCTCAAGGTGGGAGGTGTGAAAAGAGGCATGACAATGTATGTCATCTGTGCTTATTTGATATATCAATCTAGGGACTGTAGCCAGCTGATATGTATTAGTGTCTTTCAGTCTCATCTAAATAATGTCAGGGTGTAGAATGGTACAGAGAGTTTCCTTTGATAATTTTTCACTTGGCCATTAGTTGCCAGGAGAAGCTCTGCAGAGCTGAGACCTCAAATATTTTTTTTCTTTTTTTTTTTTTTTCTTCTGAAAATCAGAGAAGTTTGCTTAACATATTAAAGATGGACAAAAAGGTGACAGGGGTCCCTCTTGCAGAATTTTCGGATTGCAGTGAAAGCAGAACTTAAAGAAACTGCCACAAGAGCTTGTGCTTTTGCAATATTTTTACTCTATTCAATGTAGCCAGCAGATTCAGGCATGCAGCTGAGACTTTGCATGCTTTACCAGGGTCAGCCTCTGAGCTTTCTAGAGCTCATCTGTTGTTACTTTTTGTAATGATTCACTCCTGTATGTAAAAAGAATCCTTCACTGAATGCATGATTCTAACCTTGCCACTGATTGGAATTTTAATACAAAATAAGTGTGGACAATTACAACTGTTATTACCTGTCCTGTCACTTACATAATCTTGTATCTCATAGTATAGGTCAATAAGAGAATGCTTTTGGTTTAGATGGATTTCATATCACGCTAATTTATAGCACAAGGAGCATTACTCAGTATGGCCTGACACAGCCTTGCAAATTGTTTCAAACAGCATCACTTTCTTTTGGATCAGATATTTGTTTTCAATTTGCATAGAGGTTACCTCATCTAAATTTACTGCACTGAAGACAGGTGACTCAGACATTATCATGACTATACTGGCTCTATGTCTCTGCTACTGGTTTAGAGGGAGCATAAATTAATTTGCCTTTATTAATCCTATCTTGAGAGACTAAGCATAATTTCATTCTAGTAAAAATATTACAAGCAGTTTGTTGCATCAGGTTTACTTACAATTTTGTGGATACATCATATAATGTGTTGCATAGAGCACACAACAGCCTGCTTTGCTTGTCTTTACTCTGATTTAGATTTGAATATATCATTGCCGTGTTAGAAGCAAAAGCTGAAAGAAAAAAAAAAAAGAATTATGTGTCCTTAACCATAGTCCCAGACACCTCAGCGCAGAGACTTGTTTTGGCTCCAGTTCTGCTAGCACCAAATTCTGCTGAGGTCTCTTCTGCAGCACGTTTGTTTTCTCCTCATCCACTAGCTAAAGTTGTGCTGCATTCAACTTCCAGCCTGTCTACTGAGGCTGCCTTCTTGCTAGCCACCTTTTGTACAATTTACTTTCCCTTTAAACTAAGAACATTTATTTTTCTATCATTTCTCCTGGCATGCCTACACCCTCTTCAAAACTGTCTGATCAGTTCCTCCTCCATTCCTTATCTGTACAACTGAGGAATGAGCAGTGTTTCTTCTTTTTATGTCTTCACCATTCCTCTCTTTGGTGCAACAAATCTGAAAACTAGTGGTAATGTCTGCCTCTTAATATATGTTCCACTAACAAGTGTGTTTGAAACGTCTTTCCTTGTCATGAAAATTCTGTTTTAACAATGCTCTTCCCAGGAGGTCTATTAATCCAACAGTAATCCGATAGACAGAACAGCCAAAATAATACCCTGCTCTTGGAACGCTTTCATTTTTCAGGTAACCTAGAGCTTTATTTGTATAAATTGTATTCTTTAACTTTTAATTAAATGCTGATTATTGTAAGACTATGTCACACAATATAATTTGCTCAATGTCAAGCACTTCTGCAGCATGCAGTGGTTAGATGAGGTCAAAGTGCTTCAGAGATGAAAGTCAGCCGCTCAAAGCTCGCAAACTTAGAAGTGTCTTTTTACAGGGTCAGTGCCTAAACTATTTCTACATAACAAAATTTATACAAAATATTTTCCAAATTCACATAGGCAATGGAACCACTTTATCTGACTTTGAATTTGCAATGATATTCTGCTAATAACCTGAAATTTTGTTATCTGGTATTTCATTTCATTTTTTAACTGAGATGATTAAACATCTGCTTAATATTCCAAAAAGCACTTTTACTTAACAAGTATTTAAAATTAGGTTCAGTAAACATTTTAGAATTTCTATTCCTTCTTGTACTGTAGCTTGTACGTTCTCTTCTCCTTGCATTTTTATTGGAATTACTTTTCAATGCTTCTCTTCTGAAATTACCTCAAAGCATTTTGCATGATAAACATGGATTCAGTTTTTATATCTCTGTTTTGGAGAGCAACTGCTTTTACCAACATTGAAAATATAATTTTAGTTGTGGACAGATTGGTTAGCTGTTTGAAAGAATCCCCCCAAACTTTATGTATATCCCGACAGACAAAGAGTAAGAGATGATGTTCAATGTTTTTGCGATATGTTTTAGGAGGCTTTTCTTTTTGAGTTTTGTTGAGAAATTAAGTAATAACTTAAGTGAGGGCGTTGTTCAATTAACACAGCTTTCATCAAATCCCAATAATTGTATTAAATCAAATAAAAATGGTAGACATGTTTAGGTAGAGGTAATGATGTTTTGCTATAGCAACAAAGTCCTAAGGATACAAGTAAAACAGGTTTCTAAAAAGTATTAATACCTTTTTGTTAGACCAGCTGATGTAGTTGCAAGTTTATACCATCCCAAAGAAGGATTTCTGTGTATGAATGCTTGATTGTTTTATCAGTTACAGTATTTAGCCTAATAAAATACATTTTATTCTACCTACAAAACCTATTTTTGTCTCCACAGATACAGGACATGGTTGTATATCAATAATCTGCTGTAAATATATACCGATGTTTTATCTTTATATGTTAGTGTTTCAGTTGGTTCTTGGTATATATTTCCTTATATGTACATTGATTGATGGATGCATAGACAGGCTCTGGCATATTAAGAGTATTGTACTTGTGGGTTTTTGTTTAGAGGATTTTTGGCTTAATGTCTCCTCCCCCCCCAGTATGAAAAGATTATTTTCCCCCTTACATGCCTTCTTTATTTTTCAGTTGGTAGTCTGACATTAGACAAGTAGATAGTCTGCCAGTGATTTTAGACACTTTGAGCATATTTCATTCTTTTTCACATCTTGGATTTATATATTCAGCTTTGATCCCCATTACATACTTATACATTTGCCTAAGGAATGTTTGAGATTTATTATAGTCTGTCCCTGTTTTAGGATTTTTCAGTTTGCTTTTATAAGAAGATAGCGGCAGAAATTTAATTCAGTATTGAAAAGCTCATGTATTGAAATTCTGGCTACTTTAAGGTACAACTTGCATTTATCATAAAAACAGAACATTGGGTAGCAAGGTGTGGTGTAAATGTTTTACTGACATCTCTTTTGGATAGATGTATCAAAGATTCACAAGCAGCAAAGCCATGAATGAGTTATGTAGGTCATCCAAGTGAGTGCCTTTTTAACAATATAGTCATGCTTTTAGCATATGCCACAAATATAATGAGAGAAAATAACCTTATTAACAATGGATTTAGGGATTTTTTTGTTGTTGCTATTTTCTTATCTAGGCACTTGCACAGACAGGTTTCCTTAGTAACATGAATCTATTTGTTCTACTCTCAGAGGGTGAAAACAATTTTAATTTTCTAAATTCAAGAGACCCTTTGAAATACTCTAACAAAACTTTTCTATGAACAACAATAAAATGATTAATAAGATCTGATATCTGGGGGCCACCTGTGCTTGGACATCAATGTTGTATGGCCCACTGAGAGTCCATGAAATCTGTACTGCTCTCTGAAGCGGCCCATCTACTGCCTCACAAGTACGAGGCTGTGAGTGTACCATTTGCCTAGGAACAAACGTTATTCCTTCTGACTATTATGCTTTTCATGCTGAAAAGTGAGGATGTTCTGTGGCTTTTGTTTCAGATTTAAGAAAAAAACAATGAAGAAAGATAACACAAGTTATAAAGTATGAGCTTTGGCATAGACTTAACTGTGGGCTGTATGAGCTAGGCTATCACCCTGGGTTAGAGTTTGAGAGAAGCCTGGGTGCCCCAGCTGCAATTCCATGATGATCCTTTGGACTGAGCTCAGGGAGGTCCACAGAAGCTGTTGACAGTTTTTAGATAGCAGTCTGGTTTTCCTTAATCTTGAAACCTTTCTCACGCTTGCTCTTTAGCAAAAAGGTGGATTTCTTCCATCTCAATACGTAGTGACTAAAACCTAATTGATCATATCATATACACAGGGAAGAGTAATCCAATATATTTTTCAGACTGGAATTTTGGGTTTGGGAGAAGGAAGATTGTCTTGCCTCTCGGAGGCATTTTCAAGTGTTTGCCTTCTGAAGCTGTTCGTGTAACAGTCTGAGATTGATGCAGTCGTTTCACTGTGCAACATTTTGCATCTTCCTGTGAAGAACTGACTACCAAATAGTGTTAAATATATGATAATGGCCTACTGAAATCAATGCTCTGCTTCTGTACTCAGCACCAGTGAGTGAATAGTACACAGCAAAGGTTAATTTTCTTATGCGTATCCCAATTGTGTATATACTCAGGACTGATGTGCTATTGAGGTAGGAAAGTATCGTTACAGGTTTTTGAAGCTGGAAAACTAAGACTGTGGAGAAAAACATATGTGAGTCACTGAAGTATATATGGAAGACCCCATGGAAACTCTTCCTTAATGAACACCATTTCAGAGGTGGATAAATGGAGACAAATAATACCTAAAATTTTGATTGGTTGCCCCATACAGGAAAACAATAACATCATTGCTGAGTTATCTGAGAGCAAACTGTTAAATTGTGTCACTGAAATGATTTTGTGATTCAGTTAAAAAGCTATGGACAAAACTGAAGAACCCTATCCTGATTTCTGAAGTGCCAATGCAACAGTTGGTGCTTGATTTCACGCCTGACCCTGCGTTTTCTCTACTTCTTCAGTATGGGAAAGAAAGCAGAAATCTCACTTGAGAATACCTATTCTGTTACGGAGTTCTCTTGTAAAAGGCTGATCTGCCCATCCTCTTGCCGTCTGCCATGTTATTGGTTTGCCTGCTGCTTTCCAGTTATTCTTGGCAATAGAGGATAACGCATTATAGCGTAAAGCAAAAGCCTGGATTGGCTCAGGACCAGCTTTAAAACTTTGAGAATGTGAAGGTAGGTTAAAGCTGTCAACCTCTCCTTTCCTGCCTTGGCACATAATCCCTCTCCTTCTACACAAACTATTAAACTTGTTCATCAGACAGGATTTCCAAGTCTCCAAGCTTTAATTTGTTAGTGCAAAAATTATATGCATTTAAATTATCTAAGGGACATTTTAGGACTGAAAGCTTTTTTGTTACCTACGTGTTACAAATATGACAAACCTCTATTATTCTATCAAAAAAGTCACCATTTAAATTACTCTACACACAGTGTAATGCTTTCTTGAGTTGTTCCTGATGAAGGTTGGGTTTATGAGATAATATGCTATTATTGGATGATTTCTAGCTGTTTTGTATGCTTTATACATTTGACAGCTCAAGAAGCAGCAACTCATGTATATAGAAAATGCTTCTAAGCAAAATGCTTTCATAAGCAAACCAGAGCTTGCCCACAGCCATATATAGAAGTGTGTTGGTGGATTGATAATGTTTCAGTGGTAATGTTTTTGAAATGTGCGTGTTCTTAAGCAAACAACAAGCATTTTACAGTTAGAAGGGGACTTGCTTTTATTTCTTAATACCCGTCCTGCTTTCTGCGTATGGTAGTCAGGGTTAGTTTTGATGTCAAATAGGGCAAACGATGGAGAGGTGATGTCTTAGTTGAAACACAGCTGTGGCAATACCCGAAAAGAGGGAAAAGCTGTAATGCCCCTTGCACAGTGAAAAACATTTTGCATGACAAGATGAGCCATTTATTTCATTGGGAATACACTGACTCGGGATAAATTACATTCCATCAGGGTAAATACGCCTGCGGTAACTTTGTGCTACTGAGACTTGGAAGCCTGGGCTAGCTCATTTAAAGTTGGGTTAGGTATTACCTGTAAATTGCTTTGCATTCTTTGGCATAGACATCTGCTGGGAGTGCATATGTACTTATTTTGTAAGGTCCTTCTTTACAAGCAGCTTACTGCAGAGCTTCTGTTTAATCTTTTAACCTGTGCTCTTCAGGTGAAAGCAAATGAAAAATCTCCTAGGTTTCATTATAGTTAAAGTTTTTGGGTGCATTTCTCTTTCTGGTGTTGATATTTTGGTACTTTTAAACATACGTACACTGGAAGGTTAAAGCAAGTAGAAGTATGGTGTGACACATGCAGTAGCTTCCTGCATTAGCCAATACATTATCTGTATTCACAGTAACATGGAAAGGTCAGCTGAATCAATTGTACCTTTAGACATAGCTTTCAAATGTATATCTGCAAAAAGCACTGCTTAGTGACATTTTAGTAACAACCTGAGTTTTCACTTGACCGTAGCATAGAAGTAAAAGCAAATATTTACGAAGTGTTGGAAGCAGAACCTGTATCATAATGAGAGCCAGACACAGGCAGCGCTTCTTAGCTTCTTCATGTACTGAAGACTACTTTTCATTTTTCTTTCTGTATTGATGCTGGTTGGGAAGATGCCGCTGCCTTGTGTACTCAGATGTTTCTGGCTTATTGCATTCCCTGGGAGTGAAACTTGGACTTTTACAGGAACAAGTCTAGAATCAGAATGCACCCAAAGGCTTCCTAATGATTAGGTTTCTTATAACCCAGACTTTTCTCCCAAACAATCTAAATAATAGTTTTAAAAGTTTGCAATATGCTGTTATGAGCTTTTGTTGTAGCTCCTGAGGGCTGAAGCAAGACCTCGGAGGAGGTAAATTTGTCAAGTAAAACCTGTGAAAAAACTCTGCTGTGATTTAAGAAAGGGGAAGTGTATACATAAGTACGTATCCAAAGATAGAAATTTCAAAAGATCTGTAAATAAAATAAGGATTCAATATCCTTTATATAAAATTGTTTTGAGAGCTATCTTTCTGCTTGTCACTGCTCTCAGCAATGTTTCCTCATGGAGTGTAATTCATCTCGGTAACAAAATCCAGGGTAGGTCTTTCCACATCACTTGGGGCTTGTGCAGATCTCCTGTGGGGATGTGGTGATTTGTATGGCTTGCACTGGTACTGATCTTGGGCTCCAAGGCGACTTCCTATAAACTGGTCTTGCACGTAGCAAGTCCCGTAGTTGGGACAGGCTAGGTCAAGGCTCAGCAGTGCAGGGTCTGACGTAACCTTTAAGTAACCTGGAGGTTTCAGTATGCCTTTGAAAGTGTTACTATGGAATTAAGGTATATGTCAAAATGACCTATAGGAGAAGGAGGAGATTGTCTTCTCACTAGCCCCCTTTTTGTGGGAAGCAGATGCAATCTACTTATTATTCTTATACTTCAGCTTTTCAGAAATAACGTATCTGAGCTTTCAGAGTGAATGTCATCGTTGTTCTACGATAGACATGATGCAGAGTTATGCTTATTGATTGTGAATTGTTTCAGAATTAACTGTAGGAAGAGGAATGCCTAGTTTTACTTTGTCATATTATTTAACTGGGTACGTTAAATCGTGTTAAAAATTCTTAGTACCTAAATAGAAGATGCTAATAAAGTCAACTTAAGTGCACAGAAAAAAAGAACAACCTTAAAATACTTAAATAAAATTTAATTATTGCAGTTATTTAAAATAATGTAACAAAATAGTTCAAGTGCGTATGTGCTCCATGCATATCTTTAAAAGCAACATAACCAAAGTGAAAGTATTTCCTCCGTATCAAAGGATGTTGAAAAGTAATTTGGTCAATCAGTGACTTTGTGTAAATTTAGTTGTATGTATTTTGCACCCCAGAGAAACACACTAAACAAAATAGAACATCAAGTTTTCAAATATCAGAGTGCAGGAAATCTATGGAAATTTTATTGAGCTCCTTAAAGAATGTACAGTTGGAAGGGGTTTAATTACCAGTTCATATAGAGTTTTTTCCCCCCTGCAGGACCCCTGCCTTTTACGTTGTATGTGTACATAAATAGTTTATATAAGCAGATGTACAGTGGTCACCATGGAGTTAATTGTTCAACATTTGCTTGGACTGGATCATATGGTACATGCCCATAAGCCTTATTTACTTTGCCATCCAAACCCCACAGAGTACGAAATTGCTAATTTTCTTGTGTGCTCCTTTGTTATATGCTGTAGCTGTAGTATTGAACTGCTTCACGAACCCTAAGGAATTTATCTTCACAGCAATCTTAAGGGTTTCCTTGTTTCCCTGTTCTTAAGCATTTTTAGTGCATGACAAAATTTAAAGTAGAAAGTTTTCACTAATTTTGAGTGTCAAGCTTGGTCCTGTTTTCCATCAGTCTTAGTATTCATATAGTTCTTCCTGAATTCAAAGCTCAGTTCCTGTTGATTTGAATAGTAACTTTTATATCAGTTTTAGAAAACCTTGAGCTGCAAATCACTGGTGTCTGGGGAATTTTTCCACCATATGCTTGTTTCATTCTTATACTGTATCTAAAACATCAGCTGCTGGTCAGTATTAGGATCACTAGAGAGAAGGTCCACCTGATTTGATATCACCATTCCTCCTTTACAAAGACAAAACTGACTCATTCACAGCATTTGGCCTTTTTCTAATAAGAGTGGTCATTTTGGCTGGAAGGCAAAGAGAGGGAGAAGGGAAGGGAAAGGAACACAGTGTATGTGGATGTTATGCAGGGCAGCCTTCAAATTGTAGTGTTCATGCCTGAAGGATCTGAGCTATGTTGCACACTACACCTTTATTTTATTTCCTACCTTTTGGAGCACTTTGCTTTTCAGTCTTAACCTTTAACACAATTATTTTGTGTGAAATTTCCTACTTTTTTGAGTAAAGAGTAAAAGAAAAATTCTATCATGTGGAACCACACTGGTCTCCACATGGGACTTTGAATTATATAGCATTGCTTGATCTAACTCAGCAAGTTGATAAGCTGTTATTTTTTTCAGGTAGACTAGCTACTGCAGATAGAGGCCATAGGATTTCAAACTGTACTACTTGCTGACAGCAGAAAACTATTGAGACTCATATCCATGTGTTGTGTAGACACGGTGGGCTTTTGTCTTGCAACTGTAAACAGTAGGCATCTTAAATGGAAAAAACCAGCATTATACAATATCAATGCTGTAATTATTGTTTCTTCTAGAAGGATGAGAGTTGGTGCATCTCAATACTTCGTTATCAGCTTTAATATTCAGAGGGAAAATTTTATTTGGATTTTTCTGGGAAACAGCCCCACAGTATTCAGTTTTTCTGAAAGAAAATTTTAAATAATTCTGATACTATTTACAGGTGAAAATAAGATTGATGGAATAGTAAATAATAAGGTACCTAACTCACTGAGCAAATGCAAAACTGTAAATTGAGGAAAAAAGAATTCAGACAATTTGTAAAGAAAGTGGCATTGCATTCCAGAAAGCAAAGAATCCAATTTATGCAATTTTAAATAAGGGCAAATTTACCTAGCTTGTGTGACTTATGTGATCTAAGCTACATTTAGTGAAAAAAGAAGAAACAATCACTGGCCATGGTGGTTGTTCGTGAGTGCTCAACACTAAGTCAAGCCTAAGTCACTGTCACTGTGGGCAGAATGACCCACCTCATTACTACACAATTGCATGCAAAAAAAACCCCAAACAAACCAGCCAAACCAAACAACAACAACAAAAATCTTAAATTAACATGCAGAGTCAAGCAGGTGCTAACTTGTGGCTGCCATGTCTTAGGAGTATCTGGACTGTAAACAAGATGGTGCTGGTGTAAATAAATGTAGTGCAATATGTGCATTAAATTTGTGCTGGTTTGGGCTTGGAAGTACTCCATTTATAAGCTTCATTGGCATCATAGTAACTTTGTTTCCTGTTTCTAGGACTATTTTCTGGAAGATTCTGTGAGCTATTCCAAGTCTTTCTGTGCTACCTTAAGAATTTGAGCAGAACCACAAAGAACGAAGCCCAAATCCCTCAGCCCTCAGGGGACGCACTTCACTTTCTGGGCAGCTACACTGAGTCTGTTAGAATTACCACTATTCCCAGTAATTGGATGATTACCTACCTATTGCTAGTATGGTGTCTGTGACCTACACCGACACTGAATTTTAGTGCTGGGCAACGACACACATAGCTGTTGCTCAAAACAAATCTAGCCCAGAAAAGCAGTTAAAATGGCTTTTATTCAGAAGAAATTTGGGTTGGGTGGATTTATAAGAGCATAGCAATGGCACCACACGAGAATTATAAAAGGAACATGCTTCCATTATAACACGGAAGCTTGAAGATCACCAGAGGGTTATGCTTGAAACGTGCATGGTTGCTGAATGTCTAGGATTGCCTAACACACCTCAAATAACGTCACCTCCGGCACAGTCACAGTCATGTGGGCTGGAAGGGACTTCCAGAAGTCAGCTAGTCCCATCTCCAGCTCAAAGCAGGTCCAGTTAGAGCAGGCCGCTTGTGGCTGTGTGCAGTGGGGTTTTGAACACCCACAAGGGTGGAGATTCCACAACTTCTCTGGGCAGCCTGTTCTTGTGTTTCATCCTCACTCAGTTGTTCATTAAGGAAAATAATGATAATTATTTGACCTTCTGGAAGCTAGTATTTTCTAACTGGCTTTTCTGTGAAAATTATGAACTAATTAAAGAATAACAAAACTTTAAAACATCTACCCTCCAGAGTCACGAGGGGAATAAAGGAGTGAACTGAAATAAAAGTTTTCCAAACAGTACTTACAGTCTGGTTACCAGAAATTGCTTGCCCAAGGACCTTAAAATTGGGACATTGGACTTTTTTTGACCTGTGGTCAGTCATTCATGGGGTGAGGATCTATGGTTTGTTTCCAAGGAAACTGCAAATTAGGAAAAGCAGAAGGAAAGTTGATGTAGGTTCTACAATGCTCTATGTATGTGAATAATTTTTGAGAGGATCTGCATTTTCAGTGGAAAATTAGGTGGCCTGCAAATTTTTAAAAGTTGAAAACTGTTGAACTACAAAAACATGAACAGGGAAGATTTCTGGTTGATGTTAATTGTTACAGACCCTTTAATGACTTTTGACAATTTGCATTACCTGAAAATCTTCCCTAAAGTTGTATTATTGATATTAATATTTTCTTCTTTCCTGAATCACAGAACATTTCTTTTAAAAAAGTAAATATTTCTGATGCTCTTATGTCTCTGTTTCTTATTAGAAGAAATGCTCCATAGAAAATCTTCAAAAAGTGAGAAGAAACGTGCAGACAACATCAAGGTAAACAAACTTTGGCTGTAAGAGATATGTGCAATTTATTCATAGGCATTTCTATCCTATTATTAAATTTGTGTATATAGGACATCAAGAACGTTCTATGATAGGCTTCTTGAGATATTAAACATTCCTCAGTTTCATACAATTAGTTTCATAATTTGTGAGTATGCCTTCCTTATAGAAAAGCGAGTCTGTGGAAGATTACATAAAATAGTGTTTATTCTTCCCTGTTTTAAGCCTCATAGCAGTGAAATGCAGTATAGAAGTTACTTTAATTTTTTTTTCTGGAGACTGAACGGGCTTTATCTTGCCATAAGGGAATAATTTTTAGGTGATGCTTGTTACTTTGTCAGAGCTACCTTGAATCAAGTACTGCCTCAGCCAGATTTTAGGATTATTCGTATGACTACTCAATTCAAATAACGTTTCTATTCTAGGTGAAGTGTTATCATCTTTAATAAGAGGCACCTAATCATTCTTGTTTATTGATGGTGACAGCTTATGACCTATTCTTTTTCTTTCAACAAGCAAACAAACAAAACCCCAACAAAGCTAAACAAGCCCCACAAGGAGGATTCAGCCTGAATGGCTCTAAAATATTGTAGAATTACTAATTATTAGAGTCAACCTCTGCATGTAATAACAACACTTTTTTTTGTCTTTAAACTTAAGCTGGTATATTGTTAGATGCTCTAATTAGACATTATATATGGTCTTCTGGTACAAAATGCATGGCTCTTGTTTTGCTTTCACGTATTGGCATTATGCTGCCACTTAACAATACTTACCAGCAGGAAACACTGACAAAATATATTCAAGACTACTTTAATCTTTGTCCTCCCTATTGAACAGTTTTGTTTTAGATGTTGTCCTGCTGTTTGTTTGCTTGCTGACATAGCCAAGGTGATAAAAGATAGAATCAATACTTCAGAATCTCCTATCAGCTTTTGCTGAAGCATTTTTTAGGGGTTCTTGCTCTTTTCTCAGGTCCCATGTTCTGTTTAGCATCACCAGTCCTCCCTCTCGGTGCTGATTAGTGTATACCTACTTCAGAAATAGCGTGTTCCGTTTATCTTTCTGCAAGGTTCTCACTCCTTGTTGTTTGACATTAAACCACAAAATTTCTGGATTAAAATGAGAACAACCACTGTTACTGCTACTTCTGTCATGTGTTGTTACTGCCTCCGACACACTAGGTTAGAAGTTACTATAAAAAGCAGAGGATACATTTCATCGTGCACCTGTTTAATACTGCATTCTGTACCTTAATCAAATACAGGAGAAGAGTTTTGCTGGTGCTGGTGTTTATCTGTATTAGGGGGAATTTAAGTGAGCATTATCTTCTCTCTATTTTGTGGTCCAAGCTCAACTCCATGCTTCACGCATTAACCAGAATATTGTTTTTAAAAAACAAATTTATTTGGCTATTATTTTAAAAATGCTCAGTGGAGTGTACAAAATGCAAAACGAATTGAGATGTATTGAAACCCATGAAGCTGAAGAAGACTCATTTAGCAATATCAACACACATTCAAAGTCTCCTAGTCTCCTTTGAATGCATACCTCAAGTGAATAATTCTCTTAACTCAGCCTTTTCAGTAAGTTGACTGCCAAGGCAAAAAAACAACAAAGAAAGTCTCATGCATTCAAGATGGAAGTCCATACCTGTATTTGCTATATTGTTTTCAAAACTGAATTTTCATCCTGGTAGGTGAAACCAACACAGAAGCAAGGAAGCAAGTCTTTCACGGACAAGTATGTAGTGCAGCACATGCAGTTCCAGCAGAAACGTACTGGTACGTTTTCTAATAAGGTGAGGTAATAATTTATTTATTTTTTAATGGTTTGAACATACTACCATTCTGCAACCTATCACTGTTTCGTGTCCTGCCACTTCTAAGAAATAGACCTGAACATCATTCACCACTCTCTGTCCAAAGAGCCTGAATCCAATTTGTTAGAACAGAATGAATATAGCCTTTAACTTCTCTACAGAGATACTATTGTTAATTAAATCAAAGTCCTTTCCATATGCAGTGCTAACAGTTCTAGCCTTGTATCCATTCTCCAAACAGTATACGACATTGATGGATAAACTCAATTAAAGCGTGAGCATTAGAGAAGTAATGTGGAGAGCTGAAGTGATCTTTACCAATCCACCTTTAAAAATTGCAATAAATATTTCAAAATGAAATGTTCATAAATTATGCTGAGAACATCCGTTAGTGAGATTGGATGGAAATTCAATTCAGTTATTCTAAGTAAGTTTGCTTTTGGTTAGGCAATGGTGTTTGTTTTCTCTCCAATTATGTTATAGTATCTTACAGATAGATTAAAACTGGAACGCAGCTAGTGCCAAAAAACCACTTCTGCTCTTTCCATAGCTAACAATGAAGTGGGATCCCTTCTGTGATTGGACATTTTCTTACAGTTTGTCTTTTTCAAGGTAGCAAATATTTTTATACAACATGGACAGTGTCTAAATGTATACAGTAATTGCTGTTAGAGTGCACTAGCTCCAGAAGCAAAACACCAGGACTTAAAAACCACACATACGCAACTCTAATAAGCTGAATTACTTTCCCCAAAAGTTAAAACAGTGCTTGAGGACTGACATATTCATTGACATTTGAAAAATCAGGTGATTTAGAGAAGGAAAAAAAAAAAAAAAGCAAACCCCCAACCAAAAAGAACAATTCCTTGGTTAATTCCTCCTGTATTTACTAATAAAATGAGATGTTAGTGTCCTTGTCGTGTCTACTGGCACAGGGAGCACTGATTTTTCATTGTATCCTTTTCACTAACTTTCCTTCGCAGAAGAACTTAAAAGCTGGTTTAACCACCTAGGCAAGATTTTTCTCTGCACAGAGGAAACTGTTGGGTAAAAGATTCATCATTAAAGACCTTTGCTTTCCACCAGTCTCCTGAAGCTAGATCTGCTTTTCTGGACTATAGAGATGGAGGTACAACTCAGTGCAGACCTCAGGCTGTTCTAAATTATTATGCTGGGAACTGGACAGTCAAGGAACTACAAAGGAAGAGTCAAGCCCCATTTACAGGGCTTTTTTTTTTTTTTTTTTTTATGAAGTATCTTTGACTTTGGGTCCTTATTGTTCGATTTAGAGTTTGTTACTTTATAATTGTTGGGTTTTAATACCTTTTACAAGAAAAATCTGCAGAGTCAAGAATGAAGTTTTAGGAAACAAATTTTCAAAATTTTCTCATCTTTAAACCTTCAAAACAGAACTTTGCTGAAATGACCACCCTTAACAATTTTAATCAGTGCTGTTCCTAGGCTGAAATATTCATTTTATGTCAGTGAAATATTTCAGTAGTCATGATCTAAACTTTTTAGACTTATCTAATTAGGGTTTACACATTATTTATTTTGGGCTTGTGTGTATTTTAATAATTCAGATGGCTTCAAGTTTTTATTCAGATTCATGAAACTACTTCTGCTTGATTTTGCCAGGGTAGAATTGAACCCAAAATATCCACTTTTTTAAAGAGCTGTATTTAAAGATGATTATTTAACTCACACTAGAAATAATGAAATTACTTCAGACCACATGGGATAGCTTTATTGGAATTGAAACGTGCTGATTTATTAACAGCTGAAAGTAACAAAGTATAAAAGAAGGGGGAAAAACCTTCTTTAATAGCTCATCAATATTGAATGTATTGAAAACAGATCCTTGGCCAATGTTTTTCTAGACCATCAAAAAAGCATTTTTAATGTTAACACACTCTTTCTCCCATCTATCCTCCATTTGTTAAAGGCCCCTAAAATGATAATGGAAAAGATGTCTGTGGATGTGATGAAATAATATATTTAAATCACTTTTCTCTGAAGATTAAAGTGACACACAGTATTTTAAACCTACTAATCTCAGTGATGGGTGCATAAGGAAGACTTGCACATCTAATAGTTTTTATTTAATTACTATGCAGTTATCTTTGCACTTGGGAGGATGGTCTAGAGGCTAAGGTAAAGGCTTGGACGTAAAAAACCCAGGCTCAGTTTTCAGTTAAGGCACAGCTATCCTTTGTGGCACGGGGTTGGTCATTTCCATTTGCCTGTGCCCTTGCTCTCCATCTGTAATGTAAAAATTGTATCTCCCTCCCAGAGCTTTATAAGTCTAAAGAACTGTTCGTAGTTGTGACAGGTTCAGATACCGTGGTGGAGTGTCTGCCTTCTGCCTCCGTAGACAGATGCTAAATTCAGGCGATTTGAGAAAGAATCCACCAGATAATTTTAGCCATGTCGCTTAAAGGAGGTACTGATGCACCTGATAATTGTGCAATATAATAGTGACCTTTGCAAGAATATCCACTTCAAGTACAATAGGGGCAAATCAGAACAATCTGTGTGTAACCAAATTATCTTTGTCAGTCGATACAGCTATGGGTGACCCAATTAAGTGAACACTGGATGGTAACATCAGTAGCAGCTTTAAAGGCACAACTAGCCTTTTTTTGATCTGTCTGTTGAATAGACAGAATTAGGCCAGATTCAGGTAAGAAATATTTCCTACTGTAGGTGGTTTATTCTATAATTTTTCTAAATGCTAGGAAAAATGAGAATGATTTTTTTTTTTATTTTTTCTTTTTTTTACCCACTCACTTGTACTTGAGAGAATGAAATAGATACTGCTGAGAGCCACTAAGCCCCTGCTCTGCAGCTCCTGAACCCTGTAGTTGCTGCCTTAAGTCATGGGCATGCTCTTAAGTCAGATGTCGTGATAATGTTTCACTGCTAATGACCTGGCTGGAGCCCAACTTTGGCCAAAGCTGCAAAAGTGGGATTTTAAGCAATGTGCCGCCTCTTTAGTTCAAAGTAGATTTTTGTCATTGGTAACTTGCACAGGAATATTTTGAGATTTGCACTCTGTTTATGTATTTCTGCATGCCTTAATGTAGGTGAGGCTAGTGGCTAAACCACTTACGATATATAAAATGAGGCAGTGCAGGTTGTTGAACCTGGGTGTCCATTCTGGAGGCTCTTTCTGTTCTCCTTTTCGGATCTAGGAAAACCATAATTATGCAGTGAACTACAGAAGAGACATAGCTGATGGTGAATATTTAGCTGTATTTTACTCTTTGCTAATGTAGATGACTTTCCATGCTGTCTCCTGTTGACTTTTCTTATGTACATAAGTTTTGTAATGATATATGTGCAGAACTCAGGCTCCCTAACCTCAACATCATTCTTGTAGGTAAAAGGGAATTAAAAATAGGACAGCTGGTTACAGTATCACCTAAGTTCCTATAAAAGTTTAGACTTTAGTCCGGTTTTATAGGAAATTTTAGTATGCGACGGAAGATGCATAACGACCTATTTAAAAAACAGCTTTAAATGGCCATATTGGTAATAATTTTAATTCCAGGAGAAGGTGATAAAAAATTTGGTTTACATGTTTAAAAAAAAAAAACAACAAAAAAACCCAAACAAAAAACCAAACACATGTAAACCAATGACTGAGCCTTCAGCTAAGGATTCTTACTGTAAACAAACAGCCCTAGATTTCCTTTCAGTCTCCTAAGCTGCTTGCAGGCACTGCGGTTTTTCTCTTTCTGTATTGTATTTGAGAAATTGGCTGTGGAGGATGTACCGGATGATCCAAGCTTCAAATGGATTTTTGACTTCTCCCCTTTCAGTCAGCCATCTCTGCAGCGAAGTATGACTTGGCATCAGCTTATCAGACTTATTTTCCTTTGACCTCTGCAAGGTGCTGTTCTGTGAACAAAAGAGCAGCACATTTGGTGATCACGACTTCTGCGAGTTCCTCGTGCTGGAGTTCTGGCTGTGCAGGCTCTGGAACAAATGAGCTCCACAGTGATTTTCTCAGGAATATGAGCAATAAAAAACAAACCCTGAAGTCACGAATCACAACGGTCTCCTTTAGAGGCACAGTTTGCAAGTTGGGTGGTGATTTGTCTGACATTTCAGTTCTTGGAGAGTGACCTTATCTTTATGAACTGTTTCTGCCTGAAAATGGAGCACAAAAACTGTGGTCACTCCATTAGAACTGACTGTCAGACAAATTACCATCCACCTAGCAGGCAGTTAGGAAACCTCTGATGTGTTTGCACGCCCATCTAGCATCCAGAGAACCTACTTCGTACACAGTGAAATTCTGTTCCTTTTGAGTGAAACATTGAAGGACCTTGTTTGGAGTCTTTTCTGAAGGAGAACTGGTAATAGACTACTGGACGATGAACCAGATAGGGTTCCAACATTTGGACTAGTGATAATAGTTTGATCATTTTATCTGGACTATAGATTATGCATTTTCCCTCAGCACTAGCGGTTTTGGCACATTCAAGAGCTCTCATAAAGTTTTGGACTAATGGACACCTCCCTAGAAGGGTAACTTTCTGAATTTGCCTCACACACCTCTGTACTCTAGTAGCATTCTTGGGCTCATTTATTTGGATTATTGCTCTTTTATATCTGTTTTTCTGCTTTGTCAATACTTGGCCAAAAGTGTATGGTGTTTTGTGGCTTGGTTTTGGGGTTTTTTTTTGGTCTTGGGAATCTCCATTGTTTTTTATATTTAATGCACTGGCTCTTTGAAGACAAGTTAGCTGTGTATTTGTTCTGTTATGTTCCCAAACACAACCCCCTTTTCAAATTTTAAGTTTTCTACCCAAAAATGTAGAATTAAGAAAATGTTACAAAGAAGTGGATCTCCCTAAAAGGTCATACTCACCTATTTTTCTTCCCTTTTTATTCATAGTCCTGTTTTCCTTGTTACCATTCCGATTGTTTTACCTTTTTATATAAGGTGTTCTGTTGTAAGGTCAGTCCAAAGTATGGTGTTTTTCCTTTGTAATGGTAGCTTTCTTTATATTTATTTCAGTCTGGTCACACACTGGAGTAAGGTAAGGAGCAACATGTGGAAGCATAGTGGCATCTGTCCTCCACAAACAGCAGGATAGGCAAAATGTTAAAGCTATATAAAATACAACTTTTGGTAGTTTATAGTTGATCACCTTCTTTATGGGAAAAGTCTAATAAGTGATAACACATTAGGTAACCTTAAAGAAAGAGCAAATACCTAGCAGCTTTTTCTTCTTGAGTTATGGAGGTAGTAGATCTTTGGCAACTGTTGAAATTTGACTGTCTTTGATTCCCTGGCTAATTGGTGAATGAGCAATTCTCATGATTAGCAGCCACCTTACCCTGCTGAGCAGCTGGTGTTGTGTCTCAGGATCTTCCCATGGGTCTTTCTGCTCCGAACACTTCTAGTCAGTCTGATCCACCGAGGGGATTCCTTTGTGCAGGCACTTACAGGGCATGAAGGAACCCACCAAAGACTAGTGCATTGCATCTCGCGTAGTGTTGTCTTTTTAGGGCTTAATGCTCACAGAGAAACCACTGCAAATTACCACTTCAGGTGCCACCCATTTTAAGAGATCCTCACCACCAGAATATCAGTACTTTGAAGTGATGGAAAAATTTTTAAACATTCTTTAAGGAAAAAAATTGAGGGGGTTGAGAGATTCCCAGCAGGGTGGGAGTTATCCTCAGTGTCATGGTCTTAACTGGTGTGGCCATGGAGAGTCTTGCTGTGGTCAGGAAAGAGAAATTAGAAGCATGATTTAGGGGATATGTGGTACATATGAGCATTTTGATAATATAAATAATTCTGTAGAAACACCTATTTCTCCAGTAACTACGAAGAAGAAATAATTGTCTGGCTTAGCCAATATGTGTGTCTACAGTGAGATGAGTTAAATCCCATCTCTCCTGTCTTTATTGAGGCTCCACAGAGCCTCACGAATCCATTCAAACTGTTGGAGCATCCCAGAGTCCAGCATATAGCAATTATGGTTATTCTGAATATGTTAAACAGTAACTAGTGGTGCTCTTATTTTTACTGTATGAAGGGTTAAAAAAATTCTACAGATTTGATTGTAAATAGCCTGTAGATGATATATATAAAGAGCTGATTCTTCAGTGAACTCTTTTCACATACATGGAACCTGGTTGATTATTAACATGGTATCATCTCAGCCTATAGTCATATGGCTGGCTATTAGAGCTTGTATACAAAATCAGGTTTCTTTAAGATGCAGCAAGATACATAAGCCCTTGCCTTAGATTTAAGCACTCAGGTAGGCACATTTATGCCATAGACAGCCTTAAATACAGGTGCTTTTAAGTACTGAAGTACTTTACTGAATTGGGGCCTGCATGTGTTTACATGAGAGTTTCCCAATTTGAGTGTGAGCAGCAAAAGAATCAAGCAAAATATGGAAAGCCTTGCAGCCAGAAAACATGAAAATCAAATTTTGGTCTGCATAAAATTCTCAAACAATCAAAAGAATGAAACAGATTATTACTGATATTTTGTATAGCTATTATATGTAAAGAGGATTATGTAATGAATAAAAGATAAATGCTTTCAGTTAAAAAAAAAAGAAACAAAGATTTACATGAAATTGGAAACTTATTACCATATGAAAGTTATCAGTTCATATACTCCATACCAAATGTGCTTGAAGCATGATTGTCTGAAAGACTTAAAAATACATGATCGCACTGAAGAAAAAGCATTTATAATTTAAATTAACATAATCAGTGCTTGTACCTGGAAGTAGTCAATTTTGCTTTTAAGTAATTTTAATTATTAAATAGAGTTAAGCTTACATTGTAAGGAGGTTTCTGTAAAAACAATGGATACAAATAAGATTATATGGTATTTTAGAGTTAAGAAAGATTAAGTGTAATTTACTGATTAGGTTTCTTTATACCTAGCAGTCTTCAAAGAAAACAGGTAAGCCTTCTCTTTGTGAGTGACCATCTTTATCATTAGCGTTCTGATTTGCAGTCTCTCTCGTTTCATAGATTAACTCTGGATATGTTAGCTCTAATATCACAACGATTTTTACCAATAATAAAATGAAATGAGCAAACACGGCAGTGAGGATTTTAAATGAGAAAGAAATAAGACTTCATAGCAGATAGTGTAATAGAAGTTCCACTGAAATCAATAGGCATTCACACATGGAGTAACTCCGCTGGAACAGGACTCTAAATAATCCTATAATAATTTATTTGGCTAGAGAGTCAAATGAGCACCTGTAAACTGCTGTTCTGAAACAGTGAAGGCATTTTTCCAATAAAAATGTAGAACACCATTGGTTTTGTATTCCATGGTTTATTCAAGAAAAGATTTCAAGTAAATTTTAATGGAACCTGTGAAGGATTTTTAGATTTTGGCTTATGAATCATTGTAATTGCTGGATTTTTCAGAAGCAGCTTGTTAACTTAACATCTTTTTCTTACTCAAATCTATGGAATAGTTGGAATAATATATGCAAAGATCTATGAAGTGTCAGGAAAGAGCCAATAGACTTGACTTCTGCAATATGCATGTACTGAATAGAGCAGGTCAAGCCATTCATTGTATATAACTGCTTTGGGATTTAATCAGTTTTTCTATCTGTGAATTATCCATGACCTGCTAATGATTTTTTTGTATGGATGTGTGTGTTTTATGTAGTTCATCAAATAATCTTACAATCACATTAGGCTTGTAGAATTCTGCAAGTACTCCTCAGAGTATAATTTGCAGAATGAGATATTCATGTTGGTTACCCAAGTCACACGAAAGTGTATCTATCCTGCTATTTGTTGACCTAATGTCTGCAAACAAGACCGCTGAAGTAATTGGATTTTTATAAACAGGGTACTAGTTATGAAGAAAAGCAAGCACAGTGAATCTTAAAGCCT
The DNA here is from genome assembly GCA_035590195.1 of Aviceda cuculoides. Classification (NCBI taxonomy): domain Eukaryota; kingdom Metazoa; phylum Chordata; class Aves; order Accipitriformes; family Accipitridae; genus Aviceda; species Aviceda cuculoides. The sequence goes on from JAVJGG010000007.1 coordinate 15,732,883, forward strand.
TTACAGTTTGTTTCCTGTACGCTTTTGTACTGAAAGGGCATCATATGTATCAGAATACTTCGTACACTAGAAATTTAAGTTCTTTCCTGAGCAAGAAAGTGTAAGCTAGATTTATGAGAAACCTTCTCAATACCTAGCTCCTATAAGCAACAGCTGCTTTAGAATCCTTTCTCTCTGAGCATGGTAAAGCCTCTTGTGAGGCAAAATGGTCAGATTTTATGAAGATGTTCTTGTATTATATTTAGTATTGCCATTTCTAAAATATTTTAATAAGCATTCTCTTACTTAAAAAATTCAAATATATAAGAGCCTCAAAAGACTTGAGTTGTTACTCTCTTTTAAAGGTCTCAGTGTGCATGTAGTCAGATTTCAAACTATTTTCTTCATCTATAAAACTTTTTTTACCGAGTTCCTTAAGGAAATGATGGTTTAAGACCTCTCAGTGTGTGCATCACTCTCTTCAACAACTTTTGAACCCAGCCAGCCAATTTCAATCAGATTAGAAAGAAGGGCTGAAGTCTCAACATTCTTAACTTTTTTTTAATCCACCCCCCGCGCCGGAATCAGTAAACAGAACGCAAAGAGAAAAGAAGTTACTATCTCAAGTGAAGGAAAGCCTAGTAGCACTGATGTGTTATACATCCTGCGTGGCAGCAGCCAGGTTGCTGTCTTATGTGTGTTTTTATGTGTGATGATTGTAGGAGTCAGGATTTATTGTGATGTTCTGAGAAGGCCCTGAGGGCATTGAGCTGGATCAGATCAGGCTTCATTAGTTCCACAGTTGACAGAGGTTTTGTTTCTTTTGTTTTGTTTTTAAATGAAAGTCGATATTCTCAAGTGTCCATTTGAATATAGGAACAAAGAAAAATCTCATTCTATTGCCTGTTGTGTGATAAAAACTAATTCCTACTAATATCACCTACCTTAAGGTGGGTGAAGTAAATATGTTGGCTAATGGAATATGACTCCAGAGGCCAAGAGAAACACAGGATACCTGAGAGAGAGTGCTCAGATGTCTGGGTATATCCTCCCTGATGATGCTTATCCTTTACTACTCCACTCCTCACATGATGCTTTAACATGGGATATTTCCAGGGGGCATCTGTACCTTCTCGTAGTACTAGAAGACTGTTAACGAGGTTAGGAAAATGTCTTTTCAGTTCAATTCAAGAAAGGAAAAGAAAGTTAGAACCTAACCTGTGTCTGTATTTACATAGAACAAACTGTCACTTTAAGCAGACTTTTTGAAGTAATCCATTAAGATTGTATGACCATCATTTGAAAAATATGAGCCCTCTGCAAAAAAAGAGAGCAGTGGTGAATGAAGGCCATGGGCTGGCATTCAGTTTATGTGCTTGTGAAACAGTCACTTTTAGCTCCTCTCCCCTTACCTTTCCATTTGAGTTCTGCTGGCTTAACTTTGTATGAAAGCGTCCATCCAATCTCAGCTTTTTGGAAGTGTGGTTTATTCCCAAAGACCAACACATTTCTGCAGCAGCAGTATCTGGCTTATAAGTAGAAAGGCAAGAATAAAGTCCTGTACAGTACATTGCACACAGATCCTTCCCAACAGCAGCAGCTGGTACATTTGCTGCATAGAAAGACAACATATTACATAAGGAAAAGTTAAGAAAAAATGAGACAACTATTTTAAAAACATTTGAAAGTTTTTATAATGGCTTTTAAAAGTAGGTGATAGATAAAGAACATAGAGAAATGCTAACTAGTCAGAAATATCTAAAGGAAAAGAAACAGTGATAGCAGGGTTTTGTAGGAGTTTTCTTTCTAAAGGAGTAATTTTCAGGACCAAAGTCTATTAAGAAAAGAGATTAATTAATAATTATTGTTGGGTTACATTTAAAGTGATGGCACATCTTCAAACCCTTCTCTGATGCAAGCATTAGGAAAAAGAATATTAGATGATAATATCAGCACCTTCTTTAATGATTTAATAAATAGAAAGGGTAATGGGGAACAGTTGCTATATTTGTGAGTTTGACTTTTAAAAGAGAGTGAAGTAGTTTTACTAGGGTAAGAGTGTATGACATTTGGTGATATCCTACCTGTGTCATGAAACAAAGGTAAGCAAGCTGGGTTTTTTCCATTAAAATAGGAAAGTTAAACAAAATAAAAGTGTGAAGGATTCTTTCCTCACTACACTGGAGGATAAGCCATAATTCCACCTCCTCCTTGAGGTATGTCAAATTGCAAAGCAAGTCTATTTATACAATGCCAGGATAGCTATTTATATGATCCCAGGATCTAGAGGAGGTCAAAGGTCACATGGAAGATGAACTTTAGCTGCATGCTGGGAAGCCACAGGCTTTCCCAAGTGTTTATGGAATTTGGAATTTTCTAGTTTACTTAGACCTTATGCTCCAAGGGAAAGGGTAATAAACATAAACAACCTTCTAAGTTTAATCCTTTCATGGGTCTCTCTCTTAGTGTTTGGTTACTTTATCTCATACTGGCTTAGAGAGTCCATGATATTGCTGCTGTATTAAATGAACAAAAAATTATCCTGCTGTTTCTCTTGACCACCTGGGATTAACAAATCCACGTCCTCTTCAGATAAAAATACCTGCTTCAAGGCAACGCAGCATTCCTTAACAGCCCCCTTTGTCACCTTCATTGTTCTGCCAATCCGGCTTTCTCACGCTTATCCTTGTGTTAGATCTCTTACAGTCATCTATTCTTGACAACATGACTGCTTCCACTGTGGGTAGTTCTGATAAAGGATATAAATATCTGCAAGGTATGTGCTGCAAACAGATCCTTGGGTAATGAATCTATGATCCTGTGCATTGTGCGTAGTGAGTTAAATTGCTCAAAAGTCATCCAAAATTACACAATGAGAACAGCAAACTGCTTAACTAATAAGTAGGAAATAACAAATAAATGATATGCCAGAAACCCCACTCTCTTACTCTTTACCGTGCTACTCAGAGCTGTAAGCAGCATCTCCATTTGCACCACCTCCGCTCTAAAGAAATATGTCCTAATGGTAAGTGCTTCCAACCACCTTCTCTAAGAAGTGAGCACGTGTCTGTCCATTTCTAAAGCAGAGCTGGGCAGGAGTGATAGTCATAGAGCTGCTGCTTTGCTTCATACATATTCTCTTTAGCACTAGGAAATGATGTGGATCATAAACTAATCTGAGTAGGGCTGCAATCTCAACAGCCATCTTAACTTTGCCCTGGAAGCTGATCCACTATGTAGAAAAGGATTCAGTAGTCACAAGAAAAGGGATAGCACAAGTGAGACCATGACTCACGTAGCTTAAGCATGCCTGCAGAAGGAAGAGTATTAGCATCTACTCTCTGCTTACAGCAGCGTTTGTGCAATTTACATTCAGCAGTCAGTGGAACAGCCCAGAGAAGACGGCCTGAGTTATTGATGAAAAGTTACTGAATGCTATTTTCACCATCTCTCGGCATTTTAGGACAAAGGGGAGCTGTTCTTATCACTTGATATTAGCACTTTACTATAGGCATTTAATTTAGGGCAAAATTATCTAGCTAGGCTTCTGCAGTTGTCAGCAGAGAGACAGTCTCTTCCTGAATACAGTTCAGCACCCGTTTGCTTTTTGCTTTGAATTGTGTTTTTCATTGACTGCCAGGGGAGCTTTGCCACATAATTTGTTTGCCAAAGCAGGTACCTACAGACCCTCTCACCAAGTATCCAAGCTGGTGTGTTTTAACTGTGCAGTGAAAGACTCTGTTGAATTTGGCCCCTCGTAGGCACACGTGGGATTGCTCGCATGCTGGTTTGCCTTTAAAATATCAGTTTCTTTTAAATGATGCAGTTCCAGGCGCAGAAAGCATCTGTCAGGTTAGGAAACATTAGTAACTTGTAAAAGAACATAGCTTGGAAAGCCAACATGGAACATACCCAGGCATTAGGTACCTTCAAGTTAGGCAGGTGTTGAGTTAGGGATTTCAGGACTGTAGCTTTGGATTTGGTATTTCTACCTTAATTTTGTAGTGGGAACCCTAGGTTGCTTCAGCTGACTTCATGTGCTCTGATGTTTTAAGTTGGCAATCTAAATTTTAATGCTAGAATGCCTGGACCCAAGCTATCCAAAACCAGCAAATATCCTTTTATTTCCTTAGCCATTGTTTCATGTCTGCTTTTACAGTCGTACCTTATTGTGGGATAGATCCTTTAGCTCTTGATCATGCCCTGGGAAGTTAAGAGATGAAGTTGCTGAGTTCTTTGTGGTATGCTGTGCTGTTTGCTTTAAGATATTTTATCTTCTGCATGTGACACAAGCCAGACTTTCAAAACAAGGAAGGGAGAGGGAAAGAAAAAGATGTTAATTTGAGCCTTGCTAAGAAACTCAGATAAATGAGTGTGTCAAATAGAAAAGGACAAAATTAATAGAGAAAGACATTGGATTTTCAAGGTTCTCAGAGGGCACTAAAACAGTAGAAGTGAAAAATAATAAAATTATAAGAAGTGCTCGAGAATGTCTTTAAAATATTAATTGGGTGCTAAAAGTGAATGGCACATGCACAATACTTCGTCTCAATAGCAGTAACCTGAAACGACGACCTTCTGTCTCTGCAAGCCTTTAGAGTGCTCTCCCCCTTTGCGCTCCTTCCCTTTGATACACTTTGACAGAAGAATCAACGCCTGTGGCTGCTCGCAGTGTGGCTTGGTAGCTGTAGACTCCCCATCACTCTGTGATCTATTTTTTAAGAAATGGCATTTGTTCTTCTGAATGGCATCCTGCTGGTGCTTGCTCAAACCTCTTGGCTGGCTGCAGGTTATTCTGTAATTCTGGAGCTCTCCTGTTGGTTTGGTGGAGACTCAGGTTGGTAACAACTGTGCTTTTACTCCCTTTTCATTCACCTGCAGCTCTTAGGGTCATACTTGCTCAAACGGAGCAATGGAGTCTGGTTGTAATGTCACTCAGCAGGTTATACCCAGATGCCACTGAATTCATATTTGAAAAAGGTCAAGAGATTGGGTTCACATGCATCACAGCACTGCATGCTAATGGGACTGATAACTGGCTGCACCTCTCTGCTGGCTCCCTCAAGTTGAATGCTCCATCACACATGTTCTGCTTGGAGGTACAGAGTGGTGACAGGCCCACTTGGGAAAGGAAAATAGCTGCTTCATTCACAGATTATTTTCTGGGTGTACAAGGCACAGGATAAATCATGTTCAAAATGAAGTTGCAAAACTCGAGGGCAAAGTAGGCACAGTGAAACATCAATTCTTTCTCTGTATGCCCTGCCCCAATTGTTTGGGACTGCAGGAAGGACTGTTTCAGATCCAGGAGTTAGAAAGCAGTAACTGCATTTGTTGAAGGTATAATGTAATTGGAGAGGAGATTTTTAAATAATGCTTTGGGTTAAAACTGAAAGTTGAGCTTAATACACTTTGTAGTGTATGTGTCAAATCCTTAAATCACGTAAGACTTCAAGTGAAGACTTGTATCCTGTACAGAAAATTTGCATCTCTTGAATTGTGTTTTCAGCTGACTTTTAAAAGTTCACTACAGGAAGATAATTTGAATGGAATGTAATCCATGTACCTCAAAACAAGAAGTTGGGGGTGGTGGGGGGATGGTGGTGGTGTATTACTAGGTTTTCAGGAAAGAATAGATTCTTTTAATTTACAAAAGTTGCAGAACGCAACAGGTATTAATGGAAAGGTATTTGCTCTAAAATAGTATTTTTCCTATTTAAAAAAAATAGTTAGATTATGTCTGTGTTGTTCTCATTCAAGGTTGTTTACTTGTGCAGTTAGTCCACTGGAGTTACGCAAGTTCATGTGGCGGTGTAGCTTCTTTTGTTGGTCAGAGACAGGGCTAATAATGATAATAAATGAAGAACAGTTATGAGAAAATATCAGACACTTTCATCAAGTGTGACAGACATGTTTACATTTTTTATTTATGCACTACTTCATTAGAAAAAAGTCAGCAAAGTATCATGTTAGTCATTGTGCTGGTTTTGACTGGGATAGAGTTCATTTTCTTCACAGTAGCTACTACCGGCCTGCGTTTTGGATTTGTGCTGGAAACGGTGTTGATAACCCAGGGATGTTTTGGTTCCTGCTGAGCAGTGCTCACCCAGAGC